>CM077669.1:163144312-163773771 GCA_039707655.1 Elymus sibiricus
GAGCTCCATTGGCCGTGCACGAGGCCTTATCTCAGGATCGGAGCTGGTCTGGCGCTTCTTGATCTGCGGGAGAGTGCTAGTACAACGTATCAGTCCATCCCCAATGGCTAACAAGCCATGGTGCCTCCCGCCACCAGATATCATCACCAGCTCTGGATCAAGAGGTTGCTGGCTCGGGTTAAACTCCGGCCCTTTCCTCGCCTTCCCCTCGTCTCTGTACCTCACAAGCTTGTTGTGGGAGGCGCGGTTGCTGAATTTCTCTGGATCATCGAGGTCAGACTCAGAGAATGCCTTGGCCTTCTTGTACGAGGCAGTATTGGACATGGCATAGAGGTCGAACAGCTCTGGCACTGGAGCCTTGTTGTGCCGCGCCTAAAAGAGAGGAACAGAGTATTAGTTAAGGGCTCAAGCTAGCATGAAGAATGAATTTGCATGAATCATGAAGCAAACCACATACCCAGTTTTCCCCGAACCCACGTAGGTTGACGCTGCCTAGATGGTGTGGGACACCTTTCATTTGGGCACGCTTCTCCGTTGCACCGTCATGGACGTTGCGCCATTGGGGAGTGCACCACTCATCCACCAACGCCTCCCAACAGTCCATCCTATCCGCACACCATCTCGGGGGCACCTAAGTTAAGCAAGAGAAATTTGAGCGCTACGCATACGAATCAAATCAAGGAACTAAGTACAAGGCCTTAAGAATAGGTAATTACCTTCATGTACTTCTCCTTACTCAGATACTTGAGGCGGCACTTCTCTTTTTTCCTCCGAATACCAGTCGAGGCGTAGTAGTCTCGAATAGCCTGCGTCCGAGCCTCGTGCCGAAAATTTTGAAGTAGGCGCCTGCACTCGTTGTCGATAACCCGAGCCGCGGCCTCCTCCTGTCCCTCAGCACACCTGTAGAAGGTCTGCAATCAAACAAGAAAACACGGATTAGTACAATCACTAGGGTTGCCAATCAAAGAAGAAAACACAACGTAGACGGCAAAGGAGAAATTACCCAAAACGTCTGGATCACAATGTCGGCGACCGTGTGGCACTCGACATCGCCGATCCTATGCCCCGGCGGGGCCAGGGCAGCCAAGTAGTGCTCCCAGGTCATTCCTAGCTCTGGAACCCGGCCCTCACCGGGCAACGTGACCCACCCCGGGAAGCTCTGGCGACAAATCACGCCAAGGACACTGTTGGGCTTGCGGCAACCAGGCCCGTGTGTCCAAGACCTGCAGTATGACAAGGACAACACCTTAGATATTCGAAGAAACGTGAAGACAAAAGGTTAAAAAAGAGTAAATGCACTTACTTCACCCCCTGCGGCGCAATCAACCACCTCTGGTCGGGGGTCGCCGGGGTGGGCGGGAGCTTTGTACCACCACGCTGGTAGACTTTGAGCCCCTCAACCCACTCACTCTCGCTATAGCTATCAGAACTATAGCCACCCTCAGCACGGCCACTCGACGAGCCCGCACCTGGGTTCTGCTGCGACTCAGCGTGATCCCCAGTCTCGTGGGACGAAGGCTCGGTGGCCCGACGCTCATCGGCCCCAGGCTCGTCGGCCGTAGGCGCGTCTGTCGTAGCCTCGTCTGTCGTAGGCTCGTCGGCCTAAGGCTCGTGGATCGGAGTCCGAGACGGCTGCACCTCAGGCTGCTCCATCTCAGACGGAGCACTCCTATGGTCGGGTGAATCAGCTGGGGGTGGCGGCGAGGAAGGCGTAGTAGCAGCCTTCCTACCTCTCCCGCCGCCACGTCCACCTCTACCAACCTTCTTCCCCCCCCCCCCCCCCCGACCTCTCCCGGTCGAAGAAGAAGCGCCCGCCGGTGTCTGCATACTGAGATCCAGCGCTCTCCGGAGGTGGTGGGGTGGGATGGAAGTACCCCTCCCACCACGCGCCGAGGAAGGAGCCTCGGAGCGCTCTCGACCCGCGCCCACCATCTGTCAACACCTGCAATGACAAAGAGTAAACGAAGTTAGTACAACATTAAAAAAATGAATACCTGACATGAATATAATTTAAGTGTATCATCATCATGAACATAATAAAAAATTGAATACCTAACATGAACCAATTAATAATATATATGTACATAATAATAATTGAATACCTGACATGAACTATAATATTAATCTTCATCGTCATCATTAATAAATGCATCATCATCGTCTATATATGCTTCGGGGTCAATAAATGCGTCATCATCATCACTATCAGTAATGACGTGCTCATCATCATCATCAATAAATGCATCAACATGTGGAAGGCCTCGTGTACGTAATCGGTCAAGCATTGACAGGTCATCCGCAGCAGTAACCTCTTCTTGTTCCGGCTCTTCTTGTTCCGGTTCAGGCTCGGATTCACTGCCGCTGTCTACTTCAATGTTCTGAGGTGAAGTAGAGCGGTTCTTGAAACGTTTTTTTTGAAAGACGTGTTTCTTGGAAGAATTCTCCTTCATATGTGTCTGGGTTAATGTGAGGTTCATAATCCTCTTCATTGGGGGGAGGTGGTCTAACATGTGGCGGCACTTCATAAACGACATCCCAACCTTTGAGATTTGGATCACTTTGGCAGGCCCACGGTAGATAGAAAACTTGGGTTGCCTGTTGAGCCGTAATATAGACATCGGGAACATCCAAATGGGTGCTTTGTTTGATTTCGACTAGCCCTAGATGTTCATGAGTCCTTCTAGTCTCCTTCGGCTGGAACCAATAACATTTGAAGACTACGACTTTCGGTGGGTTTGCACCATAGAATAGAAGTTCATAAATTGCTTCAACTCTTCCATAATACTCGGTACCTCCTTCGCCGATAGCAGAGACACAACAATTTGTAGACTTTCGGTCGGCCATAGATAGCTCTTTGCCATAGGTACGAAAGCGCTACCCGTTGATGTCGTATTTGTCAAATGAACGGACCTTATAGTCAAAACCATTAGCGACTTGTCTCAATTCGGCGTCCATAGACTCTGAACTAGCCTACAAGTTTAATACGAAAGGATTGTTGCATTAGCCGGAAATTAGACAAAGAAATGAAATGGTCTAATGGATGTCGGGGTGTCAGGGGTGTCGGGGTGTCGGGGTCGGGGTCGGGGTTGGGGTGTCGGGGGGTGTCGTGTCTGGGTTTCGTGGTGTCGCGGTGTCAGGGGTGTCGGGGTGTCGGGGTCGGGGTGCCGTGTCGGGGTCGGGGTGTCGGGTCGGGGTCGGGGTGCCGTGTCGGTGTCGGGGTGTCGGGTCGGGGTAGGGGTCGGGGTGCCGTGCCGGGGTCGGGGTCGGGGTCGGGGTGTCGGGGTCGGGGTGTCGGGTCGGGGTCGGGTTGTTGGGTCGGGGTCGGGGTGCCGTGTCGGGGTCGGCATCGAGGTCGGGGTGTCGGGGTCGGGGTGTCGGGTCGGGGTCGGGTTGTCGGGTCGGGGTCGAGGTGCCGTGTCGGGGTCGGGGTTTTTTCTCTTTTTTTCTTTTCTTCTTCTTCCTCTTCTTTCTTTTCTTCCTTTTCTTCCTTTTTTTCCTTCTTCTTCTTCTTCTTCTTCTTCCTCCTTTCCTTTTTCCTCTTCTTCTTCTCCTCCTCTCCTCTTTTTTCTTCTTCTTCTTCCTCTTCTTCTTTTTTCTTCTCCTCCTCCTCCTCTTCTTCTTCTTCCTTTCCTTTTTTCCTCTTCTTCTTCTCCTCCTCTCCTCTTTTTTTCTTCTTCTTCTTCTTCTTTTTTCTTCTCCTCCTCCTCTTCTTCTGTTTCTTCTTATTATTATTATTTTTTGTTCTTTTTCTTTTTTATTTTTCCTTTTTTTTCATCTTCTTTTCTTCTTTTTTTTCTTCTAGGTTTTTTTTCTACCTAAATGTCTAAATATTTTTTCCTATTTACCCAAACACCTAAACAACTATTTGCAAAACATCTAAAAACAAAAAACTAAAAATCTAATTAGAAAAACAGAAAAAAAAATTAAAAGGGGGGCAGGGGAAGCTCACCAGAGAGGGGCAGGGGGCAGGGCGGCCGGCGGCGAGGAGAGGAGGCCGCCGGGGAGGGGGCGGCGGCGGCAGGAGGGCCGTGAGGAGGGGGCGGCGCCGCGGTGGTGGAGATGCGCCACGGGGAGGGGGCAGGGGGTGGTGGAGGGCGGGGAGGGGGCGGCGGCGGCGGTGAGAGAGGGGGGGAGGGGGCGGCGGCGAGAGGGCGGGGAGGGGGCGGCGAGAGGGCGGGGAGGGGGCGGCGGCGGTGAGAGAGGGGAACGGGCGCGGGTGTGAGAGAGAGAGGTGAGAGAAAGAGAGAGAGGCGGGAGGCGCGGGGGGATGGCGAAAATTAAGCCCCCTCTTTGCCGTCTGCTGGCAGACGGCAAAGAGTTCTTTGCCGTCTGCCAGCAAACGGCAAAGAGGGGGGCCGTTAGCCCGTCCCCGCCGTTACACTGTGGGGCCCCCTCACCTCTTTGTCGTCTGCTGGCAGATGGCAAAGAGTTTTTTCCCGTCTGCCAGCAGACGGCAAAGAAGTGGCCCGTGTGACCTGGCAAGTGCAGTACCAAGTGGGGCCCACTTTGTTCTTTGCCGTCTGCCAGCAGACGGCAAAGAAGTGCAGATGGCAAAGAGCCTCTTTGCCATCAGTATGTTCTTTGCCGTCTGCTTTATAAAAGCAGATGGCAAATATCCTCTTTGCCGTCTGCCAGCAGACGGCAAAGAGCTGGCAGATGGCAAAGTCCCTGATTCCAGTAGTGTGCCCTCCCTGATGTCGTGGATGGGCTATTTCCCATTGGAAGAGAGGCTGAGTGCCCTTGTCGTCATTGTCGTCGTCAATGAGGCCTGGCTTGGTGTAACAGCCCAAGTGCAATCCTTTCGAAATCCTTGTAATATTCCATGTGTGAACCTTCCATGTTATGTGATCATGTGGTTTGAGATAATAAAATTAGCTTCATGGCATTCACTTGAGCATCATGGCATCATGACATCCATTACATTTTTGGCATCATGTTGTGGTTGAATGAGTGTATGTGTTGTGATGGTGTGCTTTGCATGGGGTGGTGTGCTCTTGTTGATGCCTTCAAATTATTTCCTTTGTTCATCACCTCCAACTCTCTTTAATTCAAATTTTACGAATGTGGGGATTTTTGCCTTGCCCAAGTCCTCACTAAAAAATGTTGCTAAACTCTCAAATATCCTTCTTGGGTTTTTAAAAATCTATCTTAGCTATGTGCAACCTCCCTGCCTTTTGTCATAAACATATATATTTTGTTTCATAAATTAAAGGCATTTTATTTTTTTCCTCTTAAAATGTCGAAACCATTTTTATAAATTAGTGCATATTTTTGAGAGCCCAAAAATATTTTTACTTCCGCTTAAACCACTCTGCTTCCTCTGGTTTCATTTTCTTGCAACAAATGTTTTTATTAAAGAGAAAATTGTTCTTTGTGGAGAGAGAGAGCGGAGTTCAGTAGGAGCCCAGCACACGGGGCCCAACCAGCCTCTCGCAGCCAACTTAGCCCTGCAGGCAACAGGAGCTTCGTTCTCTTATACGGCAACACATCTAGCAGCTCCACGTCGGCAGCCGATCGATTTAAAGGCCGGAGCTCGCCCTATGCGCCTATAAAACATGTCCCTGGTGCCCTAGGGTTTGCCCTCTCTCCATTCCTTTCCTCTCCCCCTCGCATCGCCGCTCAGGTAAGCCTCCACGTGCCCTGCCAACGCCATGAACCCGGAGCACCCGAGCTCGGACTCGGGCTGAGCTTCGTCACCTTCCTCCCTCGGCTTCGGCCACGAGGAGCCCGGATCGGCGTCCTCGACCCTCACGCTTCGCCACGGCCGCTGGATCGACCGTCCTCAACCTGTTTTTTCCCTACTTCCTGCGAAATCACGGGCAGAAGTTCGCCAAGATTTCGAGCTCCCTCCCATCACCGATGGCTCGTCCCCGGCCTCCTGACCTTGTCCAACGATAGCTCGGTGAGCTACCGCTCCTCCCTGCTCCTTCTCGTCCTCCGTTGTTCCTCGTAGGTGCCGCAACGTTCATGCCAACTTCGTGCCCTCCGTGCCCCGGTCGTAATTGCAGTGTGCGCGTACTGTTTTGTGCTTCTGTTCTTGCACACACGCGCTAGAACAGCCCCCGTGCGTGTAACAGCCCGGGACCGACGCTCCAGAAGATTCCCCTTTTATTTCATTGTCGTCGTGTTATTCGTTTGGTTGTCGCATTCATCATCGCGTCATTCGCATCATCCGCATTGCATTGGCACTCCGTTGTCGTCATTTTTTCAAAAAACTTGCATCCGTTCATAGTTGCCGGTTCTCTTCGTTCGTGTCGTCGACCGTTTCGAGCCCAACCACACACGCATGCGCCTGGTGCATCATTTAAAAAAATGCTTTTAAAAGCGCACGAAAAATATTCTCGGATTGGGTTGAAACTTCGCGAGCGGTCTTGTTTTATTGTAGGTAGACCGCCTGTCAAATTTCGTCGCATTCAGAGGTCGTTTGATACCCGAACCGTTAAACCTATAGCGACACTATAGCCGGTCTAATCGCTGACGTTTTTCGTATATAAAAACTGTCGCCGGGTTGCCCGTCTTCTCTCTTCTCATACCTAGCCTCTTTGCACGATGCACAGACCCCTCGCGTGCGTCTGAAACCTTCCCTGAACCCAAATCGCTGAGTCTTGGCCGATGGATCCGGATCAACCCCGTCATACCCCAAAGCATCATCCGATTCTCGATTGGACTCACTAACCTTTTTTTTCTTTCGACAATCCGATCTAACTCGAAGGGTCCAAATTGGTCCCTTCCTATTTAAGTAGTCCGATCACTCCTCTGCATTTAGCACTAGCACTAAGGCAAACCTGTTGGTCCTCCCGTGGCTCCAACATCCAGGGGATCTGGGGTTCAAATCCCAAACTCACCCATTAGTTTCTTTTTATTTTTTTTCCTGCTACAATTATGTTGTGCTCATGTATGTTGGGCCAGTAACAGCAGGTTCTGCCTGTTTAGTAGATTTTTTTTCTCTATCTAGCAACCTTGCTATTAAATTGGACATGCATATTCCAGAAATGCTCGCATTTTGCATTGCCACAATTAAATAACCGTGCATCACATGTTAAAACTTTCAACATGTAAAATGTTCAGAATTTTGTGCAGATTCGTAATGACCAACTTTCAACCATGTTAAAATTGTTTAAACTTGTTGTTTGCATTAATTTGCATAAATGTCATGTTAAAATGATTTTTTTCATAACTAATTAACCGTAGCTCTGTTGAAAGTGATGCACATATGTAACTTGACTAGAAAAATGTATAGAATCACATAGTCCACTTTATTTTCATGTTTAATAAATATAAAATACGATTAGTTCTGATCTGGACCAAATTCATATTATGCTTATGGGGACGTTTCGGAAATGCTATATGTTGCTTCCGGCCTCATTTAAAATGCCTAGATGTTGTAGTTGTGTATGCTTCATTGTTTGCCATGTCAAACAACATTTAATATTGATGAATATTTAAACGAGAGTGAACTAAATGCTTTGAACGTGGAGTTTCGTCAATATGCAACACGTTGCATATTGAGCTTCACTTAATGTGTAGTGCTTGACCGTTCCATCTTGCCATGTCATGCCTTGCATATTTAAACCGGGCATGCATCATATTTGTTTGCGCATCATGTCATGCAGATGTTGTGGTTTTTATCATGTGTTGATTTTTTGTTTCCGGATTGCTTCTTCTCGATAGAGTTCCGAAAGCGTTCGGAGTGTGAGGATTCGTTCGACTACGTTGGCTCGTCTTCTTAATGGGTTCGTTCTTCTTCCAAGCGGGATCTCAGGCAAGATGATCATTTCCTTGGATACCATTACTATCATTGCCATGCTAGTTGTCTCGTTTCTATCGCTTTGTCTCGCTACCTACCCTTTGTATGTCAAGCCTCCCAAATTGCCATGATAAGCCTCTAATCCTCCACATCCCAGCAAACCATTGTTTGCCTATGTTAACGCTGGCTCAACCCTTCTTATAGCGTTGCTAGTTGCAGGTGCTATGTTCCATGTGCCAAAATGGATATCCTTTTTTGTTATATCACAATATTATTGCTATTTAATTTAATGCACATATATACTTGGTAAAAGGTGGAAGGCTTGGCCTTTTGCCCGGTGTTTTGTTCCACTTTTGGCGCACTAGTTCCGAGTATCGGTGTTATGTTTCATATTTTGCGCTCCTAACATGCTCGGGGTTGTTATGGGGACCCCTTGATTTTCGTTTTAGGATAAAACTCTTATGGCAAGGCCCAACATTGGTTTTACCATTTGCCTAATAACAACTAATATTGCATAGGGACCCGCCGGCACCCGCGGATAATTAATCAACAACCCGGGCCAGTGCTCCTCATAAGGGTTGGTCCAAACTAGAGTCGTGTGCGGGGCCAACCCGGGGCAACTCGGGAGATGTCTATCAGGCCACCATACGCTGCGCTCATCTGGTCGTGTCCTGAGAACGAGATACGCGGCTCCTATCGGGTTCGTCGACACGCCGGGCGGCCTTGCTGGATTTGTTTTACCTTTCTCGAACATCTTGTGCGAGGAATTCCGAGATTACTTCGGGCTATCTCGAGGTTGCGGTTTTCCTACGGAATTTCCAAGGAGATCACGGGTTTCGTGGTCGAGGTTATTCCCGCGGCATGTGGTTAGTTTGTGATGGATGAGTTGGAGCACCCCTGCAGGGTTAAATCTTTCGGAAAGTCGTGCTCGCGGTTATGTGGCAAATTGGAAACTTTGTTTAACAACCGGTCATAGCAAACTTGAAGTAACTGTAATAAAATACACTAACCGTATGCGTAACCGTGACCGTCTCTTCTCGTGAGGCCTGCTCCGAAAGAGAACACGGTGGGGTTATGTTTGTTCATAAGTAGGTGTTCAGGATCTCTTAGAGATCATTATTAGTTCATGTCCGTTTATGTGACAATCATCCCCCTTTATTCTTGTATTCGTAAGTTAGCCACTCAAATAAATGCTTAGTGCTTGCTGCAGCCTCACCACTTAACCATACCTCACCCATTAAGCTTTAATAGTCTTGATGCCCTTGGAGATGAGATTGCTGAGTCCCTATGGCTCACAGATTACTACAACAACAGTTGCACGTTCAGGTAATGCGATGATTTGACGTGAGCGCGATGCTTGTTTGATTTGGAGTTCTTCTTCTTCTTCTTCATCGATCATAGGATGGGTTCCAGGACGGCAGCCTGGGATAGCAAGGATGGATGTCATTTTTTCATTTGATTTCGTCCGTAGTCGGACCCTGCTCTTCTAAATGATGATTGTATATGTTGTTGTATTGATGTGATCTTGATTTAGCTTGTGGTGAGTGTAAGTCAATTTCATATACTCATCTCTTCTTTACATGTACTTGTAATGATATCCATTCTTGCGAAACGACGAGATGCGCTTCTATCCCTGTCGAGGCCCTCGTGCCAAAATAAGGATAGGATCGCATCTTGGGCGTTACAAGTTGGTATCAGAGTCTGTACCGACCTAGGAGCCCCCTTGATTGATCGAACTTGGCCGAGTCGAGTCTAGTGAAAAATTATTTTGAGTCTAGTTATATATTGGAGAGTAGGATTGTTTTTACTCCTCTTCTATGCTCTGGTGAGGAATCCTGACGTAGGAATTTTAATTCTACCCTCTTCTCACTCAATTTTTTTTAGGATCACGCGGGTATTTTGGAACCTCTATGATGTCGATATGACCGGAACTCTGTTCTTGGTGCCTCCCGTACGTATGGATTGGACCCGGGGAGTTGAGCTCCAAGGGGTTCTTGACACACCGCTATCGTTCAGTTTCCTTAGTATCTCAGGACGCGGATGTTCGAAATTGCTTCAATACTATTCGTGGTGCGAAGAGTGGCGGCACCCAGTACTGGGGAGTGGGCTCACATGTACTGCCATCTTTAGTATCGTTGTGATTACGAGGGTCTGAGGTAGATGAGTTTCCGAGGTTTTTCTGGTTTTGTGTTGACGGATGTGATACACGGTGGGTAGTATTATTGCTAGGAGTTGAGTGTTTTATTCAGTAATTTATCCGTGCATCCGTTGGACCGGATTGCATAACCAGAAAAATTTCGGAAGTTCTTAGGTGGGAATTCAAGTAGTTACCTAGGATTATCCTTCCAGCAAATGGATATGGGTTATGTATTTGTTTCCGGCTTAATTCTTTGTTTTGTTGGAGTATGGTAATTCGAGTTGCTTCGATGTCAAGTGGTGATTTCATATCTTTCCTAAGCGGTGTTATCACATCTCTATAGGAATGCTAATCCTTTTGCTCAATCAATTATCATGTCAAGTCTTTTTCATCCGGAGTGCTTCTCTTCAAGATAATTCAATCTCCTCTAATATTTGCAAGATCTATCCTCATCTTTCCTTTTTCCGGAGTTCGTTTCATCCGTCCCAAGTTTTCTTTGTTTTTCCCGCCCTCCCGCCCATTTTTCTTCAATGATTAAATTCTGAATCAAGTGTATTTCTATTCATGTGATGCTTCCCCTTTATTTTCTTCCGTATCGTATCCGGTGATTCATTGTGAAGATGCTCAAGTACTCAAGTTCATCATTCTTCGTTCTTGTTTTCTTCTCCGATGGATTCAATTCAAGCTTTTGGCATTATGATATCCTTTTCATTCGCTAAATCCTTTTCATGTTGGGAATTCTTATCAAGCCTCTCTTGTTGTTCACCCCCCTCTCTATTCTATCCGGAGTGCTGAAGAATTCTCAGAAGAGTTGTGTTTTCGTTGAAAATCCTTTCAAATTGTTTCGAGGTTCTCACCTCATCAAGTTCTTAATTTGTACCGGTGCAATCTCTCCTTCTAACCAATCGTTCAATGATGGTTTTCTTGAATGGGCCCATAACCCACAGGTTTTCCCCAGGATCTTACCTGACTCTTCTAATCTTTCCGGAGATCTCCTCAAGTTCTTTCAAATATGACGTAAGAATGAATTTCATTAGTCATATTCCTTCTCGAAGATCGCTTCTAAATCATTTCATCATTGGCTCAACCTTTCCTTATTCGTTGTTCCGGAGTGTATCAGTGATGCATGATGTTGTTTCTCGTCATCATTCTCAGCGCTAAAGACCCAAGGAGTGTTTCTCTTGAAGATTCATGGTTTCAGCTTGTTGCTATCCTCTCTAATTCTTTTCGATCATGAGTAATTTTATCCATATCTATCCGGAGCATTTGAGTGTTGTTTCCATTTCTCGATCCTCCGAAGGCCACCATTTCAGAAGATTTCTTCGTTCTCAGCTTTCAGCTTTCATTCTCAAATTCTTCTCAATTGTTGACTCTTCGTTCGTATCTCAATTATTCTGGTGCTTCGTTCAAGTTCTCTGTTAGGCAAATCTTGATTGCTTCGTTCTCATGTATCCCCATTCATTCATAGTATCCCCATTCGTTTGCAATTATTGCCGGTGGTTCGTTCAAGACTTATTCAAGCTTATGAATCTCTCTTCAATCTTTTCAAGAAGAATAAATAGTATGCCAAATCTGTTGCTTGTCGTCAATTTAACTTGATGAAGGATAGGCATAACATAATTCTTATTCTTGTTTCCTAGAGGTGATTTCAATCCTTCCTTCAGAGTTGTCCATCTTATCAAGTTCTAGATTCAAAGTCGCTCATCTTTCCTTTTCCGAAGATCCAAGTTTTCTCAAGTATATCTTCGCGAAGCTCCATCTAAATCATAGCAAGGCCTCAATCTTGTTCTTGTTGCTCAATTCTTTTCTATCATCCTCTCATTTCCGGAGATTCATCAAGGTGGTTCGTCAAGAATTTCATTCATTCTCGAAGTATTCTTCAAGATTCTTGTTGGAGGAGCTCAAGTATTCTTTATCTTGGATTTCAAAGTGTATTCTTTCTCCTTGTCCTTTGAGATGGTGTGATAGCATTCTTGATTCATGAGGAGTCTTCAAGAGAATTTATCAAGAGTGACATAATTATACCCATCATTCTCTTCCTTGAAATTATCTTGGATTGGATTTCACCTAAAGCATTTCCTAAGGATTGTTGCAATCATGGTGCTTATCAGTGATCCAAGTTCTTAAGAAATGCTCTCGATGAAAGGATTTTGCATCTTTGTTGATCTCAATCAATCAATTGTTTTCCATTTGTGGCTGGTTGTCACCTCTTAATTTTGAAATGTTTTCCGTAAGCCCACAACAAGATTCCTCTTTTCGTTGTTGATTTTCCAACAATTCCATTCAACCCTTCTTTGTTAAGGTGCTTATCAAATTCATTTGTGGTAGAACTTATCATTTTCTTTTCCATTCTTTTCTTCCCAAGTATGTAGATTCTATTCCTTGTTCTGGAGGCGTTGTGATGTTGCTCTCTTAAATCTACTCTCTTGTTTTATCAAGATCATGTTCCTTCTTTGCTTATCCATGTAACCGGAGTGTTTTGTTATCTTTTCAAGCTCTCTCCATCTTATCAAGTTTTGCCTCTCTTTTCTACCGAAGTGCTGCCCAAATTTCTTTTGAATTCTTGCTTGTTTCTCATATCATTCTTCATCTCTTGCAATCTTCAAGATTCATTGGTTTCACTCGTTTTTCAAATAAGCAACTAAGTCTTACCTATTCCTTTCTTCTTCCTCTCCCCCTTCTCATTCTAAGATCTCGGGGCGAGATCTCTCGTTAGTGGAGGAGAGTTGTAACAACCCGGGACCGACGCTCCAGAAGATTCCCCTTTTATTTCATTGTCGTCGTGTGATTCGTTTGGTTGTTCCATTCATCATCGCATCATTCGCATCATCCGCATTGCATCGGCACTCCGTTGTCGTCATTTTTTTAAAAAACTTGCATCTGTTCATAGTTGCCGGTTCTCTTCGTTCGTGTTGTCGACCGTTTCGAGCCCAACCACACACGCACGCGCCCGGGGCATCGTTTAAAAAAATGCTTTTAAAAGCGCGCAAAAAATATTCTCGGATTGGGTCGAAACTTGGCGAGCGGTCTTGTTTTATTGTAGGTAGACCGCCTGCCAAATTTCGTCGCATTCAGAGGTCGTTTGATACCCGAACCGTTAAACCTATAGCGGCACTATAGCCGGTCTAATCACGGATGTTTTTCGTATATAAAAACAGTGGCCGGATTGCCCGTCTTCTCTCTTCTCATACCTAGCCTCTCTGCACAATGCACAGACCCTTCACGTGCGTCTGAAACCTTCCCCGAATCCAAATCGCTGAGTCTTGGTCGATGGATCCGGATCAACCCCGTCATATCCCAAAGCATCATCCGTTTCTCGATTGGACTCCCTACCCTTTTTTTTTCTTTCGACCGTCCGATCTAACTCGAAGGGTCCGAATTGATCCCTTCGTATTTAAGCAGTCGAGATCATCCAAATTTAGACAAACCCTAGACAACCTCCCTAGTTTTCCTCCCAACCGCCGCCCCCCACACCCTGGTCGTCTCCCACCTCAGGATCTTCCCCGATCCAAAATTCTCCATTTTCCTCGTGCCCCTCGCCCAACCAACCCGAGCGTGCGCAGCCCCGATCTCCCTCCTCTACTCGATCCCCAGGGGATCACGAGCAGTTCGTCCCGACCGCTTCGATCTCCGTCGACCTCCAGAAGACCAGCCTCGCATCGTCGTCCCCTCTACCTCCCCTGCTCTCTTTCTTTCTCTCCCTCCACCCTGAACTCTCTCTCTCTCGTCTTCGCAGGAGGACGTCGCCGCCATGAATGCCAGCCGGAGCTTCGTCCCGAACCTGCTCCTCCCATGTGTGTGCATCGTAGCCGGACCATGTCCCCGATGCCCCTTGCCTCTGCCGCCAGCAGCCGCCCGAGGCCATGCCTCCTCCCGATCTTGCTCGTCCTGGGCTCCCGTGCCGCCAAGAACCAAGACCAGCCCGAGCTAGAGATCCCCTACGCCGGCCACCCAGGTCGTCCCGGCCACCCTGCTCCTCCTCTCTGTTCTTCTCCTTCTGTTTTCTCCCTCATCTCATCTCTCTCTCGGTTCTCGCTCCAGGAGACAGCCATGGCCGCCCCGAGCTCTGCCCGCTGCTGCTCCTTGTCTGTCGTCGCCAGATCCGGTCAGAATGGGTCGCGGGCGACCGGATCCATGCCCATCCGGTATCCTCCGTCATCCGCATCGCCTGAAGCCTGCAGCCGCCGTTGCGTCCATGTCCCGTGCGAGCTCCCTGCGTCTAGCGAGGCAACCTCTGCGTTGACCATGCCCAGCCTCAGTAAGTTGCGCTTTTTCTTCTCCTGCTCCCATGTAGATCCGTCCGAAGGCATATTTCATAGTACGTAGAGATGCGTTTTTGTCATGAGGACTAGTTAGTCCAGGTGGCTAGCTCTCCGCGCTTGCACCCAAGAGATCCAAGGATCAATTCCCAACATGCCCCATTTATTTTGCCTTGTTGTTTTGTTTACATATTCCAACGTGCAAACATTAGTCCGATTACTGCTCTGCATTTAGCACTAGCACTAAGGCAAACCTGTTGGTCCTCCCGTGGCTCCAACATCCAGGGGATCTGGGGTTCCAATCCCAGACTCACCAATTAGTTTCTTTGTATTTTTTTTCCTGCGACAATTATGTTGTGCTCATGTCTGTTGGGCCAGTAGCAGCAGGTTCTGACTGTTTAGTAGATATTTTTTCTGTCTAGCGACCTTGCTATTAAATTGGACATGCATATTCCAGAAATGCTCGCATTTTGCATTGCCACAATTAAATAACCGTGCATCACATGTTAAAACTTTCAACATGTAAATGTTCTCAATTTTGTGCAGATTCATAATTTCCAACTTTCAACCATGTTAAAATTGTTTAAACTTGTTGTTTGCATTAATTTGCATAAATGACATGTTAAAATGATTTGTTTCATAACTAATTAATCGTAGCTCCTTTTAAAGTGATGCACATATGTAACTTGACTAGAAAAATGTGTAAAATCACATGGTCCACTTTATTTTCAAGTTTAATAAATATAAAACATGATTAGTTCTGATCTGGACCAAATTCATATTATGCTTATGGGAACGTTTCGGAAATGCTATATGTTGCTTCCGGCCTCATTTAAAATGCCTAGATGTTGTAGTTGTGTATGCTTCACTGTTTGTCATGTTAAACAACATTTAATATTGATGAGTATTTAAACGAGAGTGAACTAAATGCTTCGAACGTGGAGTTTCGTCAATATGCAACACGTTGCATATTGAGCTTCACTTAATGTGTAGTGCTTGACTGTTGCATCTTGCCATGTCATGCCTTGCATATTTAAACCGGACTTGCATCATATTTGTTTGCGCATCATGTCATGCAGATGTTGTGGTGTTTATCATGTGTTGATTGTTTGTTTCCGGATTGCTTCTTCTTGATAGAGTTCCGAAAGCGTTCGGAGTGTGAGGATTCGTTCGACTATGTTGGCTCGTCTTCTTCATGGGTTCGTTCTTCTTCCAAGCGGGATCACAGACAAGATGATCATTTTTTTGGATACCATTACTATCATTGCCATGCTAGTTGTCTCGTTTCTATCGCTTTGTCTCGCTACCTATCACTTGTATGTCAAGCCTCCCAAATTGCCATGATAAGCCTCTAACCCTCCACATCCCAGCAAACCATTGTTTGGCTATGCTAACGCTTGCTCAGCCCTTCTTATATCGTTGCTAGTTGCAGGTGCAATGTTCCGTGTGCCAAAATGGATATCTTTTTTTGTTATATCACAATATTATTACCATTTAATTTAATGCACATATATACTTGGTAAAAGGTGGAAGGCTTGGCCTTTTGCCCGGTGTTTTGGTCCACTTCTGCCGCACTAGTTCCGAGTACCGGTGTTATGTTCCATATTTTGCGCTCCTAACATGCTCGGGGTTTGTTATGGGGACCTCCTTGATTTTTGTTTTAGGATAAAACTCTTCTGGCAAGGCCCAACATTGGTTTTACCATTTCCCTAATAACAACTAAAATTGCATAGGGACCCGCCGGCACCCGGGGATAATTAATCAACAATCCGGGCCAATGCTCCTGATGAGTGTTGGTCCAAACTAGAGTCGTGTGTGGGGCCAACCCGGGGCAACTCGGGAGATGTCTATCAGGCCACCGTACGCTGCGCTCATCTGGTCGTGTCCTGAGAACGAGATACACGGCTCCTATCGGGTTCGTCGACACGCCGGGCGGCCTTGCTGGATTTGTCTTACCTTTCTCGAACGTCTTGTGCGAGGAATTCCGAGAATACTTCGGGCTATCTCGAGGTTGCGGTTTTCCTACGGAATTTCCAAGGAGATCACGGGTTTCGTGGTCGAGGTTATTCCTGCGGCGTGTGGTTAGTTTGTGATGGATGAGTTGGAGCACCCCTGCAGGGTTAAATCTTTCGGAAAGCCGTGCCCGCGGTTACGTGGCAACTTGGAAACTTTGTTTAACAACCGGTCATAGCAAACTTGAAGTAAACTCTCATAAAATACACCAATCGTGTGTGTAACCGTGACCGTCTCTTCTCGTGAGGCCTGCTCCGAAAGAGAACATGTTGGGGTTATGTTTGTTCGTAAGTAGGTGTTCAGGATCTCTTAGAGATCATTACTAGTTCACGTCCGTTTATGTGATGATAATGCCCCTTTATATTTGTACTCGTAAGTTAGCCACTCAAATAAATGCTTAGTGCTTGCTGCAGTCTCACCACTTAATAATACCTCACCCAGTAAGCTTTAATAGTCTTGATGCCCTTGGAGATGAGATTGCTAAGTCCCTATGGCTCACAGATTACTACAACAACAGTTGCAGGTTCAGGTAATGCGATGATTTGACGTGAGCGCGATGCTTGTTTGATTTGGAGTTCTTCTTCTTCTTCATCGATCATAGGATGGGTTCCAGGACGGCAACCTGGGATAGCAAGCATGGATGGCATTTTGTCGTTTGATTTTGTCCGTAGTCGAACCCTGCTCTTCTAAATGATGATTGTATATGTTGTTGTATTGATGTGATCTTGATTTAGCTTGTGGCAAGTGTAAGTCAATTCCATATACTCATCTCTTCTTTACATGTATTTGTAATGATATCCATTCTTGCGAAACGACGAGATGCGCTTCTATCCCTGTCGAGGCCCTCGTGCCAAAATAAGGATATGATCGCATCTTGGGCGTTACAGCGCGCCTCCAAGACCCCCTAGGAGAGCCACGGCTTGTCTTTGGTGAGCTCCTCCGCGAGCACAAGCGAGCCTCTTTCTGTTTTCTTTTGTTAGATTCGTTAACTGTTATGCCTCTTGTAGCTTTTCCCTGCAATATGTGCATGTACCTAGCTGTAGCCGGAGTGGTAGTGTTGTTGCATGCCCGCTTAGGGGATCTGGGGTTCCAATCCCATGTTCCCCAATTCTCCCTTTTATTTGTTCCCTGATCCATTTTTCAGTCAGGCTCGGTTCTCTGTATATTGTTCAGTTTCGTTAGTTAGCACCGAGGTCACTATATATTGCGCAAGACCCTTGTTTTATCGCACCCCCTCCTATCGACTGGTAACCATCCTCCCTAGCACGCGAGAGGTCGCGGGTTTGAACCCCGCCGGCGCGCAGCGTCATTTTGTATTTTTCTTTCTCGGTAGGTGTATGACAGGAGGGTCCCCTAGTCAGCCACTCATCCGTCAGCGTGGCAACCAGGCCCACTAGTCAGTGGCGGTGGCTAGATAAGCCTGGGTGCCCTTAGTATTTATGTGATTTTTTTTTTCAAATAAGGCATATGCCAAATCTGGTATATACTAGGTCATACCTAGTGATGCTTATTTTCGAATGGGATTTGTGTGATGTTTTTCTACAGTAACATAGGCTTATGATATATGAATTTGGGGTAGAAAAATCCAACTAATCCATCTGTGGAATTAGTTTTGTCATTTGAGCAAGTTTGTGCGAATGCTATTTTGAGTTAATATGTCCTTTTGTTAATTTTGCATGATTTAATGCTTGCACTATTTGCTAAACTTGTCAACATGAAAATTTCTCTTTAGCATGTGTACTAGCCCCTGGTATTTTTGCATGCCATGATACACCATGTTTGGGTATGGAATTCTTGCTGCCAACATGCTACAAAATAATGTTATTTTCATGTGCTCAAATATTTCTAAGTATAGAATCCCTACAACACGAACCCCATTTAGCAACGCATCAATGTGTTGCCCTTTGTCCATATAATCGTTGCTAAGATCTACACCAACGGATTTGTATTGGTTGCCATTGGTGGCGTTGCAAGGGCCTACAACAACATATATAGTTGAGTTGGTAACCAACATGAATAAGCGTTGCACTCTTGCGGATATAGTTACACCCTTACAACACTTCGTATGTGTTTGTGGCTACAATGCACAAATAGAGAGACGTCGCTACAAGTACTAGTATTTATACATTACCAACAATTACTAGGTCTATATTGAGAATGCAAGGAGCACTAATCCAGTAACCAGAAAGATCTCATATATTAAATCAACTATGTTGCATTACATGGACTAGAATCCAAATAGTATGTTGTACTTGATTTCTATACATCGATCATAAAAATTACATTATAAAACATTAATGTAAAACTATCGGATAGTAGAACCATTCTCCACCTTCAATCAACAATTTAGCCACGCATCATCCATTTATCTCAACAATCTACAACAACAAAAACAGACAAGAGGAACATGTCATTAGAGAAGGACAAAAATCAGGTCACTACATCAATAATATTTAAAAGACAAGCAAAATACAAAGGTTGAAGGCCATATGATAGGTAATCCAGCAGCATGACCAATACTTGTAACATTTTCAAGAGGTCATATCAACTGATCAAAATTTTCTAATGCAACATCAACACACATTATCAGCAATCATGTGTGTAATCTAACTTGCGTTGTAGTTCATTTACAAAGTTAACAGTCTAAAGTACATAAATGGTTGCCAACACCCTAGCTTGGAAAATTATAGGTGAAATCTAACTTACATAGCAGTTTGCGTATTTTTTATAATTTTCCTTTAACCTTACAACTTGTAAGTAACAAGAAATGTATTTATATTTTGTAGTTTATACGAATGCAAAAATCCCTTTCTTTATCTAGCATGTTAGTGGGAAAACTTAATATAGGAACCCATCCATTTATGGTAGTTGGAGACGCCCACCAGAGAAAGAGAGATGTTTTCAATTGTATAATTTTTTTCCTGAACTTTCCTTGCGAAGTAGCAACACACTACGTCAAAGTTCACACAAGGCAATACACCAACAAACAGGACGTAGCAGAGCATGTTGTTGGCTTGATATCTAGTTTCTTGAAAATTGCAAACTGCAAATCCAGACAAGTTTAAATTACTCAATCAGAATAACTTCACCAATGTTTTGTACTATCTTTTGTGCAGTTTATTTGTTTTTGCTGGTTCAGTTGAATCAAGCATATAAAGCAAAACTTAGAATTATATATAAGCATTTATTTTCTTGAATGACTTGTACGCATGATTATGCCAGATGGATATACTTAATTTGATTTCAGTCAAGTCAACTCCAATTCCTTTACTACCTTTCTAGTGGGAACAATAACAGTGTCGTTGTCGTCTTTCACAATTAGCAAACCAGGGGAAAATATGCCAATGTACAGGGAGAGAAAAGCTTACAGATGCAGGGGCTCATCTTTCGTGTAGCTTTCGGTGGGGTGATGATTGGTAGACAACTAATACAGGTAAGTATAGAGAATGCTGGAAATCATATGTACCTGATGTTGCATTAAGGTAAATGCATAAAACAAGTTCACATTTTAGATGTCAAGAATATGTTTCATATTTTGGCACGCTTATGGTTGTGACTTATGTAAACATGGGTTATATATTCTTGCAAGATTCATCTAAACATTCTACTGATTCTGCAATGATTTAGCTTGGATAATATATGAATGCAAGAACTGTTCCCGACCTAAGATTTTGGATAACATTCCAGATTATGGTGTATATAATTGTAGAGAAAATGAAGACAGGTAATATCTTACATTCTAGATTATGGTGTATTAGTTTACCTATCAAGCGAAAGAAGAACACCCACACGTTGGCTGAAGCAAGGTCAATTTCACAACATGGAAGGGAAGATGAAATTAAGGATTATATATGATAAAGAGGAATAATTTGACAGATACATGCATGTGAGACTTATTCCTACAGTATTACACAATATATGACAAGGAAATCAGTAAGGATTGATCCACGCATATAGAAGTAAGAAAATTGAATGCTTAATTTCTTATGCATCACAAGAAAGAACTACTGAGAAAAAGAGTACGCAAACGTTCTTCTTGAATTAACACATACAAACAAGAGGTCAATCACTGAATGATACATACAAATAGATCAACGCAATTAGAAACAAGTTATGTGCAGAATTAGATATTTAGATTGCACATTAAAAGACGCAGGCCCAAACCTGAAATACCTAGAAAGGTGAAGTGGATTAGGCCTTCAGCAAGGTCAATAAGACAATAACCATTACGAGTTGTTATCCAGCCGTGCTCCAGCAAGATGATCTACGATGCCGCGACTGAAAATAGTAGCTAGCTGGATTTCAGTGCATAGACGACACATGCTGACATGCAGTGAATCAGGCGAATGATTAAGGTAGTGTAGAACTATAGATCAAAGTCGCAATGGCTAGCAAATAAACAGGATGGAAATGCCACGAAATGACACAAAGCACCCGAGAGGGAAAGAACAAAGGACATGAGTGCCTTACTGAATCATCAGCAGAGTCGCCCGGAGTCAAGGTAGCCGAGGCCGAGCCGATGGTAGCGCATCCGGACACGCGGGAAAGTGGGCCTAGGAGACGAAGTAGCCACACCGGTGACCCATGGTGACTATGGTTTCTGCAGGGGCGTCGCCACTGCGGAGGATGAGTAGCCGAGGCGGCAGCAGTTCATGTCCAGATGCCAACCAGAGGAGTCACGGCAACCGCGGCAGCGACCATGGTAACATGGGTGTGGTGGGCATCGCGGTGGTGGAGCATCGGAGGATTGCACTGAAGAATATCCGGGCCAGTGAGCGACGATAGGGAAGACCGCTGGATCACACCGGAATTGGAGGTGGCGGCGACAGCGTCATCGACTCATGGTCAAGGGGGTCTAGTCTGAGAGAGGAATCGAGGAGATAGATAAGAGAAATGGTGGATAGATTTATTTTGTTTATGCGTGATATTTGGATGTGTGAGGAGTATGGGTGGTGGAGGTGGGATACGGGGAGCTTTTCCCCTTCTTTCAAGGAACGGGGAGGTTTTCAAGTACGGGAGGTGGGGGAAGTTGAACAAACAACGGATGCTATGATATCGTTGGTAGGTATGCGTTGGTATAAGGGGGTTCTTGTTGTAGTCTGGTTATTTGTTGCTATGTTTTCATGATGATTGCCATGAATCTGTAGCTCCTTTGGGGTTGGCCCAATGGAATGCATTATTGAGCATGTTGTCCTCTGATAGCTTGTACCAATTGCTTGCAAATAGAGGTATTGCATTTTGGTTAAATTTGCAGTCAAACATGTCATCCTGATAAAGTTGCCCTGCTTGCCACTTGTTAATTTTTTCTAAGTCTGGGAGGCTGTTAAGTTGAATATGTGATGTTGGGAGGATGATAGCCAGTGATCTGTGCATATGTTGATGCTGTTATTATGAAGTGAATTGAAGTGCATGTTGTTCTCTATAACCCTGTTAAATTTCATGCCATGAAAGGCCCTGTAGCTTGTGTATTTGTTGTTGTCAAATGCCATCATGTTAACTCAGATTGTGAAAACTGGTAATTTTCACTAAGTCCTTAAAAGTTGTTTCAACATGTCATCTTGTGAGCTCATTTGCTACTGATCCTTGCTCCCATTCATGTTCCTGTAGTTAGTTGAACTGTAAAGCATCTTGTATACTTCATGTACATGCCCTTGTTGTGCCGTGTATCTTGCTATACCTCTTGTTGTGTGTGTTGCAATATGGCATGTTGTTGTTTGTGGACAGATTGTGTGTATGGTTGTTTTGTGTCTTGTGGGAGTTCTACCCAATTGTTTTGCATGATATTTAGGTCCATTTCACCTAGAATTTCTTTTCCAATTTAGTGGCACCCTTGGGATACCAAGGAATTGCCCATGGCCTTCCTCATCTTTGTTTTTGTCTCTGTTACTGCTAGAACCTTGTCGTGAGTGCCTCGAGAGTTCCGTAGCTCCGTTTGCGACGTTCTTCATATGCATTTGCATCGTTTTCTCATGAAGCATTATTTTTTCCCATGTTCATGAATGTCCACATAACTAAACTTGAGGTTCTGTCCAGAATAGGTAAGAACTAAATAAATGCACGAGAAGGATAACTAGCATAGGGTTGCCATGTTAAATACATCAAATTGGTCATGCATCATCCTTGGTTGCGCATTGCAACTTGCTTGTATGTTTATTTGGTGTTGTTGCTTCTTTGGGTAGACCCGAGTGACGAGACTGAGTACGAGGATCCTGACGAGAGCAACTATGAGGATCCAACTCTTTATCCCTCTGAAGACCCTCCAGGCAAGATGATCGTTACCTGGATTCTGATACTATTTTTGCTATGCCAGATGTCTCACTTCTGCCGTTATCTCTCGTTACCTGCCACTTAAATGTCAAGCCTCCCAAATTACCATGAAAGCCTCTAACCCCTCCACTACCTAACAAAACATTGATTGGCTAAGTTACCGCTTGCTTAGTCCCTCTTATAGCATTGCTAGTTGCAGCTGCACGTTATTTCCATGTGGCAAGATGGATATCTTGGGATATCACCTTATTTACTGTTATTTAATTTAATGCACATATAAATTTTGTGACGGTGGAAGGCTTGGCCTTATGCTCGGTGCTTTGTTCCACTTTTGCCGCCCTAGTTCTGAGTATCGGTGTTAAGTTCCATTTTGAGCGCTCCTAACATGCTTTGGGTTGTTATGGGGACCCCCTTGATAATTCGTTTTTGGATAAAACTTGTCTGGCAAGGCCCAACATTGGTACTATATTTGCTTAACAACTTAATAAAAATGCATAGGGATTAGCTACCCCATGGATAATTAATCAACAACCTGGGCCAGTGCTCCTCATGAGCGTTGGTCCAACCGGGCAATGTCCGGCGCCCCCTGGTCACCCGGGGTTTTAGCCAACCCGATGTCTTGCCCATCTGGTAGTGCCCTAAGAAAGAGATACGTGCAGCTCCTATTGGGATCTGGCCTGCAGGGCGGTCTTGCTGGACTTGTTTTACCTTTCTCGAATGTCTTGTGCACGGGATTCCAAGGACGCTTCGGACAATCTCGAGGTTGAGGTATTCCACCGGATTCCCGAGGATACTACGGGCTATCTCGTGGTTGAGGTTATCCATGCAGCGTGTGGTTAGTTTTTGATGGCTGAGTTGGAGCACCCCTGCAGAGTTAAATCTTTCGGAAAGTCGTGCCCGCGGTTATGTGGCAACTTGGAATTTGCTTAATACCCGGTTATACCAAACGTAAAGTAAACTCAAATAAAAATCCACCAACCGTGTGCGTAGCCGTGACTGTCTCTGCTCGTGAGTTGGAACCGAGAGAGAACATGGTAGGGTTATGTTTGACGTAAGTAGGTGTTCAGGATCACTTAGTGATCACTCTATTTCACGCCCGCTATGGGTAGACCACCATACTTATTCAGCTCTCGTAAGTTAGCCACTCAAATGAATGCTTAGTGCTTGCTGCAAACCTCACCACTTAACCATACCCTACCCATCAGCTTAGATAGTCTCGGTACCCGGGTTAATGAGATTGCTGAGTCCCCGTGGCTCACAGATTACCGCAACAATATAGGTACAGGTACAGGTACTGACGAGTTCGTGCCAGTTGACGCTTCCGAGCTCCAGTGGGAGTTCGACGAGGAGCGTGGGCGTATGTATGTGACGTACCCGGACCAGTAGGGGAGCTTCTTGGTCGCCTTCCTGGGCTTAGTGAGATAGATTTCATTGCTTTTGTCGTTTCTCTTTGTCCGTAGTCGGACCCTGCATTTTATGGATTATTGTATGAATGATTGCGTGGAGTTGTAACTTAGTTTGTGGCGAGTGTAAGCCAACTCATATACTCATGTCCTCTTTACATGTATTGCAATGATTTCTATACTTTCGAAACGACTAGATGCGCTTATATCCCCATCGAGGCCCTCGCGCCTTAATAGCGATAGGACCACATCCTGGACGTTACAAGTTGGTAATCAGAGCCATACCGACCATAGGAGCCCCTTGCTTGATCGAACTTGGCCGAGTTGAGTCTAGTGAAAAACTATTTTGAGTCTAGTTATATCGGGGAGTAGGATTCTTTTTACTCCTCTTCTATGCTCTCGTGAGGAATTGTGACATAGGAATTTTACTTCTACCCTCTTCTCGCTCAAATTTTTTTAGGATCACGCGGGTGTTTTGGAGCCTCTATGATACCAATGTGACGGAATTCTGTACTTGGTGCCTCCTGTTTCCGAGGAGTAGAGCTCCAAGGGATTCATGACACATCATTATCATTCAGTTTCCTTAGTGCCCCAGGACACGGATGTTCGAAATTTCTTCAATACTATTCATGGTGCGAAGAGTGTGGCGGCACCTAGTACTGGGGAGAGGGATCACATGTACTGCTATCTTTAGTATCGTTGTGATTACGAGGGTCTGAGGTAGATGAATTTCCGAGACCTCTGGTTGTGTGTTGATGGATGAGATACACTGGAGAGTAGTATTACTGCTAGGAGTTGAGTGATGGATTAAACTCCGTGTATTCGTGGACCCGATTGCATAACTAAAGATTTCGGAAGTTCTTAGGTGGGATTTCCAGTAGTTACCTAGGATCATCTTCCGACAGATGTATGATGGTTTATACATTTATTCCGAGCAACCCTTAGCTCAATACCTTGTTGTGTTATTCAAGTGGTTTCGTAATCAAGTGATGTTATCGCAAATCTACAGAAGGCGTTCTACTATTTTCTTAGTTTGAATGCAATTGATATTCCTGTTGCAATATTTCGAGCCGTTGATTCAGCTTATTTCAATCATCCATGTCAATGATGTTCTAATCTTCATGTCCATCTTCAGGATGGCTCTAGCAACTCGTGGGAACCCAGGTCATGAGGGGGAGCAGTCTGACCCTCCACCACCCCCACCTCCGCCTCCGGAGGCATGGCTGGCGGTGATGGCCGCAACCAATGCCAATACCCAGATGTTGCTCAGTTTGTTGAAAGGCTTTCAAAATCAAGGACATCAAGGCAATCAAGGGAATTTCAATAATCAACAGCAGTTTGCAACTCTGAACCAATTCCTAGCCAATCAACCCAAGTCCTTCACCAACTGCTCTTAGCCTCTTGATGCGGAGGATTGGCTGTTAGACATCAACAAGCATTTTGAGTGCAGCAACGTCAGGCCTCAGGACTATATCAGGTTCGCATATTTCCAGCTGAAGGACCAGGCAGCAGAGTGGTGGCAGCAGTACAAGGATTCCAGTGCTGACCGTGTGATCAGCTCGGATGACTTCTGCCGTGACTTCAGAGCTCATCATATCCCAACGAGTGTTGTCGAGGGTACGCGTGAGAAGTTCATGAACCTCAACCAAGGAAACTCGTCTGTCTATCAGTATAACATCGAGTTCCTGAATCTTGCTCGTTATGCCAAGAAGGATCTGCCAAATAACAAGTGCATGATTTATCAGTTCAGAGGTGGCCTTAGGGAAGATCTTCAGCTTGCTCTCGTCCTTCATGAGCCTCTTGAGTTTGATCAGTTCTACAACTTGGCTCTAAAGCAGGAAGCAGCCCAGCTCAAGGTCAAGAATTCCAGGAAGCGGTTCAGCGACTCTCATACTCCTTCATCCTCCTCTCAGATTGTGCCTAAGCAGCAGAAGTATTGGGTTCCTCCTCCTCCTCCTCCTCCATTTCGTCCTCCTCAGCAGCAGAAGCAGAGCGGTGGTCGTGGTTCTTCCCACCCACCCAACCTAGGATTCCAGCAGAGGCCTCAAGCTCCCAAGTGAGCAAAT
Source organism: Elymus sibiricus (assembly GCA_039707655.1). Taxonomy (NCBI): domain Eukaryota; kingdom Viridiplantae; phylum Streptophyta; class Magnoliopsida; order Poales; family Poaceae; genus Elymus; species Elymus sibiricus. Next base: position 163,170,205 of record CM077669.1, read on the forward strand.
GCTCCTCCTCGAGGCAACTTCCGTCCGCTCTGAGAAGTTACATGTCACAAGTGTGGTCAGAAGGGCCATTACTCCAACAAGTGCACCAACCATCGGCGTCTTCTGCCTCCTCCTCTAGTCAGGCCTCCAGGAAATGCTATGGTGAAGCACAATCCAAAGTCAGCCAGAGTCAACATGGTCAATGCAGATCAAGCAGAGGAGTCTTCTCAAGTGATAATGGGTAACCTCTTGGTTAATTCTATTCCTGCAAAAGTTTTGTTTGACACTGGTGCATCGCATTCATTCATTTCAAGACCGTTTTCTACCAAGCACAATTTGCATCATGAGCAGTTACCTAGGCCTTTGTCAGTCGTTTCCCCGGGTGCTTTTATGCACGTGAGGATGGTTGTTCCGGATGTTCCTATAAAGATGGGCAGCTATTCCTTTCTAGCCTCTCCAATTATTCTCGGCAATTCGTATACTGGTCTAATTCATGGTATGGATTTTCTTGGGATGAACAAGGCTTATGTCGATTGTGCAGCCAAAGAAGTCAAATTGACTCATCCTTCTGAAGGTGTGATCATTTTTGCTGCTCGCGATGATACTATTCGGCTCTTTTCTCTCAATGAGAAGGATGAAATCGTAGCCATATCTCAAATCCCCATCGATTGTGAGTATGAAGATGTCTTTCCACAAGAATTGCCAGGAATGCCTCCTCACCGGCCAATGGAGTTTGTGATTGAAGTCGATCCTGGAACTGAATCGGTATGCAAGCGTCCTTATAACCTTGGCCCCAAAGATCTGAAAGAGTTGAAGAAGCAGCTAGATGAACAAGAGTGTCTGGGTTTGATCATACCAAGTTCTTCACCATGGGGTTGTGGTGTTCTTTTTGTCAAAAAGAAGGATGGCACGGAATGACTTTGTGTCGATTACCGTCCATTGAATAAGAAGACAATCAGGGACAAGTACCCACTTCACAACATCAATGAGTTGTTTGAGCAATTGAAAGGGGCCAAGGTTTTCTCGAAGTTAGATCTTCGGATGGGCTATCATCAAATCTGTATTCGTGAAGAAGATATTCCAAAGACCGCTTTCAGGACGAGTTTTGGCTCTTATGAGTACATCGTCATGTCCTTTGGCCTTGGAATTGGCGCCTCCGACGTTCTCCCGCATGATGAACTTCATCTTCTCTCCCTTCAAGAATGAGTTCATCTTGGTGTATTTGGATGACATTCTAGTCTTCTCTGAAACCGAAGAAGAACATGCAGAGCATCTCCGACTTGTGCTTGACAAGTTAAGAGAGCATCAATTCTATGCAAAGTTCTCTAAGTGTGTGTTTTGGCTCAATGAAGTGGTGTACCTTGGGTATGGCATCTCTGCCGAGGGCATCAAGGTGGATCCTGAGAAAGTTGAGGCCATCATGAAGTAGGAGCCTCCGCAGAATGTCAAGCAGCTTCGTAGCTTCCTCGGGCTTGCAAGTTACTGCAGAAGATTCGTGGGAAACTTCTCAAAAATTGTTAAGACTTTGTCTAATCTCCTCCAGAAGAATGTAAAATATGTGTGGACTCTTTAGTGTGATGTGGCGTTCAATACACTCAAGGAAAAGCTGACTTCATCTCCAGTTCTCACTCCTCCTGATGAATCTAAACCATTCCAAGTGTTCTGTGATGCTTCCCTTCAAGGTCTTGTTGGTGTTCTGATGCAAGACATAAAGGTGGTTGCCTACACCTCCCGCCAGTTGAAGCCTTGTGAGAAGAACTACCCCACTCACGATCTTCAGTTGGCGGCAGTTGTTCATGCTCTGATGACCTGGAGACACCTCTTGTTGGGAAGACCAGTTGAAGTGTTCACTAACCACAAGAGCTTGAAGTACATTTTCACTCAACCAAATCTCAATCTCCGGCAAACACGTTGGGTGGAAATGATCCAGGAGTACAATCCGAGAATTGAGTATACTCCGGGTAAAGCAAATGTCATTGCAGACGCTTTGAGCAGAAAGGCGTACTGCCATAGTCTTATTCTCAAGCCTCTCCAACCTGAGCTTTGTGAAGCTTTCCGCAAGCTCAATCTCCATGTGGTTCCTCCAGGGTTTCTTGCCAACCTTCAAGTCTCTCCGACTATGGAAGATCAAATTCGCCAAGATCAGCTTCTCCATGCTATGGTGAAGAAGGTGAAGATAGGTGTGGCCAAGAGCATTCCAAAGTATAGGTGCTTCCATGTTGATGACAGAGACACCTTGTTTTTCGAGGATCGTCTAGTGGTTCCAAAAGGAGAGCTCAGGAAAGTTATCATGGACAAAGCACACAAGTCCCTCCTCTCCATTCATCCAGGCAGTTCCAAGATGTATCAGGATCTCACGCAAACCTTCTGGTGGACTCGTATGAAACGTGAGATTGCTCAGTTTGTGAACGAGTGTGATGTGTGCCGTAGAGTGAAGGCGGAATAACAACATCCATAGGTCTTCATCAGCCTTTGCCTATCCCAGAGTGGAAATTCGATCACATTGAGATGGATTTCGTCACTCGGGTTCCTAAGTCCAACAGAGGTAATGATGCCATCTTTGTGGTCATCAACAAGCTCATCAAAGTTGCCCCGTTCCTTCCGCTCAAAGAATCTATCTCGCCAGCTCAGCTGGCAGAGCTGTACACATCAAGGATAGTTTCTTTGCATGGTATTCCTCAGCTTATATCTTCACACCATGGAAGCATCTTCACTTCCAAGTTCTGGGATTCCTTTCAGTTTGCGATGGGTACCAAGATCTGTTTTAGTACAGCTTTCCGTCCTCAGACAAGTGGTCAAGTTCAGAGAGTCAATCAAATCCTTCAAGATATGCTAAGAGCTTGTGTGATTTCTTTTGGCATGAAGTGGTAAGATTGCCTCCCGTTTGCCAAATTCTCATACAACAACAGTTTCCAAGCAAGTTCCGGCAAGGCTCCTTTTCAAATTCTCTATGGCAGAAAGGGTCGCACCCCAGTCAATCTGTCTGAAACCAGTGAGCGTCAAATCCTTGGTAATGACATGATCACTGAAGCAGAAGAAATGTGGCATGTCATTCGTGAAAACCTCAAAGCCGCTCAATCCCGCCAGAAGAGCTATTATGATAGCAAGCATCGTGACATGACCTTTCAGATCGATGACTTTGTCTATCTCTGAGTGTCACCCATGAAGGGCACTCAACGCTTTCGCATAAAAGGAAAGCTTGCACCTCACTTTGTGGGTCCCTTCAAGGTTGTCGGCAAAAGAGGCGACATTGCCTACCGACTCGAGCTTCCTTGCAATTTCTCCAATGTGCATGATGTGTTTCACGTCTCTCAGCTCCGGAGGTCCTTCAAGACTCCTGAGCGCACCGTTGATTTCCAAGACATTGGTCTCCAAGCAGACCTATCCTATCATGATCATCCAATTCCTATTCTTGAAGAGACTGAGCGCAAGACTCGCAACAAATATATAAAGTTTCTAAAGGTGAAGTGGTCACATCACTCCGACAACGAAGCCACTTGGGAACGTGAGGACCTTCTTCGTTCTGAATTTCATGAATTCTTCCGTTCCTAGATCTTGGGACGAGATCCTCTTGTAGTGGGGGAGAGTTGTAATTGCCCAAGTGCAATCCTTTCCAAATCCTTGTAATATTCCATGTGTGAACCTTCCATTTTATGCCATCATGTGGTTTGAGATAATAAAATTTGCTTCATGACATTCATTTGAGCATCATGGCATCATGTCATCCATTCCGTTTTTTGCATCATGTTGTGGTTGAATGAGTGTATGTGTTGTGATGGTGTGCTTTGCATGGGGTGGTGTGCTCTTGTTGATGCCTTCAAATTATTTCCTTTGTTCATCACCTCCATCTCTCTTTAATTCAAATTTTATGAATGTGGGGATTTTTGCCTTGCCCAAGTCCTCACTAAAAAATGTTGCTAAGCTCTCAAATATTCTTCTTTGGTTTTTAAAAATCTATCTTAGCTATGTGCAACCTCCCTGCCTTTTGTCATACAACAACAACAACAAAGCCTTTAGTCCCAAACAAGTTTGGGTAGGCTAGAGGTGAAACCCATAAGATCTCGCGACCAACTAATGGTTCTAGCACATGGATAGCAAGCTTCCACGCACCCCTGTCCATGGCTAGTTCTTTGGTGATGCTCCAATCCTTCAGGTCTCTCTTTACGGACTCTTCCCATGTCAAGTTCGGTCTACCCCGGCCTCTTTTGACATTATCAGCACACTTTAGCCGTCCGCTATGTACTGGGGCTTCTAGAGGCCTGTGCTGAATATGTCCAAACCATCTCAGACGATGTTAGACAAGCTTCTCTTCAATTGGCACTACCCCAACTCTATCTCGTATATCATCATTCCGGATTCGGTCCTTCCTTGTGTGGCCACACATCCATCTCAACATGCGCATCTCCGCCACACCTAACTGTTGCACATGTCGCCTTTTAGTCGGCCAACACTCAGCGCCATACAACATTGCGGGTCGAACCGCCATCCTATAGAACTTGCCTTTTAGCTTTTGTGGCACCCTCTTGTCATAGAGAATGCTAGGAGCTTTGCGCCACTTCATCCATCCGGCTTTAATTCGATGGTTCACATCTTCATCGATATCCCCATCCTTCTACAACATTGACCCCAAATATCGAAAGGTGTCCTTCTGCGGCACCACCTGCCCATCAAGGCTAACATCCTCCTCCTCCTCGTGCCTAGTAGTACCGAAAGCGCACCTCATGTACTCGGTTTTAGTCCTACTAATTCTAAAACCTTTCGATTCCAAAGTTTGCCTCCATAACTCCAACTTCCTGTTGACCCCCGTCCGACTCTCATCGACTAGCACCACATCGTCCGCAAAGAGCATACACCATGGGATATCTCCTTGTATATCCCTTGTGACCTCATCCATCACCAAGGCAAAAAGATAAGGGCTCAAAGCTGACCCTTGATGCAGTCGCATCTTAATCGGGAAGTCATCAGAGTCGCCATCACTTGTTCGAACTCTTGTCACCACATTATCGTACATGTCCTTGATGAGGGTAATGTACTTTGCTGGGACTTTGTGTTTCTCCAAGGAGCACCACATAACATTCCGCAGTATCTTATCATAGGCCTTCTCCAAGTCAATGAACACCATATGCAGGTCCTTCTTTTTCTCCCTATATCTCTCCATAAGTTGTCGTACCAAGAAAATGGCTTCCATGGTCGACCTCCCAGGCATGAAACCAAACTGATTTTTGGTCACGCTTGTCATTCTTCTTAAGCGGTGCTCAATGACTCTCTCCCATAGCTTCATTGTATGGCTCATCAGTTTAATTCCACGATAATTAGTACAACTCTGAACATCCCCCTTGTTCTTGAAGATTGGTACTAATATACTCCGTCTCCATTCTTCTGGCATCTTGTTTGCCCGAAAAATGAGGTTGAAAAGTTTGGTTAGCCAAACTATCGCTATGTCCCCGAGGCCTATCCACACCTCAATGGGGATACAATCAGGGCCCATCGCCTTGCCTCCTTTCATCCTCTTTAAAGCCTCCTTGACCTCCGACTCCTGGATTCGCCTTGCCTCCTCAACATGTCATAAACATAAATATTTAGTTTTATAATTTAAAGGCATTTTATTTCTTCCTCTTAAAATGTCGAAACTATTTTTATAAATCAATGCATATTTTTGAGAGCCCAAAAATATTTTTACTTCTGCCTAAACCACTCTCCTTCCTTTAGTTTCATTTTTTGCTGCAAATGTTTTTATTAAAGAGAAAATTGTTCTTTTTGGAGAGAGAGAGCGGAGTTTAGTAGCAGCCCAGAACACACGTCCCAACCAGCCTCTCGCAACCCACTTAGCCCCGCAGGCAACAGGAGCTTCGTTCTCTTGTACGACAACATATCCAGCAGCTCCACATCGGCAGCCGATCGATTTGACGCCGGAGCTCGCCCTATGCGCCTATAAAACATGTCCCTGGTGCCCTAGGGTTTGCCCTCGCTCCATTCCTTTCCTCTCCCCCTCGCGCCGCCGCTAAGGTAAGCCTCCACGTGCCTCACCAATGCTATGAACCCGGAGCACGCGATCTCGGACTCAGGCTGAGCTTCGTCACCTTCCTCCCTCGTCTTCGGCCAGGAGGAGCCCGGATCGGCGTCCTCGACCTACCTCGACCCTCACGCTTCACCACGGCCGCTGGATCGACCGTCCTCAACATGTCTTTTCCCCTACTTCCTACGACGTCATGGACAGAAGTTCGCCAATATTTCGAGCTCCCTCCCATCACCGACGGCTCGTCCCCGGTCTCCTGACCTTGTCTAATGATAGCTCGGTGAGCAACCGCTCCTCCCTGCTCCTTCTCGTCCTCCGTTGTTCCTCGTAGGTGCCGCAACGTTCATGCCAACTTTGTGCCCTCTTTGCCCCGTTCGTAATTGCAGTGTACGCGTATTGTTTTGCGCTTCTGTTCTTGCCTTTGGTGAGCTCCCGTGCGCCTCCAAGAGCACCCAGCAGAGCCACGACTTGCCTTTGGTGAGCTCCTTCGCGAGCAAAAGCGAGCCTCTTTCTGTTTTCTTTTGTTAGATGCGTTAATTGTTATGCCTCTTGTAGCTTTTCCCTGCAATATGTGCATGTACCTAGTTGTAGCCGAAGTGGTAGTGCTGCTGCAAGCCCGCTCAGGGGATCTGGGGTTCGAATCCCATGTTCCCCAATTCTCCCTTTTATTTGTTCGCTGATCCGTTTTCAGTCAGGCTGAGTTCTCTGTATATGGTTCAGTTTCGTTAGTTAGCACCGAGGTCACTAGATATTGCACAAGACCCTTGCTTTATCGCACCCCCCCTACTATCCTGACTGGTACCAGTCCTCGCCAGCGCGCGAGAGGTCGTGGGTTCGAACCCCGCCGGTGCGCAACGTTGTTTTGTATTTTTCTTTCTCGGTAGGTGTATGACAGGTGGGGTCCCCTGGTCCTCCACTCATCCGTCAGCGTGGCAACCCGGCCCACTAGTCAGTGGCGGTGTCTAGATAAGCCTGGGTGCCCTTAGTATTTTTGTGTTGTTTCATTTTTTCCAAATAAGGCATATGCCAAATCTAGCATATACTAGGTCATACTTAGTGATGCTTATTTTCGAATGGGATTTGTATGATGTTTTTCTACAGTAACATAGGCTTATGATATATGAATTTGGGGTAGAAAAATCCAACTAATCCATTTGTGGAATTAGTTTTGTCATTTGAGCAAGTTTGTTTGAATGCTATTTTGAGTTAATATGTCCTTTTATTAATTTTGCATGATTTAATGCTTGCACTATTTGCTAAACTTGTCAACATGAAAATTGCTCTTTGGCATGTGTACTAGCCCCTAGTATTTTTGCATGCCATGATAAACCATGTTTGGGTGTGGAATTCTTGCTGCCAACATGCTACAAAATAATGCTCTTTTCACATGCTGAAATATTTCTAAGTATAGAGTCTGGTTATTTGTTGCTATGTTTTCATGATGATTGCCGTGAATCTGTTGCTCCTTTGGGGTTGGCCCAATGGAATGCATTATTGAGCATGTCGTCCTATGATAGCTTGTACCAATTGCTTGCATGTAGAGGTATTGCATCTTGGTTAAAAAGGGAAGACCAAACTGGAGCTTCCAAATTATGAGAACTTTAGTGTTGAAGATCTTCATGTGCCTGTTTGGACCACCTGGCTACAAGCCGTGAAATGGAAATCGGCCTTGGTAGCATGATGAAGAATAAATACAAGGTACATTCTCCTCTATATGCTCACATCATATATCCTTTTGTAGCCCCCAAGGCCCAGCTTTGTCTTTCTAAGAGAAGCCGGGTCATGTGAATGCTGTGACTGACTCAACCTATAGCCCCCAATAGCCGGCTCATCTCCTAGAGATGAGTCGGGTCTTTTAATAATTGGAAGAACTTTCGACCTGTAGCCCCCAAGGGCCGGATCATCTCCATGAGATGAGTCAGATCTTTTAATAACTTGAAGAACTTCGACCTGTAGCCCCCAAGGGCCGGCTCATCTCCTTGAGATGAGTCGGGTCTTTGTTCACATCTTTAATGTTAAAAAGAGCTGAGATATATTAGCCCCCAAGTGCCGAATATATTGCTTGCAATCTGCTTGGGACTTGACATAAACTTACTTATGATGCAGGAAGCTTTGAAAACGGCCGAATCCAGCGTAGCCAGCCTGAAAAAAGACCTGGAAAAAGGGCAAACCTCCCAGGTGGAAGTTGAAGAAAATCTTCGCCTCTCATTGATCAAGCTGGAAAGCGCCAAGGCAGGCTTTTTAAAGGAGAAGAAATCCTTTGAAACTGAAAAGGCGACTCTGCTGAAGCGTGGAGAGAATGCTGAGGTCCAGCTCAAACCCATCACCGAAGAGCTGTCCGGGTTGAAGCGGCACATTGCCCAGATGACCTAAGCTATTTTTGGTAAGTATATAAACTCTTGTCTTCTTGAGATATAGATATAATGCGCACGGCGACTCATGCATGGATTTTATTTTGCAGGCCCCCGAAATAGCAGCTTTTATGATAATAGCCTGCTGATGCTTAAGGTTGTTTATTCCCCGACAGAGCAACACTATGCTGGGAGTCATCTTGCAATCGAGGCAATGATGGGGGATAAGCAGACCTTAAAGTTTATCAAGAATGTGTTGGAGTGTCTTTCCACCATCCCTCAACACATTCCAGAGCTAAAAAGATCAACCGCCCGATCTGGCGCGATATATGATTTGAGGCGGGCTTTAGCTTATGGAGAGAAGCTCGATCCAGCTGAGCTAGCAAAGGGCTTCCCCGAATTTAAAAATGACGGGTCAGAATTTTCCCAGGAGGATTATGCTGCCTGTGTCAAGGATGCTCAAATACTGTCGACTCAGCTGGTTTCTGAGATGAAACTGAGGAACTATCAAGCAGCTTATGGCGCCAACCATACTCGGATTCCACCACCTGATTTAATATCAAAGAGTCTGGCTCCTCAATGGCGCGAGCATGTCCTTGCCCCTGAAGTTGACCGGTCTCCAATTCTTGATGACGAGGCTGTGTTCCAGGCTTTATCTCACTTCAACTGGGATGCGGATAACCTTCAGATACAGGAGCCGGAAGACCAATCGGTGGATAACCCGAAGGCGTCTCATGCGCTGGATTAGCCGCCACTGACTCGGATGACGCGATCGGTGATTCCATCTTTATCAATCATCATCTTGTCAATTTGAGCACCCAAGAATGGGTGGAAAAACAATTTGTGGCTCTTTTGAGCTTGTAATAGGGATAGCCGAAAACTGTTGTCGCACCATCATGCATGTTTGCGCCCTTGTTGGCGCAAGATACTTATGTTTCTGGGCTTGATCCCTTTTCTGCTATTTCATCGCCCTGTTATTCATATAGCCCTTTAATTGATGAGCGCTTCTTAGAACTGGAAAAAATGAGCCGGCAGAAAGTCTTGATCCTAGATTTAACAATCTATTTCTCTTTCAATAATGTTCAAAATTATGTCTTGTCAATTGGTCGCTTGTGTGAGTTCAATTGTTCAACCCGGTCTCTCAAGCGTAAGCCGATAATAACCTTTGAACCTGAAACTTGCTGTAGTGAACAACGCCAAATAAGGCAATATTGATAAGCCAGCTCAACGAGTCCTGGCAGAAATTAATATCCAAAACTTGAGGTCCTTTGTTTAGCCTTTTAGACAATAACATAATTTTATTCTGGTCATGCAGCGAATAACCCTGTTATTTCATGTACAACTTTGGTAACGAAATTAAGGCGTGCCCAAAACATTGTATGTGATGAAATTTTAGCACATAGTACCATTTTAGGGACTGGCTTTCGAAGCTTAGTAATGCATGGCAGACCTTTTTAAAGGTAGCTTTGAAGGTTTTAACCGTACTATCTCGGATAGTTTAACCGAGATGCTAGTCGGCAAAAAGGTTTCATAAGAAATCACAAAATATCTTGTGATATCTTTGGAGTCTTCCACATAAGCATGATGTTGCGATGACGCGAAGGACGTAATAACATATGTTTCATAATGTTAAGACAATCTGTCGGCTTTCGAAGGTCGACAAGAAAAGACTGGCTTTCGAGGCTCGAGTCTTGCTTCAATGAAGAGGGTATGCTAACCTGTGGTTTATCCTAGCTTTCTCTATGCCGACTCTCTCATGAATCAAGCCAGTGCTTTAACCTTAACCAGTTCAGGGTCCAAAAGGATTGACTTGTCAAGAGTACAAGGGGTCATATGATCGGAGTCGCATCAAGCATACAGGCAGGTTTAACCATATATGGCGTTTATCTTTGCCGGGTCAAGAGGGTGAGAAAGCTAACCCGATGGGATGGAAGCCCCCAAATGCCCTTTGTATTGTGGCATTATTATGCCAGGTCACAAGGGTGAGAAAGCTAAACTCGATGAGTTGGAAGCCCCCAGGTGCCGTTTTGTTTCGAAAAATAAAGACTCAAACTCAATTTGTAGGTTGAAATGACAAAATGTCGGCTTGATTCATACTCGAAACATAAAGAAGTATATACAAAATGCTGAAAAGATGGGGGAAGAAATTACAAAAAAGAGCCAGCGGAGCTAGGTATAATGAGGCCACTAGTGTTCAAGGGCCGGCTTGTTTCCCTCCTGCAGACATAAAATTTCTTCTTTGAGACCCTCCAGAGTATGAATTTTATTCAAGGATTCAGGTGCTAGTGGTACTGACCGTTATTCAACTGCTTGGGATTACTTTGGAATCCTCCTTGGTTATTATGCTGATAGCCCTGGCAAGGATGCTGCCCATTGCCATGATTTCCCTGATGTTGAAAACCAGCCCCCGGGCCAGTTTGTGACCCGCCAGGTTTGTGTTGACCCAGGTGTCCTCCACCATTGCCTCCTGGATTATTCTGGAAAGCCTGGCTATGGAACTCTTGCATGATATAAAAATTCTCCCAAGAGTGGCTAGCCGGCTTATCTTGAGTGTTGTGCTTAGGGCAAGGTGCTTTAAGCGCCTCCCCATAATTGTGAGGTTTATTCGCATTATAAGCTCCTCCGGGTCGAACGTTGCGGCACTGATTCTTGAAACCTGTGTTAGTGTTGGCCACAAAGTCGGACCCACCATCAGGCTGTTTCCGTTTATTATTTGGAGCCCCCTCGTTACCACCGTGACCATGCTGGCCTTTTCCTCCTTCAGCCTTTTTGCCTTTGGTGGTCTTGTCCTCATCTGAGCCGGGATCCTTCGTGCTCTCTGACTCGGCATATGTGGTAAGGACGTCCATCAAGTCGCCCATGTCTTGTACCTTTCGCTTGAGCCGTCCGAGCTTATGCACCAAAGGCTGGAAGTGAGAGTTCTTTTCCTATATTAGGACTGCTTGAGCAGCCGTGATGCTGTCCGATGAATGGATGATTTCCGCGACCCGACGAGTCCAATGGTGAGCCGACTCGTCTACTCGTTGAACGCAGTGGTGTAGGTCTACTATTGTCATAGGCTTCTTGCAGGTTCCTTTGAAATTCTTGATGAATCGCTCTTTCAGCTCGGTCCATGTGTTGATGGAATTAGGTGGCAAGTTCTTCAACCACGTCCGAGCCGGTCCTTCCAACATCATGGTTAAGTATTTAGCACATACAGCGTCGCTGACATCCAGAATATCCTTTGCCAACTCATAACTTTCGATCCAGGATGCCGGCTTAAGATCTGCCATGTAATTTGGCACCTTACGAGGCCCCTTGAAGTCTATGGGCATGCGCTCAGCGCGGAGTGCTGGGGATAAGCATGGTATACCAATCGTCCTACTGTTGGATCCATCCCCCAAACTCGCCAGTTGAGGGTGAAGCTGTTGAATCGCCCGTGCCGCCCCTTATGCTTCTGCTTGACGTGCGCCTCTCGCTGCATGAACAACTGCCTGGGCGTCTGACGACATGGGACGGGTTGGGGAGACCCGAGGCTGTTGCCTTCGCCCACTGCTGGACACGGCCAGGAACTCCACATGGCGGCCCTTGCTAGCGTAGGGAGTGGAGTGCATCCGATCCCGGCTTTATGAGTACCGAGCCTGCTATACCACAGCTGTTTTCAGCATCTCAATAGCGTTTCTAGCTTCAACCTCAATGGGGGAGTTTCCATTAATGGCCAATGCTTCCAAATCCCGGGTTGCTGCTAGCATGTTGTCAGCAGGATTAGAAAAGTGGCCTCGTGGAGTCTGGAATCGCCGGGGCAGGGAGCAAGCCGGCGGAGGTTGAGGTGGTTCCTCTTGCCGATTTCCGAGTTGCTGAACAGTTCCTGGTGTCTGTTGTGGGGTATGAAAAAGCTGTTGTGGCTCAAGGTTTGGAGGGAGCCCGCGGTGGCGTCTTCTCTCATAAACTACCTCCGATGCCTCCCTCTGAATTCCCAATCGCCAAGCCTTGGCTTTAAGGCGTTCCGTCTCTTGATGTATGCGAGCCTGCATCTCCGCCATTTGTGCGTTTTCTGCATCAATCTCCTTCTGCACCTCAACTATTTGACTACGCAATTTGGTTAGCTGCACATTGCGCTCTTCCTGATTTTCAGCAGTGACTGGGGTATCCACCAGTTTTGCCATCTCGGCCATGAGACCAGTCATGGCTTGAGCCGGCGTTTTAGTTGACCCGCCAGAACCTCCAGCTGTGGCCGGAATCTGGGACCGTCGTAGCCCCTGCCATGTAGACGGCGACTTGTCAAGGCGACTCTTGTATTCCTCAGGGGCTTCGGTCTCCAATGAGCCCCCAAGCCCGCCATCATAAAGTGGGCAGATTGACTCCGTATCTACGGTGGATGATGCGCCGTCCGAGTTGACGAGGGCGTCGCCGCTAGAGACCGGCGTATCCGAAAGGCTGACTCCTTGCGTGAAGCCGACGAATACGTGACGAAGGCCGCCCTGGTGTTGACTGGATCGGGCGATCCGAGCCATCTCATCGATGTTGATGTAGATGTCCGGCTCGCAGGTCTCTAAACCAATCTCTCCCCTGGGATCTCGAAGCTCACGTCCGATCGGGTCAGCTTCGATGCTCTAAGCCGGTTCTTAGATCTTGTCACGACTGTTCTTGACCATCTGGTTCACCGCAAACTTCCCAAATCCTGGTAGGATTCCCTTCGAAAACTCAACTCCACCGGGCGAGAGCCCCACGATGGGTGGCAAATGTCGTGGTTTTGTCAAACCGACAGATGTCCTCGTAACAGGACTTTGGTGTGAGGCCATCCGCTAGGTGGCGACTCGAAGGGGTTGAACGAGAGAGAGAGTCGGGTTTACCTAGGTTCGGCCCTCCTATGGAGGTAATAGCCTACGTCCTGCTTTGTGTGTATTTGATGGATAGATCTCGATTACAAGGGTGCGGAATCACTAACCTAGCTATTGAGAGGTTGTAACTTAAGTCTTTCGGGTCCTAGGGCCCTGCCTTTATATACAGGTCAAGCCCTAGGGTTTACAATAGAGTCTGGGTCATATCATGACCCGTGACCTACAACATATCTAACTTGTCTTGTATCTTAAGGAAACTTAGCCGGCGTATTTAGCTTCACGGCCTTGAGCCGCCGTCTTCAGGTGTTGGGCCGTCTGGCGACTTTAGTCAGCCACCGCCTCGTTTGCCTTCGTCTTCACGATACGGCCCATCTTGAACTTGATTGTAGAGTCATTGATATGTTTAACCCGGCACAGTATGGCGGGTTACACCGTGGAGTTATATCCCCGACACTATGCGTAGACCATCATACTTATTCTAGTCTCGTAAGTTAGCCACTCAAATGAATGCTTAGTGCTTGCTGCAAACCTCACCACTTAAGCATACCCTACCCATCAGCTTAGATAGTCTCAGTACCTGGGTTAATCAGATTGCTGAGTCCCCGTGTCTCACAGATTACCACAACAATACAGGTACAGGTATAGGTACTGACGAGTTCGTGCCAGTTGACGCTTCCTAGATCTAGTGGGATTTCGACGAGGAGCGTGGGCGTATGTACGTGACGTACCCGGACGAGTAGGGGAGCTTCTTGGTCTCCTTCCTAGGCTTAGCAAGATAGATTTATTGCTTTTGCCGTTTATCTTCGTCTATATTTGGACCCTGCATTTTATGGATGATTGTATGGATGATTGCGTGGAATTGTAACTTAGTTTGTGGCGAGTGTAAGCCAACTCATATACTCATCTCCTCTTTACATGTATTGCAATGCTTTCTATGCTTGTGAAATGACTAGATGCGCTTCTATCCCCATCGAGGTCCTCGCGCCTTAATAGGGACAGGACCGCATCCTGGACATTACACTTGGCAGCTGGCGATGCCAAGACACCGCCATGGAACACGTCCTTCAGAAATGACAAAAGGGTCTCGATAGCGATGAAGCCAAATTCTTGACATTGAAGTAGAGTGGATCAGCGGCGAGGCCATGGAGGAGATCCACGGGGGTTGAACCCGAGGTGGGGTGCGCCACTTAACCTGTGGTATAGCCCGCGTCAAGCTGTCGCTGTCGACGAGCTCGATGTCGTAGCCGGCTTCAACGATCTGGAGTGAGGGTGGGGATGGGGACGGAGATCTGTGGGAAAGGGGGTGTTTCGCATGCTGGCACAAGGACTCGATTCGTCTGTGCATTCGACATGGAGGAGTACTACTATCGAATGCACACACGACTCTAGTCCAACCCCTTGTGATGGATCTTCATGAGGACTTCCAGGTAGTCATTGCAGTTTGGCCGAGGTTGAAGGTGGAGTCGGGGGGCAGCGGCGGCGAGCTAGCTAGGGTTCGAGCAAGGGAGGAGTGGTGTGGGTGTGACAGGAGGTTTTCCTCTTCTTATTTTTTAACATAATATGAGCATTGGTTTTGTGGTGCCGGGGGGAGGGGACAGGTGGTGTTTGAGGAAATGTCGCTGCTACTGAGAATTTTACTAGGTGGGAGTGTAATGCCGGGATGCCAAGGCTACTAAAAATTTAGATTACCGGATTGAAGTGGAGCGGCCCGCACGGGAGCAACAAACATCGCACACTTCCCAAACATAATAAATGTGTGCTATCAAATAGGTACAACCCGTGGAACCACCATTTTTCAAATCGCTAAAGGCGGTAGATATTTTTGAGATTGTGAGGGAGGTCTCGTGGAGCCAATCATGTGACCGTGCTAATGTGATAGGGCACAAACGTGTCACACAGGTAGTCGGAGAGAATGGTGTCTGTTAAGTGTACAATCGCAAACGGTTATTTTTTTCAAATCGTTTGCTATTTACTCCTATAATAATAATATATAGGAGCATTTTTCACCAAAAAATGCGGTAAATGGGTCAGAACACAAACACACCTGCATGTGGAACAAAAAAATGTATGCAAAGGGTGGTTTGATATGTTCAAATACCCAATGCGCAACTTCAATGTGGCACATGTCTCGTCTGCCGCCACTTCGTGTCGGCGGGAGGGAATCCTAGCTACAAATACATGCCCCCAACTATGTCTCGCGTCTCACTCTACCGTAACTTGAAAATGAAACCTACATGAATCCATCATGGTCAAACCACCCCCGTCTCGCTTCTAGTCGAAGGTGGACGGTGGCACATGCGCATCGCAACACAGAAATCCCCGACCCCACCGAGGTTCATGGCGTACACATCATAGTCCCCCCCCTCTCTCTCACACACACACACACACTTTGAGTCGGTTGGAGGGCATCTCAGCAAGACATACTCTAACACAGACCAAAGAATCAACCTTCTTGGGCAAACCTCTCTCAATGTCGGTCGAAGTGATGGACGTCAACCGAGGGCCATGAATGGGCGTGACGCCAATAACCACACGGTGGAGTGTGCGAAGACAGCCATCAACTGCATGTGGCACAAACATATGTATAGAAGTGTTCTGTTGCGTTTGAATTAATTAATGTATACCTGATACACAACTTTGATGTGGCTGACGTGGCTTGAGACTGCGTCGGTATTTCCCCAAAGAGGAAGGGATGATGCAGCACAACGACGGTAAGTATTTCCCTCAGTTATGAAACCAAGGTATCGAACCAGTAGGAGGATCACCAACACTGTGTAAACAACACCTGCACACACAGAACAAATACTTGCAACCCGACGCGAAAGAGAGGTTGCCAATCTCTCTACGGTAAGGTAATGATAGATCGGATAGATAGATTTCGCAAGAACACAAAATAAAAGAGGAAAATAAAAAGTGCAGCAAAGTATTTTTGGGTTTTTTGGAATAATAGATCTGAAAACAAAAGCGGCAAATAGATAGATCGGAAAGCAATATGTTGGAAAAGTAGACCCGGGGGCTGTAGGTTTCACTAGTGGCTTCTCTCATCAGTATAGCACACGGTGGGTGAACAAATTACTGTTGGGCAATTTATAGAAGATCAAATAACCATGACGATATCCAAGGCGATGATCATTATATAGGCATCACGTTCAAGATAAGTAGACCGACTCATGCCTGCATCTACGACTATTACTCCACACATCGACCACTATCCAGCATGCATCTAATGTATTAAGTTCATGGAAAAATGGAGTAATGCAATAAGAACGATGACATGATGTAGACAAGATCTATTCATGTAGGAATAGACCCCATCTTGTTATCCTTAATAGCAACGATACATGTGTGCCTCGCTGCCCCTTCTGTCACTTGGAGAGGACACTGCAAGATCGAACCCATGACAAAGCACCTCTTCCCATGGCAAGAAAAATTGATCTAGTTGGCTTAACTAAACCAAAGATCCGAAGAAGAAATACGAGGCTATAAGTAATCATGCATATAAGAGATCAAAGAAGACTCAAATAATATTCATGGATAGAAACTAATCATGAACTCAAAATTCAGTGGATCCCAACAAACACACCGCAAAAAGTTTACATCAAATAGATCTCCAAGAGACCATTGTATTGAGAATCAAAAGAGAGAGAGAGGAAGCCATCTAGCTACTTCCTACGGACTCATATGTTTATGGTGGACTACTCACGCATCATCGGAGAGGCACCGATGAGGATGACGAACCCCTCCGTGATGGTGTTAGATTGGATCTCGCGGTTATGGAACTTGCGGCGACTGGATGTATTTTCCCTCGAATCCTCTACGGTTTATGGAATATTTAGGCATTTATAGAGCTTAGAGGCGGTGGAGGGGACTCCCGAGGCAGCCACAACCCACCAGGGCGCACCCGGGGCCCCTGGCGTTCCTTGGTGGGTTGTGGGCGGCCTGTGCTCCCTCCTGGTGACTTCTTTGGCCCACTGGCCTTCTTCTGGTCCAAAAAAATTCTCCAAAAAGTTTCGTCGCGATTGGACTATGTTTGGTACTAATATTCTACGAAGTAAAAAACAAGCAAAAACAGCAACTGGCACTTTGGCACTATGTCAATAGGTTAGTCCCAAAAAATGATATAAAGTTGCTATAAAATGATTGTAAAGCATCCAAGAATGATAATATAACAGCATGGAACAAGCAAAAATTATAGATACGTTGGAGACATATTAGCATCCCCAAGCTTAATTCCTACTCGTCCTCGAGTAGGTAAAGGATAAAAACAGAAATTTTGATGTGGAATGCTGCCTAACATGTGCATCACATATTCTTTTCTTTTGTAGCATTGTCATTTGGACTTCTAGATGGTTCAAAGCAATAGTCTAGTTTTAACATAATGACTTCAATACTCAAGCATGCCAACAAGCAACCATGTCTTTCAAAATATAAACACTAAAGAAAGTTATCCCTAGCCCATCATGATCAATCACTGATCCATTCATGAAACACACTCAAATATTAGCTACACCCAATGCTCAAGTATGATCATAGTGCCCCTAGTTGGTGCTTTATAAGAGAAGATGAAGACTCAAATAAAAAAAAATTTGCATAAAGTAAATAGATAGGCCCTTCGCAGAGCGAAGTAGGGATTTGTAGAGGTGCCAGAGCTCATAGTTTAAATTGAGAGAGAAAAATATTTTGAGTGGCATGCCTTTCCTGTCAACGAAAATGACAAAGTAGTTCTCAATACTTTCCATGCTAGATATATCATAGGCGGTTCCCAAACATAAAGTAAAGTTTATTCCTTTTTCCACCCTTCTTTCACAATCCATGGCTGGCCGTATCCACGATTGCCTTCCATATAAACACTTTCCAAGGAATTTATTATTTGACAACATAAAGTATTTTTTTCTTCATTTCGGGACTGGGCACCCTATTACCGCCGTACTCTCGTGCAATGACAAGTGAATAAACACTCATCTTGAGAATAACACATATAGCATGGAAAAATATTGGATACCCCATACCGTTTCATGAGCGGTACGAGCACACAAAAGGGAAACTTATTTTGAAAATTAGAGATGGCACATACAAATTTGCTTAGTACGACATGGAAATACCGCATATAGTTAGGTATGGTGGACTCAGAAGGCACAACTGGGTTTAAGGATTTTGGATGCACAAGTAGTATTTCTACTTAGTACAAGTGGAGGCTAGCATATAGATTGAGAAGCAACCAACCAAGAAACGAAAATTCACATAAATGAGCATTGAGCATAACTAACACCGAATAATGCACCATATGTAGGATGTAATTTCATTGCACAACTATTGTCTTTCGTGCTTGCATAGTGAATCACAAACCTTAACACCAATATTCTTACTAAAGCATAATTACTCACCAACATGACTCACATATCACTATGATCATGTCTCAAAACTATTACAAAGAATCAAGTTTAATTTGTCCAATGATATTCATGAAAGTTTTTATTATATCCTCCTTGGATATCTATCACTTTGGGACTAGTTTCATATATTGACATTGCTTTTGACATGCTCAAACAAATTTAAGTGAAGAACATGTGCATAAAGATTTTCATCTCCCGAAATAATATAAGTGAAGCATGAGAGGGTTTCTTCAAAATTTACTAACTCTCAAATTAATGTAAGTGAAGCATGAGAGTATTTCTACAAAAATTACCAAGCACACCGTGCTCAAAAAGATATAAGTGAAGCACTAGAGAAATTCCAAAGCTCAAAAAGTTTAAGTGAAGCATATGGAGCAATTCTAACAAATCATAGCATAATTTTGGCTCTCTCAAATAGGTGTGTCCAGCAAAGATACAAGTGACAAACTAAAAAGCAAAGCAAGCAAAGACTCAAATGATACAAGACGCTCCAAGCAAAACTCATGATATGCGACGAATAAAAATATAGCTCCAAGTAAAATACCGATGGTCGTTAGAAGAAAGAGGGGATGCCACTCGGGGCATCCCCAAGCTTAGTTGCTTGTTTCTCTTTGGATATATCTTGGGGGTTCTGTAGCATCCCCAAGCTTAGGCTCTTTGCACTCCGCTATTCCTTCATCCATCGTGATCTCACCCAAAACATGAAAACTTCAATCACACAAAACTCAACAAAATCTTCGTGAGTTTCGTTAGAATAATAAAGCAAATCACTACTTTAAGTACTGTTGCAAACCCATTCAAATTTTATTATTGCATTATACCTACTGTATTTTAACTTTACCATGGCTTATACCGTTCAATACAAACCATAGATTCATCAAACCAAGCACACAATGCAATGAAAACAGAATCTGTCTTAAACAGAATAGTCTGTAGTAATCTGTACTCTAACCATAATTCTGTAACTCTAAAAGTTCAGAAAAATTAGGAAAACGTAAACAATTTGTATAGAATACTATGTTAAAATTTCATCTCAATATCACACTCCAGTAAAAAATGAAAATTCGCGAACTGGAGGTAAAGTTTCTGTTTCAGATTCAGCATTGTTTCTACTCATCTTATGAATCATCCTAAAGGATTTACTTGGCGCAAATACTAAATAAAACTTAAAAAACACTATCATATCAGAGTCATAATTGTGTCAATACTCAAAAACAGAAAGAAAAAGATGAAAATAAATTTATTCATTGGGTTGCCTCCCAACAAGAGGTATCGTTTTACGCCCCTAGCTAGGCATAACGCATAGATTCAAGTATTATCATCTTTGGTTTTTGCTCCATAGGATGCTCTCATGATTGATTCATATGGTGGCTTAATTCTTGTTCTAGGGAAGTGTTCCATACCCTTTCTTATTGGAAACTTAAATCTAATATTGCCTTCTTTCATATCAATCACGTCACCTATAGTGCATAAAAACGGTCTACCAAGTATAATGGGTCAAGACGGATTGGAATCAATATCAAGAACAATAAAATCTATGGGCACATAGTTCCTATTTGCAATGATAAGAACATCATTAATTCTTCCCAAAGGCTTTTTAATAGTAGAATCCGTCAAGTGCAAATTAAGAGAACTTTCTTCAATATTGGTAAGACCAAGCACATCACATAGAGATTTCGGAATCGTGGAAACACTAGCACCCAAATCACATAAAGCAAAGCACTCATAATTTTTAATCTTGACCTTCATGGTGGGTTCCCACTCATCATGTAATTTTCTAGGAATATAAATCTCTAACTCCAACTTTTCTTCAAAAGATTTCATCATGGCATCAACGATATGTTTAGTAAAAGCTTTATTTTGTTCATAAGCATGGGGCGAATTCAACATGGATTGCAGCAAAGAAATACATTCAATCAAAGAGCAACTATCATAATTAAAATGTTTGCAATCCAAAACTGTGGGCACAACACTAGTTAAATTTTTGACCTCTTCAAACCCAATTTCATCAATTTTTTCATCAAGATTTTAACCCTCCAAATTATTGGGACGCCTTCTAGCTAAAGTTGACTCTACTTCAGTCCCTTTATCATCAATTTTAATACTACTAAACAAGGAATCAATAGAAGAAACACCAATCACTTTAATATCTTCATCATTTTTATCTTCTAGAGAGATTGGTTTAGCGGCCATTTGATTTATTAAAGTAGCTTGTGCATCAGAAATTTTACCAAGCAGATTTTCAGCATGAGCATATTTAGATTGGTGATTAGAAACTTCTCTACTAATATCATCAAGTTGTTTTGTTATGGCATCTAGTCCGTAGAGTGTTCTTTAAGCTCCTTGGTAAAATACTTATTATGCTCTGTGTACTCGTATATTCCTTAGTACTTTTCTCAATTTCAAGCAAAATATTGGGGTAAGGAACATCATGATACTTTCGTTGAGGCATCATGACTACGCAAACAAGAGATCTGACAAGAAAAAGGCAAAAGAAAAAGAAGTCGAAGAAAACGGCAAATTTGTGAAGTGGGGGAGAGGAAAATGAGAGGAAAATGGCAAATAATGTAATTGCAAGGAGATGAGATTCGTGATTAGGAACCTGATAGATGTTGATGGTGTCTCCTCGGCGCCAGAGATTGGCACGTAGAAGAGACCGCTTCCTCCCCGACAACGGCGCCAGAAATTCATTTGATGTGGCTTGAGACTGCATCGGTATTTTCCCAAAGAGGAAGGGATGATGCAGCACAGCGACCGTAAGTATTTCCCTCAGTTATGAAACCAAGGTATCGAACCAGTTGGAGGATCACCAACACTATGTAAACAGCACCTGCACACAAAGAACAAATACTTGCAACCCGACGCGAAAGAAAGGTTGTCAATCTCTCTACAGTAAAAAGATAGGTTAGGTAACGATAGATTCAATAGATAGATATCGCAAGAACACAAAAAAAGAGGCAAATAAAAAGTGTAGCAAAGTATTTTTGGTTTTGTTGTAATAATAGATCTGAAAACAAAAGCGGCAAATAGATAGATCGGAAAGCAATATGTTTGAAAAGTAGACCCGGGGGCCATAGGTTTCACTAGTGGCTTCTCTCCTGAGTATAGCACACGGTGGGTGAACAAATTACTGTTGGGCAATAGACAGAAGATCAAATAATCATGACGATATCCAAGGCGATGATCATTATATAGGCATCACGTCCAAGATTAGTAGACCGAAACGATTCTGCATCTACTACTATTACTCCACACATCGACCACTATCCAGCATGCATCTAGTGTATTAACTTCATGGAAAAACGAAGTAATGCAATAAGAACGGTGACATGATGTAGACAAGATCTATTCATGTAGGAATAGACCCCATCTTGTTATCCTTAATAGCAACAATGCATGCATGCGTCGCTGCCCCTTCTGTCACTAGGAGAGGACACCGCAAGAACAAACCCATCACAAAGCACCTCTTCCCACGGCAAGAAAAATCGATCTAGTTGGCCCAACTAAACCTAAGATTCGAAGAAGAAATACGAGGCTATATGTAATCATGCATATAAGAGATCAAAGAAGACTCAAATAATATTCATGGATAGAAACTGATCATGAACTCAAAATTCATCGGATCGCAACAAACACACTGCAAAAAGTTTACATCAAATAGATCTACAAGAGACCATTGTATTGAGAATCACAAGAGAGAGAGGAAGCCATCTACCTACTACCTACGGACCCGTAGGTCTATGGTGGACTACTCACGCATCATCGGAGAGGCACCAATGAGGATGATGAACCCCTCCGTGATGGTGTTAGATTGGATCTCGCAGTTTTGGAACTTGCGGCGGCTAGATGTATTTTCCATCGACTCCTCTAGGGTTTCTGGAATATTTGGGTATTTGTAGAACTCAGAGGTGGTGGAGGGGACCCCCGAGGCGACCACAACCCATCAGGGCGCGCCCGGGGTCCCTGGCGCGCCCTGGTGGGTTGTGGGCGGCCTGGGCTCCCTCCTGGTGACTTCTTTGGCCCACTGGCCTTCTTCTGGTCCAAGCAAATTCTCCAAAAAGTTTCGTCGCGATTGGACTCCGTTTTGTATTGATATTCTGCGAAGTGAAAAACAAGCAAAAACAACAACTGGCACTTTGGCACTATGTCAATAGATTAGTCCCAAAAAATGATATGAAGTTGCTATAAAATGATTGTAAAACATCCAAGAATGATAATATAACAATATCGAACAAGCAAAAATTATAGATACGTTGGAGACGTATCAGTGGCACATCCTTTTGGAACCGAAAAGCCCCCCCCCCAAGAGCAAGGGTTCATGGCACGTATAGCTAGTTTGTCGAGTGCCGATGGGAGTGATTCACGCGTACGTAGCCGTGCGCCCAGACATTGGTAAGAAAACTCATTGACCTATAATATACACCATTACACAAACTAAGATGAATCCACCATGGTAACCTCTCTCTCGTTGTCAGTTAATGTGATGGACATCGACGATGTCGGAATCGGGGCTCCTGGGACCCAAGGAGGTTCACACACTAGGGTGCGCTGGCTCTCCTTCCCTACTCTACGTCGAAACCTCACGGCGACTCACCGGCGTGATCGAGCTATAGAAGAATAGTGGACACGACCGTTTACCCAGGTTCAGGCCACCTTGCGGTATAAAACCCTACTCCTGCTTGTCTGAATTGCTTGAGGATGCGAATACAAGGGTGTATTGTAGCTAAATAAGGTCCACCTCTTCTATGGTTTCTGCCCTACCCTTTTTTTACTGGCCCCGGTCCTCTTCCCTCAAAAACAAGGCGGGAAGGTTTGCCACAACGGCCAGTTTGAAGGGGGGTAGGATTGCAGCTTATCCCGACAAAGGCAGTCTTCACTTGCAAAAGCCTCCTGCCATGACGCGTCGGTGGGCTTGGGGATGACCTCCATCCTGACGAGCCACCGTCCTTGATCTTCTTTCACCAAACAGGAAGCCTTTGGGAGTTACTTTGGGAGCGGGCAAGCTGGTCCCGTCCCTTTAGCATGAAAGAGGACATCTTCCCTATCCGCGCCTGCTGGCACGGCTTCTGGCGCTGCTTGGCACGGTGCGTGTCACCCACGTGAAGGTGCGGGACCGGGCGACTCGCTAGGCAATCTTTGATCGGTCCGCCCCGCGAAGGCCTCAGGGCTTCTCTAGGTGGGAGCCTCGTGGAGGGGGCTTCGCGAGACCCTTAAGGGCGCTCGTAGACGTACACCTCGCGAGGCGGGGATCCTTACGAGGGTCTTGCTCGTTAAGTCCAGAGGTGGTCCACGCTGGGCCCATGGCAGGCGCCGCGTCTTGGGCCACTGGCAGACGGGCCTGGGTACCCGCGGTCCCACGGGCCCGACACTAGCCCCCGAGACCGCGGCGTGCACGATTCCGCTGGCTGGAGGGGGCGAAATGGTGTGGGCTCCAATCGCTCGCAATCCAAGCGGGACACATGGCGCACGACGGGGTGCGGGATGCCCCCACATCCCCACGATGCCTTGTCAACTGCTCAGGCTGACATAAAGCCAGCGCGTGGCATGGTGCCATCATTGCCCTCCTCGCCTTGTCTTCCTCTTGCTGTGCCTCCTGATCTGGTGTGAGATTCCTCCCGATCCAATCTCAAGCAAGGCCCTCTTCGCGCCTCGTTCGCAGCCAAAATACACAGATGGCGTCGGCCGACAAGAAGGCGAAGGACGCGGCTCCCACCGCAAGCCCTACGGCTCTTGGGCTAGCTCTTCTGCCCTCCTCCATCGCCTTGGAGGAGGACCTGGGCCCGGTGCTTCCACTAATAGCCAGTGACGGGAATAAGGGGCAGGCGACCGAGATTTGGTCGGGCTCGAAGGCGCGGAGCGACCTGGGGGAGTCCGTTTACTCCTTCTTCATCCACAACATCTACGCCGGGTTGATCCTGCCGTTCTCTGAGTTCTTCTACGCCATCCTCTCCCATTATCGGATACATGCCCTGTATCTTCAGCCCAACTCCATCCTCCTCCTGGCCATCTTCGCCTTCTACTTCGAGGCTTTCAGGGGCGTGAGGCCCTCAGTGGCGCTTTTTCGCCACTTCTTCAGCTTGCGGTTCACCTCCCAAGACCAGCGCTCCGCATGTGTCTCCTTCGTCGACGTCAAGGGCGAGAACATCCACTTGAAGGCCGGGAAGAAGGTGGAGGGCTACCGGCAGCGCTGGGTTTTCATGGATGCGCGCTAGGCTAGTCCGCTCTTGAGGATCCCCATGACCCATCCTGAGCAAAACACCGGGTGGGCTCACGTGAAGCTCACTGACCCGAGGGCGGAGCCCGTCCTGGAGCGGATAGCCGCGCACGGGGAAGGCTCAACTGACTGGGGCGATGATCATCAAAGAATTCCTAGGGCAGCGCATCGCGTCGCTTCAGGTGCGTCCGCGGCCCGTGTGGGAGTACAACCGCGCGAGGGACGCGAGGAGGCTGCACGATGCTGGTATGACGACCGACGAGCTGGACGGAGCCCTGTCGGCTCTGCTCGTCTTCCACCCCTAGGATCGTCCTGAGGCCGCGTCCCCGCTATACAGCTACGAGGACAAGGCAGAGCTAGTCGCAGTCATGCCTGTCTTCAACGAGTGGGGGCTCGTGCCAAGCGGTCGCGCTGGGTCGCCGAGGAGCTCCTCCGTCAAGGAGTCGTCCTCTAGCAAAGCCGATGGCAGTGTGGACTCCAAGGTGACGGAGGAGGAAGAAGATGCGGGTCAGGTGCCGCCGCCCGACCACAGCCAATCCCTGCATGGGTTCGAGGATGATGACGATGGCGCGGGTGAGCAACCCCGGGCAATGCCTCCTCGGCCTTCCGATATGGTGGGGGAAGCGGGGCCTAATCCCGCGGCCCTCCTGGCATGAGCAGCGAAGGCCCTTGCTGGCGAGGCGGTAGCCACACCCATTGCGTCTCCATCTCCTCAGGAGGTTCCCTGTGCCCTCGGGGAGGAAGGAAACCTAGCCGGGCTCGCCAAGGGCTGCGCCGAGCGCCCCTCGAGCAGCGTCGGGGCGGCGCACGTCAGCGGCGCGGGCATGCTACCAGCCGCGGAGAAGAAGAGGAAGTGGGCCACCGGGGATGAGTAAGTGCCCCAGTCCATTCTTACGCCACGCACCTGTGGTTCATCTGTTGATGCTGGCTCCTTGCCTGTGCAGGCCCCGGAGCGGCAGCAAGGAGAAGAGGAAGAAGGTGAACGCCAGGGCGAAGGTGACCCATGTCCAGTGGGCTGCGTCCACACTCGGCCGCAGCCTCGCGGGCGTGGGGGATCCTCACGCCGGCTCGATGCTACGCCTGTGCATGTAGACGTCCCGGCGTCCGTGCTTGCGGGCGCGACGGCAGCCCCCAACGCCTCTCCCGTACGGCGAGGGGATCTGATTCCCGACAGCGTGTCAGCCCAGCCCCTGGCTCCATCCGCTGAGGCTGCGATGGCCCAACCTACAGAGATGGAGCAGGTGCTGCAGCCTCCCTCGGATTTCCTTACCCCCACCATGGGGCAGGCTCAAGCCTGCCCACTTCCGGGGCTCATGAGGCCAGTGTGGCAGCCCCTTCAAGTGCGCCGCGGGAGCCGAGTGCAGGGGAGGACCCGGAGCCCCCTGCACCGCGGGCAGGGGGCGCTGGGGCCTCGTCGGTCGAGATGACCACGAGCGCCGAGACGCCACCTCTCCGCCAGGGTCTCGTCCTTGTGGACTACAACACCTTGCTCAGGCACGGGGCCCCTCGCTGACGCCCGAGCTGCGCTTGATCGTCTCGAGGCAGACTTGCGGGACGCCGAGGCGCGTCTTGCTACGGAGCGCCTGGGGCTAGCCGCGAGGTGGCGCCAGCTCAATATCGCCGCCAAAGAGGCCCTGGGAAGGGCCGAGGACACCATCGCAGGAAGCAAGAAGGAGGCCACTGAGGCAAAGGCGGCTAGGGAGAGCGCTCTCGCCGAGGCCGTGGCAGCTGCCAAACGCCGCGAGGAAGCGGAGGACAGCATAAAGGCGCTTCAGGATGAGCGAGGCGCTGAGGCACTGTCGGAAATCGGGCTCCACAAACCCAAGAAGATTCGAACTCTGGGGCGTGTGCAAAGATCCTTCCCAGCTCGAGCCTCGTCGAAGCGCAAGAAGATGGACATAGCGGTTTTCCCAGGTTTGGGCCACCTTGTGGTGTAAAACCCTACTCCTGCCTTTGGTGGATTGGCCTCACGAGGAGGCTTTGGGGATGAACTAGTACAGTGGTGGAGCTACCTTGCGAGGGCTCTCGGGTGAGGATGGACTCGATCCGATCCCTCTCTACAGTGGTGGCTAGTCCCCATTTATAGTGGCGTTGGTCCTCTTCCCTTATCGCACTAGCGGGCAGGGATCCCACAACGGCCAAATTTGAAAGGGGACAGGAGGTACAACTTATCATGACTAAAGGTGGTCTTCGCCTACAAAGATCCAGGCATGACGCAGATGTGGGATCGGCGATGACATCCGTCCTGCCGAGCCCGTGGTCTTGGTCTTGTTGCACATGAAGGGAAACCTTTGGGGGGTTCCTTGGGAACCCGCTTTCGTCCTCGCCTCCTTAGCACGAAAGAGGAAACTGTCTCTGCTGAGCCCGCTGGTGCCCGCGTGCATTGGTCGTCATGGCTCACGTCATCGCGGCCTCTTGAGGCCGGGCACTGCATTGGAATCTCCGCTCCTCAGGAGGCAGCCTGGGGAGGCCGCTCCCCTGGAGGTCTTGGCGCCGTTCTCCTCGCGAGGCTGGGGCCCTCGCAAGGGTCTTGCCTTGAGGGGTTGGTCGCCAGGCTATACTAGGCCGTCGAGGTGGGCCACGCACTGGGCCGCAGGCAGGCAGGTCTGGGTACCCCCGATCCCAGAACACCGACAGTAGCCCCCGGGCCCAAGGCGTGCTCGGGTTGGCTTCGAGGCGAAGCCAAGGAAGGATGGCCGAAATGCCGCGGGCTACAACCGACGGTACGTGGACACCTCCACTTCCCCACGCCGCGTCGGCAACCGCCCGTGCTGACAAAAACCTGGCGCGCGCAGTGGGGCCATCATTGCTCTTCTCCTCTGCGCATGTCTTCTGCTCCTTCTTCCTCCGTAAATTCGCGCCTTACTCACTGAATCTCGCACTTGCGCCAATCTGCCCCTCCTGTCGGCGTTCTGGGAACGGGGGTACCCAGACCTGCCTGCCTGCGGCCCAGGGCATGGCCCACTTCATCAGCCAAGCGCAACCAGGCGTGGCCCCACTCAAGACAAGGCCCTCGCGAGGACCCTAGGCTCGCGAGGAGGAGCAGCTACAAGACCGGCAAGGGATGGGCCTCCCCAGGCCCCCTCCGGAGCGGCGGAGATCTCTATGCAGGACCCAGCTTCAGGAGTCAAGGGTGACGCAAGGAAGGACAGGCGGGCGCCAGCGCGCCAGGCGGAGCAGTTTCCCCTTTGGTGCAAAGGGGGCAAGGACGTACGCGGGTTCCCAAAGCATCCCCAAAGGTTTCCATTCCGATGCAACAAGACCACGACCACGAGCCCCGCAGGACGAATGTCATCGCCGAGCCCACCTCTGCGTCGTCGAGAGCTACTTTGCAGGCGAAGACCACCTTTGGACAGGGCGGGGATGTACTCCTGTCCCCCTTCAAATTTGGCCGTTGTGGGATCCCTTCCCGCCATTGTGATAAGGGAAGAGGACCCGGGCCTCCGCTATATATAGAGGCTAGGCTGCACCATAGAGGGGGATCCGTGAATCAGCCGATCCACCCCACCCAACACAAAGGAGAAGAGGGCCGAGAACACCTCAAGAGCCCCCTCACGAGGCTCCTGAACATTGTACTAGTTCATCCACCATACCTCCACGAGAGGCAATCCACCAAAGCAGGAGTAGGGTATTACGCTTCGCAGCGGCCCGAACCTGGGTAAACCACCATGTTCATCCTCTTCCTCATCATCATACGAGTTTGCCGTCGTATCCATCGAGTAGCGAGCTAGGTAGGGCGAGGCTACAGGGGAACTTCGCACACGCCCCTGTGTTTGAATCTTGAGGGTTTTGCGGAGCCCGAAATCCGACATTTGGCACGCCAGGTAGGGGGCGTGTCGGAGTCTTCTTCAAGCCAAGCTCTTCCTCCACTCGCCGCACCCATGGCAAAAGGACGTCGAGCCCGCGCTGAGCGGCGGGCTGCCTGCGTGGCGCGGGCGGCGCCGGCGAGCCCTGGCACCTCGCGTCGTCCTGCCTCCCCGTTAGCAGGCGCCGTCACCGGCCGGGCCCTCCACAGGCGCTGGGGCCTGCCGCCTTCACCAACCACATGGCATGCCCCTGCCGCCCCGGCCCATCCCCGCATTCAGACCGCGCCGCCGCTCCTCCGAGTTTGTCAAGACCCGACGCACAGACATGTCATGCTCCTCGTGGCGCACGAGCTACAGCGCCAACATGATGCGCGCGATCGCCGCAACGATGAGGCCAGGCGCGCCCCCAGACGCGGCACCGCCGCCGACGAGTCCCCAGTGTATCTCGGCGAGGCTCGCACCCGTGAACTCGCTCAACCGGCGGGCACAGCGCCCGGGCCGCAATGGCGCGGTCGGGACGTCCACGCCGGCCCGCGCTCACCGGGGGCCTGGCTCGAGTCGCCGGACGCGCAGGAGCCGGCCGCAGGCGCCGACAGAGACCAGTGGGAGGTGCTGGCCACTCGAGAGGGTTGCCGCCTCGCGCCTCTCGGCACGCCCACCGGAACCAGGGAGGAGGACCAAAGGCTCGACTACGTCGGCGCCCGGGGACTCGTGCAACTCTACAACAACCATGTTGACGCGCGCCCGGGCCACGAAGGAAGCAGCACCGGCTACCACGGCGACAGGAGGCGCATACGTGACTTCGCAGGCAGCTCTCGAGCGGGCTGGTATGCACAACCTCGCGGGGGCGGCCTGCGGGACTGGCCTCGTGAGGATGCCCGGCGTAGGCACCTTCGCGAGGCGCGCCCGCTGGTAGGGAGCTGCCTTGAGCAGGCGTCTGGGTCTGGGGACCGGGGGTCACTTGCCGGGGAACGGAGAGTGGAGCATCCGCCCACGTCCCCGGGCCGGGTGGCCCAAGCTTGGAGACGGAGGGTGGAACATACGCCCATGTCTCCAGGCCTGATGATCCCAACCTGGAGATAGAGGGTGGAACATACGCCCGTGCCTCCGGGGCGCGCGACGCCCGCCTGGAGGCGGAGGGTGGAACATACGCCCATGTCTCCGGGTCGGGTTTTGTTCGATCACCAGCGGGCGATCAGGTACTCGCCCATGTCCCCAGGCCCGGCTCGCCCGGCCTGGGGGCAGGGCCTCGAGTACCTGCGTGGGGACCCCGTGCTCCCCAGCGAGGCGCGCTGGGGCAACAACCGGGGTGCCCAAGGCCCTCTTCCGGGGCGGGCCTTCCCATCGTGGGGCGCGAGGGGCTCCCCCTGCGCTCGAGGGCCCGTCCGGAGCCAACCCTACTCCGCCGCACCAAGCCTGGGGGCTGTGAGTGGGCTTCATGCCCTCGAGGCATGGAGCTCCCTGTACA
Organism: Elymus sibiricus; assembly: GCA_039707655.1. Lineage (NCBI taxonomy): Eukaryota > Viridiplantae > Streptophyta > Magnoliopsida > Poales > Poaceae > Elymus > Elymus sibiricus. The sequence continues at coordinate 163,200,252 of CM077669.1, forward strand.
CCCCCAGGACCAACCCGTGACACTCTCACGTAATAATGAGTGGGCTGTATACGCCCGGAGCCCCCCGAGGATGCGGAGGGGTTCCCACCCACGCAACGTGGATGCCCTACGCTCCGCGCTGGGGGAAGACGAAGACGAAGACCGTGACACTCTCACGTAATAATGAGTGGGCTATATACGCCCGGAGCCCCCCGAGGACGCGGAGGGGTTCCCACCCACGCAACGTAGATGCCCTACGCTCCGCGCCGGGGGAAGACGAAGACGAAGACTAGCCTAGGTGCCGGACATGGTAGTTCCTTGCTTCTTTTTTGTGTTCGAATTGCCACTTTTTGGAATGATGTTTGAGAATTTCGGAACTCTATTTTCAAAACAAAGGGGCAGGGATATGTTTTCATCGCCGTTTCTTATCTTGGGTTCTTTCTCTTCGAGTCGGGCACTCGCCTGCTCCCGTCCCCTCGGACCCCGCGAAAAGGGGCTGGGGGGCACGGTGCGGTGCTCCCGGAAGAGTCAGCAGGCGCGAGCCGCTCCATGCTCGCTCGGAGGCTCCACTCACGGCCCGGCGCGCCATCTTGAGCCTCGGGAGGCCCGCCCCTCCCGGGGCAGGAAACAAAATTTTTCTTTGGGAACAGCTTGAGCGTCAAAGGGGGCTCCTGAGCAGCACGCCTCAGGAGCCTTACTGGTCGTAAAGCCACTCGCCCCCTTTATGCCGTCCTTGGTGATCCGGTCGGTATCAAAGGAGTCGAGGCTTCGCCTCGTGAGGTGCGTCCAGGTGATCCGGTCATACCTAACGGTGGTGTGGAAATGAGCGGGACTGGGACCTGTCAACGTAGAGCTACTCGAGCATCAGCTCGGAACCTCGGGAGGCCTGCCCCTCCCGAGGCAGGAAGCGAAATTCCGGGAGCCGCTTGTGCGTCAAAGGGGGCTCCTGAGCATCACGCCTCAGGAGCCTCACCGGTCATAAAGCCACTCGCCCCCTTGATGTCGTCCTTGGTGATCCGGTCGGCATCAAGGGTGTCGAGGCCTCGCCTCGTGAAGTGCGTCCTGGTGATCCGGTCGTACCTAACGACGTAGAGCCGCTTGAGCGTCAAGGGGGGCTCCTGAGCAACGCGCCTCAGGAGCCTTACCGGTCATATAGCCACTCACCCCTTGATGTCGTCCTTAGTGATCCGGTCGGCATCAAGGGTGTTGAGGCCTCACCTCGTAGGTGCGTCCTGGTGATCCGGTCGTACACTACGGTGGTCGGGAAATGTGCGGGACTGGGACCCGCAGACGCAGAGTGCCGAAAGGGCTCCCAACTCGCCTCATTCGCGTGAAGAGGAAGCCCCCAGGACGTCCGGACCCCTCCCCAAGTGCCACAGTTGAACACCCCCGATGCAGAAGGCTACCGCGAGCGTGACAACCGGATCGGCAGCAACCCCAGGCAAGAGGAAGCACGGCGCAATATGGCTCGTCATTTGAGAGCACATTTAAGGGTATTTTCCAAAATACATAAGAGTTGCCACTAGGCCGCACACATAACCCTGCCAGGAGCACAAGGAGGCTACTTAAGGGAACATGTAGTCGCTGCTACACTCGTCATCACCGCCGGGCGGCGGCCTCGCGCTCCCCGGCTCAGGCATGGCCTTCGGCTTCATCAGAAGAAAGCTCTGTTATCAGGTCTTCCACATGGTCCTTAACCCACTCGGCGAGGGCGGCACAAGTCACTTCAGGCACGGGACCAAGCACCGCCCCGAAATCGAAGTGCGGGTCGAGACGAAGGAGGTGGCTGAAAACGTTCGAGGCCGCCTGCGCGAGGAGCTCACGACGCTTCTCCTCCACGAGCACGCGGATCTTCTCCGCGCCCTCCTCAGGGCACTCCACGACCCTGGAAAAGAAGCCTAGGTACCCAGCATCGTCTGGAACCAAGGGGCTCGAGACGCTTGCACCACAAATGTCGCTCAAGGCCCGGGAAGCCCTCCCCTCAAGGGACCGGAACATCTGGGAACGCGCGTACTGGAGGCCGCGAGCACGGTCCGCCTCGTCCGAAGCCTTCTCCACCAGGGAAGCAGCGCCCTTTACTTGTTTATAGAGAAAGGCTAAATCGGCCTCGGCAGCAGCCTGAGCGTCCATCGCGGCTCGTCGGCGCCCCTCCTCCTGGTCTAACCTTTTCTTGAGGGCATCAACCTCACCTTTCAGGTGGTCACGTCACTTGCAGAAACGGGACTTCTGGAGCTTCAGCTTCGCGCGATAGTCCTGGAGGAGGGAACGCCAAGCCTTTGCCACCTTGTTGTCGACCTCCTCTTGGAACCGCGCCTCGCGGGAGGCAAGGGACTCCTCGGCAAGCGACGCCTGGCGCTCCCTCACCTCCAGCCTCTCCTGCTCCAGGCTCTGCTCCAGCGCCTCCATCGCCAACGCGTCGACAAGCATGCGGGGGCTCGCACCGGCGAGGGGGAACTCGGCTGCCGGGCCATCGAGTGTGGCTCTCCGTGTCTGGATCTGCCTTTCAAGAGCGGCGTCGAGGGCTTGAAGCTCCTTGAGGCGCTCCTCGGAGGCCCTGCGCTGGCAGTCGGCTTCCCGAGCCTCGGCAAAAGCACGCTCGCTGGCCTCCACCGCCGCAGCAAGGGACTCCTCGGCCTTTGCACGGGCGCGCTCACGCTGCAGGCGGCCGAAGTTCACGGCGACCTTAAGCCGGCGCCATTCCTGCGCAAGGCGTTGGCACTCCACCTCCAAGCGGGCATCATCGTTGACGAGCTCCACCCCCAAGCGTCCCAGCGCTTCCGCCGCGGTTTGGAGCAGACCCCACCGCACGGCGCTCCGGTCACCCGCGAGCTCAAGGGCCCAACTAGGGTCTCCACCTTCCCCAGGATGGACGGGGGAGGCATGAGAGGGACCACCCAGCCCGGACGCGTGCCCAGAGGCTGGGGGCTCCCCCGTAACCCCTCCGAGGGAAGGACGCGCCACCCGGGGCCCCGCATCACCAAGCAAGGGGGGCCTAAGGACACAGCACGGCACGCCCCCAGGAATGGGCCTCAGGCGGGGGAAGCGGTCCCATCCTAGGGAGCTGGAGGCCATAGGCGAAGAAGACCGTGGGGGGCTCGCGCTCGGGGCCTCCCGACGGTCGAGCGGGCTCAGGTGTGGGCGCTCCGGCGGCCCAAACCCCACAGCCGGCGGGAAACGAGACCGCGAGAAGCTCGGCGGCTGTAGGAGTGGGCGGCGCCGACTCGTCCCTACCTTCACCAGTGGGGATCCTGTGAAACAGAAGCTTAGAAGGAGAGCGCCGAAGGGAGAATCGAGGGGGCGCGGGTACTTACTCGTTCACGGCGATCCACTTCTTCTTCACCGGTGCCCACGGCACCGAGAAGCGGCCGCCCTGGGGGCCTTCGTCTTCCGGCCGACACGAGGACCGGAGGACGATAAGCCGGTGACCGGCACCGGACACTCAGCGGCGAAGACGGCAACCTCCACCATCGACGGGGCATCACCCACAGCCTCGGACTGGCTCGAAGCGGGAACCGGAGAAGCGGGCAGTGAGGGGCGCTCCACCTCAGCCGCGGGAAGGGTGTCGCCCTCCGAGGTCCCGGGGGTAAGGGCCCCCGAGAAAGGGGGATCCTGAGGGCGTGCCTCCTCCGGAGGAAGGAGCCCCCACTCATCGAAATGCGACATCTTCAGGACAAGGGCTTCCCGGTCCTTGTAGTTGTACAAGGGGAGGCTGCCCCGGGGAAGCTCGTCAGGATCACCACCGGTCAGGCGGCGGAGCAGCTCGCGCAACACGTCGGGGGAAAGAGGTCGGACCTGGATCCGCATGGGATCGCAGGGGCCAGTGAAGGCCCACATCGGACGGGAATGGCGCTGAAGAGGAGCAATTCGTTGGCGTGTGAACTCCCGCACCACCATCGCCATCGTCACGCCCGCCTTCTTCAGCCTCGCCAGCCTGGCTAGGACCAGCGCAACCCTCCGGTCGGCAAGCTGCTCGTGCCTCCACCCGTGATTGGGCACTACGGTGGCCAGCGGGGGCCGGAACAGAGGGTCGGCCTCAGCGGCGTTGACGTACACCCATTGCCACCGGAACCCCTCTGCTTCCGAAGAGAGTTCCACATTGAGGCCCCCCTGGCCAATGCGTCCGCCGCTTTCAGGGACACGCACCCAGAGCACTGATCCCCTGATTCAAGGGAGAAGAAGTGGCGCAACAAGGCCACAGAGGGGAAGACACCAACAAAGGCCTCGCACAGGAACGCGAAAGCCGAGAGGAGGACAAGGGAACCGGGGTCAAGGTGGAGCACGTGGATCTGATAATGTGAAAGCACGGCAGAGAGGAAGCCAGAGAACGGCGGCAGCACGCCCGAGAGAAAGGCGTGGATATGAAGGGGAACAACGGGGGCCTCATGCTCGCTACGAGGCCGCGAGCCTGGCCAGATCTTGGTGGCCCCCCACTCATTGGAGCCAGCGGCGACCATCAGCTGAACCTTCTCCAACCCCTCCACATTCACCACCGACGATCGGCCCAGCGTGGGCTTAGGCGCTGACGCGGCCATCGGCGCCTCAAGCCCTCGCCTTCTCCCTTCTTCGGGGCCATGGTAAGGGGGCGTGGCGTCGCGCGCGCAGGTGATAACCCACAAGTATAGGGGATCAGTTGTAGCCTCTTTCGATAAGTAAGAGTGTCGAACCCAACGAGGAGCTAAAGGTAGAACAAATATTCCCTCAAGTTCTATCGACCACCAATACAACTCTACGCACGCTTAACGTTCGCTTTACCTAGAACAAGTATGAAACTAGAAGTACTTTGTAGGTGTGATAGGATAGGTTTGCAAGATAATAAAGAGCACGTAAATAAAAACTAGGGGCTGTTTAGATAAAGAAACAACTAAGTTAGTCTTTGTAGAGAGCTTTTTATCACAAGAAAGTTATTTGTCCCTAGGCAATCGATAACTAGACCGGTAATCATTATTGCAATTTTATACGAGGGAGAGGCATAAGCTAACATACTTTCTCTACTTGGATCATATGCACTTATGATTGGAACTCTAGCAAGCATCCGCAACTACTAAAGATCATTAAGGTAAAACCCAACCATAGCATTAAGTATCAAGTCCTCTTTACTCCCATACGTAAACAACCTACTTACTCGGGTCTGTGCTTCCGGCACTCACGCCACCCACCATAAGCGAATCATAAACATATTGCAAACCCTACAGCAGGGATCCCTCACGCTTGCGCGACACGGAGAGCACCATAGGACAGCACCAATAATAAAACATGCAACTCAAACCAATCATGATCATCAATCAACCCATAGGACAAAACGGATCTACTCAAACTTCATAGGATAGCCATACATCATTGGGAAATAATATATAGCGTTGAGCACCATGTTTAAGTAGAGATTACAGCGGGGAGAAGGGGTGTTACACCGCTTCATAGAGGGGGAGAGAGTTAGTGATGACGGCGGCGAAGTTGTTGGTGTAGATCGCCGTCACGATGATGGCCCCGGCGGCGTTCCGGTGCCACCGGGAGAGAGGGGGTGAGAGCCCCCCTCCTTCTTCTTATTCCTTGACCCCCCCCCCCCTAGATGGGAGGAGGGTTTCCCCTCTGGTCCTTGGCCTCGATGGCAGCGGAGGGCGAGAGCCCCTCCGAGATTGGATCTCTCTCTCTGTTTCCTTCTGTTTCTGCGTTCCCAGATTCTGGCCTTTCACCGTTTCTTAAATTCCCGGAGATCCGTAACTCCAATTGGGCTGAAATTTTAACACGATTTTTATCCGGATATTAGCTTTCTTGCGGCGAAATAAGGGCACCAACCGCCTTACGGGGTGACCACCAGCCACCCTGGCGCGCCCTACCCCCAGGGCGCGCCCCTCTGGCTTGTGGGCCCCTCGGGCACCGCCTTCTGTTGATTCCACTTCCCAAAATTCACATATATTCCAAAAAAAATCTCCGTAAGTTTTTATCCCGTTTGGACTTCGTTTGATATGGATTTTCTGCGAAACAAAAAACATGCAACAAACAGGAACTGGCACTGGGCACTGGATCAATATGTTAGTCCCAAAAATAGTATAAAAAGTTGCCAACAGTATATGAAAGTTGTAGAATATTGGTATGAAACAATCAAAAATTATAGATACGACGAAGACGTATCAGCATCCCCAAGCTTAATTCCTGCTTGTCCTCGAGTAGGTAAATGATAAAAAAGATAATTTTTGATATGGAATGTCTCCTAGCATAATCTTGATCATATAATCTAATCATGGCATGAATATTAAGACACGAGTGATTCAAAGCAATAGTCTATCATTTGACATTAAGACAATAATACTTCAAGCATACTAATAAAGCAATCATGTCTTCTCAAAATATCATGGCTAAAAGAAAGTTATCCCTACAAAATCATATAGTCTGGCTATGCTCCATCTTCATCACACAAAGTATTAAATCATGCACAACCCCAGTTTTAGCCAAGCAATTGTTTCATACTCTAGTATTCTCAAACTTTTTCAACTTTCACTCAATACATGAGCGTGAGCCATGGATATAGCACTATAGGTGGAATATAATATGGTGGTTGTGGAGAAGACAAAAAGAAGGAGATAGTCTGACATCAACTAGGCGTATCAACGGGCTATGGAGATGCCCATCAATAGATATCAATGTGAGTGAGTAGGGATTGCCATGCAACGGATGCACTAGAGCTATAAGTGTATGAAAGCTCAAAAAGAAACTAAGTGGGTGTGCATCCAACTCGCTTGCTCACGAAGACCTAGGGCAATTTGAGGAAGCCCATCATTGGAATATACAAGCCAAGTTCTATAATGAAAAATTCCCACTAGTATATGAAAGTGACAATATAGGAGACTCTCTATCATGAAGATCATGGTGCTACTTTGAAGCACAAGTGTGGAAAAAGGAATAGTAGCATTGCCCCTTCTCTCTTTTCTCTCATTTTTTTTGTTTTTTTTGTTTTTTTGGTAGGCTTCTTTGGCCTCTTTTTTTTTATTTGGGCTTCTTTGGCCTCTTTTATTTTTTTTGTAAAGTCCGGAGACTCATCCCAACTTGTGAGGGAATCATAGCTTCCATCATCCTGTCCTCACATGGGACAATGCCCTAATAATGATGATCATCACACTTTTATTTACTTACAACTCAAGAATTACAACTCGATACTAGAACAACATATGACTCTATATGAATGCCTCCGGCGGTGTACCGGGATGTGCAATGATCTAGCGTAGCAATGACATTAAAAACGGACAAGCCATGAAAACATCATGCTAGCTATCTTACGATCATGCAAAGCAATATGGCAATGATGGTGCGTGTCATAATAAACAGAACGGTGGAAGTTGCATGGCAATATATCTCGGAATGGCTATGGAAATGCCATAATAGGTAGGTATGGTGGCTGTTCTGAGGAAGGTATATGGTGGCTGTTTTGAGGAAGGTGGGTTTAATGCACCGGCGAAAGTTGCGCGGTACTAGAGAGGCTAGCAAAGGTGGAAGGGTGAGAGTGCGTATAATCCATGGACTCAACATTAGTCATAAAGAACTCACATACTTATTGCAAAAAATTATTAGTCATCGAAACAAGGTACTACACGCATGCTCCTAGGGGAAGGGTTGGTAGGAGTTAGCCATCGCGCGATCCCGACCTCCACACAAAGGATGACAATCAATAAATAAATCATGCTCCAACTTCTTCACATAACGGTTCACCATACGTGCATGCTACGGGAATCACAAACTTTAACAAAAATATTTCTACCAATACACAATTACTCACTAGCATGACTCTAATATCACCATCTTTATATCGCAAAACTATTGCAAGGAATCAAACATATCATATTCAGTGATCTACAAGTTTTATGTAGGATTTTATGACTAACCATGTGAATAACCAACTCCTGTTAACTCTCTAAATAGATATAAGTGCAGCATGAGAGTTTAATTCTTTCTACAAAAGATATGCCCACACTCTAACAAATATAAGTGAAGCAAAAGAGCATTCTACAAATGGCGGTTTTCTATGTGTAGAGAAACAAGCAATCCAAACTTCAAATGATATAAGTGAAGCACATGAAGCATTCGACAAAGCCATACTCAAAAGATATAAGTGAGGTGCAAAGAGCCTTCTATAAATCAACCAAGGACTTTCTCATACCAGCATGCTGCATTATTAAAAGAAAAATAAAAAGCACACGACGCTCCAAGATTTACGCATATCATGTGACGAATAAAAATATAGCTCCAAGTAAAATTACCGATGGTTGTTAGAAGAAAGAGGGGATGCCTTCCGGGGCATCCCCAAGCTTAGTTTCTTGGGAGTCCTTGAATATTACCTTGGGGTGCCTCGGGCATCCCCAAGCTTAGTCTCTTTCCACTCCTTATTCCTTCATCCATCGTGATCTCACCCAAAACTTGAAAACTTCAATCACACAAAACTTAACAAAACCCTCATGAGATCCGTTAGTATAATAAAGCAAATTACCACTTTAAGTACTGTTGCAAACCCATTCAAATTTTATTTTTGCATTTTAGCTACTGTATTATAACTTCTTTATGGCTTATACCACCGATAAAATCGATAGTTTCATCGAAACTTGCAAAACAATGCATCAAAAACAGAATCTGTCTTAAACAGGATAGTCTGTAGCAATCTGAACATTCACCATACTTATGTAAGTCTCAAAATTCTGAAAAATTAGGAAAAAATAAAAAATTTGCATAGCAGTACTTTGTAAAAATTTCAGAAACTTTTGACATTCCAGTAAAAAATGTAAATTCATGCACTACAGCCAAAGTTTGTGTTTTTGCACTGCACACACCAAACAAGCAATCTAATCATCCTAAAGGCAAATCTTGGCACATTATTTTTATAATACAATGGGTTTCTACAAGGGGATAATTATTTTTTTTGAAAAGTTTCTGTAATTAAGATTCACAAGGTTTCCATGGGCATGAACAAAGTTCAAGGCTAGCTCCCACTTTCACAATGCTCGTCCCTCTCACTTTCACTTTTCTTTTTGAAAAAGTTTTAGGTTCCCCTCTTTATTTTTTTGTTTTTGAACTATATAAAAGCACACAACAGAATAAAATGACTCTCTAAAATTTCCGGGTTGTCTCCCTGGCAGCGCTTTCTTTAAAGCCATTAAGCCAGGCATAAAGTGCTCAAGTAATGGATCCACCCGGATCCCAAGGTATATCAAAGCCAATTTTAATTAACAATGATTTGTAATTTAGTAGTGAGCACAAAGTAACATATATCATGCAACAACGAAGTCTAACTGTAACACCCCAAAATTTTCTTCCTGGATTTTCAAAATCTTTTCTTTAAAATGAATTCTTTGAAAACCATTTTGATCCTATTTTCTTCCTTCTGTTTGAAAACCTTTTCAAATTTTAGTTGGGTTTAAAATTTTGTAGAAAGGGTCTGTTTTGATTGATGGTTTTATTTGGAAAATGATTATTAGAATTAAAAAAAAAGATATTTTCTCTTAGAAAAGTTTTTGATATAACTAAAAAATTCTAAGAAGAAGCCCTTTTGCTTTTCTTCTAACACTTCCAAAATCCATCCAACAATCTTTCCACCACTCCTCAATTATCCCATAAGTCATTCACACTTTCTAGGACAGCAACCAACTCCTTTCCACTTTACAAAAATATTTCTACAATATTTACTAAATTCCAAAGTTGGAATTTATTTTATTCTTGGTTTCTTTGATTTACAAAGGAACCATATTTTCTGCAAGTCTCCTGCTCCCACCAAAATTTCTCCAGCAACTAGATGGTACCCAAGACCCATTTCATCAAAAACCTGGGGATCCACAGTTCAAAAATTTCAAATCTCCTTCAATTTAAATTTGGACCAGAAACAATCTGTCTGATAAAAACCCAATTTTTATAGCTCCAAAAATTCTGGAACTTTGGCAAACTCACTTTTGAGCATCAACACCTTACCACAAAAATCCACATAAATTCCTAAAATACCTAGACCTCTCAGTCATTTCATCATATAGTTGATGGGCACACTGTTCACTGTCAAAATAATTCAGTTAACTGAATTATTCAGAGAGGGGAAGAGATCGGCGCCGTGCACGCCACTCCATCGCCCTCCTTCTCATCCAAGTTTTCTCTGCTCATCAATGAGCCGTCGTTACCCCTCTGGTCACTGGCTCTCCGCCGACGACACAGTAGCCGGCCGGTGCAGCTACCTCCGAGCTCATCCGCGGCGAGCCGAGGGGTCAGCACCGTGCCCGCCTTCTTTATTGCTGCTGCTGCTCCCCTCACCTACCTTTCCTCCACGCGGCAGCTCCTCCGCATCATCCCCACGTCGACCACGCCGCCCAGGGCCCGCCTGGCAGTCGCCGGAGACGGGTGTCGCCGCCGCGCCCGTACGGGTGCCACACCATGGATAAGCTCCTCGAGATCGAACCCGTCCAAGCTGGGGCTTCCAGAGCATTCCACCGTCCTCATTAACCCCTCGTCGCCCATGGCCACTGCCCCCAACCAACCTCGCCGGTCGGAGTAACTCTGGCGTTATCCGCCCTCGCCTGACCACCTCGGGATCGCCTATAAAAGGGGCCCCGAGCTCCGGGCACTCACCTTACCGCTCACATTCACCTCCAATCGCTCCCCCACACACCCTTCCGACCCCGAGAGGCCCTTCTTCTACCTCTCCGATCACCGCCCCGCCACCACTATCCCCGATCCATTAATCGCCACCACTCCACCTCCACCGATCAAAAATTGCAAGTAGTCTCTTATTACACCCACACGTTGGTCCCGCGCTTCAATTCCAACTTCCGAGCTCTCTCCGGCGAACTCCAACATCGACCGAACCACCGTCCGCCGGCGTCGACCTCGCCGTCGCTCCGGTGCTCGCCGGCGACCCCCACCGCCAACCACTGATGCGGTAGTCATCCCTGAGCACGACCCTGCCTTCTCCAGCCACTGAAACCCCGGCGATCGTCGCCGGCGATCGCCGCACCTCTTCTGTTCTCGCACGCGTGCGCGCTCAAATTCGAACCTGACGGGTGGACCACACCCGTCAGCGTTTTATTCTTTTCTAGTTAAAATAGAAGACGTATTCGGATGCTTACGCGTTGGTCTCCCCTGTCTGGGTACACACCAGATAGAGGGCCACGATGAGGGTTTCCACGGCCAATGACTAAATCCTGTCATCGGGTCAGGGGGCATGGGTGTTTCCGGTTGTGACCGAGAGGGGGTCCCCGCTTGTAATCCGTGCATATGAATAGTGATCCCATGCAGGACGTTGGTCTCCCCGTCTTAGTGTTTTACCGAACAGATGCCCTGGGTGATTCCTGGCATCCGAACGGTTAAGCTGGTGTGTGCTGGTTAGGTGTGTTTTCAACCCAAAGACCGTAATGGGAATTAGTCAGTGTCACGGTACTGACTAAAGAAACCTCATACACGTGGGTAAAGAGTACACCCTCTGCAGAGTAATACCTATTCGAATAGCCGTGTCCACGGTCAAGGACGTTAGCTGGGTGGGTCAAGTGTTGGTCCCAGTGTCGGTCTTTGGAGGAAAATAATTAACATCAAGCATGATTATTTTGCAGGATTAATTTTTGTCGCTACTAATATTATCATGAATGTATTACTGTTGATATGAATATTATTGTGGACTAACCCGTTTCTCTTATTATATTTTCTGAGTGTCTCAGGGGCTGGCTAGACTACCCCGGACATTCAATTTTATTTTCAAGACCTTAAGAGGCGTCCCTCGAGTTCACAGGCAGTTTTGTCTCGCCACTACTCTTGTGGACACCCGTTTGGCATTTCTTTTCAAGACCTCTCGTGGCGTCGCCTGAGTTCTCGGATGGTCCTGTCTCGTCCGATCTCTCTTTTAGACACCCGATTGGCATTTCTTTACAAGACCTCTCGCGGCGTCCCTCGAGTTTAACAGGAGGTATATCTCGCCACTACTCTTGTGGACACCCGTTTGGCATTTCTCTTCAAGACCTACCGTGGTGTCATTTTTAGACATCCGACCGACATTTTCTTTTATGTTTTCTTACCACTAACTCTTCACTTCTGTACGTGCTACAAATTTTATCATGCCATGATTTAACTCTGCCAGCATGCATATATATGTTATGGATAGCATGAGCATTTCACACCATGAGCATATGCATTCAGTATATCTTTTGTTCATTATGTTTGCGAGTACATTCCAACGTACTCACTGGCTTGTCCCTGGCTATTTACTTGGCCAGACTTGGAGGAGGACGAGCTTATGGAGGAGGATTGCGCAAGCGAGCCCGACGCTTAGAGGAGTCCCAGTCAGACCACCTGTGATATATGAGTCTACCACTTGTATCATCCGCTGAGCTACCTCTACACAAATAAAGTAGTCAAGTCTCACACTGACACTTGGCTCTATTTTATTGTATCAGTATTACAGTACCACCACACCACTGTCATATTCCACCCCGTAGTATATTTGCAAGTTTGTAATATATTTGTTGAGTCACCCTGACTCAACCCTGTGTAATATTATATTTGTACAGGTTATCTATGTCAAGGGAGTCCGCCAGTGGTCCTTGGGGCTGGTATGACTCAAGGGCTCTTCTGTGATTTATTCCCAGAAAAACGGGGCCCGACAAACCTTGGTATCAGAGCCAGGCTGACTGTAGGAAGCCCTAGGCACGATCGCTAGCACTCGAGTCAGTACTAACATTTTTTAGCATGCATCTCATGCATGGTAGCAAATTTTCCTTGGTCATCATATACTTATGATATGACTATTTGTATTTTTGTCTACCGTTGTAGATGGCGAGTAGTAGACCCAGACCACAGCACGCTGAGAGGGCGGAGTAGCACGCTAGTTGAAAATAAGTGGTCATGTAATATACAGTTTCTACGAGCACCTTGTATAATTAAACCATGCTTGTATAATAAAATCTGGCATGCATAATTAAATCTGCTTGTGTGATATAATCTGTTACCTTTTGCACTTAAAATTTTGGGGAGGGAATTATTTTCAGTCTCTTAAAAATTTATTTCCCTCCCTGTCACTTCTTTTCTCATCGGTGTTACACAAATACCCCCAGAAAGAAAATGTATCGCCCCTGGACTCGTTCCATGCCAACTCCGCCAGAGGACAATTTTGGACAGATGGGAAATAACTTCACACAGGGACAGACAAGTCAACAGAGTAACGACTCAGCATTCTCACAAGTATGCCGTCTATACGAGCAAAGTCAGCAACAGCACCAAGAGATGATGCATCACTTAATCAATATGGGGAATCACCAGGAGCAGAACCAACCCAGATCCAAATTGTCCGAACTGCAGAAGACAAAACCAATGGTCTTTACTCACACAGACAAACCATTGGAGGCAGACGATTGGCTACGTGATATTGAGAGGAAATTGGTTATCGCTCAGTGTACGGACCAGGAAAAAGTGCTATATGCTCCGCACTATTTTTCTGGAACAGCAGCATCTTGGTGGGAGAATTTGTGTCACACGCATCCCAATGGAGCAAATATGACAAGGGAACAATTCAAGGAAAATTTCCGGGGAGCACATATTCCCAACAGCATTATGAAATTGAAGAAAAGGGAGTTTGAGGATCTCAAGCAGCGAGGCACCACAGTGACGCAATACCTGGACCAGTTTACTCAGCTGGCCCGGTATGCCAACGACGAATACATGACAGAAAACAAGAAGATGGAAAAATTTCTTGACGGACTTATCTCGTCCCTGAAGTGCCAACTAGTGGTCCATACCTTTCCAGATTTTAAGACACTGGTAGACAAGGCCATCATACTGGAAAACGAACACCGCAACATGAACGAAATTCGCAAGCGCCGTATGAACCAGTCAGCACAAGTTCGCAACAACAGGCCCAGGAACGAATTTCAGAGGCCTATGGCACCCCGACCAGCAGTTACGGCACCACAACAGAACCGCAGTACCTTCAACAACAGAACCAAAGATACAACATTCCATCCGGGCGTCACCTGTTATGCATGCGGAGAAGAAGGGCATTACTCCAGACAATGCCCAAAACAGGGGAACAACACCTCCAAGACCAACAACAATGGCCGCGGTATAAATATAGCTCCGAGACGCAACAATTTCAACCCCAATAACAACCAAAGGAAGGGGCATCTCAACCACGTGACCTTTGAGGAAGCACAGAATGCACCAGATATTGTGTTTGGTACGTTCTCTGTCAACTCAATTAATGCTACAGTCTTATTTGATTCTGGAGCTTCCCACTCATGCATTTCCAAAAGAGTGGCCTCGGAGAATCAGTTTTCTTTTTCGCCTTTGCAAAATTCCATGGTTATTCAGTCCCCGGGATCAAAGCAAAGCACACAATGGTTCTGCAAGGATGTGAACATTGAAATCAAAGGAATGAGATTTTTAGCCAACCTCATTGTACTGGAAGCAGTCGATCTGGACATTATTTTGGGAATGGATTGGTTAACTACTAACAAAGGTTTCATAGACTGCTACAACCGCACAGTGACTCTCACAAATTACCAAGGGAAAACAATAAAGTTTGGCACAAAGGGGATTTCTACAACACAAGGAAAATTAAATCAGGTGGATGTGGCAGAATTAAGTAAGGTCCCTGTAGTCTAGGAGTACCCCGATGTATTTCCTGAGGAGCTACCAGGAATGCCCCCGGGCCGCGAAATTGAATTCGTTATTGAATTGGCACCTGGAACAACTCCCATATATAAGAAGCCGTACCGTATGGCTCCGACAGAACTGGCTGAGTTAAAGAAACATATTAAGGAACTTATGGAAAAAGGTTATGTTCGACCTAGCTCATCACCATGGGGTTCGCCAGTTTTATTTGCTAAGAAAAAAGATGATACCCTACGGCTTTGTATTGATTACAGGGCACTTAATATGGTCACCATCAAAAATAAATATCCACTGCCCAGGATAAATGACTTGTTCGAACAACTAGCAGAAGCCAAGGTTTTCTCAAAAATAGATTTGAGGTCGGGCTACCATCAACTAAAAATCCGATCGTAAGATATACCCAAGACCGCCTTTACCACCAGATATGGATTATATGAGTTCACAATAATGCCTTTTGGTTTAACCAACGCTCCTGCTTATTTTGTGCATCTCATGAACAAGGTCTTCATGAAATACTTGGACAAGTTTGTGATTGTATTTATTGATGATATACTCATTTACTCCAAGACGCCGGAAGAACATGAGCAACATCTTTGGATAGTTTTGGAAGAATTAAGGAAAAATCAATTATACGCCAAATTCAGCAAGTGTGAATTCTGGCTACGGGAAGTTGGTTTTCTTGGACACGTACTGACACAGGAAGGAATAGCAGTGGACCCGAGTAAAGTGAAAGATGTCTTGGGATGGAAGCAACCCACAAACGTGACAGAGGTAAGAAGTTTTCTCGATCTGGCTGGTTATTACCGGAGATTTATCGAAGGATTCTCCACCATAGCCAAACCCGTGACCTAGTTACTCAAGAAAGATAAGAAGTTTGAATGGACCAAAGCCTGTGAGAAAAGTTTTCAAGAATTGAAAAAGAGGTTAACAACAGCACCCGTTCTGGTCGTGCCCGATGTGCACAAAATTTTTGAGATATATTGTGACGCATCCAGGAAAGGTCTTGGATGTGTGTTAATGCAATAGGGGAAAGTTGTAGCATATGCTTCAAGAAAACTACGACGACACGAAGAGAATTATCCTACCCATGACTTGGAATTAGCAGCAGTAATACATGCACTCAAGGAATGGCGACATTTCCTTCTGGGTAATCGATGTGAGATATACACGGACCATAAAAGTCTTAAGTATATCTTCACCCAGCCAGAATTAAACTTGAGATAGCGTCGCTGGCTTGAATTGATTAAGGATTATGATATGGGAATTCATTACCATCCTGGTAAAGCAAATGTTGTAGAAGACGCTCTGAGCAGAAACCCATGCACCCACGATGGCAGTGTGCAATTCACATAGCATGAGTTCAACCAGGAATTTGCCAAACTCAACATGATACTAGTCACGGAAGGGACTATTACTCAGCTGGAAATAAAACCAACATTAGAAGATCAAATCAAAGAAGCCCAAAAAGGACACCCAAGTATTGAGGGAATCAAGAGGAAAATCAAATTGGGCAAGGCGTCCGAATTCACCATAGACAGTCAAGGAATTTTATGGTTCGGGAAGAGATTATGCGTACCTAACAAAGAGGAGTTAAAGCAACAAATTTTGGCAGAGGCTCACACTACTCTGTACTCTATTCACCCAGGAGGAACCAAGATGTACAAGGATCTACAAGAAAGATTTTGGTAGCACGGGATGAAGAGAGACATAGCCGTGTACGTTGCACGCTGTGATTCTTGTCAGCGTGTAAAAGTAGAACATCAGAGGCCAGCAGGACTACTGCAGCCACTCAGAGTGCCTGAATGGAAATGGGATGTAATAGGAATGGATTTTATCGTCGGATTGCCAAGGTCACGGCACGGAAATGATGCTATCTGGGTTATAACAGATTTATTAACCAAGGTGGCACATTTCATTCTAGTAAAAACTACATACTCAACACAGAGGCTTGCTAGGCTATACCTCTCCCGGATTGTTTGCCTACATGGAGTACCCAAGACCATAGTCTCCGACAGAGGCACCCAGTTTGTCTCTAGATTTTGGGAGCACCTACAGCAAGCTTTAGGGACTCAACTGACATTCAGTACAGCATATCACCCACAGACCGAAGGACAAACCGAGCGGGTAAATCAGATATTGGAGGACATGCTGAGAGCGTGTGTGCTCACTTACGGAGTCAGCTGGGAAGACAACTTACCATACGCGGAGTTTTCATATAACAACAGTTACCAAGCCAGTTTAAAGATGTCACCCTTCGAAGCCCTGTACGGACGACAATGTCGTACCCCACTCAATTGGTCTGAAACCGGAGATAGCCGAATCTTTGGCCCAGAAATTCTTAAATAAGCAGAAACAAAAGTGAAGCTGATTCAGGACAGACTGAGAGCGGCTCAGAACCGTCAGAAGAGCTACTATGACCAGAAACACCGTCAAGTTAGCTTTGAACCATAGGAATACGTATATCTCAGAGTATCACCGACAAGGGGGCTGCAGAGATTTAAAGTCAAAGGAAAATTGGCACTGAGGTTTATTGGACCGTTCAGAGTAATTGCAAGGAGGGGCAAGGTTGCCTATCAACTAGAGCTACCGGCAGAGTTGTCAGATGTTCATGACGTGTTTCACGTGTCACAGCTAAGAAGGTGTATCAGTAACCCAGAAAAGCAAGTCCAGCACCAAGACCTGGACATCCAACCAGATCTTACATATAGGGAACGCCCTATAATGATTTTGGAGGAGTCTGAATGGAGGACCCGGCAGAATGTGATAAAATTTAACAAGGTTCAGTGGAGTAATCACACCAAGGAAGAAGCAACATGGGAAAGAGAGGATCACCTAAGGACTGAATATCTGTATCTGTTTGAGGGACAGCTGAAATCTCGGGGACGAGATTTTTCTTATGGGGGTAGGTGTTGTAACACCCCAAAATTTTCTTCCTGGATTTTCAAAATCTTTTCTTTAAAATGAATTCTTTGAAAACCATTTTGATCCTATTTTCTTCCTTCTGTTTGAAAACCTTTTCAAATTTTAGTTGGGTTCAAAATTTTCTAGAAAGGGTCTGTTTTGATTGATGGTTTTATTTGGAAAATGATTATTAGAATTAAAAAAACAAAAAAAGATATTTTCTCTTAGAAAAGTTTTTGATATAACTAAAATATTCTAAGAAGAAGCCCTTTTGCTTAAAATCCATCCAACAATCTTTCCACCACTCCTCAATTATCCCATAAGTCATTCACACTTTCTAGGACAGAAACCAATTCCTTTCCACTTTACAAAAATATTTCTACAATATTTACTAAATTCCAAAGTTGGAATTTATTTTATTCATGGTTTCTTTGATTTACAAAGGAACCATATTTTCTGCAAGTCTCCTGCTCCCACCAAAATTTCTCCAGCAACTAGATGGTACCCAAGACCCATTTCATCAAAAACATTGGGATCCACAGTTCAAAAATTTCAAATCTCCTTCAATTTAAATTTGGACCAGAAACAATCTTTCTGATAAAAACCCAATTTTTATAGCTCCAAAAATTCTGGAACTTTGGCAAACTCACTTTTGAGCATCAACACCTTACCACAAAAATCCACATAAATTCCTAAAATACCTAGACCTCTCAGTCATTTCATCAAATAGTTGATGGGCACACTATTCACTATCAAAATAATTCAGTTAACTGAATTATTCAGAGAGGGGAAGAGATCCGCGCCGTGCACGTCACTCCATCGCCCTCCTTCTCATCCAAGTCTTCTCTACTCATCAATGAGCCGTCGTGACCCCTCTGGTCAGTGGCTCTCCGCTGACGACACAGTAGCCGGCCGGTGTAGCTACCTCCGAGCTTATCCGCGGCGAGCCGAGGGGTCAGCATTGCGCCCGTCTTCTTCACTGCTGCTGCTGCTCCCCTCACCTACCTTTCCTCCATGCGACAGCTCCTTCGCATCATCCCCACGCCGACCACGCCGCCCAGGGCCCGCCTGGCAGTCGCCGGAGACGGGTGTCGCCGCCGCGCCCGTACGGGTGCCACACCATGGATAAGCTCCTCGAGCTCGAACCCGTCCAAGCTGGGGCTTCCAGAGCATTCCACCGTCCTCATTAACCCCTCGCCGCCCATGGCCACCGCCCCCAACCAACCTCGCCGGTCGGAGTAACTCCGGCGTTATCCGCCCTCACCTGACCACCTCGGGATCACCTATAAAAGGGGCCCCGAGCTCCGGGCACTCACCTCACCGCTCACACTCACCTCCAATCGCTCCCCCACACACCCTTCCGACCCCGAGAGGCCCTTCTTCTACCTCTCCGGTCACCGCCCCACCGCCACTATCCCCGATCCGTTCATCGCCACCACTCCACCTCCACCGATCAAAAATTGCCAGTAGTCTCTTATTACACCCACACGTTGGTCCCGCGCTTCAATTCCAACTTCCGAGCTCTCTCCGACGAACTCCAACATCGACCGAACCACCGTCCGCCGGCGTCGACCTCGCCGTCGCTCCGGTGCTCGCCGGCGACCCCCACCGCCAACCACTGATGCGGTAGTCATCCCCGAGCACGACCCTGCCTTCTCCAGCCATTGAAACCCCGGCGATCGTCGCCGGCGATCGCCGCACCTCTTCTGTCCTCGCGCGCGTGCGCGCTCAAATTCAAACCTGACGGGCGGACCATACCCGTCAGCGTTTTATTCTTTTCTAGTTAAAATAGAAGACGTATTCAGATGTTTACGCGTTCTGAACTGGAAAGCGTACTCTGTCCCGAAGCGTTTTCTTTTTAAACGCGCAGGGACTTGAATTTTACAGAAAAACCCCTGGTTTTGAAAGTTTAATAACTTTTAAACCATAACCCCGTTTGAGTTGATTCTTTTTTTGAAATTCTTATTTTTCTCTCTAGTTTTTTTTAGTATTTATTTAAAAATATTTTGAGACAGTGTTTTTTGTACTATGAAGAAATTTTGATTTGAATTTAAATTTGGATTTTTCAGAAAAAGAAGAAGAAAACTTTGCTGGAAATTTGGAGGGGTTTTCTACTGACTACTTTGGACAAGGCAAGAATTTTTGAACTTGGGATATGATGAAGTGCATGCATGGTTGCATCGGTTTAATATTGCATCGTATGTGTAGTAAATAGTGAGAGCATGCATTGGTCATGTCACCTTGTGAATTCTTGCATGCATCATGGCATCTTGCTAACCTATGGATATGGTGAGAACCAGGAGTGTACTCCTGCCTTGGACGTGCCGGTGGGCACGGGCCATTTTTTACACGGTGGTGTCACGTGATATACGTGGAGCATACCGGTCATATTAATAACACCTCCTGAGTCGACCTAGATCGAGTCTTGTTCCGTTACACCTAGCTGTATACCGTGCTGCCATAGGTCCTTCCGCAAGGAAGGTACGGCTTAGTAAGTTGATAACCCCTGTCCAGGTATACACCACATAGAGGGCCACAATGAGGGTTTCCACGGCCATGGACTAAATCCTGTCATCGGGTCAGGGGGCATGGGTGTTTCCGGTTGTGACCGAGAGGGGGTCCCCGCTTGTAATCCGCACGTATGAATAGTGATCCCATGCAGGACGTTGGTCTCCCCGTCTTAGTGTTTTACCGGATAGATGCGCTGGGTGATTCCTGGCATCCAGACGGTTAAGCTGGTGTGTGCTGGTTAGGTGTGTTTTCAACCCAAAGACCGTAATGGGAATTAGTCAGTGTCACGGTACTGACTAAAGAAACCTCATACACGTCGGTAAAGAGTACACCCTCTGCAGAGTAATACCTATTCGAATAGCCGTGTCCACGGTCAAGGACGTTAGCTGGGTGGGTCAAGTGTCGGTCCCTGGGTCAGTCTTTGGAGGAAAATAATTAACATCAAGCATGATTATTTTGCAGGATTAATTTTTTTCGCTACTAATATTATCATGAATGTATTACTGATGATATGAATATTATTGTGGACTAACCCGTTTCTCATATTATATGTTCTGAGTGTCTTAGGGGCTGGCTAGACTACCCCGGACATTCAATTTTATTTTCAAGACCTTACGAGGCGTCCCTCGAGTTCACAGGCGGTTTTGTCTCGCCACTACTTGTGGACACCTGTTTGGCATTTCTATTCAAGACCTCTCATGGTGTCGCCTGAGTTCTCGGATGGTCCTGTCTCGTCCGATCTCTCTTTTAGACACCCGATTGGCATTTCTTTACAAGACCTCTCGCGGCGTCTCTCGAGTTTAACAGGCGGTATATCTCGCCACTACTCTTGTGGACACCCGTTTGGCATTTCTCTTCAAGACCTACCGTGGTGTCATTTTTAGACATCCGACCGACATTTTCTTTTATGTTTTCTTACCACTAACGCTTCACTTCTATACGTGCTACAAATTTTATCATGCCATGATTTAACTCTGCCAGCATGCATATATATGTTATGGATAGGATGAGCATTTCACACCATGAGCATATGCATTCAGTATATCTTTTGTTCATTATGTTTGCGAGTACATTCCAACGTACTCACTGGCTTGTCCCTGGCTATTTACTTGGCCATATTTGGAGGAGGACGAGCTTATGGAGGAGGATTGCGCTAGCGAGCCCGACGCTTAGAGGAGTCCCAGTCAGACCACCTGTGATATATGAGTCAACCACTTGTATCGTCCGCTGAGCTACCGCTACACAAATAAAGTAGTCAAGTCTCACACTGACACTTGGCTCTATTTTATTGTATCAGTATTACAGTACCACCACACCACTGTCATATTCCACCCCGTAGTATATTTACAAGTTTGTAATAAATTTGTTGAGTCACCCTGACTCAACCCTGTGTAATATTATATTTGTACTGGTTATCTATGTCAAGGGAGTCCACCAGTGGTCCTTGGGGCTGGTATGACTCAAAGGATCTTCTGTGATTTATTCCCAGAAAAGGGGGCCCGACACTAACTCTCTTCCTATGCATCGGCATGTCATAAAAGAACAATTCATGCACACAAAGTAATGGCCAATACTTAGCATAAGCAGTTTCCTGCAATTTTATCGTATTGGAAACATAGAGAGGTGGAGATGTAGTTCCTCTCTCATAATAATTGCAAGTAGGAGCAGCAAGCACATGCATATTATATCTATCAAAATCATCATGTGTAATAGTAAAAGGCAACCCATCTATATAATCCTTAATAAGTGCAAACTTCTCCGATATAGTGTAGTTGGGAGAATTCAAAAAGATAATAGGACTATCCTGTGTGGGTGCAATAGCAACAATTTCACGTTTAACATAAGGAACTATAGAAAGTTCATCTGCATAAGCATCATTCATATTGGCATCATGGCAACAAGCATAGGAAGCATCAAGTTCATCAAAAAGGGATATTTCAAACGAATCCAAGGGATCATAGCAATTATCATAGCATTCATCCTTCGGTAAGAACGAACGGAAATTAAACAATGTATGAGTTGAAGATTTACTCTCATTAGAAGGTGGGCACGGGTAGCTAATCTGCTCTTCCTCCTTTTGTTCTTCGCTCTCCTCCTCATCTTTTTCATCCAATGAGCTCACAGTGTCAGGAATTTCTTCTTCCATAGATTCCTGCAAAATATTAGTCTCTTCTTGGACAGCGGAGAATTTCTCAATAAAAGCATTAATACTGGCATTATATTCATAATTGGCATAACAATAACGAAACATAGCCAAATTTTGAGATCGGTAAACAGCATTATCACAATCTTCATACTTTTCAAACAAAGCTTCAATTTCATAAGCACCCTTAAAAGCAACAAACTCTTCTATTTGTTCCACATCATAGTAATCATATATACCATTAGCATAAGAAGCCAAGGTTTCATTATCATTAAATTTACATGAAAAGGGAAGGTGTTTAGCCTTCATCCTAGAGCAACAAGTAATATCATATCTCAAGCATAGATTCCAAGCATACCATTTCAACATATGAATTTGATCCCATAACAGTTTCCCTTTTTGAGTCAAGTGATAATCCCTAAAGTATTCACGTTGATCCAACGTGTCTCCCATTATATAATTGAATGGGGTTTTCTCAGGATTATTAAAGTAGTGCATAATATCTTTCACATAATGAGCATCGAGGGTTTTAGGAGGTTCCCCATCTCCATGAGTAGCAAGTACACCTAATTTTTTTGGTATTTCTTGTTCCATATCCATAACTAAAAATAGAGAACAACTTAGAACAGCAAATAAAATCTACTTAGTGATAAAGCAAACAAGCACACACGAGAATATTCACCCCACGCTATTGCTCCCCGGCAACGGCGCCAGAAAAAGGTCTTGATAACCCACAAGTATAGGGGATCAATTGTAGCCTCTTTCGATAAGTAAGAGTGTCGAACCCAACGAGGAGCTAAAGGTAGAACAAATATTCCCTCAAGTTCTATCGACGACCGATACAACTCTACGCACGCTCAACGTTCGCTTTACCTAGAACAAGTATGAAACTAGAAGTACTTTGTAGGTGTGATAGGATAGGTTTGCAAGATAATAAAGAGCACGTAAATAAAAACTAGGGGCTGTTTAGATAAAGAAACAACTAAGTTAGTCTTTGTAGAGAGCTATTTATCACAAGAAAGTTATTTATCCCTTGGCAATTGATAACTAGACCGGTAATCATTATTGCAATTTTATATGAGGGAGAGGCATAAGCTAACATACTTTCTCTACTTGGATCATATGCACTTATGATTGGAACTCTAGCAAGCATCCGCAAATACTAAAGATCATTAAGGTAAAACCCAACCATAGCATTAAGTATCAAGTCCTCTTTACTCCCATACGTAAACAACCTACTTACTCGGGTCTGTGCTTCCGTCACTCACGCCACCCACCATAAGCGAATCATAAACATATTGCAAACCCTACAACGGGGATCCCTCATGCTTGCGCGACACGGAGAGCACCATAGGACAGCACCAATAATAAAACATGGAACTCAAACTAATCATGATCATCAATCAACCCATAGGACAAAACGGATCTACTCAAACATCATAGGATAGCCATACATCATTAGGAAATAATATATAGCGTTGAGAACCATGTTTAAGTAGAGATTACAGCGGGGAGAAGGGGTGTTACACCGCTGCATAGAGGGGGAGAGAGTTGGTGATGACGGCGGCGAAGTTGTTGGTGTAGATAGTCGTCACGATGATGGCCCCGGCGGCGTTCCGGTGCCACCGGGAGAGAGGGGGAGAGAGCCCCCCTCCTTCTTCTTCTTCCTTGACCTCCCCCCTAGATGGGAGGAGGGTTTACCCTCTGGTCCTTGGCCTCCATGGCAGCGGAGGCGCGATAGCCCCTCCGAGATTGGATCTCTCTCTCTGTTTCCTTCTGTTTCTGCGTTCCCAGATTCTGGCCTTTCACCGTTTCTTAAATTCCCGGAGATCCGTAACTCCGATTGGGATGAAATTTTAACAAGATTTTTATCCGGATATTGTATTTCTTGCGGCAAAATATGGGCACTAACCGCCTTACGGGGTGACCACAAGCCACCCTGGCGCGCCCTACCCCCCAGGGCGCGCCCCACTGGCTTGTGGGCCCCTCGGGCACCGCCTTCTGTTGATTCCACTTCCCAAAATTCACATATATTCCAAAAAAATCTCCGTAAGTTTTTATACCGTTTGGACTTTGTTTGATATGGATTTTCTGCGAAACAAAAAACACGCAACAAACAGGAACTGGCACTGGGCACTGGATCAATATGTTAGTCCCAAAAATAGTATAAAAAGTTGCCAAAAGTATATGAAAGTTGTAGAATACTGGCATGAAACAATCAAAAATTATAGATACGATGGAGACGTATTAGCAGGGATTTGGTGGAAAGGACGAGAGCCACGGAAGGAGGGAGAACAGACGGCGAAATCGACAAGGAACAAAGGCGGCGTGGTGGCGAGCACCGGGCAATTCGACAAACCTGGCAGTGGCCGGTCCGGCGTGGAGGAGAGGGGGCGATGGCCACTCAGAGACCGCCGCATGTAAAGCCTGGCCCGCAGGCGTTTGGGGCCCGCGGCGCTCCGGGCCGCCCACAAGGCTTCACCCAGAAGCCAGCTTGAGCACGCCTTGGGCTCGGGGGCTACTGTCGGTGTTCTGGGAACGGGGGTACCTAGACCTGCCTGCCTGCGGCCTAGGGCATGGCCCACTTCATCAGCCAAACGCAACCAGGCGCGGCCCCACTCAAGAGAAGGCCCTCGCGAGGACCCTAGGCTTGCGAGGAGGAGCAGCTACAAGACCGGCAAGGGATGGGCCTCCCCAGGCCCCCTCCGGAGCGGCGGAGATCTCTATGCAGGACCCAGCTTTAGGAGTCAAGGGTGACGCAAGGAAGGACAGGCGGGCGCCAGCGCGCCAGGCAGAGCACTTTCCCCTTTGGTGCAAAGGGGGCAATGACGTACGCGGGTACCCGAAGCATCCCCCAAAGGTTTCCATTCCGGTGCAACAAGACCACGACCACGAGCCCCGCAGGACGGATGTCATCGCCGAGCCCACCTCTACGTCGTCGACAGCTAATTTGCAGGCGAAGACCACCTTTGGACAGGGCGGGTATGTACTCCTGTCCCCCTTCAAATTTGGCTATTGTGGGATCCCATCCCGCCATTGTGATAAGGGAAGAGGACCCGGGCCTCCGCTATATATAGAGGCTAGGCTGCACCGTCGAGGGGGATCCGCGAATCAGCCGATCCACCCCACAAAACACAAAGGAGAAGAGGGCCGAGAACACCTCAGGAGCCCCCTCACGAGGCTCCTGAACATTGTACTAGTTCATCCACCATACCTCCACGAGAGGCAATCCACCAAAGCAGGAGTAGGGTATTACGCTTCGCAGCGGCCCGAACCTGGGTAAACCACCGTGTTCATCCTCTTCCTCGTCATCGTACGAGTTTGCCGTCGTATCCATCGAGTAGCGAGCTTGGTAGGGCGAGCCTATAGGGGAACTTCGCACACGCCCCTGTGTTCGAATCTTGAGGGTTTTGCGGAGCCCAAAATCCGACACCTCCGCCATGGCTCCCAAGAAGAAGAGGGGGAGGGCCTTGATGACACCGGAGCCCCGGCTGGGACCAGAGCCCGCGCTGGGCCGGTCCTCCATGGTTAATCTCAAGGGGCTGGACAAAGTCCGGTCGGCAACCGCCGCCAATACCAATGAGTGGCGGGTAACGAAGATCTGGCTCGCCTCTCGGCCTTCAGTTGATCTGGAGGCCACCAATATCCCCCTCCATCACCATGCTATCTTCTCTGGCTTGCTGCCGCCGTTTGCAGACTTCTTCAACGCCGTGCTCGCGCACTACCAAGTCCACGCGCTATACCTTGACCCTGGGTCCATCGTCCTCCTCTCCGCCTTCGCGTTCTTGTGTGAGGCCTTCGTGGGCATCTCCCCGTCCGTGGCTCTGTTTCGCCAGTTTTTCTCCCTCCAGATGGTCCCCAGCGGGCAGTGCTCGGGGTGCGCATCGTTCCGAGCAGCGAACGCGATGGCAGCCGCGGCCCTTGATGCCGAGCTCCATCCTGACGTGGTGGGCTTCCGGAGGCAGTGGGTGTATGTCGATGCCGCTGCGTACAGCCCCTGCTCCAAGCTCCAGAAGCCCCCGCGGTGCCGAGCCCCGGCTGGGGGCACGCAAAGCTCGTTGACCAGCGGCATGCACAGGTTACATCAAGTTTGGCCATACTAAAGAAGGCGGGCGTGATGATGGCAATGGTGGTGATCGAGTTCGTCTGTTGGCGGATCACCCCCCTCCAACGCCACACTCGCCCCATGTGGACCTTTGCCGGCCCCAACGACGCCATGAGGCTTCAGGTGTCTTCCCTTCCTTCCAGCTCGCTATGCGAGGTGCTCCGCCTCTTGACCGGCGGGGAACCTGCTGCACTCCCTCCGGGAGGTCTCCTCTTGTATGACTATCCGAACAGGGGGGCCTTCATCCAGAAGATGCCACGCTTCGACGAGTGGGGCAGCTTCCCGAAGCCCATGTGGACCCTCGTGACGCCCTTCTCGTGATGGCCCCAGCCTCTGGGGGGCCTGAGGTCAGCGCCCCTAGCGCGACTACGGAGGAGCGCCCTAAGTCGCTCACCCCTCAAGCATCCGCCTCCGGCCTTCCAATCGGCACAGGTGACGCCACACCCTGAGGCACGACCGCCGCTCCTGCCGCAGGGTGCCATGCGCCGGACGCTAGCGAGCCGTCCCCTGGTTCCTACGCGCGCCGGGGGAGGAGGAGGCTCGGGGGTCGCAGCGTCCCGGCCTTGGGAACCCTGAGGAAGAGGAAGTGGATCGCCCTGGATGAGTAAGCGCCCGACCTCCATTGATTTCCGCATGTCGTGCACTTTTGAGTCTTTGCTCCTCAGGTCTCCTCCTGACGAAGGAAAGAGCGCGCCTCCGCCGCTGCCTCTCGTAGATGCTGGGCCTGCGGCGGATCCGTGCCTCGCGAGCCGCATGACCGCGAGCAAAGAAGTGCCCGCGGGGCCCAAGACATCCTTGGGGGGCCTTGGGCCTGAGTTTCCGGCGTTCCTCTTCATGCGTGGCCTCAGGCTTGCGGGGGCAGGGCCGAGGCCTCCCCTGACGATTCTTCCTGGCAGCTGGACGTCCGAGGCGTCGGCGCCTTCTTCGAGTGGCGGGGTGAATTCTTATGTGGCCCGGCCCCGGGTCGGGGGACCAGACTGCGGGCCCTCAGCCTCCGGATCCGCGCTGGAGACGGGTGTCCTCTCACGTGGCTTCGCTGCCGACCAGGGAGCGGAGGAAATCCCTGGTCGAGCACTGGAGCTTGCTTGCGGTCACAGTGCCGCCTGGCACGGCTTCCTTCAGGGCGCGGCGAGCGCGCTAAGCCGTCTTGGGGCCGGGCTTAACGACGTCGACGCGTGCCTTGAGGCGGAGCGCTCGCGTCTGGCGCGCGAATGGCACCGGCTCATGATCGCCATCAACCTCGGTCGTCTGCAACGCGAGCATGCTCTCACGAAAGTCGAAGTATCCTTTGTCGCGGTGAGGGAGGCCCGCGATCGTGCCCTTGAGGAGGCCCGGGCCGCGGACCGCTAGCGTTAGGCTGTGGAGAAGTGCAGGGAAGAGCTTCAAGTTTCCAATGCCGCCCTCGAGCGGCAAGTCCAAGCACACAAGGCTGCGCTCGAGCACCAAGTGGCTGTCGCTGAGGACTCCCTCGCCTCTCGGGAGGCGAAGATCCAGGAAGAGGTCGACGAAAAGGTGGCCGGGGTTTGTCGTGCCCTCGCCAAGGACTATCGCGGGAATATGAAGCTTCAGGAGTCCCATTTCTGCCAGCAGCGTGACGACCTGAAAGGTGAGGCTGACGGCCTCAGGAAGAAGTTTGCCGCGGCGGAGCGGCGTGAAAAAGCTGCGGTGGACGCCCGGGCCGCCACCGACGCCAAGCTGTCTTTCCTCTACACGCAAGTGGAGGGCGTCACTTACCTCGCGGAGTGGGCCTCGGACAAGGTGAACCTCGCCCGGGGGCTGCAGCATACGCGCTCCCAGATGTTCCAGGCCCTCGAGAGGAGGGCCCGCCAAGCCATGAGCAGTATCTGCAATGAGAGCATCCCCAGTCCGCTCGTTCCTTATGACGCTGGCTACCTTGGCTTCTTCACGCGAATCGTGGAGCGCCTAGAAGGAAGGGCAGAGAAGGCCCGCCAACTCGCGGAAGAGAAGAGCCGTGACCTCCTCGCGCGGGCATCCTCGCGCGTCTTCAGCCACCTTCTCTGCTTCGATCCCAACTTCAACTTCGACACCGTGATATCCCCTGTGCCCGA
This sequence comes from Elymus sibiricus, assembly GCA_039707655.1. NCBI lineage: Eukaryota > Viridiplantae > Streptophyta > Magnoliopsida > Poales > Poaceae > Elymus > Elymus sibiricus. The sequence goes on from CM077669.1 coordinate 163,228,576, forward strand.
GGTGATTCAAGGCGCCCTTGGGGACTGGGTGGAGGATCATGTGGGCGACCTAATCGCGGAGTTTTCCCCGGCTGGGGGCGAGGACCGGCCTTTGATCGAGGGGCGTGAGTCTGATGGCGGTGACAGCGACAGCGGCGATGGTGACTGCACTTCTCCCTAGGTTGTCTTTTTCCTGTTTTTCCTTTCAAGATTTTGAAAACGACGGTATGGGGAAGTGAGAGTATTTTGGAAGAAAACTCCTTTATGATGTATGAAGTAATGTTGTACATTCTTGCGTCGCCTTTCCTTTTCTTGTCGTGGGTCGCGAACCCTGAGGAGGGGTGGGTCATTACCATTAAACCGAGTCGCGGTGCCCGACCAAGGTCGGGAGGCGGAGGTTTCGGCGGGGGCTTCGGGCCACGCGTGCCTGCTGGCACGCTTGAGAGCATCGGGCGAGGATTCGGACGCCAAAGCCTTGGCGAGGCGTGCACGCGGGCAGGCCTACAACTGTTGTGACCTGGGCCCCCCCGGGGGGGGGGGGGGCTCAACGCTGCTGGGACTGTCTCAATGTGCACACCGTGCCCATTCCCCGCTCGCGGGGCGCGCACGCGCGAGAGAGCTGGCATGGAGAAACGAGTCTCAAGACAAGAAACACTGCAAGGAAAAAAACCACCACCCCTCTTTTCGAATAAAGACACGAAAACTTTAAACTTCATTCCAAAAAGTGGTGAATTCCGGTATAAAAAGGAGCAAGGAATAGCAGCGTCCGGCACCTAAGCTAGTCTTCGTCTTCCCCCAGCGCGGAGCATAGGGCTTCAACTAGGCGTGGGCATAGTCATTGGGGGACCGTGTCGTCCGCCAGTGCGGAGCGTGGGGCTTCCACTTGGGCGTGGGTGGGGGCCCCAACGCGTTCTTGGGGGACCCCGGGCATATACAGCCCACTCATTATTACGTGAGAGTGTCACGGGTAGAGCCTGGGGAGGCATAGGGTGCTCCACGCCTCCGGGGCGCGGACCCCATCCCTTGTCCTCAGGCGTGCGGGAGCGAACCCGGGGTGCGTCAGGCCCCGAACGGATCTTCCCGCAGGGCGGGAGCCCACGGGCGCCCTTTCCAGGGAGGACCTGCTCCGGTACGAGGCCTCCGGCTCACGAGGGTCCGGAGGTGGACGCCGCTGCTGTGGTGGCGCCGCGATCCCTTGCGGCACGGACGGGGCTCGGTGCTGAACCACCTCGCTATGCGCGAGGCTGGCCCCAGGCGCGTCACCCCGGCAACCCCGACGCGCCTTGCTGGGGTGTCCGGGTGTCTTGCTCGGGCACTCGTCCCTCCATCTCCAAGCAGGTGGCACGTGGCCTAGAGACATGAACGAGCAATCCAGCTTCTGTCCCCAGGCACGCAACGTCCATCCCGGAGACATGGGCGTGTGTTCCACCCTCCTTCTCCAGGCAGGCAGCGCCCGACCTAGAGACATGGGTGTGTGTTCCACCCTCCGTCTCCAGGCACGCAGCGCCCGCCCTGGAGACATAGGCGTGTGTTCCACCCTCCGTCTCCAGGCAGGCAGCGCTCGGCCTAGAGACATGGGCGTGTGTTCCACCCTCCTTCTCCAGGCAGGCAGTGCACGGCCCGAGGACACGTGCACCTGTTTGTGATGGCACCTGGCCTGATGACGTGCCTCACGAGGTTGCTCGCGCTGGGCAACCTCACGAGGCCGACCACGCCAACTCTCCCCGCGAGGCTGCTCTTGCCAGGCCCGGCGGAGGCCGCCCGTGGGGACGTGGCCGCTCCACAGGGTGTCGATGTAGACGTGTAGCCCACCGCCCATGTTGGCGGCGGCAGCCGCACAGGGCGGTGCAGGGCGTCGCCCGCCGTGCATTGCCTGTGGCTCATGGAGTTCCTTGACTGTGCTGGCGATGTACCCTCTCGAGCCCGGTGGTTCGTGCCGTGCTCCTTGCTCGTGAGGGCGCACATCGAAACGCGCCCCCAAGCGGTGCCCGAGCGCCTCTCTTGTCGTTCCCGTCTGGTTTGGAGCTCTCCAGGCAGAAGCCCCCGAGCCCGCCCCGGAGGAGAGTGCCAGGGCCTCGCCGGCAGTGTTGACTGGCTCGGTGACGCGTGCCAGCCAGTCACCATAGCGATTGTTGGCGGGGCGGTAACGCAGCAGCTCGCTCGCCATGAGCAGCGCAGTCTGCACATTCATCTTCCTGCGGCGGACGCGGAAGGATGACACCGCGGTGAGGGCGAGGGCCGGAGTAGCGAGCAACCGTCACGCCGCACGATGTGCTGCGGCAATAGGTCTTGCTGCCTATGAGCAGTCGAGTTGGCGGCAACGTCAGCCGCAGAAAGGGTGGAGCAGCGTGGAAAACCATGGCCCACGGGCGCCGTCCGGGCGACACGGGCAGCTCGGCGCTCGGCGCGAACTCCGCGGGCGTTGGCCATGGGAGCGACGGGGCGGAGACGAAGCGGAACTGGAGGAAGGATTCCGACACGCCCCTACCTGGCACGCCAAATAGAGGAAATCGGGCTCCACAAACCCAAGAAGATTCGAACTCTGGGACATGTGCGAAGATCCTTCCCAGCTCGAGCCTCATCAAAGCGCAAGAAGATGGACACAACGGTTTACCCAGGTTCGGGGCACCTTGCGGTGTAAAACCCTACTCCTGCCTTTGATGGATTGGCCTCACGAGGAGGCTTTGGGGATGAACTAGTACAGTGGTGGAGCTATCTAGCGAGGGCTCTCGGGTGAGGATGGACTCGATCCGATCCCTCTCTGCAGTGGTGGCTAGTCCCCATTTATAATGGCCTTGGTCCTCTTCCCTTATCGCACTGGCGGGAAGGGATCCCACAATGGCCAAATTTGAAAGGGGACAAGCGGTACATCTTATCCTGAGTAAAGTTGGTCTTCACCTGCAAAGCTCCTGGTGTGACGCAGATGTGGACTCGGTGATGACATCCGTCCTGCCGTGCCCGTGGTCTTGGTCTTGTTGCACCGGAAGGGAACCCTTTGGGGGGTTCCTTGGGAACCCGCGTTCGTCCTTGCCTCCTTAGCACGAAAGAGGAAAATGTCTCTGCTGCGCCCGCTGGCGCCCGCCTGCCTTGGTCGTCATGGCTCACGTCATCGCAGCCTCCTGAGGCCCGGCACTGCATAGGAATCTCCGCTCCTCGGGAGGCAGCCTGGGGAGGCCACTCCCCTAGAGGTCTTGGCGCCGTTCTCCTCACGAGGCTGGGGCCCTCGCGAGGGTCGTGCCTTGAGGGGTTGGTTGCCAGGCCGTACTGGGCCGTCGAGGTGGGCCACGCGCTGGGCCTCGGGCAGGCAGGTCTGGGTACCCTCGATCCAAGAACGCCGACAGGCATGACAGTTCCAGTTACGGGAGGATGACCTCAAGGCTCGCGAGGCGAAGCTGGAAAACGACCTCAAGGCTCTCAAGGTGAAGCTGGAAGATGACCTCAAGGCTCGTGAGGAGAAGCTCACGAAGGTGGCAGCAGATAAGGCAGTGGAGCGAGGGCGCCTGGATACACTGCAGCGCGAGGTGATCGAGGCCCAAGAGGTCCATGCCAAGCATGTCTCCGAGTCCAACGCTAGGTTGGACGCCTGGGAGAAGGAGATTCAGGACGGCACCGACGCGAAGGCGGCAGCGGACCATGCCGCCTTTTCTTCTCTCGAGCTCAGGGCCCGCCAGGCCCTGAGTTCCATATGCAGGTTGATATTCGAGGCTCCTCTGGCCGCCCATGATGCCAGTTATGCCGAGCTTTCCTCCAGGCTCGGGGAGGGGCTCGAGGACTCCGCCCGGAAGGTGGATGGCATCCTGGAGGAAGAATATTGCGATCTCTTCTTCCTGGCGGCGACCCACGTCTTCAGCCACCTCGTCTTCCGTGACCCTGGCTTCAATTTCGACGAGGTGATAGGCCCCGTCCCCGAACATTCTCGCAACATCCTGGCAGGAGCTGTGAAGAGCCACATGATCACAGTGCTTGGTAACTTCTCCTGTGGCAACGACGAGGCAACCGGCGAGGCTGCGCTGTGCGAGGGCGATGGCGCTGGCGACCCCTCTTCCCAAACCTTCCTTTGCCCTCTTGTAATAGACCGAATCCGCCTCGCGGAGGTGTTAAGGCGATGGTTTAATTTGTGAAATACTTGAAGTTTGTAATAATAGCTTGTGATCCACGGGTTTCCTATCCGTGCTTGGTTTCTCTCTTGCTTCCCTTCGTGTTCTATGTCGGTAGGGCCCAGCCCCGCGCATACCTCAGCCGTCGCTGGAGTGTCAAGTCGCGGTGCCTAGGCAAAACCAAGAGGTGAGGGGCTTCGGGTGCTAGTGAAGGCTCCTGAGGCGCGATGCTCAGGGGCCCCCCTTTGGTGCGCAATCGGGCCACGTGTGGGAAGACGTTGGCAATGGCGAGGCTATCCCGGGGGGACTTTCATACTTAGCTCTTCGCAGTACCAACATGTTGTCACTTGTCGAGAGCGGATGCCTTGTGGGACCCGTCAAGTGATCCATCCTGAGGGGAAATCTTGCGCACAAATCGCTAGCTTGCACTTGGGTTTCATGAGAGGAATCAAGGGCGTTGGTGGGGTGACGTGCACGGGAGTAGGTCCGCGAGCTACAGCCCGGTCCCTTGGGTTTTTCAGCGCTGCTGGGACTAACCCGAGCACTGGCACCGTGTCCTGCCCCCGCTCGCGTGAGGCACAAGGGGAAGCCAGCGAGCATGTGCCGTGGGAGAGGGTGAGGTTCTCAGTTGACTATCCACCAACGCGGAGCATGTGGCTTCCACTTGGGCGTGGGCACGATCATTCTGCCAGCATGGAGCATGGGGCTTCCACTTGGGCGTGGGCATAGTCACGGTTCGACAGTTCCACCATCGTTGAGCATGGGGCTTCCACTTGGGCATGGGAGGGAGCTCTGTTTCAGAGTCTCCGGGCCGTGTACGGCCCCAACCTCATTATTACATGAGAGGGTCACGGGGGCGATTGTGGAGGTGTCGGACGCTCTGGGCACAGGGCTTAGGAGATCCTTCCTCGGTCTTCAGGTGGTTTGCGCCTAGCTCTTTGACGCAGTTGTGTGCTCATGTAGCCTGGGACATGGGGGCGATGCGCATCGGACGGCCGTCCCGAAGCCACTGCATGAAGAGGTTAGACACCGAGGACCCACTGAGGTGACGTGTGCGGGTCTGGCCCACCAAAAAGAGCTCGTTCACTCGGGTTTTGCGATGTTGCTGGGACGGACCCGAGCACAGACGCCATGTCGAGTTCCTCCATAGGATGATCAAGGGAAAGGTCGTCTGACGCATGGCGCCCGAGGTGGCGAAACACCTCTTTGGCAATCATACAATATTGAGCCACGCCCTTACTCGCTTGCTCGAGTTTTGTAAATTGGTCTCACCGAGATTTGGAAACTGTCTAGGTCAGCCAATTCGGTCACACCGAGATTTATATATCGGTCTCACCGAAACGCCAAAAGTTGCCACATTTTGCACTAGTCGGTGCAACCGAGTTTTTGGTTCGGTTTTACCAAGTTGGGAATTAATGTTGTAATAGTTGGATTTTTGGAGATGCCTTTACATACCCCTCCACCTACCTCCCACTTGCAGAGAAATCACTCAGAACATACCTACACTTACCCCATCCATTTTTCTGAGAGAGAGCCACCTACTCATGTGTTGAGATCAAGATCTTCCACTCCAACAATATGAATCTTGATTTCTAGTCTCTTCAAGTTGCTTTCCACCAAATCAATCTCTTCTACCAAGCCAAATCTGTGAGAGTGTGTGTGTTGAGGAGACTATCTTTTGAAGCACAAGAGGAAGGAGTTCATCATTGTTACCACATCTATTACCTTTTGGAGAGTGGTGTCTCCTAGATTGGTTAGGTGTCTCTTGGGAGCCTCCGTCTTCGTGTGTGGAGTTGAACCAAGAAGTTTGTACGGGCCAGGAGATCGCCTACTTCGTGAAGATCTACCCATAGTGAGGCTAGTCATTCGTGGACGTAAGCCGTGATGGAAATATACGAGGTTGCTACTTTGTGGACCCTTACGGGTGGAGCCCTTCGTGGACTCTCGCGACCTCTACCCTCCGTGGGTTGAAGTCTCCATCAGCGTGGATGTACGATAGAACGACCTATCGGAAACGCGGGAAAAATCTGCGTGTCTCCAATTGCGTTTGATCCTCCTATCCCTTCCCTCTACTTTCAGGTGCATGTCTCTATTTTCCGCTGCTATACTCTTGGACTTGCATGCGTAGGGTGTGCTTGACTTGCTACAATTGCTAAAAATTGCAACATCTAAAATTGGGAAAAGGCTAGATTTTTAATTTTGTCTAGTAGTCTAATCACCCCCCTCTAGACATACTTCGGATCCTACAAGTGGTATCCGAGCTTTGGTCTCCATTGCATTGGTTTCACAACCTAGGAGAGTATGGCATCTAGTGAGGCAAATTATCATCGTAGAGGTCCATATTTTCATGGTACAAACTTTGCTAGTTAGAAGCACAAAATGAAAATGCATATTCTTGGTCATAACCCCGCCATATGGTCTGTTGTTCGTGTTGGTTTGCAAGGTGAATTACTTGGTGATGGAAAGGAACCGGATCGTGAAGCGACCGCGGAAGAATTGAAGATTTTACAATACAACGCTCAAGCATGCGACATTCTATTAACCTTCCTTTGCCCCGAAGAGTTCGACAAGATAATCCCTCTTGAGAATGCAAAGGAAATTTGGGATACTTTGCTTTATATGCATGAATATACCAAATCCGTCAGGGAATCTAAGTTGGATGTGCTACAAAGTCAACTTGACAAGTTCAAGATGAAGGATGGTGAAGGAGTTGCGGAAATGTACTCTAGGCTTGCTCCCATCACAAATGACATTGCCATCTTAGGAAGTGAAGAGATGACCGACAAATTCATCATCAAGAAGATCCTTAGAGCCTTGTATGGAAAGTACGACACCGTGTGCACATTGATCCAAACGATGCAAAACTACAAATATCTCAAGCCTACAGAAGTCATAGGATTGTTGCTCATGAAATGTCACTCAAGGACAAAGAAGAGCTTCACACCAAGTCAAGCGGTGCATACAAAGCTACAAGTGATACTCCCGCTACTTCAAGTGACAACCTTGTTACCAATGAAGAGATAGGCCTCGTGGTCAAGAAGTTTAACAAATTCTACATGCGTGGAGGCAAAGAGAGAAGCTCCACCTCAAGATATGAAGAGAAGCATTCCTCTAGTCGTGACCGGTGTTGTTACAATTATGGAAGGCCCGGACACTGAGGGAGTCCGGAATTAAGGGGTCCTCGGACTGCCGGCCTATTTCTTATGGGCCAGACTCATGGGCCGATCGCTAAAGATTGGACTGATCGAAGGCCCCGTCGCCAGGGAGGAAACCTCAGAAGCTGTGGCATGTCTTTCAAGTTTACAATAGTAGAATAGGCATGTTTTTTTCCCTTTGGTGGGCAACCGACTATGTGTAACCCTAGGGACCCCTGGCGTCTATATAAGCCAGAGGGTTTAGATTGTAGGGGACAGAGAAACTCATCTAGGGTTTTAGCTATTCGATCTCGTGGTAGATCAACTCTGTAACCTTCATACACATCAATATAATCGAGCAGGACGTAGGGTTTTACCTCCATAGGAGGGCCCGAACCTGGGTAAACATCGTCTCCTTCGTCCCCTGTTACCATCGATCCTAGACTCCCAGCTCGGGACCCCCTACCCGAGATCCGCCGGTTTTGACACCGACATTGGTGCTTTCATTGAGAGTTCCGCTGTGATCGCCAAAGGATTCGATGGCTCGCCTTATCATGAGCAATGAAATTTGCAGCATGGATGTCTCCGTCCCTAGTCAGATCTCCGCAGGCGGCAACATCCTGTCGCATGCCGATCCGACTAGCCATCTCGGCCAGATCGGAAGTTTCCTTCCCGATCAAGAAATCAGATTCGGGAACCTAGAGTTCGTCGCTGATTGTCGGGGAGAACTTGTTTTGATGAAGCCCTCAGCTCTCATGGAGGAGCCCGAAGTAGCTGCTGACGCCTCAACGCCGGGAGCATCGGGCCCCACCACTGAGGTGGCCTCTGCCCTCGGGCTGTCTAGAACGCCCAACCCAGTCGATGTGCCAGGATCCGCCCCGGCCGATCATAACTCGGATTCACTGTCAAGCGACCCCGGAAACCCGGCACTGCGGATCGACCCCGTGCGCTTCGGCGACACGTACCCCACCGACGTCTCGTCCCTTAACGAGCTACTCGATCGGATTGAAACCATGGGCATGTCCAACAACCAGACCCCGGTCTATGCCCGGATCGGCCTTAAACCCGACGATAGGGAGATTTGCACCCCCTCGATCACTCACTTAGTCGCCACCGTCGAGTGTCCGGCAGGAGGCTCGCCCTCCCAATAACCGGAATTAAAAACGATTTATATCCTGGTTTCTGATCATCAAGATCTCTCCTGTAACCCGGACTCCGGAGTTCGCTCCGAAAATAGTTCGGGATCGATCCCCGATCTAGCGCGCAACTCGAACCCCGCGCGGAAGGGCCCTATAGTCAATACGGACTCCAACTCCCCCGCGCCGAACCCCGTGATTCCGGACTCGCATCATGGCGCGGAACCAAGATTTTTCCCACCCACCACCCAAGTCGAGCATTCTAGCATCGCAGGAGAGTCCAAGTCTTCGAACTTACGGGATGTTAAACAATTGCCAGGGGAGTCGGTTCATCATTTTTGGGCTAGACTCCTCCTTGTTAGAGACAGAGTACCAGGCTCTAGTGACCAGGATATAATGGCAACCTTCAGCCGCAATTGTCGTGATGAAGGGATCCTCAACACTCTAGCCCGTCAACACATTCACAACTTCACCGAGCTATCGGACCTGGTACAAAAATACTGTGCCATGGAGAGCACCTTGCAAGCCGAACGACTACTTTCGGAACCAGTCTTTGCCGAATACCCTAGAGGAGATCAGAAAAAGCGGACACCTCCAAAGCGGCTGGCCGAACATGAACCCACCGAGAAAAGAAACAGACCCCCTACGGGAGTCAGAACAGTCCTCGATGGACTATTGGACAAGCCATGCCCTATACATTCTGTCTTGCCGAACACAAGCCCGACTCACAGCCTTAGAGCTTGCTGGGTCGTTAGGCAGGTCGCAAAAAGCGGAGAGGCCATCCTCGTGGCACTACCTCCGAACAGACGTTCAACAACGCCACCAGATTACAACAATGAAGTCCTGACGATCTACCAAATGTTTCCCTCCAGGAACAGGAGGAAAAGAGCTCTTAGAGAACTCGAACAGGTCTACCACGTGGCGGCAACAAGTTCATGGGCAGACATACCCATCACCTTCGGAGAAACTGACCAATCAACCAACCGCCCCGGCCAAACACCAGTCGCTCTTGTCCTAAACCCCATCGTCGATGGTTTTAGGTTACAAAAGGTGCTAATGGACGACGACAGTGGTTTAAACCTCATCTACGAGGACACCCTAGAAAAAATGCAGTTCGACCGATCTCGCATCGAACATAGCAACACAACCTTCCGGGGGATCATCCCTGGGAAAGAGGCGCGTTGTTCCGGATGCATCACCCTGGACGTGGTGTTCGGCACGCCCGAAAACTACCGATCCGAAGAACTTCTCTTCCATATCGTGCCCTTCCCCAGTGGCTACCATGCCCTGTTGGGGCGTGACGCCTTCACAAAATTCCAGGCTATACGACATTACGGGTATATGAAGCTCAAGATGCTAGGCCCAAATGGGGTAATCACAATCACCAATGACCCGAATATAGCCCTTCGAGCTAAGAACAAACAACAGCGCTCGCCCTCGAGGCACTAGCCGAGACCTTTGCTGCAGAGGAATTGACCGCACTCCGGTCAACAGTGGACAAGGACGATGTGATCCTTAGTAAAAGGCCCAAACCCACATCCTTTAAACCTGCAGAAGAAATTGTTAAATTTCAGGTACACCCAACAGAACCCAATAAAACAGCGTCCATCGGAGCTCAGCTGGATCCCATGGTGGACGAGGCACTGCGAGCATTCTTACGAGAAAATTGGCACATCTTCGCCTGGCATCCCTCTGATATGCCAGGAATCCCACGGCGGCTAGCAGAACACTGTCTGAACATAATCGCAGGCTTCAAGCCCGTCAAACAGACTCTACGCCACTTTTCCGAGCCCAAACGACAAGCTATGGGCGAAGAACAAGGCAAATTGCTAGAGGCCGGATTCATACGGGAAATCAAGCACCCCGAATGGTTGGCAATCCTGGTGATGGTACCGAAGAAAGATAAATCCTGGCGGCTGTGCGTCGACTTTAAAGACCTTAATAAAGCCTGCCCCAAGGACCCTTTCCCCTTACCACGCATTGACCAGATTATTGACGCCACAGTCGGACACGACTCAGTGTGCTTCCTCGACGCTTATTCCGGATACCATCAGATAAAAATGAAGGAATCCGATCAAGCTGCAACCGCATTCATCACCCCCTACGGGCCATTTTGCTTCAACACAATGCCTTTCGGGCTAAAAAACGCAGGGGCTACATACCAGCGCATGATTCAGATATGTCTCGAGAAATAGGTCGGTAAAACAGTCGAAGCATACGTGGATGACGTGGTCATTAAAACCAAACACGTCAGCTAGTTGATTGACGACCTAAGGTAAACTTTTGCTAGCCTACGCGAGTATGATATACGACTATATCCGGAGAAGTGTGTCTTCGGAGTTCCCGCTGGTAAACTGCTCGGATTCATTGTTTCCCATAGAGGAATAGAAGCTAATCCGGCTAAGATCCGCGCCCTATCGGAACATGCGATTCCTACAGAGCTAAAGCATGTCCAAAAGTTGGCGGGTTGCGTGGCGGCATTAAGTCGTTTTATTTCCCGCCTCGGTGAAAAGGCTTTACCATTCTACAGGTTGCTAAAACGGACCAACAATTTCGAGTGGACCGATGAAGCAGCGGCTGCGTTAGAGTAAATCAAAACACTGCTGGCAAGTAACCCCATACTCACAGCACCAGGCACCGGTGAACCAATGTTATTGTACATATCGGCCATCACTCAAGTGGTTAGCGCAGTACTCGTCGCCGAACGAGAAGAGGAGGGTCACAAATTCCGGATACAGAAGCTGGTCTACTATGTGTCAGAAGTGCTAACGCAATGCAAGTCCTGATACCCGCATTACCAGAAGATATCCTATACAGTGTTTATGGCATCACGGAAGCTCAGACACTACTTTCAAGAGTGTTCGGTTACGGTGGCATCTGAAGTACCCCTGAATGACATAATCAATAAGAGGGACGCCACCGGCCGCATAGCCAAATGGGCCATTGAACTCCTTCCTTTCGAAATCACCTATAAGCCACGACAAGCTATTAAATCTAAGGTGTTGGCAGATTTCCTCACTGAATGGACAGAAGCCGAGCTCCCCAGGGAATACAATACATACTCCCATTGGACGATGTACTTCGACGGATCCAAAACATTGGCCGGACTGGGGGCTGGAGTTATTCTCACATCTCCCACAGGGGACAACGTCCGATACGTGTTACAAATCATGTATGCCGATTCCAACAACGCAGCCGAATACGAAGCACTTTTGCACGGTCTTCGGATGGCAGCATCAATGGGCATACAACGGCTGGAGGTACGGGGAGACTCCAACCTGGCCATCTCTCAAATCAACGGCAAATTCGACGGCAAAAACCCAAAGATGGCGGCATATAGAAACACCGTCCTTAAAATATCCGCACGGTTCGAGGGGCTGGAATTCCATCATGTTGCTAGAGACAACAACCAAGCCGCTGACATACTGGCCCGCATGGGGGCCAAACGCGACCCTGTCCCGAAAAACACCTTCCTTGAACGGCTCTTCAAGCCATCGGTGGTTTGGCAGGACGACAATAAGGGTACCGGATCCATCAGCGCGGAAGAGGTTGTTCCCCCTATAAATGAACTAGACGACCAAATCATCGGCGGCTCCGTAATGGACGAAACGCCTTCGGCTCACGAGGTCATGGCAGTAATCGCACCATGGACCGAGCCCTTCCTCGCTTACCTTCTTCGCCAAGAACTCCCCGACGATCAGACAGAGGCGAGACGCATAATTCGGCGATCCAAGGCTTATAAAGTCCACGAGGGTGAGTTATACAAGAAAAGCACCACCAGCATACTCCAGTGGTGCATATATGAGGAACAAGGAAGGCAGCTTTTGGCCGAAGTCCACGCAGGAATGGGCGGCCACCACACCGCAGCAAGGGCCTTAGTAAGCAAGGCCTTTCGAGCTGGTTTCTTCTGGCCCACCGCTCGAGCGGACGCCCAGACACTTGTCCAGCATTGCGTGGGATGTCAATTATTTGCAAATCAAAGCCACATGCCCCCCAACAGCTCTTCGGACTATTCCGATTACCTGGCCTTTTGCGGTCTGGGGGCTGGATATGGTCGGACCACTTAAAGGGGGGACCAAGAAGAATAAATATCTACTGGTCATGGTTGACAAGTTCACCAAATGGATCGAAGCAAAACCTGTCAAATCAGCCAAGTCCGGACCAGTAGTCGATTTTATATCCGGCGTGGTACACCGTTACGGTGTCCCGCACAGTATAATAACGGACAATGGATCCAATTTCACCGCCCAAGAGGTAAAGGACTAGTGCGCAAACATGGGCATCAAGCTCAATTACGCATCAGTGTATCACCCGCAGACCAATGGACAAGTCGAACGGGCCAACGGCCTCATCACGAGTGGTATTAAACCACGTCTGGTCCGGTCTCTTCATGAATCCGACTACCATTGGGTAGAGGAGCTTGACTCTGTTCTGTGGGGTCTGCGTACCACCCCGAATCGATCAACGGGATACACACCGTTCTTTATGGTCTAAGGGGCAGAAGCAGTCCTTCCCTGTGATATTATTCACGACGCACCAAGGGTGCGCATGTATGAAGAAAAGGAGCCCGAGCTAGATCGGCAGGACGACTTGGACGCCTTAGAAGGAGAGCGCGACATAGCTCGGGCTCGCTCTACTTTTTATCAACAGCAAGCCCGGCGTTACCAGAGCAGGGAGGTCAGGGCAAAGGCATACAATGTGGGCGAACTCATCTTACGACTCCCGGAGAAGTAGAAGCATAAACTCAATCCCAAGTGGGAGGGCCCCTTCATAATTGACGAAGTACGAGGGGCTTATCGTCTTTGCAACCCGCCGGATAACCGCCTCGAACCAAACCCATGGAACGCAGCTCGCCTTCGGCACTTTTACGGCTAGACCAGTGTCGTCATTCTTTTTACCTTCCTTTTCCTTTTTTTCTTTCCTTTCATATTTCTTCCCCTCCCACCTTGATTTTGCAGGTTTGGATTTCCTTTCCCAAGTCTATGTTCGGCTAGACTGAGGTCGTGTTAATTTTTTCGGCATACATCCTCAAATGTTAAACCCGAACAAAACACCTGGGGGCTTCTTCCCGAAGCCGATGATTATATATTTTAAGCATATATTCACATTTATTGTGTATGCATGTTTCCCTTGTCGATTTTTAAGCCATTATGTGCATCAATTAGAACTAAGATTTTTGCCAAGCTGGGTTGCCTCGCTCCTGTGTTTACCCTCTACGTTCCCGATCGTTCGGCTAGAGGGTAAAGGGAGCACCTCTGCGATTGTTACGTCCGGGTCACCCGGATACGTACCTCAGACGGGTGAAGCCAAAAGCTAGCTATCTTTAGCAGACAATTGGTCAGCCACGACGGAAGCAACAAATAAAAAATATGGTTGTTATCACCATTACTTGGGCTTCTTTTCTCGAAAAAGCCATTAGTCGCATACTAGCAGTATACGGCCTTACTATCTACGATTTACATAGCAGCCTGAAGGAAGGTACCGATAGAGGTACTATTTTCTTTGGAGGATGTTTCTTACACTAAGCAGTAATATAACATATCTCCCTGTGCATTTTCTGTCTGTTCGCACCAAATGGTCGGATTGCCTCGTTCCACGAAAGAATTCCCTCTTATTGAAGGATATTTGATAAGGAACACTCCCAAGCTCTTAGCTAGGGAGGTCGAAGCCGATGGCCGGTTAAGACAAAGTTTACAGCACATACGGAGCAAATTTTTGATTTACAGTACATAGTTACATAAAATCACTCATCTGGCTGCTGGTCAAGATTGTCTATTAAGGCATCCAGGGTGCAATCTTCTTTCGAGAGATGAGCGGCGGGCATCACTTGGTCGTACACCAAATGAAGCGGCACTTCTTGCCCATCCGGCCCTGCCGGCCCAACCCGAGCTATATGCTCAGGGTTAAGACCGGTATAACGGGTCTTGATCATCGCCCACGCCTCTCGCGCTCCTTCTCGGCAGGCCAATGTCTTCCATAGCTCGAACTGACACCGGGCTCCCTTGAACCGATCAGCCAGATCGGCCATCCCCTCCGGAGGCTTCTCGGCAGGCCATAGCGCTTTCATCATGCTCCTCCTAGCCTTCCGAGCCCGCTCATGTACGGCGGATAGTTCCTTCAGAAGGTTCTCCCGGTAGGATCTGATCTCTTCTTCAGGCCGACCGGTCAGGAGACCTATACATGAGACGAGGCATGTCCATTACACTTCATGTATTAGAGGTACCCTTCGACATTATATTCGCACTTACCGAACATGCCCCTCTGTAATTTCTGGTTCTCTCCTTGGGTTTGAGCCAATTGAGTTTTTAAACTCTCAATTTCTTTGGCCTGCTGCCGGTTTTCCGCCTTGAGACGTTTCTTCTCCTCAAAATTTTGTTGCGACGAAAGGCAGCCGGCCTCATACTGGGACTCAGCATACCTCTAGGATTCTCGGGCTGCATCTAAATATCTTTGCAATTGCCCTATAGACTCAGCTGCTACGAAGTACCCTTGCGTCAGCATGATACTATATACTTAGATCGGCAAAATGGACATACTCACCATGCGCCTCCCGGGTAAAATTCTTCACTTGTTCAAGTTCGGCCTTCAAGGCTTGCACCTGTGCTTGGCTCACCTCCAGGTCATTGGCCAATTGCTCATTCTGCTGCCTTGAAGCCTACATCATCAATAAAACAATATACGGATCCTTAACTCGGCCGTCCCGACCAAGTCAAGGCTCGGGGGCTACTGGGTTAATACGTGTGTCCGGATTATTAAAACCGATCACTCACCTCCAGGCTGGAAGATATCAGTTTGACGACTTCCCCAAGCCTAGCTCGGGCAGCTCCGATGTACGCATCTACCGAACATAGAGCATTAAACTCTTGTCCGGAAAACACCTGGTGGTGCAGGGCTTCTTGTCACTGCCGGTGGTTCATCACAGTCTCTACCTCGGAGTTAGTGACTGATACTGCGTCCCCGGAATCTTCAGGGGCCTGATAGGCCATAGGGGCCTCCGCAGCAGGTTCAGCATGAGCAGAAGGCCTTGGTTCATGAGTGTTGCTAGGCACCTCGGCAACATTCCCGGCAGAAGATGGTTGTACTCGTTTCCTGAGTATTTCGGCATGAGATCTTCTGTAAAATCCTATCGGTCATGATAAAAATAGTTTAGGCGGCCGAACGAGGTACCTTTTGGTTGAACAAGTGGTCGGGGTCGTCCCCGCGGTTGGCTCACATGAAGGATTCCTGTTGTTGTTCGGTCCGGGCATTGTTGCCATAGTCGACGTTCGTCGCGTGGACCGACGACGCTTGGGAGTAGAAACCGGCACATTCGGGTCGACGATGGTCGCTTGCCTTTTACGGGAAGAATTTTTATTTTTGCCTGTAGTAGAAGAAGGGAGTGATCCGGGGTGATCGGTTATGATATCCACCTTTTAACCATCAAGGCTCTCTTGGTAAAAGACCCCGTCTTCGTGCTCGATCGATAGTTCCGGATCGTCGTGGAATCCTGGATCGTCATCACAAGGGTAGTTCTCTGGTTGAGGCGCTGGACAGTTGATTATCTCGACAAAGCGCCTCCAGCTCTGTTCGCACAGATTGAAAGCTTCGGTCAAAAAGGGCAAGTGAAAAACCTGAACTCAGGTCAGAAAGCCGAAAGGCTTACCCATTCGATGGGGTTATAAACCGAGTAGCCCTCCTTAACCAGTAGCCAAACAAAGTCTTTTTCTTCCCCTTTGAACAGGTCTACCAGTACGGCCACCATCGCTGCTTGATTGGCAGGGCCTAGCTATCGGGATCGAGTGGTGTCACTTGTTCCGTTGTAGCGCCACAAAGGGTGTATCCTTTGCTAAAGGGGTTGAACGCATCGAGCGATGGCGGCGGCCATCACATCAATAATGGTCAGCTTGTTATGAGCTAGTAGCCTTACTTGGGTAGCCAGGCATTGCACTTCGGCATATTCCTTTTGGGATGAACTCTTCGGTCGCCAGTTATACCTTTTCTTCAAAGGGGCGTCAGAGTATTCGGGAAAACCCCTCCGAGCTGGATCGAACAGGGGAACGTCCTCAATATAGAACCACTCCGAGGACCATTCTTCGGACTCCTTCTTCGGAGTCCCCACTGGATACCCCGTCCCGGCTATACGACATACTTTGGCTCCTCCGACTTCCTGAATTGTCTCACCCCGAGAGCGGGGGACGAGACATAATTACTTCCTCCATAATCCAAAGTGGGCCTCGCAGCCCAGAAACATCTCGCAAAGAGCAACAAAGCCCGAGATGTGCAGAATAGATCTGGGGGTAAGATGATGGAGCTGGATCCCGTAGAATTCCAGTAATCCCCTCAAGAAGGGATGAATGTGGAACCCTAGGCCCCGCAAGAGGAAAGGCACGAAGCATACCCGCTCTCCCTTGTGAGGGTTTGGGACGTTCTCTGCGAAGGCCTTGTTGCCATAAGAAGTTAATCCGGCGTGGGTAGCCGCCAGATCCGAGGAGGGAAGATAACCTTGGGTCTCGAGGTCGCACAGCCGAAGGAGGGATACAGAGCAACTTGCCCAATCTCCGGGAAGGCTGGCGTAAGGACGCGAGGAAGAGCCAGGGACGCTCGCCATGTTTTTTGGTGATCTCTCATTTGAACCTTTTTCTGATGGGGAAGAAGAGGAACGGGTGGCCCAGACCACAATTCTGCCGATTTAAATGGGTTGTGCCTTCTTTGTGGCAGGGGCAGTCTTGTAAAAAGCTCCTGGGCCGCCCGTCTCCCCTCAGCACACAAGGATCGAGGGACCTCGAAGTTACTACAATGGGTCCCGCAAGTTCTCAACGATTGAGAGTTCATCAATGACGGGATGGTAGCCTAACAAGAAGGGATAGAGGGACTCGCCTTGCAAGCCGAAGACTTTGACGCGCAAGACTGTCCGGGTAATATACCTCGGCATTGGAGGCTAGTCCAGGGGCTTTAGAGGGAGTCCGGGATTAAGGGGTCCTCGGACTGCCGGCCTATTTCTTATGGGACGGACTCATGGGCCGATCGGTGAAGATTGGACTGATCGAAGGCCCCGTCGCCAGGGAGGAAACCTCAGAAGCTGTGGCGTGTCTTTCAAGTTTACGATAGTAGAATAGGCATGTTTTTCCCTTCGGTGGGCAACCGACTATGTGTAACCCTAGGGACCCCTGGCGTCTATATAAGCCAGAGGGTTTAGATTGTAGGGGATAGAGAAACTCATCTAGGGTTTTAGCTATTCGATCTGGTGGTAGATCAACTCTGTAACCTTCAAACACATCAATATAATCGAGCAGGACGTAGGGTTTTACCTCCATAGGAGGGCCCGAACCTGGGTAAACATCGTCTCCTTCGTCCCCTGTTACCATCGATCCTAGACTCACAGCTCGGGATCCCCTACCCGAGATCCGCCGGTTTTGACACCGACAGACACTACTCCAATGAGTGCACGGCCCCCCACAAAAGAAGAGTCACCTAGAAGAAGAAACTCAAGAGATGAGTCACCTCGTAGAGAGAGAAGGAGTAGAGAAGATCGCTATGAACTAAGACCCTCCCGAAGAAGCAACGACTCAGAGAAGAAATACACGTACACCAAGAGCTACACAAGAAGAAGACATGAAGCTCATGTTGGTGAATGGGTTTCCGGCTTCGATTCCGACAACCAATCCGAGAGAAGCTACCACTCCTTTTCCGAATATAGTCAAGATGAAGGTGTTGCCGGATTAGCACTCATATCCTCCAATTCCTATGACATCTTTGATTCACCAAATGAAGGAAGTGGAGGTTTCTTCTTGGCTAAAGTCCCCAAGGTATCACACCCCAAATATATTTACTTCAATCATGATGATGATTACTTATTAGGAGATGATGACTTGCTCTTTGATAAAACAGGTGATGTTAGTCAAAATGAACTTGATAATAATCATGCTAGTCAAGATAATTCGTGTGATGATGATAATAAGGAGATTGAGAGCCAACTAAAGAACTAAGCACTCTTACGTTAGCTCATGAATCTACTCAAGAAGATCATAGAGAGCTTCTAAGAACTCATGAGAAGCTACGCTTCGAGAAGCTGAATTTAGAGCAAGAGCATGAGTTTCTTAAAGCTATCAATGATGATCTTCCAAAGAGGAGTTTTCTTATCTTGCCAAACGACTAGTCTTGTCTACATTTGTTCCACAAGTGAAATCTAAGCAAACTAGTAACAAAGGCAAGAAAGGTTAAATCCAATGATGTTGCTTCTAGTAGTTCTAATGATTCCTCTAATGATTCTCTTAGCCAACTTACACTTGAGCAAGAAAATGATTTATTGAAAGGAATTATATGAAAAGGTGTCTACAAGAGTCTTGCCAGAAGGAGGCAATTCGAGGAGATTGTACGCAAGCATGGAGGGCACCGGAAGAACCAAGGCATTGGCTACTTCAACGCCAATGGAGTTGAATGGGAAGAAGGTCAATACCCCAAGACGAAGTTTGTTCCTCAAAGGGAGAAGTATGATCCTACTCTGCCAAAGGGAACAAAACACCAAGATAACCTTCCTCCACAAGACCTCAAGCTCAAGGGCAAGGACAATCTTCAAGAGAAGATTGACACATTTGAATACGAATCCCAAGCCATGGTCAAGTGGGTTCCCAAAGCTACTACAAGCTCTACTTCGACAAGTGCCACTTTAACTCCGAGGATCCCCATCAAGTTGATGTGGGTCACAAATAAGAAGAACTAGAGAAATTCTGGAGGGATGACTCTTCCAACAAAATTCACTCACATTCATCATTGGCAAGAACTAATGCAATCAACTCCAACCTTATGAAATAGTTCAAGGAGTCACATAATCCATCAAAGGAAAGCAAGGGACAAGGTAATTAAAGAATCAATGGACATCATCTAAGTTTGTTTCACTCCATGTCCATAGATATCCTTGTATTTGTTCCTTGTGTGGGACTAACCCATGTAGGTGAGAAGAGTACGGAACAACAAGGATTGCTGCCAACTCAAGATGATCTTCATCAACTATGATCATCCACTACTACAACACCTACATGAAGTCTTCAATGAAAAAACCCAAGGTTAGTTTGTCCCTCTTACGGGGGGATGTTACATCAAGGGGGAGCATTAATCTAAGACTTGTGTCAAAGGATCTCTTAAGATGTGAACACATTAAAACCTTTATGCAAAAGTGGAAACCCGACTTGTGCTTAAACGATGAGTATGACCTATGATCAAGTATTCTTACTTGGATCCTAAGTCAATATACTCATATATAGATGACTTCGTCATCGTTAAAGTGCTTGGTAGATACTAGAGTGGTTTTGCATGTTTCCCATATTTCATTTGACATCTTATTGTGTGAGCATGTTGATATGCATATCTTTACTCATTCGAGGACATCCAATTGTTGTTATTTGGCTTTCATTTTTTTGGCCAATTGAATGTACAAGAATGCCTAAGTACCTCCCTCTAGATATCTATGCTTTCTCGTCTCAAATTCTATTCATGCTTCATCACAAAATTTGAGCAAGCAGTTTTCGGACCCTCTGTGTGAGGAGCACTCGGAGTTCCGCTTCAACAAGAGCTAACTTCCAAAACCTCCCATGTGCCACTCAGTGTAACCAACTCCAAACACTTGGTTTCACCGAAGCACTATGGTTGATCTGGTTTTTGAACCTCGGTACCACCGAAATTAAAATCTCGGCCTCATCGAGTTTCTCTGTCTTCTGGCAGTTAAGAGACTCGGTGGCACCGAAATTTTGGCATCGGTGCTATGGACAACAGGTGGGTATATATATATCCGCGGACCCGAGATTGAAAAATTCTTCAAACACTCGGTATCCCACAACCCTCTGCTACCGCCGCTCGTGTCTACAGACGTCAACCGTGTCTCCCGTGCGCCCTCGCCGCTGGAGTCCGTCGCCATCAACGGGAATCTTCCCCGCCGTTGCCGCCGTATCGAGGTCATCATCAAACTAGGGTGAGATATAGACCCCTCGTGCGCTCCTAGCTCCAATTCATGCACACTAGGATGAGTTCCCATTCATGCCACGGATTGCAATATTCCTGTCCACGAGAAAACTCCATTAGATTAGTTGAACGAGAAATTTTAGGGTTAGCATTCCGCCATATGCGTCTCGGTGTCACCGAGTGCAAATGAGTCAGTACCACCGATTCGGCTTTAGGGTTTCTGAGAACAGTCTCGGTGAGACCGAGTAACCTTCTTCGGTGAAACCGAAAAGGTGGCCATGTTTTTGTTAAGGAGAAAGTCAGTCTTGGAGGCTTAGAAAACTAAACCTCGGTGGAACTGAAACCCACATAGCAGAATTCTGAAACTAAAATTTTGAGTTCAATTTTTGCAAAATATCTGTGTTTTGTGATGCGTATCCCATCCACTCTTTTATACCTATCCATAGGGTCTATTCAACATGTCTGGAACAGATGATAGTCACAACAACTTCGGAGAGCAGAGCATAGACAGTGATGCAGACACTAGCCCAGAGGCTAGTTCTTTTGAAGATCCTGGCACCACCAATTCTCATGGCTTGCCCAAGGCAGCCACTAGGGCCAGGAGAAAGCTCAACTCAGATGAGGAAGATGCTGATTTTGTGCCGGATCAGTTGATAGCGAAGAAGCAGCAAGAGAATAAGGAAAGAGCTGCTAAGAAAAAATCTGAAGAGGTCACTTCTTCCAGGAGGCCTGTAAGGAAGGAATATGCCAGCCCTGATGCTATGAATGTTCCTGAGACTGCCAAGAGAGGAATGACTATCACTCTTGAGAATCCAAGCTCCTCCGGACAGACCAAGTCTTTGGCTAAGAAGCCAGCTTAGAAAAAGAGAGAGGAAGAGGATTGTTCATGTGGTCCAACCTCAATGTTTGAAGACCCAGCCGAGCTTGAGGAAGATGAAGAGGAAGAACCAGTTGCAAATCCTCCTCCTTCCAAGAAGAAGAAGCTTTTGGATGATGCTATGCCTAGCAAGCCCTCTTCTAAGGCTAAGCCAACTGCTCCCAAGAAACCAGCAGCACCATAGCCCAATAAAATCACTAGGGACATCCCTCTAGCTGAGAAGAACAAGTGTTCTACTACCATAGAAGAAGAGGAAGATGTTGATGTGTTGAGGAAGCTGAGACCTCACCTACCAAAGCACAATTATGATCATCAAGTGGTAGAGGACATGAAGAAGAGAAAGGATCTAGAGCTCAGGAAATGGAGAGCAGATGATCCATATTCTATCAGGAGAAGGACTACTATAGATGCTTGCTTCCACACCAAGGAGCAGCAAGATTTTTATGAAATATGTTGACTGGAAGTTTATCAAGAGTCCAGCAGTTAGTGACATGAGATATCTTGACTGGAAGTTTATCAAGGAAAATGAAGATTACTTTCCTCATGTGCTAGAGAAGTTCAAGGTCATTGACATTGATGCTTTTGTTGGCAGAGAGTTCACTGCATGGAACGATCAGATGATCATGCAATTCTATTACGCAACTCATTTCTATCCAGATGGAAGAATTGTATGGATGACTGAGGGCACCAGGTACTAATCTTCTGTTGATGAGTGGGCTACCATTTTAGGAGCCCCAGAGGTTCTAGACGGAGATCTTGATATGTATGCTGAGGCCAAGATGAACCACAACTCCGTGGTCAATATGTATAATCCTATTCCTAGTGTAAACCACAACTCTGTGGCCAATATGTATAATCCTATGCCCATTGCATATGTGAAGACTCACAAGTTTGGCTGTCTACTTCTTGCAAGCAGGACTACCCACCACCAACACTATTATGAGGCATACTTTGATGCCAAAGTCAGGTGATGACAAGATGATCAGGGGTACTCCATCAACATGTTGCACCATGTAGACACCCACACCAGGTTTAGGGTGTTGGATTTGATTGTTGAGATAGTCTAGAGGACCGCTGCTAATCAGAAGAGATCTTGTGGGTATGCTCCATATATCCAGATGCTCATCAATTCCAAAGTTGGAAAGAGCATCTATTCACTTGATCGTCCACACCTGCCACTCCAGCCAGATTTGAAGGACAACGTTGTGGTGATTTATCCTACTCATCCCACTCCAGCTACAACACAAGCAGAGGCTGAGGCAGAGCCAGCTAGAGCCACCAGTGCTCAAATTCCTAGGGTGAAGAGCGATCAAATGTCCTACCTTATCAGCACTATCCAAGGGATAGGAAAGAATGTGTCTAAGATCCTCAAGAACCAGAAGAGTCTTGAGAAGATAGTGGAGACGAAGATTCATGCTCTAGACAATACGAAGACTGAGCTGACCAAGTTTGTCAATGAATTGAAGCAAGAAGTGGATGCAGTGCCCAGTCCCCACTCCAGTGATGGTGATGATAGTCCTCCTCTCCTGCCTCACACTCAATTTAACACACAGGCCAGATCGTCTGTCATGCCAACTCCAGAGTTGAGACCATCTTCATCAGCACCTGCATCAGCTCCATTAGCTCCCTCAGCACCTTCAGCATCTACTCGACCACCTCAGAGGTTGTCAGCTGAAGTATCCGCAGACGCTGTTCTTTCGACTCCTTCTTCAGCTACAAGAGGAGATAGAGCCCAGAGCGACGCTTAGCACTATACCTTTGAACTTGTTGGTAACTTTTTGCCAAAAAAGGAGAAGTGTATAGATCATAGGGCTTAGAGAGAGAGTGTTTTGTGTTTTGGTTGCTCTCTTCATTTCTAAAATATTTGGTTTATCGTTTGGTTATTCTTAAACTCCGTCGTGTTTGATCATACGCTTTGTTTGATGATGCTACTATTTCCTATCCATGTGATGTTTATATGATGATAATTCACACTTGTTTGGTGTTATGTGCATTGTAATCCATTCATATCATTTATGTGCACCACCAAGTTGTATGTGACATGGAAGAGTTACCCATGATCCTAATTGATTGTGCATTTGCATTCAAACGCAAGTTTTAAATAATGCACAAATTTAGGGGGAGCTCTTGCTTATCACATACTTCTCAAAGAGACAATGCTATTCATTGTTTTATCCCTATCGAAGCTTTGATCTATATGTTATCATCAATTACCAAAAAGGGGGAGATTGAAAGCACAACTTCTCCTAGGTGGTTTTGGTATTTAGTAAGAACATATATTTCATTGGACTAATGATTCCACCAAGTATTTTTCAGGAAAAGTTTAATGAATGGATTGGCAAAAGGATTGTGAGGATATCCCCTAGATTCAAGGAACATCTATTGGCAACCAGATTCAAGACTCTACATTTTACATTTCGTGAGAAATCACTTTTGAGGTCATAGGAAAGCCAATACTATTAAAAGGGGATGAGGTATCTATAATGATCTGGTTCCTCAAGTGCTTAGAGTTATCCACCAAAAATTCACATGAATATCTCCCACAAATTCTCTGTCTAAATCCTACCACTCAAAATAGGTGCCACCAAGTTTTCAGATATGGCCCTACCGAGTTTTACCCTAGACAGATCCTAAGCCAAACCCTAAGGTCTCAGTGACACCAACTATCACTTTCGGTGAAACCAAAGCCAATGACCAACTTTCTGGTAATCCATTTCTAAGAATCGGAATTTCCGAGTTTTGGAAATCGGTCTCACCGAGATTTGGAAACTGCCTAAGTCAGCCAATTTGGTCACACCAAGATTTATATATCGGTCTCATTGAAATGCCAAAAGTTGCCACATTTTGCACTAGTCAGTGCAATTGAGTTTATGGTTCGCTTTCATCGAGTTGGGCAATAATGTTATAACGGTTGGGATTTTGGAGATGCCTATATGTACCCCTCTACCTACCTCTCACTCACAGATAAAGCACTTAGAACATACCTACACTTGCCCCATCCATTTTTCTGAGAGAGAGCCACCTACTCATGTGTTGAGATCAAGATCTTCAACTCCAACCATATGAATCTTGATTTCTAGCCTCCCCAAGTTGCTTTCCACCAAATCAACCTCTTTTGCCAAGCCAAATCCATGAGAGAGTGATTGTGTGTTGAGGAGACTATCTTTTGAAGCACAAGAGCAAGGAGTTCATCATTGTTACAACATCTATTACCTTTTGGACAGTGGTGTCTCTTAGATTGGTTAGGTGTCGCTTGGGAGCCTTCGTCTTCGTGTGTGGAGTTGAACCAAGAAGTTTGTACGGGAAAGGAGATCGCCTACTTCGTGGAGATCTGCCCATAGTTAGGCTAGTCCTTCGTGGACGTAAGCCGTGATGGAATAGACGAGGTTGCTACTTTGTGGACCCTTACGGGTGGAGCCCTTCATGGACTCTCGTGACCCCTACCCTCCGTGGGTTGAAGTCTCCGTCAGCATGGACGTACGATAGCACCACCTATCGGAACCATGAAAAAATATTTGTGTCTCCAATTGTATTTGATCCTCCTATCCCTTCCCTCTACTTTCATGTGCATGTCTTTATTTTCCGCTGCTATACTCTTAGACTTGCATGTGTAGGGCGTGCTTGACTTGCTACAATTTCTAAAAGTGGCCAACATCTAAAATTGGGAAACGACTAGATATTTAATTTTGTCAAGTAGTCTAATCACTCCCGGCCCTCTAGACATACTTCGGATCCTACACCCACCACAACCCAACCCACCATACCACAACCACTTCGAGGCATGCATGTCAAACTTTTTCTGTACTGAACATGTGACGATAGGAGTGCTGTGGTAAATTTTGACTTTTTTAGAGAACATTAATACATTTTTATACATTAAACTGGTTCTTTAGGGATTTAATTTGCAAACTTCAAATTTTAACTATAAGCACACACGGTTGTGCGCCAAAATGGATTAGAAAACAAGTTTTTGTGTCTTGGGTGCATGTTTAGTCCCCATGCAAGGAAAGGCAATAAATTTCAAACATCTCGGCATCATGGATCGGCCGCAAACATTGAGAGTCTTGGTTCTGAAATTCCATCAAATCACCAGCTAAGCTAGAATTCATGAAACATTGACATGGTTTCATGATATGGAACAAATAGGTCATGGTAAATAAATTGTCCAATTCGAGACAAGTTTTCATCTAAGCTTCTTGCAAATGGGGGCTTATTAATAGATGCAACATAGAATTGTTACATTAACATCGCAAACGGTTTTATAATCCAACCCGTTGGCACTGAAACAACAGTGTACGTGCCGTAGCTTCGGTTAAGCAATAATAGAGCGATACAATTAATCCTCAAAAAAGAAAAACAATACACGCCCCTGACCCATGCAAGCAGATTTGATTTGACGGGACGCATGCTAGCAGGCCGCCACGCAGGCTGACCGGGAGGTGTGCGAGAAGGTGTGTGAATTGATGGGAGGCTTGTTCACTGCGCAATCTGACAGGGAGACATGTGATCAGGCGTGTGAATTGACTGTACATATGAATGCCGCCCATTCAAACCGCCGTTTGCCTCCCTCCCAACTACTCTATTAAATGCGCCCTAGCCGCTGGTTTTAACAGGCAGCCACACTCCTCATTCTCGCTACACACACACAATCCTCTTCCGCTGCCCTGCATCCTTGCTACCATTCCCAGTCATCATTAGCAGCCTCCTCTAAGTGCACCATGGGAGGGAGTGACCATGTCGGGGCCGGCGAAGCACCCTAGCACAGCGTGAAGCGGGGCACAGAGACTATCATCACTGCATATGATGTGTCGCGCGGACAGCTGCACGGCCTTGATGTCATCGCCATCGTCATGCTACCCCAGCTGGAGCTGATGGTCCACAACGACTCCGATGACCACTCCGGCGATGATAACGACTCCGACGGATAACCGGTTGGTCATCTATACCCATTTTTGGTAAGTACATCGTAGATAGGTTTTCTCTGGTTACAGATTGTCTATACAAATTATTTTGCCAATAATCTGATCGACTAGGGTAAGTGATCGCACTAATAATTCATAGCCAGATCTTGCAAATCCATTTGAATGTCCTACATAGATGACTGCCATTTTTTTTGACATGTACTAGTATTTGCAATCCATTCGTGTATCCAGATCTTACAATCCATTAGTAGCAAGATCTCAATTTATGCATTTCTTTCATCAATATCACTTGAGGATTTAAGGTTTACGTTGTCACATGATATATTATGTTTCATAAACTCTGCCTTGTTGAATTCACATTATAAAATATACTTACGTCACATTTTTTTACTATATGTATAGGTGCTATCTGACGATGTCGACAGCCAGGATGACGACGTCCAGGAGAGGTTCAAGAGGCTAACCCTCAGGGAGCTTAAGGCTGGAAAGCATAAGAGGCATGTCTGGAAGAGTAGGGGCTATGGATGTCCCTTCTGCAACCATAAGATTAACAACACGTATTCTAGTGTTCTGGCACATGCAAGAGGACGAGCCATTGGCTCCTTTAGGCAGAAGTATTCCAGCAGGATGGCGCACGCCGCGTACACCGAGTTCCTTGAGAATTTTAACGATCAAGCATGATGATTAGATCTTGGATTGAATCTATCTAGTTTATGTGTATTATATCTATGCTTGACTATATATGTTTATCAGTTGTCAGTGCACTAGGACTGGGGTACCTAGTGCCCCTGACTTGCACAGGCAATAGTAGTAGAACCCATCATTGTAAGTACGGTCAAAACCAGTCCAAAGCAGAGAAGCCGCTCTACGTGAGATCAAGGAGCGCATCTAGAAGACGAAACCAGCATTCAAGACCAAGACTTCGAAAGAAGCAACCTACGTTGGCTAAGCAATGCCGGCAAGGTCGATGCAACGGCCAAGAGCAGGCCCGAACCACGCCAGTCGCGTCCTCGGTTCCTGTTGGGGACCGAGGCACACACATCTTCGGGAAGACCCGGCAAGCCATCCCCCGGTAGGCGCGAGCCGATCGGCCACCGCTCCACCGCATCGCAACACAAGTCATTTGTCGATGCGGTGTCGAGCCCTCGAGTGGCTAAGTGGCTCTCGCTAAGCATGTGGCGACTCGCTGGGAGACAGATTATTCCCATTTGACACCCGTCCAGAGGCGTGTCAAGATATTGAGCAATAGTTATCTAAAGTGGTGGTAAACCTGCCGGGAATGCATCCCCGCACGCCACCTAGGCTAGCATTTATGGCATTTTGTCCTAAGTGCCAGAGATAGGTATGATAGCATTGTTGGCTATCTAATCACTAGATAATGTCTGTTTTGCCACTGTGGTTGCCCCTTGAGCTATAAAAGGAGGCCCAAGGCAACCTAGCTAAAGATTCGGACCTTTGGACACTTGTACTCGCGTAGAAGCTCTCCCGAAGGCAACCTTGCCGAGTTTGAGCACTGTGTGTGCTTCGTGTTCCCTAGATCAATCCAGCAAAGTAGGAGTAGGGTTTTACGCTTCCCTGTGGCCCGAACCTGGGTAAAACACCAGTGTCTCGTTGTCGTGCTGCCTCACCACCTCTACTCTTTGTGCAACGTGACCTCACCCTTGCCGAACCACAAAGGGGCCCGTGGCCCCATAGGTGATCGTGTGCATCGTGACCTGACATCTTTGGTGTGCCAGGTAGGGGGAGCGTCATTTGCGTGAACCTGAGATCATGAGCAGCGTGCCGATCTTCATCGCCGTCTTATTCATCTATGGCTCCCAGGAAGAAGACCGGCGCGACCGCGCATCCCTCCACTGCGGAGGCCCCCTCGCACGCAGCTACGGACGCCATTGGCGCCGCGGCGGCGACGAGTGAGGTGGGCGCCGTGGGCGACGCGACTGGCGCAAGCGGCACCACCGTCGTGTCCCCCGCGGCCGAAGATGGAGTGGGGAACGCTGAAGAGGAGCAACAACAGCAACATTTTGGCTAGCTCGGCCCTAGTGTCGCGAGAGGAGGAAACGTTCAGTCTCCATCTCCCCGCCGCACTGGTGGCCGTGACCGCAACAGCGGCGCCCAATCTGGGGCAAGACGTGATCTTCCAGATGCGCCTGTCACAGGCATGGCTGCTGGGCGCGCGCCTCGCGCAGAGCAAGACGAAGCGCCGAACTGGACCGTGGACCCACAAGTTTGACGTCCTCCATGTCAGACCACCCCGGCGATCGGTGCACGGCGACAAGAATGAGGCGACGCCCCTCTTGGTTCCACCAGGAGTCAAGCGACGTCGCGATCTGCCACTCTAGCCATGCCGGCTACGACAGTGGAAGCTATGGCGTGGGCCCAACTGCTTTTAAATTTCGCACGGACAGCTGACAAGATGGACAAGTGGAGAGCCACCATCCAGAGTTTGATCGGCTTCGTCGAAGCCAGCAAATTGCAGCGTGCAGAGCCGTCGCGATGCCCGCGGACGGCGACGGCGGCCCAGGCTGACGGTCGTGTCGATGGGGCCGCGCCAATGGTGCAATCCCCTCCGCGACAACAGACCCAGAGGCAGCCACAACGAGCTCGACATTCCGACGAGCCCGACGAAGCATCTATGGCCTCGTCCGGCCTGCACGATCGCCGGGACCAGCGACGTGTCCTGGAAGACCGGCGGAGTGAAGACGTGCGCGTCACCATAGAGCGACGACGGGAAGCACACAGCCAATCCGACAGGCGCAATGGCCCAGATGGCGACCCCGCGCCCAGTGTTGGCGGGTACCTGCCTTATGAGGTTGGGTGCCCTGCCTTCACTCGCGAGCTACGACAGGTCCGCTAGCCATCGGCCCGAGCTTTCAAGCCTGAACTGACGAAAAATACGACGGGAAGCTAAACCAAGCGGAATTCCTGGGCATCTATACGATAGCCGTTCAAGCCGCCGGGGGAAGAGATGAGAAGGTGCTCGCCAACTATTTCCCTTTGGCGCTCAAGCCAAATGTGAGATCGTGGCTAGTGCACCTGCCGGAGAACTCTATTTCATCACGGGCTGACTTGTGCAACGAGTTTGTCGGCGCCTTCACACGTGGCCACCAGGAGCCAGGACAGCCCAGCGACCTACAAGTCCTTCCGCAAAAGGAGGGAGAAACCTTGCGGAAGTACATCTAGAGACTCAGTCGAGTACACCACAATATTCCGGAGATACACCCCACAGCCGTGATTGCCGCGTTCCATTCGAGCGTGCACAACAGGAGGATGCAGGCCAAGATGAATGTCGGACTCCCCAAGACCGTCAATGAGTTGTACACATTGGCGAACAAGTGTGCTCGTGCCGAGGAAGGAAGGCGACTCCCCGGAGAGGACACTGGCGTTAACGTCGACTCAGAAGACGAAGATGATGCCCCTGGCCCGAAGGGGAAAAGCCGAAGGCGCAATAAGAAGCGTAAGGGAAAGGCAGTGTTGGCCGTTGAGAGCTCTGGTAATCTCAATGCCGGCAAGAAGGCCAAGGCCGAGACCCCGGCAAGGGAGCTGTCGCGTGCGCTGATTGCTGGGAGGTCGCGGCGGCAGAGAAAATCGGAAAGTCTGACGGGCCATACTGCAAAATCCATCAGACCAAAGGTCATGATCTCCAAGAATGCCACCAAGTTGAGCAGCTTGCTGAGAAGCAGAAGGCTGAATACGAGAAGTATGACAAGGAGAGAGGCCAAGATGGTGCTGCCGGGAAGGGCCGTGGTCGTAGAGAGGGCCGCCGCGGCAAGGCCCCGCAGCAGAAGGAAAAACTTGCTAGAGGCATTGAGAATAAAGAAGGAGATGGTATGAGTGATGATGAAGATGATGAAGAAGAGTCCAGTGATCGAGAGTTCCAGAAGGCAACTGAAGCCATGTGTGTTGACGGGGGTGCGTCCTTGCATTCCTCCCATCGCCAGCTCGAGCAGTGGGAGGGTGAGTTCAACGCCATGGAGCCAGCTGCAGAGTCCAGAAGGCCACTCAAATGGTCCCGCATCCCTATCATCTTTGACGAACAGGATCATCCTGACCGTACCA
Organism: Elymus sibiricus; assembly: GCA_039707655.1. Taxonomy (NCBI): domain Eukaryota; kingdom Viridiplantae; phylum Streptophyta; class Magnoliopsida; order Poales; family Poaceae; genus Elymus; species Elymus sibiricus. Next base: position 163,258,711 of record CM077669.1, read on the forward strand.
CTGCGGTCGGATGTTTGCAGTTGCTGGTCTCCCCAACAATCCGCAACCTCAAAGTAACCAAGATGTTAGTTGACGGCGGGTGACGTGGGTTGAGACTGCGTCGGTATTTCCCCAAAGAGGAAGCGATGATGCAGCACAGCGACGGTAAGTATTTCCCTCAGTTATGAAACCAAGGTTGTCGAACGAGTAGGAGGATCACCACCACCCAATAAGCAACACCTGCACACAAATAACAAGTACTTGCAACCCGACGCGAAAGAGAGGTTGTCAATCTCTCTACGGTAAAAACATAGATTAGGTAGTGATAGATAGGAGAGATAGATCACTCAAGGACACAAAATAAAAAGGGCAAATAAAAAGTGCAGCAATATATTTTTAGATTTTTGGTTTAGTAGATCTGAAAATAAATAGGCAAAAAGATAGATCGGAAAGCAATATGTTGGAAAAGTAGACCCGGGGGCCATACGATTCACTAGTGGCTTCTCTCATGAGTATAGCAGACGGTGGGTGAACAAATTACTGTTGGGCAACTGATAGAAGATCAAATAATCATGAAGATATCCAAGGCGATGATCATTATATAGGCATCACATCCAAGATAAGTAGACCGACTCCTTCCTGCATCTACCACTATTACTCCACACATCGACCGCTATCCAGCATGCATCTATTGTATTAAGTTCATGGAAAAATGGAGTAATGCAATAAGTACGATGACATGATGTAGGCAAGATCTATTCATGTAGGAATAGACCCCATCTTGTTATCCTTAATGGCAACGATACATGCGTGCCTTGCTGCCCCTTCTGTCACTTGGAAAGGACATCGCAAGATCGAACCCATCACAAAGCACCTCTTCCCATGGCAAGAAAAATCGATCTAGTTGGCCTACCTAAACCAAAGATTCGAATAAGAAATACGAGGCTATAAGTAATCATGCATATAAAAGATCAAAGAAGACTCAAATAATATTCATGGATAGAAACTGATCATGAACTCAAAATTCATCGGATCCCAACAAACACACCCAAAAGTTTACATCAAATAGATCTCCAAGAGACCATTGTACTGAGAATCAAAAGAGAGAGAGGAAGCCATCTAGATACTGCCTACGGAACCGTAGGTCTATGGTGGACTACTCACGCATCATCGGAGAGGCACTTATGAAGAAGATGAACCCCTCCGTGATGGTGTTTAGATTGGATCTCGAGGTTCTGGAACTTGCGGCGGCTGGAATTGTGTTTCGTTGACTCCCCTAGGGTTTTCTGAATATTTGGGAATTTATAGGCATGAGAGGCGGTGGAGGGGGGCCCCGTGGAGGGCATAACCCAGCAGGGCGCGCCGGGGGCCCCCTGGCGCGCCCATGTGGGTTCTGGCCTCCACAGCCCACCTCTCTGGTACTCCTTTGGCCCACTGCGTGTCTTCTGGTCCAGAAAAAATTTCCAAAAAGTTTCGTCGCGATTGGACTCTGTTTGGCACTGATATTCTGCGAAGTAAAAAACAAGCACAAACAGCAACTGGCACTTTGGCACTATGTCAATATGTTAGTCCCAAAAATGATATAAAGTTGTTATAAAATGATTGTAAAACATCCAAGAATGATAATATAATAGCATGGAACAAGCAAAAATTATAGATACGTTGGAGATGTATCAGTATCGCCAAGCTTAATTCCTACTTGTCCTCGAGTAGGTAAATGATAAAAATATAATTTTTGATGTGGAATGCTGCCTAACATGTTCATCTCATATTCTTTTCTTTTGTATAGCATGGACATTTGAACTTGTAGATGATTCAAAGTAATAGTCTAGTTTTAACATAATGACTTCAATACTCAAGCATGCCAACAAGCAACCATGTCTTTCAAAATATGAACACTAAAGAAAGTTATCCCTAGCCCGTCATGCTCAATCATTGAGCCATTCATGAAACACACTCAAATATTAGCTATGCCCAATACTCAAGTACGATAATAGTGCCCCCTAGTTGGTTCTTTATAAGAGAAGATGGAGACTCAAGTAAAAATAAAAATTGCATAAAGTAAATAGATAGGCCCTTCGCAGAGGGAAGTTGGGATTTGTAGAGGTGCCAGAGCTCAAGGTTTAAATTGAGAGAGAGAAAATATTTTGGGTGGCATGCCTTTCCTGTCAACGAAAATGACAAAGTAGCTCACAATACTTTCCATGCTAAATATATCATAGGCGAATCCCAAATAGAAAATAAAGTTTATTCCTTTTTCCACCAAACTTTCACATTCCATGGAGGGCCATATCCACGGTTGCCTTCCATGCCAGCACTTTCCAAGGGATTTATTATTTGACAACATAAAGTAAATATTTTTTCTTTTTCATTTCGGGAATGGGCATCCCTATTACCGCCGCACTCTCGTGCAATGACAAGTGAATAAACACTCATCTTCAGAATAACACATCTAGCATGGAAAAATATTGGACACTCCCCACCGTTTCATGAGCGGTACGAGCACACAAAAGAGAAAATTTATGTTGAAAATTTAGAGATGGCACATACAAATTTGCTTGGAACGGCATGGAAATACCGCATATAGGTAGGTATGGTGGACTCATAAGGCAAAACTTGGTTTAAGGATTTTGGATGCACAAGTAGTATTTCCACTTAGTACAAATGGAGGCTAGCAAATAGATTGAGAAGCAACCAAACCAAGAAATGAAAATTCACATAAGCGAGCATTGAGCATAACTAACACCGAATAATGCACCATAAGTAAGATGTAATTTCATTGCATAACTATTGACTTTAGTGCATGCATAGGGAATCACAAACCTTAACACCAATATTACTACTAAAGCATAATTACTCACTAACATGACTCACATATTACTATCATCATGTTTCAAAACTATTACAAGGAATCAAGTTTAATTTGTCCAATGATCTTCATGAAAGTTTTTATTATATCCTCCTTGGATATCTATCACTTCGGGACTAGTTTCATATATTGACATTGCTTTTTGGCAAGCTCAAACAAATTTAAGTGAAGCACATGAGCATAGAGATTTCATCTCTCAAAAAGTTATAAGTGATGCATGAGAGGATTTCTTCAAAATTTACTAACTATCAAATTAATCTAAGTGAAGCATGAGAGTATTTCTACAAAAATTTCCAAGCACACCGTGCTCAAAAAGATATAAGTGAAGCACTAGAGCAATTATATAGCTCAAAAAGTTTAAGTGAAGCATATAGAGCAATTCTAACAAATGATAGCATAATTTTGGCTCTCCCAAATAGGCGTGTCCAGCAAGGATACAAGTGACAAACTAACAAACAAATCAAGAAAAGACTCAAATGATACAAGACGCTCCAAGCAAAACTCATGATATGTGACGAATAAAAATATAGCTCCAAGTAAAATACCGATGGTCGTTAGAAGAAAGAGGGGATGCCACTCGGGGGCATCCCCAAGCTTAGTTGCTTGTTTATCTTTGGATATATCTTGGGGTGCTGTGGCATCGCCAAGCTTAGGCTCTTTTCACTCCTTATTCCTTCATCCATCGTGATATCACCCAAAACTTGAAAACTTCAATCACACAAAACTCAACAAAATCTTCGTGAGACCCATTAGTATAATAAAGCAAATCAATAATTTAGGTGCTGTTGTAAACCCATTCATATTTTATTGTTGCATTATAGCTACTGTATTTTAACTCTACCATGGCTCATACCCTTCAATATAACCCATAGATTCATCAAAACAAGCACACAATGCAATGAAAACAGAATCTGTCTTAAACAGAGCAGTCTGTAGTAATCTGTACTCTAACCATACTTCAATAACTCTACAAATTCTGAAAAATTAGGACAACGTAAATAATTTGTATAGAAATACAGTTTTGAAATTTCAGATCAATATCATGTTCTAGTAAAAAATGAAAAATCAAATACTGGACGCAAAGTTTCTGTTTCAGATTCAGCATCGCTTCTACTCATCTTATGAATCATCCTAAAGGATCTGCTTGGCACAAACACTAAATAAATCATAAAAAGCAAATCATAACAGAGGCATAATTGTGTCAACACTCAAAAACAGAAATGAAAAAGTGAAAATTTATTTATTCATTGGGTTGCCTCCAAACAAGCGCTATCGTTTTACGCCCCTAGCTAGGCATGATGATTTCAATGATGCTCACATAAAAAGTAGTAATTGAAATATGCAAAAGAGCATCATGAATATCATGACAAACACATTTAAATCTAACCCACTTCCTATGCATAGGTATTTTGTGAGCAACAATTTATGGGAACAAGAATCAACTAGCATAGGAAGGCAAAACAAGCATAACTTCAAAACTTTGAACACATAGAGAGCAAACTTCATATTATTGCAATTCCTACAAGCATATGTTCCTCCCTCATAATAAATTTCAGTAGCATCATGAAGGAATTCAACAATATAAATATCACATAAATCATTCTTTTCATGATGCACAAGCATAGAATTTTCATTACTCTCCACATAAGCAAATCCCTTATCATCCATGGTAGTGGGAGCAAACTCAACAGAATAACTATCATGAGACTCTTGATTTACATAACCACATTGCAAATTAAAACCATGATGATAAGTTTCATGGTTATCATTACTCATTATAGCATACGTGTCATCACCATCATCATAAATAGGAGGCACGCAATCATCATAATAAATTTGCTCATCAAAACTTGGGGGACTAGAAATATCATCTTCATCAAACATAGCATCCCCAAGCTTGTGGCTTTGCATGTCATTAGCATCATGGATATTTAGAGAATTAATACTAGCAACATTGAAATCATGCTCATTATTCAAGGAGCTATCATGAATCACCTTATAGATTTCTTCTTTCAACACTTCATCAAAATTTTCAGATTCATGATTTTCATACAAAACTTCATAGAGATAATCAAGTGCACTCAACTCACTAGCAATTGGTTCATCATAATTTGGCCTTTGAAAAGATTAGCTAGTGGATTAGGATCCATATCAATAGTTTTTTAGCAAGCGAAGATGCAAGCAAATAGAAGGCACATGGAAACACAAGCAAAGATAGCAAACAAGAGATCTGACGAGAAAAAGGCAAACGAAAAAGTGGGCGAATAAAACGGCAAATTGGTGAAGTGGGAAAGAGGAAAATGAGAGGCAAATGGCAAATAATGTAATTGCAAGGAGATGAGATTTGTGATTAGGAACCTGGTAGATGATGATGGAGTCTCCTCGACACCTGAGATTGGAACGTAGAAGAGACCGCTTCCTCCCCGGCAACGGTGCCAGCAATTCCTTTGACGTGGCTTGAGACTGTGTCGGTATTTCCCCATAGATGAAGGGATGATGCAGCATAGCGACGGTAAGTATTTTCCTTAGTTACGAAACCAAGGTCATCGAACCAGTAGGAGGATCACCACCACCCAATAAGCAGCACATGCACACAAATAACAAATACTTGCAACTCGACGTGAAAGAGAGGTTGTCAATCTCTCTACGGTAAAAAGATAGATTAGGTAGTGATAGATAGGAGAGATAGATCTCTCAAGAACACAAAATAAAAAGGGCAAATAAAAATTGCAGCAATATACTTTTGGATTTTTGGTTTAGTAGATCTGTAAATAAAGAGGCAAAAAGATACATCGGAAAGCAATATGTTGGAAAAGTAGACCCGGGGGCCATAGGATTCACTAGTGGCTTCTCTCATGAGTATAGCACACAGTGGGTGAACAAATTACTATTGGGCAATTGATAGAAGATCAAATAATTGTTGACACACGAACGCGTCACGCGTACCCTCAACGCCGGGGGTGATGCACCGCAGCTCACGTCGAGGGAGGCCTGCCGGAAGCGCGGTACGCAAGCAATCCGGCGGGCGCTTTTGAAACCCGACGCACCGCTTCTCTGGGATGGAACCCGTCAGGAGTCACGGATGGACAATGGGCTGCCCTAGGTCGATTCGCTCGCCCCTAGGGCCTCGAGGTTCGCCATCCTGCAATAAGAAGAACGAACGAAGAACGAGAAGAAAGATACGAGGGACAGGGATAAAAGTAGGGTAAAAGATGTAGATGTGTTTGTTCGATTGTGTGTTGTTCAATCGGCCGTCACCCCCAACATATATAAGAGGCGGCTGGACTTCCCGTACAAGTAATGGATTCATATTTCCTTACAAAGTATCGAAAACACTAGCCAAATTCGGACTCCTCAAAAACCTGCCCGAATCTGCGCGACGGTAAGCGGTAGTACCGCTCTGAGTTTAGCTGAGTACCGCGCTACTACCGAGTAAGGGTCTCGGGATACCAGAAGAATTTTCGTAAGCAGTGGTAGGCGCGGTAGTAAAATACGGTAGTACCGCTCTGGAGGGCGGTAGTACCACTCCAGAGGCTGTCTTGATGGGCTGGCTTACGTCTCCTCGCGTCCATCTTGATCTTCGGTCTTCGACGGGCCGTCGCCTTCCCGGGAGTACCATCAGGATATCTTTCCGGGTTGCCTTGCCGGGTCATCTTCTTGCCGGATCGCCTCCTTGCCGGGCTGCCTCCTTGCCGGATCACCTCCTTGCCGGGCTGTCTCCTTGCCGGGCCGTTTCCTTGCCGAATCTCCTGCCGGGTCATCCCCTTGCCGGATCGTCTCCTCGCCGGGTCGTCTCCTTGCCGGATCGTCTCCTTGCCGGGTCGTCTCCTTGCCGGATTGCCTCCTTGCTGGGCTGCCTCCTTGCCGGATCACCTCCTTGTCGGGCTGTCTCCTTGCCGGGCCGTTTCCTTGCCGGATCTCCTGCCGGGTCATCCCCTTGCCGGATCGTTTCCTCGCCGGGTCGTCTCCTTGCCGGATCGTCTCCTTGCCGGGTCATCTTCAACCCCTGTTTGGGCCTCCATTGAAATCGGCAAGCACTCAAAATCGACAAGCCAAACCGGCAAGCCTTCAGCTCGAGCGGTAAGATTTCACCGGCAAGCCTTTGATGCCGGCAATGTGAATTTTCTCGTATAGAAGACTTCTCCGCTTGAGTCCACCTTTACTGTATTTTGCACCGTGCCAAAATCGGGTGTCAACACATGCCCCCCCTGTTTTTCGCCAAAGCTTGCATGCCGAAAAATAATTTGCATTAGGCTTGTTCTAAGGACGATGTCAACACTCCATCGGCCATTAATATGTGCTTAGGGCGATAATCATATATCGGCCATTGCCTATTTAGGCTTCTTGCCACACACTTGGGTGGTACTTCTTCAAATATTTGCCATTGAGAGCTCGAGGTAGCAATGTTCCTTGCATGGATTCCACCAAATATGAATTTCCGGGAACTATTCTTGCAATCTTGAAAGGACCTTCCCAACTTGGAGACCACTTCCCGAATTTTCTGTCCTTTGAACCAATCGGTAGAATCACCTTCCACACAACATCACCAATCTGAAAATTCTTCAACTTGACCTTCTTATTGTAGGCTCTTGCTACCCTCAACTTGTCTCTCTCTATGGCCTTTAATGCAGCCAAACGCTTATCGACAACCTCGTCAATATTATCCATCATCAAGTTATAAAAGTCCACTGCCGATAAATCATTTTGTTTGGCTATTCTCAAAGCATTCAAATTAACTTCCACCGGTAAAATGGCCTCTTGACCATATACGAGCTCATATGGAGTTACCTTCGTCGCACCATGCCTTGAGATTCTATGCGCCCACGAAGCCTCGGACAATAATTCATGCCATCTCCTTGGATTATCTTCAATCTTCTTCTTGATGAGCTTGATCAAAATTTTATTGCTAGACTCAGCTTGTCCATTGGCTTGAGCATAATACGGGGAGGAATTGAGCAACTTTATCTTATATGATTCGGCAAATTCTCTAACTTGATGTGACATGAAAGATGAACCTTGATCCGTAGTTAATGTTTGCGGGATACCGAATCTATGAATAATGTGCTCACTTATGAATTGAATTACCTCCGTATGTGTCATATTCTTGAGAGGTACTGCTTCAGACCATTTAGTAAAATAATCAGTTGCCACCAACACGAACCGATGCCCCTTTGAAGAGGAAGGATGAATTTCTCCAATAAAGTCTAATCCCCAACCTCTAAAAGGCCATGGCTTGATAATAGGATGTAACATAGCAGCGGGAGCCAACTGAATATCACCAAACTTTTGACAAGCTTCACATCCTTTATAATACCTGAAGCAATCGTTGATCATCGTCGGCCAATAAAATCTAGCACGTCGTAATAACCACTTCATCTTGGGGGCCGACTGATGAGTGCCACAAATTCCTTCATGAACCTCTCCCATAGCAATTCTCGCTTGGTCTTCGTCCAAACACTTCAAGAGAACATCTTCAACCGTTCGGCGATAAAGACCATCGTCTCTCATTGTATATTTGAAAGCCATGCGCCGAACAGCCCTGTTCACCCTTCCACTCAGATTGCACAAGTAATCAATAATGGGCTTCCTCCAGTCATGATTTTCATCTGCACTAGATTTATTGTCAGTGACCGAATCAGTGGGCTCTGGTTCGGTCTCTCCTATGTTAGCAAGACAAGACATCGGCTTTAGAGAGATATGAAACATGCCATGATCGACATGATAGCCGGATGCTTGTTGTGCCAACTCGTTTGCTCTCCAATTATCATGTCTAGATATATGAGCAATGCTAAAATGATCCAAAGTAGAAATTATATCTAGACATTTATCAAGATAAACATTAAGTGATTCGTCTAAACATTGAAAAACTTTGGATACTTGTTGTACTACTAATAACGAATCACCAAAAGCCTCAATATGTGTAGCACCTATAGCAAGCAACATCTCTAAGCCGAATAACAATGCTTCATATTCGGCTTGATTATTTGTGCAAAAATATTCTAAGCGGCATGAGGCTTCAAAAACAGCACCATGAGGAGATATATAAGCAATACCAACACCTTGGCCGTTGCTACAAACTGAACCATCAAAATATAATCTCCATGGTACTAACGAGACAAGGTTTATATCAATATCTTGCTTGTCATTAATCCGATGCTCAACGATAAAATTAGCAACAATTTGGCCTTTCATGGATTTTAGAGACTCATAAGCCAAATCATACTCAATTAAAGCATAAGCCCATTTACCAATTCTACCACTAAGAATTGGTCTATGCAACATGTATTTAATGACATTGGTTTGACAAGCTACTATGCAAGCACTTGGTACTAGATAATGTCTCAATTTTGTGCAAGCATAGTATAAGCATAGGCATAATTTTTCAATAAATGTATACCTTGTCTCGGCATCCAATAGGCGTCGGCTCAAATAAGTGATAGCATGCTCTTTTCCTTCGGTTTCTTGAGTCAAAACAGCTCCAATAACGCCTTCCTTGGCTGCAATGTAAAGTCTAAAGGGCTCTCTATGCTTGGGCGCCTTCATCACCGGAGGAGTGCACAAATAATTCTTAATCATATCAAATGCTTCTTGCTGTTTTGCCCCCCAAGTAAAATCAACATCATTCTTCAACCGAAGGATATGAGTAAATGCATCAACCTTCCCTGACAAATTAGCTATGAACCTCCTCAAATAATTGACCTTGCCAAGGAATTTTTGCATATCTCTCTTGCATGTTGGAGCCTCCACTTTTTGTATAGCTTCTATCTTTTTGGGATCAATCTCTATGCCATCTTCATGAATAATGAAACCCAAAAACTGACCAGCCGACACGCCAAACGCACACTTCAAAGGATTCATCTTCAGCCCATATTTCTTGATCCTCTCAAAAGCTAAACGCAAATCGGCTAAGTGAGATTCAAAAGCATCCGATTTGACAACAATATCATAAATATAGACTTCAAGTATAACACCGAGTAAATCATGAAAGATCAAATTCATATCCCTTTGATATGTGGCGCCGGCATTCTTCAATCCAAAGGTCATCACTGTCCACTCAAATAATCCAAGGAAACCGGGGCACCGAAAAGCCGTTTTGGACATGTCCTCTTCGGCCATGAAAATTTGGTTGTACCCCGCATTGCCATCAAGAAAGCTAATAACCTTATGTCCAGAAGCATCATTAATAAGCATGTCGGCTATAGGCATAGGATACTCATCTTTGGGCGTAGCTCTATTCAAATCTCTGAAATCAATGCACACCCTCAACTTGCCGGAGCCTTTCTTTTCCACTGGCACAATATTAGAAATCCACTCGGCATACCTGGGGATGAATTCCATGGTAAAGGTATCAATGGCATGGTTGAAGAATATGAATGATGTGCTAACCGAAGATTATTTTTTGTGGACGAAAACCTTCGGCTTAATTTCTTATGAGATTCTTTCTCCTTCTTCACTTTTGTTGTACTTGTTACAATAGAAGCTTGCACATTATTTTCTGTTTGACTGCTCTTCTTGGGAACCCATGCCATGTTCTTCTTTCTCAGTTCATGTACACTAAGCTTTTGTAATTCCTTCTTTTGCCAATACGATAAGCCGAGTGAGCGCCTCAGCTGTGATTCTTGTTCAAGCAATGGCAATTCTTTTCTAACCTTGTGCACTCTCATCTTCTTTTGTTCAGATTTGGCATCTTGATTTTGAACATTTGCTTGCTCGACTTCTTTGCCTTTAGTAGCCAATGTTAACACTTTAATTGGCTCTTTATCATTTAAAATAAAATCTGAAGTGGCACACGTACGACCATCTTTTTTGACTCGATATACTTGCCTGACCACCTCTTTCTTCTTTCTTGAGCTCCGGACCGATTCCTTTTGAGTGAAACGGTCTTGGTTATGTAATTGTTCATCAAATGTTGATCTTCTTGGAGCTGCATAATCTTGATGAGATGGTTCAAAATAAGATGAATAATGTGCCCTTGAATTATACCTGTCCCGTGGTGGATATTGATTCGTATAAGCACAGGGAGGTATCCATGGCATTGGCATTGACGTCCCAAAATATGGATATGAATACGACGCATTGAAATTTCCCTTCTGCCAATACCGTTCTTTAGATTCGCGCCTAGGGGGTAATCTTGATGCTTTTGAATTACTTGGCCGATAAGCAATCTTTTCCTCACTTATCTTCTGATATTTTTCCAATAGCTGCGCGAAAGTGACTTTCGGCTATTTACCTTTGCGTTTACTTCGGCCTTTGCTTTCTTTGGTTGTGCTTGCATCGATCATTGGATTTTCTTGTTGCCCCCCAGTGCTTGGCGTCTTCACCGTAACTTTGATAGAACCATTGCCTTCAAGAATATCATCATTTTACTCACGAATAATTTTTGCACTTGAAAGCTTGATCCCATCACCTGCAGCTTTTACCTTCTTGTCTTTAAATGGATCGGCTTGAAGCAGCCGATGCAAAATCTTTTTGCCATCAGGACCAATAGGAATAGCCTGGTCATCCCTTGGTGTTTTAACAAGTCTCAATCGTCCGCTATTAATGGCCGATTTAACTATTTGACGAAACATATTGCAGTCCTCAAAATTATGCTTGAACGAATCATGCAACTTACAATACATTCGTCCTTGGATTGATGGCTTTACATGGTGATCAAGAATTCTAATATAATCATTCTTCAGCAACAAATCAAAAATCTGATCACACATGTTTGAATTGAAGGTAAACCTTTTATTATCTAGCAGATCTTGCTGTGAGAACAGCTTTGGAGTTAAGCAAACGAATGGTTCAGATTTGGCACCCCATTCGGCTATGCATTGTGTCTCGCACTCTATCTCCGATGACTTTGGATAAGATATTGCAATAGCATCGGTTTTCTCAAAAGATTCAAACCTTGGCTTTATGTTTCTGAAATCAAAACTGTTATAACATATATGTCTCATTTGAGACCAAATGCAAGCCAAGTATGAAATAAGCAAAGCTACCCATGCATATATAAACTTTAAATAAGACAATGGGAAGTACTTTGACTGCGATAGTAAATCTTTATCGGTCTCTATAAATGGTGCAATGGGTTGACCAATATGCTTTATAACAATTTTGTTGCTAACAAGTAAATCACCCTCCTTCATTGGTCTTTCAAAAGTACTTATGATAATTTTTCCAATAGATGCATCAACAATAAAGTTGTGACCAAATCTAAAAATAGGTAAATCATTTGGTAGACATACCTCTTCATACACGTTGGGAGAGTATGATGGTTGTAACACTTGAATAATACTTTGATCCACTTTTGAATGACTCTCCAACGCTTTATCCTCATCTTTTCCTTGATTCTGTGCTTCATCACTCGAATGATCTTCAAGTGAACTTTGCTCAGCTGCACGCTTGTGTTCTTGATGTTAATCATTAACCAAACTTTGTTCGGCCATATTACTTTGTTCTTGATGCTCATCAATTTCCTTGGCACGGAACTCGTAGGGCAGGAAATAGGTTCCCTCAACTTCAGAAGAATCAAGCACAGCTGTTTTGTGCTTGCCATGCCCTTTCTCAATGGTGCTTGCCTCTTTGGATTTGATGGATTCGGAATACATACTAGTTGATTCGGCTTTTCCAGCCGAAGAACTTTCACTCTTCGAATCATCATTCTTTTCATTGGCTCCTATAATTGATTCGGTACATGTAATGTTTGATTCGGCCTTTTCAATAACCGAAATAACTTTGTTACCTGAATCAATACTTTTCTCTTTTTGAATTTGCAAGGCTTCTCGCTCTTGTCTAATTTTAGCCAACATCTCAGCTTGGTGAGCTTTAAATTTTTTCATCTCAATTTCTATCCAATCCTCATGAGATTGCCCCCCAATGCTTTGAGACTCTTTCGGCAATGAAACTTGAGTGTTGCCGAAACTTTGCAATTGTTTAGGGGGTATATAGCATGCTGCAACAGTAGGTGAAGACATATGCATTGGTGTAGAACTATATTTTTCCTCGCATAGTCTATCAATTGGCAATGATTCATCTTCATACAAAACTCTAGCTTTTATTGCATCATAATCAGGAAACAACCCCTTTTCATGTTGTTCAAGGCAAAGAGCACTAATCCTGTTATTTTGGGCTAGCCTCTTTTTTAACAAAGCCACGTCAGCTTCTGTAAGGAATTGCTCCATAGTATTTTCATATTCTTTCGGCAATGAGGTGTTGCCGAAATTTTGCAATTGTGTAGAGGATGCATTATATGCTACAACATTAGATGAAGGCATGTATGCTCCTGCAAATTTATCACTTATTCGGCTATGACCATGAAGGTGTGATGCCGAATTATGAATATCAACAGTTGCATACGGTGCTGACACATTACTAGTATGAGGTGTAGCATATGATGGTTGATGGTAATTGGCCGAATAACTAGTAGTAGCATAGCCAATTCCACTATCCACCGGCACATTTGAATTAACATATTGCAAGTTAGGTGCCGATGAATAAAAAGGTGAAACACTTTTTTGCATATTATTGAAAGTTCCAACATGAGGTGTTTCAACTTGATTAACCAAACTCATCATGTTGTTCATCGGCATATGGATTTCTGGGGTTGCCGATGCATGAGAGTTGGAATACATATGGTGCATGTTACTAGTATCATAAGAACTTGAAGCTTGTAAATTACTTTGAATCGGCCCTTGCACATAATTAGATGTATAATTGACAAAACTAGGGTTGGCCGATAGAGCATACTCATTGAATGATCTAGTAACACCATATGAATTATTTGCATCAACATGAGGGGATTGAGTATTCATATTACCTTTGTAGATTGCAAACCCTAGATGACGATCTCTTCATAGCAAGAACGGGCCGGAGACCGTTCAAAGCTTCTTCCCCAGCGGAGTCGCCAAAAAGTGTGTTGACACACGAACGCATCACGCGTACCCTTGACGCCGGGGGTGATGCACCGCAGCTCACGTCGAGGGAGGCCTGCCGGAAGCGCGGTACGCAAGCAATCCGGCGGGCGCTTTTGAAACCCGACGCACCGCTTCTCCGGGATGGAACCCGTCAGGAGTCACGGATGGACGATGGGCTGCCCTAGGTCGATTCGCTCGCCCCTAGGGCCTAGAGGTTCGCCGTCCTGCAATAAGAAGAACGAACGAAGAACGAGAAGAAATATACGAGGGAGAGGGATAAAAGTAGGGTAAAAGATGTAGATGTGTTTGTTCGATTGTGTGTTGTTCAATCGGCCGTCACCCCCAACATATATAAGAGGCGGCTGGACTTCCCGTACAAGTCATGGATTCATCTTTCCTTACAAAGTATCAAAAACACTAGCCAAATTCGGACTCCTCAAAAACCTGCCCGAATCTACGCGACGGAAAGCGGTAGTACCGCTCTGGTCAAGCGGTAGTACCGCTACAAGCGGTAGTACCGCTCTGAGTATAGCTGAGTACCGCGCTACTACCGAGTAAGGGTCTCGGGATACCAGAAGAATTTTCGTAAGCGGTGGTAGGCGCGGTAGTAAAACACGGTAGTACCGCTCAAGCGGTAGTACCGCTCTGGAGGGCGGCAGTACCACTCCAGAGGCTGTCTTGATGGGCTGGCTTACGTCTCCTCGCGTCCATCTTGATCTTCGGTCTTCGACGGGCCGTCGCCTTCCCGGGAGTACCATTAGGATATCTTGCCGGGTCACCTTGCCGGGTCATCTTCTTGCCGGATCGCCTCCTTGCCGGGCTGCCTCCTTGCCGGATCACCTCCTTGCCGGGCTGTCTCCTTGCCGGATCTCCTTCCGGGTCATCCCCTTGCCGGATCGTCTCCTCGCCGGGTCGTCTCCTTGCCGGATTTCCTCCTTGCCGGGCTGCCTCCTTGCCGGATCACCTCCTTGCCGGGCTGTCTCCTTGCCGGGCCGTTTCCTTGCCGGATCTCCTGCCGGGTCATCCCCTTGCCGGATCGTCTCCTCGCCGGGTCATCTCCTTGCCGGATCGTCTCCTTGCCGGATCGTCTCCTTGCCGGGTCATCTTCAACCCCTATTTGGGCCTCCACTGAAATCGGCAAGCACTCAAAATCGACAAGCCAAGCCAGCAAGCCTTCAGCTCGAGCGGTAAGATTTCACCGGCAAGCCTTTGATGCCGGCAATATGAATTTTCTCGTATAGAAGACTTCTCCGCTTGAGTCCACCTTTACTGTATTTTGCACCGTGCCAAAATCGGGTGTCAACAATAATCATGATGATATCCAAGGCGATGATCATTATATAGGCATCACGTCCAAGATAAGTAGACCGACTCCTGCCTGCATCTACCACTATTACTCCACACATCGACCGCTATCCAGCATGAATCTAGTGTATTAAGTTCATGGAAAAATGGAGTCATGCAATAAGAATGATGACATGATGTAGACAAGATCTATTCATGTAGGAATAGACCCCATCTTCTTATCCTTAATGGAAACGGTACATGCGTGCCTTGCTACCCCTTCTGTCACTGGGAAAGGACACCGCAAGATCGAACCCATCACAAAGCACCTCTTCCCATGGCAAGAAAAATCGATCTAGTTGGCCTAACTAAACCAAAGATTCGAAGAAGAAATACGAGGCTATAAGTAATCATGCATATAAGAGATCAAAGAAGACTCAAATAATATTCATGGATAGAAACTGATCATGAACTCAAAATTCATCGGATCCGAACAAACACACCGCAAAAGTTTACATCAAACAGATCTCGAAGAGACCATTGTATTTGGAATCAAAAGAGAGAGAGGAAGCCATCTAGCTACTGCCTACGGACCCGTAGGTCTATGGTGGACTACTCACGCATCATTGGAGAGGCACCTATGAAGAAGATGAACCCCTCCGTGATGGTGTTTACATTGGATCTCGAGGTTCTGGAACTTGCGGTGGCTGGAATTGTGTTTCATCGACTCCCCTAGGGTATTCTGAGCATTTGGGAATTTATAGGCGTTAGAGGCGGTGGAGGGGGGGCCCCGTGGAGGGCACAATCCACCAGGGCACGCTGGGCCCCCCCTGGCGCGCCCATGTGGGTTGTGGCCTCCACATCCCACCTCTCTAGTACTTCTTTGGTCCACCGGGTGTCTTCTGGTCTAGAAAAAATCTCCAAAAAGTTTCGTCACGATTGGACTCCGTTTGGTACTTATATTCTCCGAAGTAAAAAACAAGCAAAAACAACAACTGGCACTTTGGCACTATGTCAATAGGTTAGTCCCAAAAAATGATATAAAGTTGTTATAAAATGATTGTAAAACATCCAAGAATGATAATATAATAGCATGGAACAAGCACAAATTATAGATACGTTGGAGACGTATCAGTGGGGCGGGGTTGAACTTAATCTCCCCTAAAGTGGTTGAAAAGGTGTAGATCCCTGACGAAGAGCTCAAAGCTGCGGGTACGTTCCAAGGAATCAACCTCGGCAGGAGCTGACCCAAGGGAAAGATCACTTTGCCTGTGATGTTTGGCGGGGAGTTAAACTACCGGACTGAGAAGGTGGTGTTTGATGTGGTCGAACTCCCTCTGCTTTACAATGGAATTCTTGGTCGCCCAGCTTTGGCAAAATTCATGGCAGCATCCCACTATGCTTACAACACTTTGAAGATGCCAGGGCCCATGGGAATCATCTCCATTCCATCTGATAAGAAGGATGCAGTTATATGTGTGGACAAGATGTATCGAGACGCGGTAGCAGCTGAGGTCACAAAAACCCCAGCTCCTGTCGGATTTCGGGCTCCGCAAAACCCTTAAGATTCGAACACAGGGGCGTGTGCGAAGATCCCCAGCGGCTTCGCCCAACCTAGCTCGCTGCTCGATGAACACAGCAATGAACTCGCACGATGACAAGGAAGAAGATTAACACGACAGTTTACCCATGTTCGGGCCGCTGCGAAGCGTAATACCCTACTCCTGCTTTGGTGGATTGCCTCTCGAGGAGGTGGGGTGTATGAACTAGTACAGTGTTTTAGAGCCTCGTGAGGGCTTCCCCGAGGTGTTCGAGGCCCTCTATGGCTTGGTGATGGATGAGTGGTCGAATGGATCGGGGGTCCCTCTCTACAGTGCAGCCTACCCTCTATATATAGCGGTGGCTCGGGTCCTCTTCCCTTATCGCAACGGCGGGAAGGGATCCCACAACGGCCAATTTTGAAGGGGGACAAGAGTACATGCTCGCCCTGCCCAAAGGCGGTCTTCGCCTGCAAAGTAACTGTCGACGGCGCAGAGGTGGGCTCGGCGATGACATACGCCCTGCGGGGCTGGTGGTTGCGGTCTTGTTGCACCGGAATGGAAACCTTTGGGGGGTGCTTTGGGAACCCGCGTATGTCCTTGCTCCCTTTGCACCAAAGGGGAAACTGCGCCGTCTGGCGCGCTAGCACCCGCCTGCCCTTCCTTGCGTCATCTTTGACGCCTGAGGCCAAGCCTTGTATAGAGATCTCCGCCGCTCCGGAGGGGGCCTGGGGAGGCCCATCCCTTTCCGGTCTTGACGCTGCTCCTCCTCGTGAGCCTTGGGCCCTCGCGAGGACCTTGTCTTGAGTGGGGCCACGCCTGGCTGTGATTGGTGGATGAAGTGGGCCATGCCCTGGGCTGCAGGTAGGCAGGTCTGGGTACCCCCGTTCCCAGAACGCTTACAGTAGCCCCTGGGCCCAAGGCGCGCTCGAGCTGGCTTCTGGGTGAAGCCTCGAGGATGGCCCGAAACGCCGCGGGCCTCAAATGCCTGCGGGCCAGGACTGGCGCGCGTTGTGCATGTGATGTCGGGCGTCCTTCGTCTCTTCGGCCACCGCCCGAATTGACAAGAGCCTGACTTTTAGCGCTGGGCCATTATTGCTTTCCCTCTCGCGCATTTGCTCTCGCTTTCCAGGTCTCTGGCTCTAGCAAGCTCCTCTCCAAATCCGGCGCCGCTCCGGCCTCCTGCTTGCCTCTTCAGCCTTGCAAGCGTTCCGATGGCTCACGCCGGCAAGCAGAAGCCGGAGGCTCAGAGCTCTGCCTCCGCTCCTATCACGCTGGCGCTCTCCGGGTCCACCATCGCCAAGGACGAGGACCTCGTCCCGGTGCTTCCGTCGATGGCGGACGAGACCAATGAGTGCGGGCGGACCTTGATATGGGGCGGCTCCTCGGAGAAGCGGCCCTCGTCCAAGGCGGTCTACCCCTTCTTCCTCCATAGCGTCTTCGCCGGGCTCGTCCCGCCCTTCTCCGCGTTCTTCACAGCCATCCTCGACCACTACGGGATCCAGGCCCTTCATCTCCAGCCCAACTCCATCCTGCTCTTGTCCGTCTTTGCCTTCTACTGCGAGGCCTTCGTGGCCGTGAGGCCTTCGGTGGCCCTCTTCCGCCATTTCTTCAGCTTGCGCCTGCACGACGGCGCTCAACGGTCGGCGTGCGTCTCCTTCGTCGCGGTCCAGAGCGGTAACATGCTCTTGAAGGCCGGGAAGAAGGTGGAGAACTTCAGGCACCGCTGGGTCCTCATGGATCTCAAGGACACCATCCCTCGGTTGGATCTGCCGAAGGGGCTGCCGGAGAAGACCTCCATGTGGAGCTCCGCGAAGCTCTCCGACCCCCGGGTCGGGCCCGTCCTGGAGCGCTTCTCCCACGATATCAGCACCAGGAAGCTGACTGGGGGGATGATAGTGAAGGAGTTCCTGGCGCAGCGCCTGGCGCCCCTCCAGGCCTATTCTAGGCCCTTGTGGGACTATCAGGGCTGCGGCGACACCCTCAGGCTTCGGTCTGCGCGCATAACCCTGGAGGAACTGAGCAGGGCTGTGGCGATTCTGCTCAACGGCGACCCTGGCGATCTCCGCGACGCCTACGCCCCGCTGTACTGTCGCGACGACGGGGCCGATCTAGTTGCCGCGATGCCTGTCTTTAACGAACTGGGGCTTTTCCCGGCTGAGGGCCTTGGTTCCCCGGTGATGGTGTCCTCCGGCGACACCACGGGCGGGGAGGACTCGGAGAAGACCGCCGACGACGGCCGGCCAAAGGCGTCTCCCACGTCGCAGGGCACCCTTCTGCGCGAGCTCGAGGACGACGACGATGTTGGTGAAGTTTCTGCTGCGGGCTCCTTACGCGCCGCAAAGGCTCCTAGGGGGCTTGGGCCGGCCCCTCGTGCCACGCGGTCCGCCTACGTGGCGACTCCCAGGAAGCGCGGAGCAGAGTCTCCTCCGGCACGCCCTGCTCCTGCCGGCAAGACGGTTGAAGCGCCGGCCTCGCCCTCATCCGAACCGCAGCCCGCAGGCAAGGTGGGCGAGGCCGGTGCCATGGCGGTCCCTCCGGCGGCCGCCCTCGCGGACAGCGCTCCTGCTCCCCCATGTGGTGGTGCCCCCACCGAGGGAGGCTTGGGCGCCTCGGTCGTTGTCGGAGCGGAGAGGAAGAGGAAGTGGGTCGACGTTGAGGAGTAAGTGACCCGGCTCGGGCTTGCTTGTCCATCTGTGGCTTGTGTATTGATGACCTCCCTTGTTTGGTGTCCAGGGACGCCGTCGTGCTGAAGATGAGGACAAAGAAGGCGGGTGTCAAGCCGAAGGCGTCTTCCGACGCGCCGCCCGCTCCTGCCGTCGTGCCGCCGCCTGTTGCCGAAGGGGAGAGGGCTCGTGAGACGACCCCTCAGGCCATCATCGCGGAGCCCCCCGAGCCCCCAATGCTTGTTGACATGATCGCTTCTACCCTCGAGGGCACGGGGGCGCCGCTGTCTGGGGGGCCAGCCCCTGAGGGCCATCCGCCCATCGATCCGTCCGTGTCCGCGGTCATAACGCGGCGTCCGGAGCCTCCTGCTCCTCGTGTCGTTGCCTCCCCGGGAACGCCTCCTGCGATCACGCAGGGGGCTCCTCCGGAGGGGACCTTGATGCCTCCGGCGCGCGGCCACGACGTCCTGGACGGGGCCTTTGCTGTTCTGGGTCAGGTTCGTGGTGCCCTCGGGGGTGCCGATGATTGCCTCGCGAGTGGGCGCCTAGAGCTCCTCTCAGGGTGGCTCCTGGCCGACGCCTCCGCCGTGGCAATTTGGGGTCAGGCCGAGGCTGCCACGGCGAAGAGCGAGAAGGAAGCCGCGGCTGCCCGGGCAGCGCGCGAAGAGGCACTGATTGAAGCGACGTCTGTTGCCAAGCGTTGCGAAGATGTGGAAGCCCGTCTGAAGGCCTTCCATGAGGAGAAGGCGAAGAAGACGACGCCAGCGATATCGACGACGAGTCCCCCGAGGGCGGGACGAGTGGTGGCAGTGGTTCCTCCTGATTCCTTTCTCCCGCTCCTTTCCTGCAACACACATCGTGCCTCATGGAGGCGTTAAACTTGTTTGTGTTCGCGAAAACTTTTAATGCTTGTAATAACTATTGGACTGTGTGATTGCTCTCTTCGCATTGTTTCCTTCTTGCTTGCTGTGATGCTCTACGTCGAAAGGGCCCGGCCCGCGCATACCTCAGCTGCCGTTGGGCCGACCGGATCACCAAGGACGGTCCAAGGGGTGAGGGGCTATGGGTCCAGTGAGGCTCCTGAGTCGCGATGCTCAGGAGTCCCCCTTGACGTGCAAGCAGCCCTCATGAAGGGAACATGGTGAAGATTGGGTTAACTTGAAATTTTCGAACACCTTTAGTGCTCTGCGTCGGCAGGGCCCGGCCCGCGCATACCTCAACCGCCGTTGGGCCGACCGGATCACCAAGGACGGTCCAAGGGGTGAGGGGCTACGGGTCCAGTTAGGCTCCTGAGTCGCGATGCTCAGGAGTCCCCCTTGAGGTACGAGCCCCAGCGTCCTCCTTAAGGGTTTTTTGAGCGGTTTTTTGAGCGCTTCGAGCTCTGCATCGGCAGGGCCCGGCCCGCGCATACCTCAACCGCCGTTGGGCCGACCGGATCACCAAGGACGGTCCAAGAGGTGAGGGGCTACGGGTCCAGTTAGGCTCCTGAGTCGCGATGCTCAGTAGTCCCCCTTGACGTACGAGCGGCTCCCATACCTTTCCTCGCCAGCTTTTCCGGAGATGGGCGCGTGAAGACCAGGTTTGGCAGACCTGGGAAGGTAGCGTGTACCAGGCTTGGCCAGGTAGCAGCCCCCGTGCAGCCCCCTCATGCGTACATCCCTGGGGAACGCAGCGAGAAGGGGGCCACTAGGGACCTTCCTGAGGTTGGATGCAGCCGCTGGGGCGCCCTCAGTTGTTTATCCCCCCGCACGGGGCGTGGGGCTTCCACGTTGCGTGGGCATAGCCATTGGAGGACCGTGTTGACTGCCAGCACGGGGTTGTGGCTTCCACATTGCGTGGGCATAGTCATTGGAGGACCGTGTTGACTGCCAGCACGGGGTTGTGGCTTCCACATTGCGTGGGCATAGTCATTGGTGGACTGTGTTGACCGCCAGCACGGGGCTGTGGCTTCCACATTGCGTGGGCATAGTCATTGGAGGACCGTGTTGACCGCCAGCATGGGGCTGTGGCTTCCACATTGCGTGGGCATAGTCATTGGTGGACCGTGTTGACTTCTCCGCCAGCGCTGGGCTGTGGCTGCCAGGGGGCGTGGGAAGGAACCCCTCCGCATCCTCGGGGGGCTCCGGGCGTGTACAGCCCATAGAGTTCGTACGCGTGGCTGGCACGGCAGAACTGGGAGGTGTATCTGGGAGCTCGCGAGGGCGCTTTGGCCTCGCGAGGTCCCTACCTCAAAGGCGGTTGGCGCCTGAATCTTCTTGTAGATGGGGCCGTCCGAAGCCCTGCTGACTTCTTCTTCTTCATGAGTGAGGCAGGTTGGGAGTCCTTTTGTCACTCTACGTCTGTAGGTCCTGGTCCCGCACATTTCCCGACCGCCGTAGCGTACGACTGGATCACCAAGGACGCAACTACGAGGTTAGGCCCCGGCACCCTTGATGCCGACCGGATCAACAAGGACGACATCAAGGGGCGAGTGGCTTTATGACCAGTAAGGCTCCTGAGGAGCCCCCTTTGACGCTCAAGTGGCTCTACGTCGGCAGGTCCCAGTCCCGCACATTTCCCTACCGCCGTAGTGTACGACCGGATCACCAAGGACGCAACTACGGGGTGAGGCCCCGACACCGTTGATGCCGACCGGATCACCAAGGACGACACCGAGGGGCGAGTGGCTATATGACCGGTAAGGCTCCTGAGGCGCGATGCTCAGGAGCCCCCTTTGACGCTCGAGCGACTCCCATTCCACCCTGGCGGCTGCTGCCTCAGAAGGCCGTGGGGCCTCCCGAGACTCCATGCTGAGGCGCCGCGCTGCGGCCGGAGCCCCCGAGCGGGGGTCGACCGCCCAAAGATGCAAGTCCCAGACGCGATAGGGCCTTGCATCCCAGTTCCGTGGTGCCCCGGGAAGGGCCGTAGCGCACAGCCCCTTGTGAAACACCAACTTAGAAAGGGTGGTGCGGCGGCATTCACGCCAGCAAGGAGCCATGCAGGCATGGTAGAACGTTAGGAAACAGACTAGATGCATGAGAAACTATTGAAATATGCATAAACGAGGCGACTGTAGGGGTGTGCCCTGATCACCTGAGGATAATGCGGCCCGGTGGGCGCCCTCAAACGGGGTAAACCAAAAAATTACCTGGCAACAGCCAACAAAAAGTCACCTGGCGGCCATGCCGCTGAAGAGCCGAAGCTGCCATCATAGCCTGATCTCACACCTCCACGAGCGCGACCCTCATGGGTCCGTCGTCCCCCGGGGCTTGGGACCTTCGCTTGGTCCGAGCATCTCCTCCAACTCCTCGCCGTGCCTCGCCAGGCAAGGTATGAGCATGGCTCAGTAAAGGTGCTGGAACGTGAGGCCTGCGTTCGCCAGTCCGAAGGGCATGTGGACGCAGGCGTTCGGGTAGACCCATCCATGATCGGCACGCGCTGGCCAGAAGGGGCCCTGGGACTCGGCCCTGTTGATCGCGAGCGCGTTGACACAGATGCGCGGCTGGTCGGCCGTGCCGATGACGGCGGCTGCGATTGGTGGTGCTGGGCAGTCCCCGCCTCGCATGGCCTGCGCTTCTCGAAATTCCTCGATCGCTCTGATGACGGACTCTTGCGAGCTCGGTGCCGCACGCCGTGCTCCCAGCTCGATCTGACGTGCGTCAGGATGCGCCTTCAGGTTGTGCTAGAGCGCCGCTCTCGTCTCACTGGCCAAGCCGGGAACTCCTCGGATGGGAGCCCCCGAGCCCGACCCAAGAGGGGCGCCAAGCGCGCTTTCCTATGCGATAGGAGGTGGGGCCCCGTCCCTGGGCGCAGAGCTCGAGGTTCCGGGACGTCCCGCAGGAAGGAGCTGCTTCTTCTTCTTGCGCGGATCCTCGCGAGGCAGGGCGTCCTCCTCGTTGTCCGAGCGCTCGGCCGCCGCGGCGCGGTAAGCACGCTCGAGGGAGCAGACAGCATCCTTCTCATCGCAAGCAACGGTGATGACGCCGCCACTCCCTTGCATCTTGAGCACGTTGTAGCCATGGTGAGTCGCCGCCATGAACTTGGCGAGGGCCGGGTACCCAAGGATGGCGTTGTACGGGAGGTGGATGTGTGCGACGTCGAAGACGATGATCTCGGTGTGGTAGTTCTCGCGTCCTCCGAAGGTGACAGGCAGGCGCACTTGCCCGATGGGGACGGTGGACCCGTCGGTGACTCCCGAGAAGGGCTTGATCGGCATGAGCTGCTCATACGGTACCTGGAGCGTCTCGAAGGTCTCAATGGAGAGGACATTGAGCCCCGCTCCACTGTCGATGAGGGTCTTGGTGACGAGGACGTTGCTGATGGTTGGAGTGCACAACATGGGGAGCTTGCCGGCCATGGCCGAGCACCTGAGCCGATCCCTCGAGTTGAAGGTGATGGCAGTCTGGGACCACTTGAGGGGACGCATTGCTTCGGGCTTCGGGAGAGCCACATTCACCTCCCGTGTGAATTGTTTGAAGGCACGGTTTGACGTTGGGGCCTGGGCGCCGCCCAGGATACAAGCCAGCGCCCTGACCTCCTGGAAGCCCCCAGCCCCATCGTCCTACCTGTCTTCCTCTTACCTTCTGGGTGGCGGAGGCAGTGGAGGTAGACCAGCCTCACGAGGGCGGGCTTCGCGAGGCCGGCCGCGTCGCGACCCCTCCGGAGGGTCGTCACGCCAGCGATCCTCGCGAGTCTGATCACGCCAGCGGTCGTCTCGAGCTTGATCGCGCCAGCGGTCCTCCTGAGGCTGATCGCGCCATCCTTGACGCGGTTCCCGGTTGTCCCAGCGGCCTCCACCGCGGCATCCTCCGCGTCCGAAGCCCCGGTCAGCGCACCCAGGGCGCCTGCCGAAGTGCTCGGCACGGACTAGTTTGAGTTCCTGGCAGTCGGCGGTGTCGTGGTTGTTGGTGCCATGGAAGATGCATGTCGGTTTTCCCCCCGGGGGGTGTTCCTCTCCCCGGCTGCACTTTGCCTCAGGCTCGGTCGCAAGCACCGCTGGGGCCTTGCGCTTCGCCTCCTTGGCCTTGGTCTTCTTTTCTTCTGGCTCTGCCACCGGAGGCCCGCGGAGAGACAGGCGGCCCTCCTCGGCCTTGGCGCACCTGTTCTCCAGATTTAACATCTCCAAGGCAGAGCACAGTTCATCATTCATGGCGAGCTCTTCCTTCATCTTGAGGTCCGTGACGCCGTCGGTGAACGCTGAGATGATGGCCTCGTCTGACGCCCTCAGGATCTTGAGGCGCGTAGTCGTGAAGCGTTGTATGAACTTGTGCAGGGTCTCCCCATCCTGCTGCTTGATACGCCGCAGGTCGTTCACGGTGGGCGCGCGGTCGCGGGTGCCTTGAAAGTTAGCGATGAAGCATTTGCGTAGGCCATCCCAGGAGGTGATGCATGCCTCCGGGAGGTTAAAGAGCCAGGAGAGCGCGCCGCCCTTGAGCGCCATGGGGAACCAGCATGCCATGACCTTGTCGTCTCCTCCAGCCGCTCGTATGCTCAGGGAGTAGAGCTGTAGGAACTCGGCTAGATCTGGTGTGCCGTCGTAATGCGGGGGCATGTCAGGCTTGAACTTGCAGGGCCACGCGGTTGGGTAGAGCTCTGGGGCGATGGCGAGGCACCCCACTGGTTCGGCGGGTGCTGCATGCATGGGAGGGACCTGGTCTTGACGCTCCTGCGGGGCCACCTCGAGTGGTGCCCGGTCGCGGCGTTGGGTCGGCAGCGCGGGGAGCGCACGCGCGTCGACGCGCGGCCGGGGAACCACCTGGCAGCTTACTTCATCTCCCGCTCTCGCCCGTGGTTCGCGAGGCCGGTCACGGGGGCGCGCTTCACGCCTGGGCTCGGGGTCGGCGTCGCGTTGCGGAGGAGGTGGCGGCGCGTCCGGGGCCACGTCGTCTACCAGGGATGGTTGGGGTCGAAGCGAGTAGGAGAGTGCTGAAGCGTCACTGGCGGCACTGACGAGCTCTGCGATGCGCCGAAGCCAGTCGTCGTAGTGGCCGGGGGCAGGGCGGTAGCGGAGCAGCTCGTTAGCCATGGCGAGTGCGCCCTGGCCACGCACCGGCCCGGGCCGAATGTGGGAAGATGACCCGGAAGCTGGGACGATCGATGGAGTAGCGGTCTGGCCATCGCGCCGCGCGGTGACCGGCTGGGATGAGGCTTGCTGCTCTTGGGCGTCAGGGTCTGTGGCGGCGTTTGCCGCAGGCGAGGGTGACCTGCGTGCGCCGGCGCGGCCCACGGGTGCCGTCTAGGCGACGCGGGTGGCTCGGCGCTCAGCGCGGGCTCGGCGAGCGTCAGACATCAGAGCGGCGCGGTGGGAGAAGATATTGGGCTGACGAAGACTCCGACACGCCCCCTACCTCGCGCGCCAAATGTCGGATTTCGGGCTCCGCAAAACCCTTAAGATTCGAACACAGGGGCGTGTGCAAAGATCCCCAGCGGCTTCACCCAACCTAGCTCGCTGCTCGATGAACACAGCAATGAACTCGCACGATGACGAGGAAGAAGATTAACATGACGGTTTACCCAGGTTCGGGCCGCTGCGAAGTGTAATACCCTACTCTTGCTTTATTGGATTGCCTCTCGAGGAGGTGGGGTGTATGAACTAGTACAGTGTTTTAGAGCCTCGTGAGGGCTTCCCCGAGGTGTTCAAGGCCCTCTGTGGCTTGGTGATGGATGAGTGGTCGAATGGATCGGGGGTCCCTCTCTACGGTGTAGCCTACCCTCTATATATAGCGGTGGCTCGAGTCCTCTTCCCTTATCGCAACGGCGGGAAGGGATCCAACAATGGCCAATTTTGATGGGGGACAAGAGTACATGCTCGCCCTGCCCAAAGGCGGTCTTCGCCTGCAAAGTAACTGTCGACAGCGCAGAGGTGGGCTCGGCGATGAAATCCGCCCTGCGGGGCTGGTGGTTGCGGTCTTGTTGCACCGGAATGGAAACCTTTGGGGGTGCTTTGGGAACCCGCGTACGTCCTTGCTCCCTTTGCACCAAAGGGGAAACTGTGCCGTCTGGCGCGCTGGCGCCCGCCTGTCCTTCCTTGCATCATCTTTGACTCCTGAGGCCAAGCCTTGTATAGAGATCTCCGCCGCTCCGGAGGGGGCCTGGGGAGGCCCATCCCTTGCCGGTCTTGACGCTGCTCCTCCTCGTGAGCCTTGGGCCCTCGCGAGGACCTTGTCTTGAGTGGGGCCACGCCCGACTATGATTGGTGGACGAAGTGGGCCATGCCCTAGGCCGCAGGCAGGCAGGTCTGGGTACCCCCGTTCCCAGAACACCGACAGCTCCCGCCAAGGAATCGAAGAAGGGGAAGAAGTCTAGCGGGGACGCCGGCAAGGACTCCGGGAAGCACACCTCTTCGGAGTGCGATGCACCCGTCGATGACCTGCCGGAGAGTTCCACTAGCAAGAGATCCAAGATCACCAATCTTGCGACGAAGAAGGTCCCGGCAGGGCAGGATGGCGCTGATGGTACGTTTACCAACAGTGCTACCCTAAATGACAAATAGGAAAGCGCGCTCGTTGCCTTCATGCGGGCGAATGTCGATGTGTTTTCTTGGCAACCATCTGACATCCCCGGTGTTCCCAAGGAGGTAATTGAGCACCACCTTGCTGTCTGCCCTCATGCCAGGTCCATCAAGCAAAAAGCTAGAAAGCAAGCCTTGGAGCGGCAACAGTTCATCGCCGAGGAGATCAAGAAGCTCGAAGCAGTAGGTTTGGTCAGAGGAGTGTTGCATCTAACTTGGTTAGCCAACCCGATAGTGGTGCGCAAGGCGAATGGGAAATGGAGGCTTTGCATTGATTTCACTGACTTGAACAAAGCATGCCCGAAGGACCCTTTTCCCTTGCCGCGCATCGATCAGATTGTTGATTCCACTTCCGGGTGTGACTTGCTTTCCTTCTTGGACGCATACTCTGGATACCACCAGATATTCATGGCCAAGGAAGATGAGGAAAAGACCGCGTTCATAACTCCGTGTGGCATGTACTGCTTTGTACGTATGCCTTCGGGTTAAAGAGCGCTGGTTCTACCTTTCCATGGGCCATGCAGATTGGATTTGAACCTTAGTTGCACAGGAATGTGGAAGCTTACATGGATGACATAGTAGTCAAAACCAGAGATGAAGCAACCCTCATACATGACTTGGAAGAAACTTTTATGAACTTGCGCAAGATCAATTTGAAGCTCAACCCTGATAAGTGTGTGTTTAGTGTCCCATCCGGCAAGCTGCTTCGGTTCTTTGTATCTCAGCGGGGAATAGAAGCCAATCCCGACAAGATCAAAGCAATCGAGCAGATACAAGCACCCAAGTCCGTCAAGGACGTAAGACGATTGGCCGGATGCAGTGCCGCCTTGAGTAGGTTCATCTCGAAATCCACCGAACACGCCCTGCCGTTTTTCAAGATTCTGAAGAAGGCCGGCTCAATGAAGTGGACCCCAGAAGCAGAAGCAACGCTGCAAGATTCCTCCGCTCCCACCTTGGTCGCGCCTAAACCGCAAGAACCGTTGCTACTATACATGGCGGCAACGAATCAAGTGGTTAGTGTAGCGCTGGTGGCGCAGCGAGAAGTGGGTGAAGATGTAGCCACTGCGATCGATTTCACTAGGGGTGGAACCGAAGCATTTGCGGCAGGACCTAATACAAACCGAGGGGAACCAAAGTAAGCAAACAAAGGTAGTTTCAAGGAAGCGACAAAGAAGAAAGTGGTGCAGCGACTAGTATACTTTGTCAGCTCCTTGTTACAAGGGACTAGGTCAAGGTACTCTGGAGTGCAAAAGCTGATCTTTGGCCTTCTCATGGCCTCGTGGAAACTGCGCCACTACTTCCAAGGCCACGAGATGACAGTTGTCACCCGCTTTCTGTTGCAGCGTATATTGAGGAACCCCAAAGCCACTGGCAGGATAGTTGAGTGGGCGCTAGAGTTGTCAAGTTTTGGTTTGAATGGACGCCCATGCCAGACGAAGAGGTTCCAGAGACAATTCTCCCCGGCAAAGAAGCGCTTAAGGAATGGATCATGTATTTTAACGGTGCTTTCTCGCTTCAAGGCGCCGGAGCAGGCATGCTCCTCATCGCCCCCACCGGAGAACATCTCAAATATGTGGTTGAAATGCACTTTCCCAGGGAGGAGGCCAACAACAACACCGCTGAGTATGAGGTGCTCCTTGGCGGACTCAGAATCGCGGTGGAGTTGGGAATCAGGAAATTGATCATCCGAGAAGATTCTCAACTCGTAGTAAAACAAGTCAACAAAGATGATCAGAGTCTATTGATGGAAGCATACGTGGAAGAGGTGAGGAAGCTGGAGGAGCAATTTGATGGATTGCAAGCAGAGCATGTACCGCGTGTAGAAAATAGCATCACTGATCATCTATCAAAGTGCGTCGCGGGAAAGCTTCATGTGGAACCAGGAACTTTTGTCCTCCACCTCACTCAGCCATCAGTATCCCCGTCAACGATGACCAGGAAAAGGAGAAAGCTGAACTCTGGCAAGCATTTCCCAACAGAGCTTCCAGAAGCCGCTGGTAGAGAGGCTACTGGGGACAGTCTCATTTCGGTTGGTGAGCAGCTCCCTCCTGCGGGGCCCCAGGTTATTGCGGTCGAGGTAAGCGCTCCCACGAACGAGGAGATGCCTTTAGTCCTCGTTGTTGAGCCACAGGCTCCAGCTTGGGCGCAACATATAGTCCACTTCCTTCAAACAGGAGAACTTCCCGAAGAGCAGGAAGAAGCCGAAAAAGTAGCCCGTCAGTCAAGTATGTACCAGTTTGTCGATGACACTCTGTACAGAAAAAGACCAAATGGTGTGAAACTAAGGTGCATTCGCCGGGAAGATGGACTGAATCTGTTGGCAGAGATTCACGGAGGCATGTGTGGGTCTCACATTGGATCAAGGGCCCATGCCGGAAAAGCCTTCCGCTAGGATTTCTATTGGCCCACTGCCCTCCAGGATGCAACTGAGCTAGTCACCAAATGTGAAGCTTGCCAGTTCCATTCCAAGAACATTCATCAACCAGCGCAAGCTCTCCAGACGATCCCTTTATCCTGGCCATTCTCGTTCTGGGGGCTCGATACTTTGGGCCCCTTTCCCGTGCCGTCAGGGGCTTTGAATTCTTGTTCGTACCAATCGACAAGTTTACAAAGTGGCCTGAGGTCGAACCAGTAAGAAAGGTGACTGCGCAGTCTGCTGTCAAGTTCCTGAAAGGACTAGTGTGCCGTTTTGGAGTGCCCAACAGGGTGATCACCGATAATGGCACCCAGTTCACGAGCCGCACCTTTATGCAATACATCCAAAGCCTTGTAAGCAAGGTCTCCTTTGCCTCTGTTGCCCACCCGAGAAGCAACGGGCAAGTCGAGAGGATGAATGCCGAAGTGTTGTGTGGGCTCAAGACAAGAACTTTCGATAAACTGCGAAGAGGCGGCAAGCGCTAGATAGATGAGCTGCCGGTGGTTCTTTGGTCCCTCAGAATGAGACCAAATCGAGCTACCGGCCAGACGCCCTTCTCCCTAGTATATGGGGCGGAAGCAGTTCTCCCCACGGAACTCATATACGGGTCACCTCGAGTACTTGCCTACGATGAAGTAGAGCAAGAGCAGCTATGGCATGACGATGCCATGCTCCTCGAGGAAGATCGTCTCTGGGTCGCTGTGCGTGCTGCACGCTACCAGCAAGCCCTGCACGCTACCAGCAAGCCTTGCGTCCACGCCCGGAGCCTTGAGGAAGGCGACCTTGTCCTTAGGTGCGTTCAGTCCGCCAAGGGTACTAACAAGTTGACGCCGAAGTGGGAAGGCCCTTATCGGGTAGCACGAGTCCCCAGACCTGGCGCAGTCCGTCTAGAGACCGAAGATGGCATCAAACTGCTTAACTCATGGAATATTGAGCATCTTCGTAAGTTCTACCCGTAAGGCGCGGTCGCCAGGCTCAGTCCCCGGCAAGCACCTTTTTACAAGCCTTGACGCAGTGCATGTAACCCTATGTACAAAGCCAGGCGCAGACCCTGTGCATGCAATAATAAAGCTAGGCATTGCATCATACCATCGAAATGCATGTTTACTATGCATTTTTATGTTGCAGTGTTATCACTTTTATGTTTTAGAAATTTGCTAGATTACTTGATGAGCATGTGATCCTTGTTACCGCATTCTCTCTCTCTAGAGGACAGAGGCCTCTTGCCCTACATGTTTGACCATCAGGAAAACAAGGAAGAAGGGCAAAGAAACAAGGACGGCGGCCCGTCGTACTCTAGAAAGGGATACTGCTGAGAAGATAAGTCTAATCACATATTCCAAGCTCGGCGCCATTTGCTCCCTTAAGGAAACCCTTGCTATCCTTTTTGACTATGTACAATGGATTCCTTCACGCAATGGAAACCCTTGTTGGGACGAGCCATCCCCCAGCTCCTATCGCTTATCAGCTCTGGGGGTCCGCACTGATACCGACAAGGAGCCTTGCTTGGGAATAATACAAGCTTGCTGACGGGGCTCGCCACCCCCCTTTGGCGCTCGCGGTTAGTACTGACACGGCAAATAGTTTCATGCGCCAAGCACAAACATGCTGACATAGTATAAACAAGGGGAGAAAAGGATAGTACTTAAGGAAGAGAAATAGCATTCTTTCATTCCTTTTCGGTACAAAACGGATAAAGATTACATTATGATTGGCTAAAACTTGGCAAGCGCCTACATCTTTTGATTTATAAAAAGATAAGTGCCCCGTAGTGCCTTTCTTGTCCCTCTCCTCATAGGGATTGGGTGGAGAAGAAAATGAGGGCAAAAGGAGCGCCTGGCTGGGATTCGGCGCCTCCCCGCTAGGGACAGCGGGACGCGTCCCCTAGGCAGGGCGGACGAAGCCGGCAGGGAGGAAGAAGATGAAGGGCAGGTGCAGATGGTGGTGCTGCCAAAGCACAACCGGTGATGATGGTGCTGCCTGCAATCACGATGCGTCGGAGATGTCGTCCCCGCTCTTGAAGCATCGTGGGTTGCCGCCGCCGTTATCTTCCTCATCACCATCGCTCAAGGGGACACCTCCGCCGTCGTCCGACCTCTTGACGCGGCAGCCGAGGCAAACGCCAAGCCTCTCGAAGAGCCTCACAGAGAGCATGGTCATCCCCGTCGACCAAAGGCAGGAAAGACCCCCTGCCCTTAAGGACTACATGCAGGCAAAAGGCTCCTACCCATGTGAGGGATACATAGTGCAATGGGTGGGGAACTCTGCCACAACCCATGATGGACCGCTGCTGCGACCACTCGCGCGCAGCCGATGGCCGTACGAACTATCTTTCTCCGTCGCCTTGAAGGAGTGTAGGGACCGCAGTTGACCACAACACTGCGTTTCCGCTATGGACTCCAGCAGGGTGTCATCCGCGCGGCGTTCTGCCAAGATTTAAGCAGCTGGCCCTAGCGCGGCCGCCGCGCCACCCGCTTCCCCGTCCAAGACCCCTCCCGCCAGCTCTCAGTCCAAAACCATCGACCCAAGCTGGGGGCTGGGCACGGACACAAAAATAAGACCCTGCGATGGCAGGCGCGCTCGCCCGACCCTTCCCCCTGACCATCAGGAGGGAAGGGACGGTCCAAAGACAGAGAAGAAGGGCAAGCTATGTGAACCTGAGATCTAGGAGGAGAAGGGAATGGATGAGAATCGCCCGTTGTCACCCCCCAATTTATAGGGAAGGGTACGGGGGCTGGCTCTCCTCCGCTCCAAGGCGGCCGCCCATCTCCACCAATCCCACTACCCACGATCATGGGCGAACAGGTAACCGCCCCATTGCTCCAATCCCTGGCGCTACAGTTTCTGCCACTCCCACGCCTTTGAGCCATGCGCATCCATCACAAACTCCCCTCAATGCATGCGGCGCGCGTGGCGGAAACGGCCTAAGGTAGTAGGTAAGTGCTGGCTTGAAAGTCGACAGTTACTCCCTCATATTGCGTGCCAGTGCATAAGTATTGGGCCTGACCCAACGGCGCTGGACGAGCGCGTTTGGGCCAGACCCGGGGGCTCCTGTCGGTGCACTAGGACTGGTGTACCCAGTGTCCCTGACTTATGCACAGGCAGTAGTAGCAGAACCCATCAACGTAAGTAAGGTCAAAACAAGTCCAAACCAGAGAAGCCGCTCTACATGAGATCAAGGAGCGCATCAAGAAGATGAAACCAGCATTCAAGACCAAGACTCTGACAGAAGCAACCTACGCTGGCTAAGCAACGCCGGCAAGGTCGATGCAACAGCCCAGAGCAGGCCCGAACCACGCCAGTCGCGTCCCCGGTGCCTTCTGGGGACCGAGGCGCACACATCTTCGGGAAGACCCGACAAGCCATCCCCCGGCAAGCGCGAGCCGATCGGCCACCGCTCCACCGCATCGCAATGCCAGTCATTTGTCGATGCGGTGTCGAGCCCTCGGGTGGCTAAGTGGCTCTCGCTAAGCATGTGGCGACTCGCTGGGAGACAGATTATGCCCATTTGACACCCATCAAGAGGCGTGTCAAGATATTGAGCAATAGTTAGCTAAAGCGGTGGTAAAAGCCTGCCGGGAATGCATCCCCGTACGCCACCTAGGCTAGCATTTATGGCATTTTGTTCTAAGTGTCAGGGTTAGGTATGATAGCATTGTTAGCTATCTAATCACTAGATAATGTCGGTTTTGCCACTGTGGTTGCCCCTTGAGCTATAAAAGGAGGCCCAAGGCAACCTAGCTAAAGATTCGGACCTTTGGACACTTGTACTCACGTAGCAGCTCTCCCGAAGGCAACCTTGCCGGGTTTGAGCACTGCGTGTGCTTCGTGTTCCCCCGATCAATCCACCACAGCAGGAGTAGGGTTTTATGCTTCCCAGTGGCCCGAAGCTCGGTAAAACACCAACGTCTCATCGTCGTGCTGCCTCACCACCTCTGCTCTTTGTGCAATGTGACCTCACCCCTGCCGAACCACAAAGGGGCCCGTGGCCCCATAGGTGATCGTGGGCATCATGACCCGACATCAGTTGAACTACATGTTGGTGAGACTATGTGTAATGAACTAATAGTGCAATGTAATTGTAGTCTTAAGCTACAATCGCTCTGGTTTATTAGATTTTATGCGTTTCTTAGACTAACCGATGATTGACCATAGCACAAACAACTTATTAGCGTGAATCATCTATGTTACTTTCAGTCTTTCCACATAGTTTTATAATAGAAACCGTTTGCCCACAACACGCACAACTTCAGGTTGAAGTTGGCAAAAAAATTGAACACGTACGGTAAATATTAGGGTGAATGTTTAGCGTTGATAATTATTCCCTAGATTGGAACTATGTGCGATGACTTTCATCACTTGTGTTCTGATTGGCAAGAACACATCCTCACGGATCACTTGTCTGAACCGCAGGATGTACACAGATTGAACGGCAGTCCGTATCTCCATCACGCCGGAGTGCTAGTTTTTTAGAGTGATATTTTCGATTTATCACACATTGTTGGGTCTGTAAACCATTGCCTTCGAAGCACATTATCTAGAATGACATTTACGCTTTATAGCACAAGGTTAGGTGTATGAACCGTTGCCTCGGAAGCACATTATTCTAGGACCGAAAACCCTCAGCACCCACACGTCAGAAAACCCTCACCCGCCCCCTCCTTCGCCCCTCCCCCTCCCCGTCCCTAGTAGCACCTACAATACTCCTCCGGGCCTCTACATGTCATCGCCTATCCCTGCGGCAACCACTTAGCTCGAAGCCTGTCGCCGCCACCGGCCACCGCCAAACGCCACCGCATTTCTCCACTGCCGCTTGCCGCGGCCTATCGGCACTGAGTTTCTTGACGCTGCTGATACATCTCCAACGTATCTATAATTTTTGCTTGTTCCATGCTGTTATATTATCATTCTTTAATGTTTTACAATCATTTTATAGCAACTTTATATAATTTTTTGGGACTAATCTATTGACATAGTGCCAAGTGCCAGTTGCTGTTTTTTGCTTGTTTTTTACGTCGAAGAATATCTGTACCTAACGAAATCCAATCGGGACGAAACTTTTTGGATAATATTTTTACACCAGAAGAAGGCCAGTGGGCCAACAAAGTAACTAGAAGGGAGCCCAGGCCACCCACAACCCACCAGGGCGCGCCAGGGGCCCCGGGCGCGCCCTGATGGGTTGTGGCTGCCTCAACAACCTTCTCCACAGCCTCTGAGATCTATAAATACCCAAATATTCCACAAACGCTAGAGGAGTCGACAAAAAATACATCCAACCGCCGCAAGTTCCAAAACCGTGAGATCCAATCTAACACCATCATGAAGGGGTTCATCATCCTCATTGGTGCCTCTCCGATGATGCGTGCGTAGTCCACCATAGACCTATGGGTCCGTAGGTAGTAGCTAGATGGCTTCCTCTCTCTCTCTTTTGATTCTCAATACAATGGTCTCTTGGAGATCTATTTGATGTAAACTTTTTGCGGTATGTTTGTTGGGATCCGACGAATTTTGATTTCATGATCAGTTTCTACCCATGAATATTATTTGAGTCTTCTTTGATCTCTTGTATGCATGATTACTTATAGCCTCATATTTCTTCTTCGAATCTTTGGTTTAGTTAGGCCAACTAGATCGATTTTTCTTGTCATGGGAAGAGGTGCTTTGTGATGGGTTCGATCTTGCGGTGTCCTCTCCCAGTGACAGAAGGGGCATCGAGGCACGCATGTATCATTGCTATTAAGGATAACAAGATGGGGTCTATTCCTACATGAATAGATCTTGTCTACATCATGTCACCGTTCTTATTGCATTACTCCGTTTTTCCATAGATTCATCAAAACAAGCACACAATGCAACAAAAACAGAATTTGTCAGAAATACTCTCATGCTTCACTTAGATTAATTTGAGAGTTGGTAATTTTGAAGAAATCCTCTCATGCTTCACTTATATTATTTTGAGAGATGAAACTTTTATGCTCATGTTCTTCACTTAAATTTATTTGAGCTTGTCAAAAGCAATGGCAATATATGAAACTAGTCCCAAAGTGATAGATATTCAAGGGGGGTATAATAAAAACTTACATGAAGATCATTGGACAAATTAAACTTGATTCCTTGTATTAGTTTTGAGACATGATGATAGTGATATGTGAGTCATGTTGGTGAGTAATTATGCTTTAGTAAGAATATTGGTTTTAAGCTTTGTGATTCCCTATGCAAGCACGAAAGTCAATAGTTATGCAATGAAATTACATCCTACTTATGGTGCATTATTCGGTATTAGTTATGCTCAATGCCCGTTTATGTGAATTTTCGTTTCTTGGTTGGTTGCTTCTCAATCTATTTGCTAGCCTCCACTTGTACTAAGTAGAAATACTACTTGTGCATCCAAAATCCTTAAACCCAGTTTTGCCTTATGAGTCCACCATACCTACCTATATGGGATATTTCCATGTCGTTATAAGATAAATTTGTATGTGCCATCTCTAATTTTAAAAAATAAAATTCCTTTTTGTGTGCTCGTACCGCTCATGAAACGGTAGGGGGTATCCAATATTTTTCCATGATAGATGTGTTATTCTCAAGATGAGTGTTTATTCACTTGTCATTGCATGAGAGTACGGCGGTAATAGGGATGCCCAGTCCCGAAATGAAAAAGAAATTTACTTTATGTTGTAAAATAATAAATTCCTTGGAAAGTGTTGGTATGGAAGGCAACCGTGGATACGGCCAGCCATGGATTGTGAAAGAATGGTGGAAAAAGGAATAAACTTTACTTTATGTTTGGGAAACACCTATGATATATCTAGCATGGAAAGTATTGATAATTACTTTGTCGTCTTCATTGACAGGAAAACCATGCCACCCAAAATATTTTTTTTCTCTGAATTTAAACTTTGAGCTCTGGCGCCTCTACAAATCCCTACTTCCCTCTGCGAAGGGCTTATCTATTTACTTTATGCAATTTTTATTTTTAATTTGAGTCTCCATCTTCTCTTATAAAGCACCAACTAGGGGGCACTATGATCATACTTGTGCATTGGGTGTAGCTAATATTTGAGTGTGTTTCATAAATGGATCAATGATTGAGCATGATGGGCTAGGGATAACTTTCTTCAGTGTTGATATTTTGAAAGACATGGTTGCTTGTTAGCATGCTTGAGTATTAAAGTCTTTATGTCAAAACTAGACTATTGCTTTGAACCATCTAGAACTCCAAATGTCCATGCTACAAAAGAAAAGAATATGTGATGAACATGTTAGGCAGCATTCCACATCATAAATTCTGTTTTTTTCATTTACTTACTCGAGGACGAGTAGGAATTAAGCTTGGGGATGCTGATGCGTCTTCAATGTATCTATAATTTTTGCTTGTTCCATGCTGTTATATTATCATTCTTGGATGTTTTACAATCATTTTATAGCAACTTTATATCATTTTTTGGGACTTACATATTGACATAGTGCCAAGTGCCAGTTGCTGTTTTTTGCTTGTTTTTTACTTCAAAGAATATCAGTACCAAATAGAGTCCAATTGCGACAATACTTTTTCGAGAATTATTTTGGACCAGAAAAAGGCCAGTGGGCCAAAGAAGTAACCACGAGGGAGCCCAGGCCGCCCACAACACACCAGGGTGCGCCAGGGGCCCCGGGCATGCCCTGATGGGTTGTGGCGCCTCAGGAACCTTCTCCACCACCTCTGAGCTCTATAAATACCCAAATATTCCAGAAACTCTAGAGGAGTCGACAAAAAATACATCCAGTCGCCGCAAGTTCCAGAACTGTGAGATCCAATCTAACACCATCACGGAGGGGTTCATCATCCTTATTGGTGCCTCTCCGATGATGCGTGAGTAGTCCACCATTGACCTACGGGTCCGTAGGCAGTAGCTAGATGGCTTCCTCTCTCTCTTTTGATTCTCAATACAATGGTCTCTTGGAGATCTATTTCATATAAACTTTTTGCAGTGTGTTTGTTGGAACCGATGAATTTTGAGTTCATGATTAGTTTCTATCCATGAATATTATTTGTGTCTTCTTTGACATCTTGTATGCATGATTACTTATAGCCTCATATTTCTTCTTCGAATCTTTGGTTTAGTTAGGCCAACTAGGTCGATTTTTGTTGCCATGGTAAGAGGTGCTTTGTGATGGGTTCGATCATACGGTGTCCTCTCCCAGTGACAGGGCAGCGAGGCACGCATGTATCGTTGCTATTAAGGATAACAAGATGGGGTCTATTCTTACATGAATAGATCTTGTCTACATCATGTCACCGTTCTTATTGCATTACTCCGTTTTTCCATGAACTTAATACACTAGATGCATGCTGGATAGCGGTCGATGGGTGGAGTAATAGTAGTAGAGCAGAATCATTTCGGTCTACTAATCTTGGACGTGATTCCTATATAATGATCATCGCCTTGGATATCGTCATGATTATTTGATCTTCTATCAATTGCCCAACAGTAATTTGCTCACCCATCGTGTGCTATACTCATGAGAGAAGCCACTAGTGAAACCTACGGCCCCCGGGTCTACTTTTCGAACATATTGGTTTCCCATCTATCTTTTTCCGCTTTTGTTTTCAGATCTATTATTCCAAAAAAACAAATATACGTTGTTGCACTTTTTATTTGCCTCTTTTATTTTGAGTTCTTGCGAGATCTATCTATTCAATCTATCACTACCTAATCTATCTTTTTACCATAGAGAGATTGACAACCTCTCTTTCGCGTCGGGTTGCAAGTATTTGTTCTTTGTGTGCAGGTGCTATTTACATAGTGTTGCATGATCCTGCTACTAGTTCGATACCTTGGTTTCATAACTGAGGGAAATACTTACCGTCGCTGTGCTGCATCATCCCTTCATCTTTGGGGAAATACCGACGCAGTCTCAAGCCACGTTAGCTCCTCGCCGTCGACCCAGCTCTCCCGATTAGGGAATCTTCGATACTGGTTTCCCCCCCATGGAGAACCAGGTAACTAATCTACCTGAATATTTCCACTCATCTCTTATCCCAGTCCGTCTGCCCCTTTTAATAACCCGGCTGAAATTGTCGTGGATTCATGTTCCT
This sequence comes from Elymus sibiricus, assembly GCA_039707655.1. Lineage (NCBI taxonomy): Eukaryota > Viridiplantae > Streptophyta > Magnoliopsida > Poales > Poaceae > Elymus > Elymus sibiricus. Next base: position 163,296,926 of record CM077669.1, read on the forward strand.
TCTAGCTCCGGGGCTTATCCTCCTATACAGAAAAAATGTTCCGTCTAACTGATTTGAGGGTTTTCATTCATAGAGTGTACAGTTCAAGTGATGGTGTCCTGGACTAGGGGGTACTCACCACGTCGCCTCCCGACCAGTGGGTCAGGCCGAGGACCCCCATGATGATTCACTAATGGGCCACTTCGGGCAGCCCATGATGCATACAAGGGAGATTCCACAAGACTTGGCGCACAAGACAAGGACTCCTCTAAACCCTAGGCCTACGGTGCATTATATAAATCGAGGCAAGGCTAGTCAATAGACAACCCCAATATCATTCATTACAACAACCTCGTGGTAGATACATGTACTATGGACTATCCCCATATGAATACAATCAAAACCAGGACGTAGGGTATTATCTCCTTGAGAGAGCCCGAACGTGGGTAAAATCATGTGTCCATGTTACCATCGCTCCAAGACGCCTAGCCTAGGACCCCTACCGCAAGGTATGCCGGATTCAGAACCGACATTGGTGCTTTCATTGAGAGCCTGCTGGGCGATCGCCGTGGATTGATGGGATGATCAGGTGCTTTTTTTATCAGATCTATTCCGTGCGAATTATTTTCTTTAAGAATTACTGTTGTCGGATTGTTTTTTTTTTGTTTAGAGAGGTTTGTCGAAGATCGATCCGCGGGCGCGAGGTGTCAAAAGTCCTGCAAAGCCAAGGACCATATGGCGGCAGTATCCAAGCCGGAGTCGTCTCCAGCAAGATGGCCTGAGCGCTGGCCTTGTCCCGTACATAGTCCCATGCCCCAAAGCAGTCACGAGGAGCCTGGAATGGCACAGCTTGGGCAGCGTATATATGGGCGATATCTAATTACTCCATGGCAGATTATCCCCTGGAGGTAAAACCGTCTTAGAAAATTGTTTGCATTTTTTCTTGGGCTAGCACATAGATCTAGCAAGGGTTGTGCTACCTCAAGCACTAGCACGCTGTGGAGAAGTCAGGACCATGAGACTAGTATTACAAGTCCACGTGATGACTCTGGAAGCTTTTTCACCTCGGATTTCTATGCACGGTTACCCCAAAAGGAACATCAGGTTCTATTTTTCTTGATTATCTGTACGTATATATTAATTTTCACATGGAATATTTTTCTGTCAGTTTGCATGGTTATATTTGTTGTAGATTTTTGCCGACCTGTTTATATTTCGGCCCACTGCCCTGCGATTGACATGCTGGTCCAGTCGGCTCCAAACTAGTGGCGTTTCGTGCTCAGCCTGCTTCATTAGTGTTCATCGCGGTTTGATGTGTTGTTCTCATCTACATTAGTTCTGACCTTGTTGATCGAGATTGGAAGAAATTTCAACGGCATCATGAACCAGGTGATATTTTTCTGATTAAATCTTTTTGCGGTGAACAATTTGTTTTGAACTTTGCTACTTGTTCGCACTACTTCTTCGCAGATCAAAAGTTTAGACAGCCCTGTCTATCAGCGAAGCGCACTACCGTTCCTGATGGTCCAATGGTGGACATGCGGACTGCCACACAGTTGTGGCAGGCCGCCCCAAAGCGTCAAATTCGAGATGATCCGCCACCGCCACTTCTTTTTCCTCCACTGGTTGAAGTCTCAGGCCCGGTCTCTTGGACGAGGACTTACTACTAGTATTGTTTCCATAAAAAAGAATCTACTTCGCGTGAAGCATCAGGAGGCTGGTTTGGTTTAATACCATGTCATTTGGGGACCTAGAAGAATTTTCACTTTGGTCCGCTCCATTGAGAATAATTTCAGGTTTTATTTTTCCTAACTATTTATTGAACATGTGAAATTATTAGACCCGGAATATTTTTTGTTGGTTTGTTCTGCATTAGTTTTTGCAGATATATTCTACCAATATTCGTGTGTGACATTGGTTGGCCGAGCTCTTGCAGATTTCTGACCTATGTCGACATCGACCTCGCACCAGATAATCGACCTCGACTACGCGACACTGCTACCTCGGCGAGCTAACGTCGTAGTCCCACCTCTACCGACCTCGGTTATCGGCTCTGACTATGTAACACGGTCATCTCGGCGCGCTGATGTCGTCGTCTCACGTCCGTCGACCGAATTGTGTCGTCACCTTGGTGCGCTGCCATGTGTCGGCATCCTCGCGCCATCATTTCATTAAGTTGGCATCATATACGTCGACCTGCTCCGTCCCTTCGGCTAGTCCGGGGGCTTCACCATTTCTTCATCAACCGGCTCCGGGGACTTTGGCGCCACTAGCCGACCAGCTCCATCACCTCGGCTAGACCAGGGGTTTCGGCACACCACATCAACCGTGCTGCGTCGCCACTTCGGGACCAGCTTGGGGGTTGGGCCCTTGACCCGCTGCAAGCTCGTCCCGCGACATCAACACCGAGCACATTAACCAGCTAAGTCGCTTTAATGCTCAACTTTTTTCAATTTTTAATTTCTTTGCGGTTCACACAAGCATTATATTTGTGTTAAAAAAGTTGTTTGTTAAAAACGTAGCTTGTTAAAAGCATTGTTTGTTCAAAAAACAACTTTATTTTCCGATGTTACCTGGGGGCTCTCGAATTTATATGAGCCTCTTTATAATAAATGTGTTTTCTTCTTGGTTGTTGCAAATTCTTTATGTACTACTCCTTTTTATGACACAAGTAGCGGGCCCAATGCTGTGTGAGCTGGCTGGGGGGTGCTCTGGAACGCGTGGCGGCGCAGGAGTGGTGGAGACGACGGCTTGGGGTCACGTGGCGCGCTACGGTTGGCCGGGACGATGGCTGCGGCGCGCCAGGTGGCGGTGAGGGGTTTGGCCGGCGCGGATTTTGATGGGGGCGGCGGCTGGAGGTTAGGGGAGGCTAGGGGAAGCCATATTTGGACGTGGGAGGGCGGCTTAAATAGGCACGGTTCTAGGGTTAGTAGGTTTTGTCCGGTTTCGGACCGTCGGATCTCGATCAGGCGGTCCAAAACGGAGGAGTAGGCTAGGTGGGCTGGGCTGTGTAGGTGGGCTAGGTCTAGAGGAGAGAGGGAATTCGTGCGGCCCGGCGACAGAGTTTTTAAAACCGAAAACGACCGACGATTGACCGGCTATATTGCCGCTATATGTTTAACGGTTCGGGTATCATACGACCTCCGATTACGACAAAATTTGGCAGGCGGTCTAGCTACCACAGATTACGACCACTAGCCAAGTTTGGACCCAATCCGAAAACTTTTATACACACTAATATAAACAAAATATTTGCAGTGCTGCGGACGCGTGCGTGTGTGGTTGGTCTCTAACGGTCAACGGGGAGAACCGGCAACTACAACCGAAGGTAAGTTTTGAAAAATGACAATAGCGGATTGTCGATGTAATGCGGATGATGCGAATGATGCGATGATGAATGCAACAACCAAATAAATCACACGGCGGCAACAAAATAAAGGGGAATCTTCTGGAGCGTCGGTCTCGGGCTGTTACAACTCTCCTCCACTAACAAGAGATCTCGACCCGAGATCGTAGAAAGAAAATGGGAAGTGGAAGAGGAAAGGCAGAGGTAAAACTTAGTTGCTTCTTTGACAAACGAGTGAAACCAACGATCCTTGAAGGTTGCAAAGAAATGAAGAATGACGGGAAATAAGCAAGAATTCAAAAGAAATTTGGACAGCACTTCGGTAGAAAAGAGAAGCAAAACTTGATGCGATGGAAAGAACTGGAAAAGAGAACACAACAACCCGGTCAAATGGACAAGCAAGGAAGAACATGATCTTGTCAAAACAAAGGGAGCAACATCACACTGCCTCCGGAACAAAAGAATAGAAGCTAGATCTTTGAAAAGAATGGAGAAGAAAACATAACTTCTACCACAATTGAATTGAAAAGCATCATACAAAGAAGGATTCAACAGAGTTGTTGGAACATCAACAACAAAAAGAAAAGCTTGTTGTGAGCTTATGGAAAACATCTCAAAATTTTGAGGTGACAACCGGCCACTAACGGAAACAATGATTGCTTGCGAGCAACAAGATATGCAAAACTTCTTACACCAAGAGGATACATTTAGAACTCGGATCATGGATGAGCACCATGATAGCAACAATCCTTAGGAAATACTTCCTCTATAAGTAAATATAAGACGTTTTACATTACTAAAATAATGATCTCAAACATCTTATATATGTTACAGAGGGAGTACTTTACATGAAATCCAATCCAAGATAGCTCCAAGGAAAACAAATGGGTTTACATATCTCATTCTTGACCAAAAAAAATCGAGACTCCCCATAATCAAGAAGGCTATAACACCACCTCAAAAGATAAGGGAGAATGAATTGCACTTTGAAATGGAAGACAAAGAATACTTGAGGTCCTCCAACAAAATCTTGAAGAACACTTTGAGAATGAACAAAATCCTTGATGAACCACCATGAAGTCTTGGAGAGCTCTGGAATGAAAGGATGATAGAAAAAGAATTGAAGGTTGCAAAATGAACAAGATTGAGGCCTTGCAAGGATTTAGATGAAGCTTCACGATGAGATACTTAAGAAAAACTGGGAACTCTGGAAACAAAGATGAACAACTTAGAATTGAGAATTTGATATCATGAAAAACTCCGGAAGAAGGATTGAAACCACCTTTAGGAAACAAGAACAAGAATTATGTTATGCTTATCCTTCATCAATTAAAATTGATGACAAGCAGCGGATTTGGCATACTACTTATTCTTCTTGAAAAGAATTGAAGAGAGATAACACGAACTTGAAGAAGTATTGAACGAAAACACCGGTAAGAATTTGGAATGGAATGAGGATACTACAAATGAACGGAGATACATGACATGATAACGAAGAGATCACGACCCTCCTAGAGAAATCTTGGGTGAAGCACCGGAATAATTGAGATGCGAACAAAGAGACAACTATTGAGAAGAATTTAAGAATGAAAGTTGAAAGCTTAGAACGAAGAAATCTTCTGAACTGATGGCCTTCAAAGGATCGAGAATGAAAACAACTCTAAAATGCTCCGGATAGATATGGGAGGAATTTTCTCATTACCGAAATAATTTGAAAGAATAGCATGAAGCTAAGATGACGAATCTTCAAAGAACGGACCGAGATTTAAGAGAAACACTCCTTCAGTCTTCAACATTGAGAATGATGATGAGAAAAGATATCATGAATTACTGAGACACTCCATAACAATGAATAAGGAAAGTTTGAGCCAATGATGAAAATAATTCGAAGTGATCTTTGAGAAGGAATATGACTGATGAGAGTCATTCTTACGTCATATTTGAAAAGAGCTTGAGATCTCTAGAGAAGACTAGAAGAGCCAAGTAAGATCTTGGGGAAAACCTGTGGGTTATGGGCCCACTCAAAAGAAACCACCGTTGAAAGGATTGCTTAGGAAGAGAGATTGCACCGGTACAAATGAAAACTTGATGAGGTGAGAACCTCAAAATAATTTGAAAGGATTTTAAACGGAAACACGAATCTTCTAAGATATCTTGCCACTCCAGATAGAATAGAGAGGGGTGAAAACAAGAGAGGCTTGATTAAGGGTTTCCAACACGGGAAAGCATTTAAGGGAGGAAAAGGATATGATGAACACCAAGAGGTTGGATTAAATCCACGGGAAAGAAAATGGAGACGAAGAAATGATGAACTTGAAGCTCATGAGCATCTTCACAAAGGATCACCGGATACAATACGGAAGAAAAGATAATGAAAACTTCGATGAAAAGAAAGGCACTTGGATGACAATTTAATCACTGAAGAAAAGGGCGGGAGGGCGGTGAAAACAAAGACAACTTGGGATGGATGAAACGAACTCCAAAAAGGAATATGAGGATTGATCTTCCAAATATTGGAGAGGGTTGGATCATTTTGAAGAGGAGCACTCGGGACGGAAAATAATTGACATGACAATTTTATTGAGCAAAAGGATTAGCATTCCCATAGAAATATGAGAACACAGCTTAAGAAGATATGAAATCACCACTTGACATCGAAGCAACTCGAATTACCATAATCCAACAAAACAAAGGATGAGGCTTGCAAATTAAGCCGAAAACAAATACATAACCCATTATGCATTTGTTGGAAGGATAATCCTAGGTAACTACTCGAATTCCCACCTGAGAACTCCCGAAATCTTTGGTTATGCAGTCGGGTCCACGGATACACGGAGTAAAATCCATCACTCAACTCCTAGAGTAATACTACTCTCCAATGTATCACATCCGTCAACACATTACCAGAGGCCTCGGAAACTCATCTATCTCAGACTCGTAATCACAACGATACTAATCATGGCAATACATGTGATCCCGCTCCCCAGTACTGGGTGCCGCCACACTCTTCGCACCACGAATATTATTGAAGCAATTTCAAACATCCGCGTCGTGAGATACTAAGGAAACTGAACGATAATGATGTGTTAAGAACCCTTTGGAGTTCTACTCCTCGGAAACAGGAGGCACCAAGTACAGAATTCCATCACATCGGCATCATAGAGGTTCCAAAATACCCGCATGATCCTAAACAATTGAGTGAGAAGAGGAGTAGAATTAAAATTCCTACGTCAGGATTCCTCACCAGATCATAGAAGATGAGTAAACGAATCCTACTCTCCGGTATATAACTAAACAGAAAACAACTTTTTTTTAGACTCGACTCGGCCTAGTTCAATCAATCAAGGGGGTCCTAGGTCGGTACTGCTCTGATACCAACTTGTATCGCCCAAGATGCGGTCCTATCCTTATTTTGGCTCGAGGGCCTTGATTTAGGGATAGAAGCGCATCTCGTCGTTTCGCAAGAATGGATATCGTTACTAGTACATGTAAAGAGGAGATCAGTATATGGAATTGGCTTACACTCGCCACAAGCTACATCAAGATCACAATAATACAACAATACATTCAAACATCATACAGAAGAGCAGGGTCCGACTACAGACGAAATCAAACGATAAAAGCGACATCCATCCTTGCTATCCCAGGCTGCCGTCCTGGAACCCATCCTAGATCAATGATGAAGAAGAAGAAGAACTCCAATCAAACAAGCATCGCTCTCATGTCAAAGATCACATTACCTATACCTGCAACTGTTGTTCTAGTAACCTGTGAGCCACAGGGAATCAACAATCTCATTTCCAAGGGTATCAAGACTAGCAAAGCTTAATGGGTGAGGTATGGTTAAATGGTGAGGCTGCAGCAAGCAATAAGCATTTATTTGAGTGGATAACTTACGAGTACAAGAATAAGGGGGGTGATCGTCGCATAAACGGACGTGAACTAGTAATGATCACTAAGTGATCCTGAACACCTACCTACGAGTCAAACATAACCCCACTATGTTCTCTCTCGGTTCAGAAATTCACGAGAAGCGACAGTCACAGTTACGCACACGGTTGGTCTATATTATTGGAGTTTACTTTAATTTTTCTATGACCGGATGTTAAAAAAATTCCAAGTTGCCACATAACCATGGGCACGGCTTCTCGAAAAGATTTAACCCTGCAGGGGTGCTCCAACTCATCCATCACAAACTAACCACACACTGCGTTGGAAAACCTCAACAACGGGATAGCCCTTAGCATCCTCAGAATTCCGTGGAAAACCTCAACCTCGAGATAACCCAAAGTATCCTCAGAATGCCATGCACAAGACATTCGCGAAAGGTAAAACAAATCCAGCAAGGCCGCCCGGCGTGTCGACGAACCCGATAGGAGCCGCGTATCTCGTTCTCAGGACATGATCGGATTGTCCAAACTTCTGGTAGGCCAATCGCAGAGTTGCCCCTGGCGGCCAGCAACGGTTGACAGGTTTGGAACAACACTCATGAGGAGCACTATGCAAGTTTTATCCACGGGGTACAGAAAGTCCCTATGCAAGTTTTATTAGGTTGGCGAATGGTAAAACCAATGTTGGGCCTTGCCAGAAGAGTTTTATCCCAAAACGAAAATCAAGGGGGTCCCCTTAACAACCGCAAGTGTCGGGGCACGAATGCTCACGATCACCTATGGGACCAGAGGTCCCTTGTGGTTTGGCAAGGGGGGTCACGTTGCATGAAGAGCAGAGAGCATCAGACAGCGCAACGATCAGGACACAGGCATTTTACCCAGGTTCAGGCCGCTGTTAAGTGTAAAACCCTACTCCAGCTTTTGGTGGATTGATTGGAGGAACACGAAGAATGCTCACCGCCTAACCCCGGCAAGGACTGCTGTCGAGGAAAGAGCTGCTACGTGAGTACAAGTGTTCAGGGGTCCGAATCCTGAGCAAGGTACCCTTGGGCCTCCTTTTATAGTGCAAGGGGTTACCACAATGGCAAAACAATCATTATCTATTGATTAGATAGCTAAGCAGAGCTATCATACCTAACTTTGGCATTTAGGACAAAATGCCATGATTAACTGCCAAGGTGGCACTCGGGGGTGCATCCCCGGCAAGCTCTTGCCACCGCTTGGCCGGTCGTTGCTTATGGTCTTGACACGCTGTTAGGCGGGTGTCAACCGAGTGTAACTTGCATTCCGATGTGTTGCCACGTGCTTAGCGAGAGCTGATCAGCCGCCTGAGGGCTCGACACCGCATCGATAAGTGACATGCATAGCGATGCGGTGGAGCGGTGGCCAGTTGGCTCGCACCTGCCGGGGAGTGGCTTGCCGGGTCTTCTGGGAGGTGTGTATGTCTTGGTCCCCGGCAAGCGTCGGGGACATGCTTGGCGCGTTGCAGTACAGGCTTGGGCTGCCGCGTTGAGTTTGCTGGAGTCTGTCTGCGTTTGCTTGGCCTTCCGTAGGTGGGTGCTGCCAGATGTTGGTTCTTGAATGTTGCTTGGAGATGCGGTGGCCTTCCCAACGGGTTTTGCTCGCGGGGGCCGGAGGCTGTCTGTCCATGCACAAGTCAGGGGGAATGAACACCCCTATTTGTTAACCCCGATAGAAGCCCCCGGGCCTGAGCCATACGTGTCGCTTGGCATGTTGGGTTAGGCCCCAAAGAGTGCACGGACACGCGTCGGAGGGATTCTGTCCTTTCACCCACGTCCACTCCGTGCAATTATCGCGGGTCGTGGGGTCGTGAACGGGAGCCATTGGAGAATAAAAAGAACTGCCAGTAATAAAACGGTAGTTTTCCGAAAGGATCGTGAAGAGCGAGCCGCCGTGCGGGTCCTTAAAATAAAAAGGGCAACGCAAAGGGGCGCCGCTCATTCGCATCCTTTTCTCCGTCCTCCATCTTCCTCCTCAAGCCAAAGAATTGCTCCCAGCACCACTCTCGGTCTACCGAGCTCCGCCGGATCATCCGCCGTCCTTGAAGGCTTCAAGGATGGGGCAGAAAAAGGCCGGTAACAAGGGGAAGCATGCGGCCGCATCCACGGACCTGGTGGCCGAGCAGAGGAAGAAGAAAGCGGAAGAGCTCGAAAGGCGGCGGCAGGGAGATGTGGTTATCTCTCCATCGAGCCACTTCTTTTGTGCGTAGTTTTACTGCAGCCTTGCCCCTCCCTTCTCTGATTTCTTCTGCGCCATGATGGCAGCATATGGATTCCACCTTCTGGATTTTACGCCCAATACGATGTCTTGTATGGCGATATTTGCCCATTTGTGCGAGAACTTTGTTGGAGTTGCTCCCAATGTAGACTTCTTCGGCACTTCTTCCTTCCTCGGTTTGAGGACAAATCCCGTCGCTCGGGGAACATAAGCTGGATCCCCCGGGACAAGAAGGAGTACCTTTCTGAACAGCTGCACGGGAAGTGGGAAGAATGGAGGGGCGACTGGTGCTGGATCAAGGACGACAAAGCCCCCGCGTTCTGCCGGGCGCAGACTGAATGCGCTACGCGCGGCAGCGACTGGGGGATGCTAGACCCTTCTGATAATAAACTCTGCCTGGCGCTGAACAGGATCGTTCGCCTCAAGGCTGCCGGGCTGACCATTGAACACGTGGGGGCAGATTTCCTCTGCCGCCGCATCGCTCCTTTGCAGAAGAGGGACATGTTAGCTTGGGAGTTCAATGGCCCTGCCGATTGGATGTGCCTGTATCCTGGTCCCGCCAACACCTTGACAGCCTATGGCCATGGCTGGCTGTGCGACCAGTTGTTTGGCCATTTCAGGACACACCGTCTGCCGGAGGGAGTCATCCTGTTGCACCGCAATTCCACTCGGAATCAGATCCTCCAAAGGATGCCAGAATGTGATGCTTCTGGTGTTAAGTCTGACTGGGAGCTGTCCGCCCTGGAGAGCGAGATGGAGTGGATCTCCGCCTTGGATGAGAGAGCTATCAAACCGGAGGACAACTTGACCGCGCCGACCAGGGAAGCGGAGAGGGCCTATATCTCCGGACGAATCATGGAGGACAAGGCCATCAGGACCACCAGGGGAGCAGCCTCCGGAGGAGAGGAGGAGGAGGAGTCCGGAGATGACGGTTCTTCTGAGGAGGAGGGCGAAAATCTTGCTCCGGAGGAGTCTGCCGGGCAGGAGCTTGCCGGGGCCAGTGGCTTCCAAGTCGCGACAACAGGGACCCAGGCAGAGGGCGAAGTGGAGGGGGCGAAGGCTCCGGAGCCGGGTCAACGCTTCCGTCTACGCGCCAGCCGGGAGTCAACGGCCCCCGCATCTTCGCGTGGTTCCTCGAAGGCGAAGAAGACGACTGCTAAGGGCAGTGGCCGTGAAGTAGCATGTCGCCAATCCTCCCGCCTTTCCCAGGTCAAGGTGTCCCCCGCCAAGCGATGGAAGGTGCATGGGGTGGATCCCAGCCCCCTGGCAAGACCAACTCCTCCGCCAGGCTCGCCCTTGCCGGCAGTCCTGGTCGCTCCGTCAAGCCCTGTTCCCCCAACTCTAAAGAGGGGCCGAGCGACTCCACCGCCCGCGTTGTCCGAGCTGGGCTCAATGCTCCTTGCCTCGGAGTGAGTCTAGCTCATCTCAGCTTCCGTTAGAAGGCTTTCAATCTTTAATCTTCCTGACTGACCTTGCATGGTTGACCTTGACATGGATGAAGATGAGGAGATTCTTGCGCATAGGGTCAAGAGGGCCAAATCCGCAGCGGGTTCGGACTTTGCAGCTGGTGGAGGTTCTGCAGGAGACGCGGAAGAGAATCCCGTGTCTAGCCCCCAGCCCAGTCCTCTTCGCGAAACCCAAGCGAAGGCCTCGTCTGCTGGCGGGGATGAGGAAGGGCGCCTTCCTTCTCCCGTCAGGGAAACAGGAGAGGAAGATTGGAGGGAGGCTCACCAAGTGGAGCTCCTTCTCCAAGATTCCCCGTTAAACTTTGCCCGTGAGGGGGATTCGCCGGCAAGGGCCTCCGCTGAGGAACCTGCTCGTGCAAAGGTCATTGCCAAAGGGCGACGACAGACCGCACGCGGCAAATGATGTTGCCGGGGAAGGAGAGGTCCTTCCACAGCATTCTCCATCAGGTATCCCTCTTGACGGTGTTCTTCTTTCCCTGTATCTTTTCTTTACATGCTTTATTGGTTATTGAATTCCATACTTCTGTTTTGTTGTTCTACTCTGTAGTCCCGCCTTTTGAAGAGCCCGAACTGCTGGAGGAGGTTGCTGTCATCGGGAGGGACGCTATCGCGGAAGCGATGAAGATTGCTGCCGCAGAAGAACATGGCTCGGCTGCCGGGGATATTCAGGGGTCCTCAAAGACAACGGAACAAAATCCCGGCAGCGTGTCGGCCTGAGCTCAGTGATTGAAGAGAAGACTCCCCTTCAAACCATGATGCCTTCTTCGTCCAGTTATCCCCTGGCATTGGCCCTGCAGTCCCCGCAGAGTCATCTGGCGTTGATCACCGCTCCGTTAAGCCACACAGCCCCCGGCTCGCCCTTCTCTGTGGGTGTAGACATTTACGAAGAGATTAACAAGATCCTAGTGCCGTTATCTCAAAAGATCGAAGGAACTCACAGTACTACTGACGCCGCCAAGGACTTGGCTTTCTTGGAGTCCATAGCAACGGGGCTTAAGGATGTGTAGAGCAGGTACAGCCTCCAATGGCAGGCGGTAAAGGAGCAGCATGACTCAGCCGAGCTTGTGGACCAGCAGTTGAGGAGCAAAGGGAGCGAGCTGCGGGACTGGTATAATCGGTAGGTCCATTCTCTCAAGAGGTAGCACGAGACGCTGTCCATGGCTAACGAGGATGTTACCGCCCGGAAGGCCCGTCTGGCGGAGCGCGAGGCGCTTCTGGACGCCAGAGAGGATGGCATCTTCCTCCGGGAAGGGAACCTCGAGACCACCCTCTGTGCCAAGGATGCAGAGCTAGAGGACCGCATCCGACAGCGTACCAGGGAGCTGGAAGATAGCTACAAGGCTGCTCTTGATGCACTTTCCTTGGAGTCCGCTGCTCAACTGAAGAAGGTAGCCGACAAGTTGGCCGCCGCATCTGCTGCTAAGGCCAAATTTGAAGCCCAACTGATCAAGCTGATAGAGGATCTTGCTAAGAGTGCCAGGGAGGTCGAGACCCTCAAAGAGGAGGCGCGAAAGGCAGCGGCAACTCTGGAAGAGGTGCAATCACAGCTTTCCTCCAAGGGCCAGGACCTCGAAGCTGCTAACGACACCATTTCCACAATGAAATCCAGGCTTTCTTCTTTGGAAAGTGGCCTTGAATCAGCTGGGGCTCGCGAGGAACTGCTGTTGACAGATGTGACCCGTGCGCTGACCCTTCAAAAGGACGCCGAAGAAAAACTGGAGAACTTGGTTGAACATCGTGACCTCTGGATCAAGAGCATGGTGGACATCGCCGAGCGCCTCACTGCCCAGATTGCCAAGATGGACATGAAGAGCTGGGCCTATTCTGTCTGCAAACACGAAGCTCCAAGCGTCAAGCTGACACTCTTATTCGACGGCTTGATCGAGGGGCTGAAGACATATGAGGAGGACAGGGATGCCTCTTTCGTGAATGAATCCCGGAAGCTAGCACGGGATGCCCTCTTCCTGGTCTTGAGTAACCTCGCCTTCTTCCACCCGGAGCTCGATCTTTCCGATGGTTTCAAGAAGCTGCCATCAGGTGCCGACACTTCGGCCGCCACGGAGAAGGCCGGTCCTCTCGCCGATAGGATCCTCAAAGTTTCAAGGACCCAGGGGAGCCACCGGAGTTAGCTTTATGCCTTCCTTGTTGCCATGTTGCCCTGTACTTAAGACACAGTAGGTATCTCGTATTAGGGCATGAACTTACTTCATTTTATCGTTTGCTGAACTGATGTTTTTGTGTAATCGCATACTATGCCCTTCGTTTCCCTTCCGGCATTCGTATGATAATCACCATTGCGCGTTTCTAGTTACCCGCCAACGAAGTGCTGCCACGAGTTGCTTTGAGGAACAGGTCCTTAGCTTTCTGCTGGCAAGAACACGCTACCGGCGGGATTACCTTTGGCAGTGTTGACGCTGCCGCGTGTTTTGTTGAGCAGGTTCAAAACAAAACACGGGCGCGAACGAACACAGTAAGGTTCTGTCACACACAAGGTTTAGCATACGAAAACTTTTGGTTCGGCGAAGGGACATACAAATGTATATCTTAATGGAAGTTGATTATTTGAGTCAACTTAGATTTTGTCATGGCTTTTCATTCCGTCCTGGTGTCTTCTCTCTCCCATACCCCTTACGGTACGCGCGCAAGCATGTGCTCACCGTAGCCCTGAAAGAGAAGGGATGTAGAGAAGAGCAAAATGTGGATACTTGAAGACCCGTTAGTCACGCATATGGTCCGCGGCAGGAGCCTGTCGGGTTAATGCGATATTCATGATTAATTCAGGAATGGAAAAGGAAGTAGGTCTGGCCACTTCTCCCCCCCCCTTTTCTTCGCACCCAACGGTCCCACGACGACCAGCGACGGGCGTACGGGACCTTGCCATGGTTCGCCTGCCAGGAGCGTCTACCAGTGGATATACTCCAGTATTTGGTTCAGGACTCGTCCCCTGGTGGGAAAAATGCAAGACCGAACCTCATGCAAGATTATCTACACTAACGAAGTCATCGCCGTGCAGAGCTAACCACATGCGGGCAAGGAGGAGGGAGAAAGATATGGCCAGGTACCTCTTTATCCCCTTGACCTGCTGGATTACGCCATATCTCCCTATGGTCGAGCGGACCCATTTCCTTCCGGTGTTCTCCGCTCTGGTCTCGGCCGCGGAGAGCACGATGGCGGCGCCGCCTGCACCAGCTGTGTTGCCCATGGCGCCTTCTTCACTTGCGGCCGCCGTGATGCCCGCCGCGCTCGCGGCTGCGTGGGAGGGAGCCTTTGAAGTGGAAGGATGCGCGGTCGTGCTGGTCTTCTTCGTTGGGACCGTTGTTGAAGAAGATGATGATGGAGATCGATTCGCCATTCACGAACTCGGGTTCGCGCAAATGATGCACGCCCCCTACCTGGCGCGGCAAAGATGTCGGGGAATGGATGCCTACGATCACCTATGGGACCAGAGGTCCCTTGTGGTTCGGCAAGGGGGGTCACGTTGCACGAAGAGCGGAGAGCATGAGACGATGCGACGATCAGGACACATGCATTTTACCCAGGTTCGGGCTGCTGCTAAGCGTAAAACCCAACTCCTACTTTTGGTGGATTGATTGGAGGAACACGAAGAACGCTCAGCGCCTAACCCCGGCAAGGACTGCTGTCGGGGAAAGAGCTGCTACCTGAGTACAAGTGTTCGGGGGTCCGAATCCTGATCTAGGTAGCCTTGGGCCTCCTTTTATAGTGCAAGGGGTTTCCACAATGGCAAAACAGTCATTATCTATTGATTAGATAGCTAAGGAGAGCTATTATACCTAACTCTGGCATTTAGGACAAAATGCCATGATTACCTGCCTAGGTGGCGCTCGGGGGTGCATCCCCTGCAAGCTCTTGCCACCGCTTGGCCGGTCGTTGCTTATGGTCTTGACACGCTACAGGGCGGGTGTCAACCGAGCGTAACTTGCATTCCGATGTGTCGCCACGTGCTTAGCAAGAGCTGATTAGCCACCTGAGGGCTCAACACCGCATCGATAAGTGACAAGCGTAGTCATGCGGTGGAGCGGTGGCCGGTTGGCTCGCACCTGCCGGGGAGTGGCTTGGTGGGTCTTCTGGGAGGTGTGTATGTCTTGGTCCCCGGCAAGTGTCGGGGACATGGTTGGCGCATTGCATTCCAGGCTTGGGCTGCCACGTTGAGCTTGCTGGAGTCTGCCGGTGTTTGCTTGGCCTTCCATAGGTGGCTGCTGCAGGATGCTGGTTCTTGAATGTTGCTTGGAGCGCGGTGGCCTTCCCAACGGGTTTTGCTCGCGGGGGCCGAAGGCTGTCTGTCCGTGCACAAGTCAGGGGGAATGAACACCCTTGTTTGTTTACCCCGACGGCAAGCATGCTAGGAGTGCTCAATATAGAACATAACACCGGTACACAAGTAACTAGGGCAGCAAAATTGGAACTAAACACCGAGCAAAAGGCCAAGACTTCCACCTTTTACCAAGTATATATGTGCATTAAATTAAATAGCAATAATGTTGTGATATCTCAAAAATTATCCGTGTTGTCACATGGAAAGAACTTGCACCTGCAACTAGCAACGCTATAAGAAGGGCTGAGCAAGCGGTAACATAGCCAAACAATGGTTTGCTGGGATGTGGAGGGTTAGAAGCTTATCATGTCATTTTGGGAGGCTTGACAAACAAGTGGTAGGTAGCTTGACATAGCAATAGAAACGAGACAACTAGCATGGCAATGATAGTAGTGGTATCCAAGGAAATGTTCATCTTGCCTGAGATCCCACTTGGAAGAAGAACGAATCCGTGAAGAAGACGATCCAACGTAGTCGAACGAATCCTCACACACCGAACGCTTTTGGTACTCTATCGAGAAGAAGCAATCCGGAAACAACAATCAACACATGATAGACACCACAACATATACATGACATGATGCGCTAACCATATTATGTAAGTCTGGTTCGGTTACGCAAGACATGGCAAAGCACAACAATCAATTGCTATACATTAAGTGAAGTTAAATATGCAACGGGTTGCATATTGATGAAACTCCACGTTCGAATCATTTAGTTCACTCTCATTTATTTACGTGGGAAGTTTAAATATTGTTTAACATGGGAAGAGGTGAAGCATAAATAAGCTATATATCTAGGCATTTTAAATGAGATCGGAAACAACATATAGTATTTCCAAAACGACCACATATGTTAATTTTGAAACTGGTCCGGATCTGAACTAACCATGTTTTATATTTATTAAACCGGGAAATAAAATGCACAATGGGATTCTACTCATCATTCTAGTCGATTTACATATATAGAACATTTGCAACGGGGCTACGGCCTAAAGGATATGGCACACACAAGATGAATATGACATGAATGCAAAATGCATGCAACCAACAACCATAAACATGTCAAATCATGTATGCAACAAGATATTATGAAACTACATGTGATTCTAAGCAAGTTTTATGTGCAACATGTTCAAAACGGAGCTACGGTTCAACAATAACAAGCAACGCAAGTTTTATTTAAAATCTGCCCAAAACAGCAACATAGCATATTGCAACCCACAAATCAACAAGCTACAGCCATCTATAATGCACAAAAAGGACATGGTGATTTAGTCTATATGATGCACAACAATTCACCTCATTGCAGCAAATTGAATGGACGCATGGATCAATAGGAAATGAGCTCACAAGATGACTATAAAATATAGCAGATTATGACTTAGTGAAAATAACAGTTTTTAGCATAGATGTTTTTTCATGAAGGCAAATGGGCAACAATAAAACTATATGCTACAGGGCATATCATGGCATGAAAATCTACAGCATGGTATATGACATGATGCACTACAATTCATTCCATAGTGGCAAAGTCTAATTATGCATAGAATCATGGCTACCATAAACACAACATGGCATTATGAAGAAAATAGATTCCCAGACTTAGTGAAAATTAGACTAGACATGAGCAGCAGTTTTTAACAGATTGGCATGTTGGATAAAAGAAATACATATGATGAAAACCTATACATTAAAACTAATGGCACAACAAGGTAGAGCATATCATGGTTAACAAATCATTCCATTGTGGCAACTACAAAAGAGCCCTAGATCAATGACAAATCACATGGTAAGGCAGCAACAAAATAACACAGATTTCACACTTAGAAATATTTTGGACCCTCAAAACAGCAACTTTTTTATGGCATGTTGGCAACAAGAAAATAACACCTAAACATGGATTTCTATAGCAACCAAAAATATCAGGGCCTAGCACACATGTCCAATGGCATATTGCATGTTTATAACTATTGCAAAAGGTGCATGGAATAATTCACACAAAATAGACAAAATGGCATCACGGCAAAAATAACATGCACACAAACTTGCTCAAATGACAAAACTGATTGCACAGATAAATTCTATGGATTTTTGTACCCCGAAAACATATATAATATGTGGGTATTTACTATGAAAAAAAATGAAACAACAATTACGCAAGATTATGACATAAACCTTTTAGCAAGTTATTTATGCAAATTAAATGCAAACATCACATTAAACATTTTTAGCATGCATGAAAATGGTGTATAATTGATCTACCCATTTTACATATCTTTCATATCAATAGTTTTTTTTACATATGATGCACGGATAATTATTTATGAGTGATGCAAAATTATGGCATTTATGCAAATTAAAGAGAATGACATGTTAAGTATTTTTATCATTTGAGAAAGCGGGATATTGTGAATCTACACGCAATTCTTCACGTTTTACATATACAAAACATAGGGATCCGGTGCACGGTTATTTAATTATCAACATTTTAAGAACATGCGTTTTTCTACAATTTAAAAATGTCCAGGATATTGATAAATTCACACAGGCCGTAAAAAAATGACCAACGGGCCGAAAGTGCCGGGCTCTCAGTTTAACAGAGAGTTCCACATATTGTAATGCGCTCGTGGGCATCATATAGGCATGCGGAGGGGGGCGGCTCACCACCCAGCCATCGGGCCGGATCTGGAGCGGGAAGGCTTGGCCTTGGCACGGTAAGGCTAGGCCGACCAACCCGCCAGGCGAGCGAGGCAAGCGCTCGGTCGTCGTGCTCCTCACGACCGGGGCGAGCAAGCAGGAGGCAGGGCGGTGGGGTCAACGGCGCCGGCGGCGGCTTGAAGGGACGGCGAGGTGCCGGGCAACCGGAAATGGAAGGATCTCGGGACGGGGAGGCCGGATCCGGTGCCGGTTTGGGCAGAGGCGGCGACTTAGGGCGGCGACGACGAGCTTCAAGGCGGCATCCATGGCTGCAGGGGAGTGAGAGAGAGAGCAGTACGGGAGGAGAAGGAGAGAAGGGCGAGGGAGCTCTGGCCTGGGACGGCGAGGACCTGCGGTGGGGCTGGCCTGGCGATCTCCGATGGCGTGGCTGGCTGGCCGACACTTGGTCCGGTGCAGCGCGCAGGGGAGAGCGCCATGGCCGGCCGAGGGAGCTCCTCGGCTACGGGGATCCGGGCCTGGGCGGGCTCTCGATGGGCCTAGCTGGCCCGATGCGGTGGGAGCTGGCTGGGGGGTGCTGGGGAACGCGTGGCAGCGCAGGAGTAGTGGAGACGACGGCTTGGGGTGACGTGGCACGCTACGGTTGGCCAGGACGATGGCTGCGGCGGAGCCAAGTGGCGGCGAGGGGTTCTGCCGGCGCGGATTTTGATGGGGGCGGCGGCTTGAGGTTAGGGGAGGCTAGGGGAAGCCATATTTGGGCGAGGGAGGGCTGCTTAAATAGGCAGGGTTCTAGGGTTAGCAGTTTTTGTCCGTTTTCGGACCGTTAGATATCGATCGGGCGGTCCAAAACGGAGGAGTAGGCTAGGTGGGCTGAGCTGTGTAGGTGGGCTAGGTCTAGAGGAGAGAGGGAATTAGTGCAGCCCGGTGACAGAGTTTTTAAAACCGAAAATGACCAACGATTGACCGACTATATTGCCGCTATATGTTTAACGATTCGGGTATCAAACGACCTCCGAATGCGATAAAATTTGGCAAGCGGTCTACCCACCACATATTACGACCGCTCGCCAAGTTTCGACCCAATCCGAAAACTATTATACACACTTATAGAAAACAAAATATTTGCAAGATCGCGGGAGCGTGCATGTGTGGTTTGTCTCTAACGGTCAACGGGGAGAACCGGCAACTACAACCGAATGCAAGTTTATAAAAATGACGGCAACGGATTGCCGATGTAATGCGAATGATGCGATGATGAATGCAACAACCAACTAAATCACACGGGGGCAACGAAATAAAAGGGAATCTTCTGGAGCGTCGGTCTCGGGCTGTCACATCAAGACCACGGGAGCGGGCGAATGACTTCCAACCCCGCGTCAAGAACATGGTGCTTCTGGTGGAGAGGTCAACGGCCACCCAGGCGGGGCCGTTGCAACAATGTCCGCCCGAAGCCATAGACCTAGGGGCTGGCTGCTCTTCATGGCCCGCGCGAAATCGGCGGGGAGGCGAAGCCAGCTCCGTTGCCGCCGAGAGAGCGCCATAACGAATTCTTGCACCTCCTCACCCGCATGGATCCCCACATGAGGCTGTGGGATAGCTGCAGCACTGCGGCCGTACATCCACGACCCCTGGATGTCATCCTCCCGCGGCTCCCGGATGCCGTCCTCCCACGGGAGCTGGTGCCAGCCCCCTCCACCGTCACCAAGATCTGCATCGGGTTTGGGGGAGTGCCCCTCGGGCGGTATTGGACCTGCGACCATGACCGCGACCCCTCACCATCCCGAAGATGGTGCACTAGAGAAGACGGGGGAGGAAAGGTGCAGAAGATAGTGGTCGGTGGAATAGAACAGGAGCGCGAATGAGCAGCGTTCTTCCTCGACCTCCCCTCTTCATAGGGCTTGGGGAGAGGAGGGGCTGACTCTTCGCGACCCAAGGTGAGCATGCAATGGCGTGCAGTTAGTACAAGCGACTGCCCCTCTCAGCCAATACCAGGCCCCACGTGTGACATGCGTCACGCGGATGCAATAAAGAGAGGAAGACAGAGCAGAAGTAGCGAAGACGCTCAAGCGACATAGGCGGATCGGAGGCCGACCATTCGACTCCAAGCATGTTGTTTGGGCGACCGCCCGTCTCCTCCAATACCGAGCTCCGGTTAGGGACCCGTGACGTAGGAAGCGCCACTTCCAGTTAGACACAGTGTGGCTTTTCAGACGCGGCCCCTCGAAGCAACTGCCTCGCTCCATCGTTCCCACGACCCGCAGTCAATGCACATAGTGGGCGAAGCAGCAATTCATCTTAACCGCAGGTAATTGTGGCCGCGTGTGCCTATGCACTATTTTTGGGCCTAGCTGTAACGCCCAAGATGCGATCCTATCCTTATTTTGGCTCGAGGGCCTCGATAGGAATAGAAGTGCATCTCATCGTTTCGCAAGAATGGATATCGTTACAAGTACATGTAAAGAGGATATGAGTATATGGAATTGGCTTACACTCACCACAAGCTAAATCATGATGATATCAAATACAACAATACATTCAATCACCATACAGAAGAGCAGGGTCCGACTACGGATGAAGTCAAACTATAAAAGTGACATCCATCCTTGCTATCCCAGGATGCCGGCCTGGAACCCATCCTATGATCGATGAAGAAGAAGAAGAACTCCAAATCAAACAAGCATCGCTCTTACATCAAAGAATTGCATTACCTGTACCTGCAACTATTTTTGTAGTAATCTATGAGCCACAAGGACTCATTTATCTCATTTCCAAGGGTATGAAGACTAGCAAAGCTTAATGGGTGAGGTATGGTTAAGTGGTGAGGCTGCAGCATGCACTAAGCATTTGTTTGAATGGCTAACTTACGAGTACCAGAATAAGAATGGTGGTCTACGCATAAACAGACGTGAACTAGTAATGATCAGAAGTGATCCTGAACACCTACTTACAAGTCAAACATAACCCCACTGTGTTCTCTCTTTGGTTTGGAGCTCACGAGTAGAGAGAGTCACGGTTACGCACACAGTTGGTGTATTTTATTTGAGTTTACTTTAAGTTTTCTATGACCGGCTGTTAAACAAATTTCCAAGTTGCCACATAATCGCGGGCACGGCTTCTCGAAAATATTTAACCCTGCAGGGGTGCTCCAACTCATCCATCACAAACTAACCACACGCTGCATGGAAACCTCAACCACGGGATAGCCCGTAGTATCCTCAGAATTCCGGTGTAAAACCTCAACCTCGAGATAACCCAAAGTATCCTCGGAATCCTGTGCACAAGAAGTTCGAGAAAGGTAAAACAAATATATCAAGGCCGCCCGGCGTACTGACAATCCCGATAGGAGCCACGCATCTCATTCTCAGGGCTCGACCGGATGGGCAAGACGTCGGATTGGCTAAGACCCATGAGGAGCACTAGGCCGGGGTTGATTAATTATCCACAGGGTGATCATGCCCTATGCATATTTTAGTTGTTATTAAGCACATAGTACCAATGTTGGGCCTTGCCAGAAGAGTTTTATCCCAAAAGAAAAATCAAGGGGGTCCCCATAACAACCCCAAGTGTCAGGGCCGGATTTCCGGGGCACAATATCCCAGAAATTAACCCCTCGTGTCATCACCAGCCCCAGGATCTCTGTTACTGGTGGACACGTCCTTGTTACAGATTACCAAGCAATTACAAGAATTGGGTACAAGACCATAAAGGTCTAATAATACAATAATGATTTCTGGTGGTGGATGACGGAAGCGATTCGTGAATTCTCCATGTCGATGGGGCTCCATTCCCACAGGAACGGCTGACCTGGATAACTCCTATCCCGCGTGGCTACTATCCTAGGTTCCGCATGGACGTCGCCATAATATTCTTCTGACATGGCCAATGAAATAACCAGGGACAAGCCAGTGAGTACGTTTTAATGTACTCGCAAACATTATGAACAAATGATATACCGAATGCAGCAGATAATATATGATCATGATGAACTAAACTATTTGCTTATGCTCATGCTGGATTATATTATATGCATGCTGACGGGAATTGAATCACGGCATGATGACATATTAGCATGTGCAGAAGTAGCGTGTTAGCGACAAACAAAGAAGGTTGGTGGAAAATCGGACGAGACAGAACCATCCGAGAATAGAAAGAAAATATAAAATAAATGCCGGTTGGGTGTCAAGTGACACCACGGTAGGACTTGAAGAGAAATGCCAAACGGGTGTCTAAAAGAGTAATCGGACGAGACAGAACCATCCAAGAACTCAAGCGACGCCACGTCAGGTCTTGAAAAGAAATGCCAGACGGGTATCTACAAGAGAGTCGGGCGAGACAGGACCGCCCGAGAACTCGAGAGACGCCTGGTAAGGTCTTGAAAATAAAACTGAATGCCCGGGGTAGTCTAGCCAGCCCCTGAGACACTCGGAAAATAAAATTAAGAGAAACGGGTTAGTCCACAATAATAATCATAGCATCAATATTATTCATGATAACATCAGTAGTAGTAGTAATTATTCTGCAAAATA
Source organism: Elymus sibiricus (assembly GCA_039707655.1). NCBI lineage: Eukaryota > Viridiplantae > Streptophyta > Magnoliopsida > Poales > Poaceae > Elymus > Elymus sibiricus. The sequence continues at coordinate 163,319,361 of CM077669.1, forward strand.
AACCATGCACAATTTTAAATATTTCCTCCGGAGACCGACTTTAAGACCGACACTTGACCAACCCAGACAGTAGTCCTTAACCGCGGACACGGCTATTCGAATAGATATAACTCTGCAGAGGTGTACTCTTTACCCACAAGTAAAGGATTTCTTTAGTCAGTACCGTAACACCGACTAATTCCGATTACGGTCTTTAGGTTGAAACACACCTAACCAACACACACCAGATTAACCGTCCGGATGCCAGGAATCACCCAAGCATCTTTCCAGAAAAACTCTAAGACACGGAGACCATCGTCCTGCATGGGATCACTATTCATACGCGCGGATTACAAGGGGGGACCCCCTCTCGGCTACACTGCCGGAAACACCCATGCCCCCTGACCCGATGACAGGATTTAGTCCGCGGCCGCGGAAACCCTCATCGTGGCCCTCTGTACGGTGTGTGCATGGAAAGGGGTTAACAACTTACTGAACCATACCCCACCAGAGGCAGGGACAAGTGGCAGCACGAATCAAGTATGGGGGTTACCGGTAGCAAGACTCGATCTACGGTCGACTCAGGAGGTTCAACTTTCCCTGCAATGGTTAGCACAATGAATACTTCTGCTCAATCACCAACAGGGTCACTACCCGTCATGCCTCGTTATGCCCTTGCTGATTACTCTCGTCACCACGAGTTACCAGTTTTTCACGGCCATACTTTATGCACGACGAAACTTCTCCCCGAAGTTTGTCCGGACCAGCTCAGGCATACGTGGCATGAGGGAGCAACCACTTCACATGTATATCACATGATCACAGCAAATAAACTTCTCATCATATGCATTCATGCATGACTTATCATCACATGCACAATCTATTATTTCATGTGACATACACAAGGTTTACTTCTCTTAGTAAGAAATCAACCAACAAAATATCATATCAGGTGTTCAAGATGCTTGCCTTGAGCATGCAGAAGGGTGGGGTGCACTTCCAAAATTTTGAAATTTATATTTTCCCTTCATTTCCTATTTTGAAAATATTTGAATTAACACACAATTCAAAATAGTGCAAAAAGTTGTCTTAAATATTTTTCGAATAAATCCTAAAATAAACTAGGTGAAATTTGAGAGAGGTAGAAAAAAGAATCAACTCATTTGGAGTTTTATTTAAAAAGTTATGTTTAGTCAAAATATGGTCAAAGTTCTGTTTTAAAATAAAATAGTTAAACGAACACGAATGCGCCGAAGTATGCTTACCTCTAGCGAAAACGTAAATGCCGTAGTACGCTTCCTCGCGGAGAAAGCGCGCCAGAGGAGTTACGCGGCTGAGGGGGAGGTTGTCTCACCGACAGGTGGGACCCACCTGTCGGGTTTATCCCTCTCCTCCCGCTCGCCTAGGCAGAAGCAGGGGATGAGCTCCAACGGCGATTGCCGGCGCTATACGATGCCGTTCTCGACGCCCGGATTACCTCCGAGCTCAGAAGGATGGACCGCATCGGAAGAAGAGCATAGCAGCGCCCGTGGAGCTCTAAGTTGAGAGGGGCCTCTCCAATGGCGGAAGGAGCTTTCGGACACGAAGGGGACTTGGCACCCCCCCGGCTCCTGGGAAAAATTGGGAGAGGGAATGGTTTGTTATGGCTACGGAGGAGCTAGTGGTGAGGAAAGAATGGGACGGGAGGCTCTGGCTGCGTCGAAATCGACATGGCAGCGACGGCGAGATCACGGCCAGGGGCGGAGAGAAGGCTACTCCGGTTGCTCTGGCCGTTTTGGGGGGCTTCCCTACAGGGCTAGGGAGGGGAATGGGGCACACCTCCATCGCGAGGGTCCTATTTATAGGCGGCAAAGGTCAGTTCCCGTGCACTCCCGAGGATAAGCACGGCGGCGGGCGGCCATTCATGGCGCCGCTGAGACCGTTGGTGGTCGGCGGGGTTCGGCGTGGTAGGTGAGGGCGGTGGCCGTCCGCAGTTACACCAGGGACGCGCTGGCTGGCGAGGAGGCAAGCAAGCGTCCTGGACGGTGCCGTGCCCGAACAAATGACGGCGGCGGCGACTCTGGATGGTGGTGATCGGCACTAGGGGCCAAGGGAAGGTGTCAGCGAGCTCCTGGGCAGTCGGGCTAATCCAGAGGAAGATCAGGACGAGAGGAAGAGTCAGCAGAGCGGCGACAGCAGCTCGATGCCAGTGGCTGCAATACACGCGCTCTGGTCGCGCTCTGTGCACGCACACCGGGTACTCGACGATTTGCCAGGGCAGCCTAGAGGTACTTGCTTATGTCTAAACTTAACAGGGTCATGGGTGGGGTTCCTAGAGGCTCAGTGGACATGCTGGTTTGGCAGTTACAGCCAGCTCATAATGCAATCCCAAGACCATGTCAATACTGGCCAGGCACACAAGGTACTCGACAGAATGCCAAGGGCATCAAAGCAACTCTTCTAGAGGCCAAAATCTCCAGGTTGGGGTCTCTTTAGGTGTAGGTGATGATGGCAAGGTTGGTTTAGGCAAAACCAAAACTTCCTAGTGCAAGTTTCACAAAACTTTGATTCTGGACAGAAACTATAGGCCATTATTGCATGTGCTTAAATTACTCTAATGTGGCTGCTCTCCTGTACTTAAGGGTTTAGTAGGGCTAACTAATAGTAGGAAAATACTCAAGGGTAATAGGGCAAAATAAGGATGGGTTGCAGTACAAACTACCAAACTGGACCATAATGAAGATGAGGATGGTTTGCTCAAATTTTACAAAACACTCAGCTGGGTTTTTGCATAAATGTGATCTAGGTACATCACATGCCATCTACAAATTTTTGTGGAATTTTTAAATAATTATTTAAAGTGGTTGTAGTGCAACAGAAGCATTTCAGACATTGAAAATGCTATTAAAAGAATTGTTTTGGGGCAAATTTTATTTTGAGATTAATTCTTACTGTTATTAAAGTAACAATGAGATGGTTTAAGAAAGCTCCCAAAGGCCACAATATTATTCCAAAAATTTCTATATGGAGGGAAGAATTTTGGAAGTCAGAACAGAAAAGGCTCTTAAAATTATGAAAGAACCTATTATAATTCAAAAAAATTGTTTCTGGCCAAATTTTACTTAATAAAATCATGGTTAAATTTTTGGGGTGTTACAAACTCTACCCCCCTTAAGAAAAATCTCGTCCTCGAGATTTGCTAAGGGCGGAAGGAAAATAACCTTGGAACAAAACATTCATATGCAAAATGCAATCATGATAATATATCCATGACATACTCCCTAAGAACACTACAAAGATTACATCATGCAAACAAGCATTACACGCTACACGAATGCACTCATGATCGTCTATGGTTCGAAAATAAAATCTACAGGATCTAGCGGAAAAGTTCCGGGTGCTGGAGCACCTTCTCCTTCTTCCGGAGGAAGTGGAGGTAGTTGAGGGAGCAAACGAAGAATGTGTCCCTCCTGAGTTGGCAGAGGAGGTCCGCCAATGGCTATCTGAGGGTTCAGAAAGGCAAGATAAGAGAGGTAATCCATTAGTTGCTGGGTCAGATGCTCTTGAGCCATCACATATTGAATGAGATTGGCCAGAGCTGGATCCCTTTCTATACGTTAGCAGCGGAACGTTGCATTTGCCCTTGATGCTGCACGGCTTGGAAAATAGCAGTATCTCCTTTCGCTGGCAGTGGGTACCGCGAATCGGAGACATGTAACTGCTTCATAAGCAGCAGCTTCAATGGCCATGCCTGGGGTTGGCATGGATCTCCCGATGTAGACAATATATGGAGGGCCTTGGTCTGGGTCTGCTGGTGGGATGTGCACAACTGCCTAGTATTTCGAGGAGTCAGAGGTGATCCTCAATTTGAACAACTCATACTGGGGTGGTTGGCTGGAACCAAAAGTGTTGCGGGTAAAATCCCACAAAACTTTAACAAAACTGCCAGGACTTGCATCTGGAGTTATCAGGTGGGAACTGGGATGAGACATGGAGTGCAGGTTGGGAAGGAGTGGTGTTCTAGTTTGACGGGGGCTAGTGCTGGATGTGGCTTCTTATAGAGTGCCTGTGTTATGAGACATGATGCGGCGCCGATACGACTCGTGTATTGGTCCTGTCGTGGGATTAAAGTCTCGGTCCTCAATCCTCAAAAGGAATGCGACGTGTTAATGTGTGTGTCGGCCAGGGTGACTATAGTAGTTACGTCTAGAATTTACTGTGTGGCCATATGTCAATTAAATTACGCTGGTTTCCAAATGGTACTATTAAAACAGTGGTACACCAGTAAATCACAAAACCTACTACATCATACGGCTGCTACTACAAAAATTACAGGGTAACAGGGCCACTAGGGCTTGACACGAATCCAGTGGACTCTGTCCACCTCGTTGACATCCAGCCGAGCGCGTCTGGAGGATGCTGAGTTCTCCTCGTGGGCTTCTACGTCGGAGCTGTCCGGGGTCAGATGGGGAGCTACATGGCTGGAGTAGCGGTGGTGTCCTTCACGGGGTGTCGAGGTCACCGTCCCGTTGGAGTAGGTCTCCAGGAGACGACGGAGTTGCCCTGCGGTGACAAATGCATTGCCCGGGTGGACAACAGGGGCAGGTTCCGAGGGCTCGATCGGTCTCCCCAGCAGCACTATCGGGGTGTCGGTGGCAGGTGCAGCTTCACTTCTTGCCGGGGTCAGGAGGGCGAGTGTCCTACGGGTCTCAATCAGGTCAAGAGTGACCTGATCGAACAGTGCCTCTTGCGCTCTCAAGTAGCGCACCAGATGCACCAGGGCAGGATCCGACTCTTGGTCTCCATTGGCGACTTGGGTCGGTCTACCATAGCCTTCGCGACTAGGGTAGTAGTAGAAAGAGCGGCAGTTAACCCTCGGCGGCAGATGCCGAAGGTGAACTACAGCCTCTCGGGCTGCAAGTTGGATGGCTTGGGGTTCGTCGGAGGTCGTCCTCCCGGTGAACCGGTAGAGGCGCTCCGATGTGATGCTCCTCCCGTAGATGTGCACCCTGGCCCAGAAGTGATGGATGGAATCACTCGTGTGCCCCCAGTACACGACATACTCCGGCGGCTCTTCGCTGCCGAAAGCACGACGGGTGAGATTGGCAAGGACGGCAACAAAGCCTTCATGCTCGACTGCGGTGGTCTCGCTGTAAATAATGGGGTCTGGCATCTTGGTGGTTGGATATCGAACTGGGAGTGAGGCTGTGATGTGCTGTGTTTGGGGCAAGGCTTCCCTTATAAGCCATGGAGTCTTCCATTGCACGCCTGCGGACGGGACAACTCAGGTGTCGGCCACAGGTACACAGCCTATGGACCGGCTGCTAGGTTGGGCACCGACTGTCAAAAGATGTCGGCTGCCACTGTGTGGCTTATCGGATGAGATGGGCTTGGCTACGGACAGAGAAGGTTTGGACGGTGTGGGAACCTAAGGATAATGACCAGGCTAAGATAGGATTAGCCAATGGTCAGCCTGGCTCTGATACCAAGGCTGTCGGGGCCGGATTTCCGGGGCACAATATCCCAGAAATTAACCCCTCGTGTCATCACCAGCCCCAGGATCTCTGTTACTGGTGGACACGTCCTTGTTACAGATTACCAAGCAATTACAAGAATTGGGTACAAGACCATAAAGGTCTAATAATACAATAATGATTTCTGGTGGTGGATGACGGAAGCGATTCGTGAATTCTCCATGTCGATGGGGCTCCATTCCCACAGGAACGGCTGACCTGGATAACTCCTATCCCGTGTGGCTACTATCCTAGGTTCCGCATGGACGTCGCCATAATATTCTTCTGACCTGGCCAATGAAATAACCAGGGACAAGCCAGTGAGTTCGTTTGAATGTACTCGCAAACATTATGAACAAATGATATACCGAATGCAGCAGATAATATATGATCATGATGAACTAAACTATTTGCATATTCTCATGCTGGATTATATTATATGCATGCTGACAGGAATTGAATCATGGCATAATGACATATTAGCATGTGCAGAAGTAGCGTGTTAGCGACAAACAAAGAATGTTCGTGGAAAATCGGACAAGACAGAACCATCCGAGAATCCAAAGAAAATATAAAAGAAATACCGGTTGGGTGTCAAGTGACACCACGGTAGGACTTGAAGAGAAATGCAAAACGGGTGTCTAAAAGAGTAATCGGACAAGACAGAACCATCCGAGAACTCAGGCGACGCCACGTGAGGTCTTGAAAAGAAATGCCAGACGGGTATCTACAAGAAAGTTGGGCGAGACAGGACCGCCCGAGAACTCGAGAGACGCCTCGTAAGGTCTTGAAAATAAAACTGAATGCCCGGGGTAGTCTAGCCAGCCCCTGAGACACTCGGAAAATAAAATTAAGAGAAACGGGTTAGTCCACAATAATAATCATAGCATCAATATTATTTATGATAACATCAGTAGTAGTAGTAATTATTCTGCAAAATAAACCATGCACAATTTTAAATATTTCCTCCGTAGACCGACTCTAAGACCGACACTTGACCAACCCAGACTGTAGTCCTTAACCGTGGACACGGCTATTCGAATAGATATAACTCTGCAGAGGTGTACTCTTTACCCACAAGTAAAGGATTTCTTTAGTCAGTACCGTAACACCGACTAATTCCGATTACGGTCTTTAGGTTGAAACACACCTAACCAGCACACACCAGATTAACCTTCCGGATGCCAGGAATCACCCAAGCATCTTTCCAGAAAAACTCTAAGACGGGGAGACCATCGTCCTGCATGGGATCACTATTCATACGCGCGGATTACAAGGGGGGACCCCCTCTCGGCTACACTGCCGGAAACACCCATGCCCCCTGACCCGATGACAGGATTTAGTCCGCGGCCGCGGAAACCCTCATCGTGGCCCTCTGTACGGTGTGTGCATGGAAAGGTGTTAACAACTTACTGAACCATACTCCACCTGAGGCAGGGACAAATGGCAGCACGAATCAAGTATGGGGGTTACCGGTAGCAAGACTCGATCTACGGTCGACTCAGGAGGTTCAACTTTCCCTGCAATGGTTAGCACAATGAATACTTCTGCTCAATCACCAACAGGGTCACTACCCGTCATGCCGCGTCATGCCCTTGCTGATTACTCTCGTCACCACGAGTTACCAGTTTTTCACGGTCATACTTTATGCACCACGAAACTTCTCCCCGAAGTTTGTCCGGACCAGCTCAGGCATACGTGGCATCAGGGAGCAACCACTTCACATGTATATCACATGATCACAGCAAATAAACTTCTGATCATATGCATTCATGCATGACATATCATCACATGCACAATCTATTATTTCATGTGACATAAACAAGGTTTACTTCTCTTAGTAAGAAATCAACCAACAAAATATCATATCAGGTGTTCAAGATGCTTGCCTTGAGCATGCAGAAGGGTGGCGTGCACTTCCAAAATTTTGAAATTTATATTTTCCCTTCATTTCCTATTTTGAAAATATTTGAATTAACACACAACTCAAAACCGTGCAAAAAGTTGTCTTAAATATTTTTCGAATAAATCCTAAAATAAAGTAGGTGAAATTTGAGAGAGGTTGAAAAAAGAATCAACTCATTTGGAGTTTTATTTAAAAAGTTATGTTTAGTCAAAATATGGTCAAAGTTCTGTTTTAAAATAAAACAGTTAAACGGAAACGAATGCGCCAAAGTACGCTTACCTCTAGCGAAAATGTAAATGCCGTTGTACGCTTCCTCGCGGAGAAAGCGTGCCAGAGCGGTTACGCGGCTGAGGGGGAGGTTGTCTCACCGACAGGTGGGACCCACCTGTCGGGTTTATCCCTCTCCTCCCGCTCGCCTGGGCAGAAGCAGGGGATGAGCTCCGACGGCGATTGCCGGAGCTATACGGTGCCGTTCTCGATGCCCGGATTACCTCCGAGCTCAGAAGGATGGACCGCATCAGAAGAAGAGCATAGCAGCGCCCGTGGAGCTCGAAGTTGAGAGGGGCCTCTCCAATGGCGGAAGGAGCTTTCGGCCATGAAGGGGACTTGGCACCCCCCCGGCTCCTGGGAAAAATTGGGAGAGGGAATGGTTTGTTATGGCTACGGAGGAGCTAGGGGTGAGGAAAGAATGGGACGGGAGGCTCTGGCTGCGTCAAAATCGACATGGCAGCGACGGCGAGATCACGGCCAGGGGCAGAGAGAAGGCTGCTCCGGTTGCTCTGGCCGTTTTGGGGGCTTCCCTACGGGGCTAGGGAGGGGAATGGGGCGCACCTCCGTCGCGGGGGTCCTATTTATAGGCGGCGAAGGTCAGTTCCCGCGCGCTCCCGAGGATAAGCTTGGCGGCGGGCGGCCATTCATGGCGCCCCTGAGACCGTTGGTGGTCGGCGGGGTTCGGCGTGGTAGGTGAGGGCGGTGGCCGTCCGCAGTTACACTAGGGACGCGCTGGCTGGCGAGGAGTTGAGCACGCGTCCTGGACGGTGTCGTGCCCGAACAAATGACGGCGGCGGCGACTCTAGATGGTGGTGGTCGGCACTAGGGGCCAAGGGAAGGTGTCGGCGAGCTCCTGGGCGGTCGGGCTAATCCAGAGGAAGACGAGAGGTAGAGTCAGCAGAGCGGCGACAGCAGCTCGATGCCAGTGGCAGCAATACAAGCGCTCTGGTCGCGCTCTATGCACGCACACCGGGTGCTCGACAATTTGCCAGGGCAGACTAGAGGTACTTGCTTATGTCTAAACTTAACAGGGTCATGGGTGGGGTTCCTAGAGGCTCAGTGGCCATGCTGGTTTGGCAGTTACAACCAGCTCATAATGCAATCCCAAAACCATGTCAATACTAGCCAGGCACACAAGGTGCTTGACAGAATGCCAAGGGCATCAAAGCAACTCTTCTAGGGGCCAAAATCTCCAGGTTGGGGTCTCTTTAGGTGTAGGTGATGATGGCTAGGTTGGTTTAGGCAAAACCAAAACTTCCTAGTGCAAGTTTCACAAAACTTTGATTCTGGACAGAAACTATAGGCCATTATTGCATGTGCTTAAATTACTCTAATGTGGCTGCTCTCCTGTACTTAAGGGTTTAGTAGGGCTAACTAATAGTAGGAAAAATCTCAAGGGTAATAGGGCAAAATAAGGATGGGTTGCAGTACAAACAACCAAACTGGACCAGAATGAAGATGAGGATGGTTTGCTCAAATTTTACAAAACACTAAGCTGGGTTTTTGCATAAATGTGATCTAGGTACATCACATGCCATCTACCAATTTTTGTGGAATTTTTAAATAATTATTTAAAGTGGTTGTAGTGCAACAGAAGCATTTCAGACATTGAAAATGGTATTAAAAGAATTGTTTTGGGGCAAATTTTATTTTGAGATTAATTCTTACTGTTATTAAAGTAACAATGAGATGTTTTAAGAAAGCTCCCAAAGGCCACAATATTATTCCAAAAATTTCTATATGGAGGGAAGAATTTTGAACGTCAGAACAGAAAAGGCTCTTAAAATTATGAAAGAACCTATTATAATTCAAAAAAATTGTTTCTGGCCAAATTTTACTTAATAAAATCATGGTTAAATTTTTGGGGTGTTACACCAAGCATGGTAGGAACGCTCAATATGGAACATAACACTGGTACACAAGGAACTAGGGCGGCCAAGGTGGATCAAAACACCGAGCAAAAGGCCAAGCCTTCCACCTTTTACCAAGTATATATGTGCATTAACTTAAATAGCAAAAATATTGTGATATCTCAAAAAAAATTCATGTTGGCACATGGAAACAACTCGCACCTGCAACTAGCAACGCTATAAGAAGGGCTGAGCAAGCGGTACATAGCCAAACAATGGTTTGCTGGGATGTGGGAGGTTAGAGGCTTATCATGGCATTTTGGAAGGCTTGACAAACAAGTGGTAGGTAGCGAGAAATAGCGATAGAAACAAGACAACTAGGATGGCAATGATAGTAGTGGTATCCATGGATATGTTTATGTTGCCTGAGATCCCACTTGGAAGAAGAATGAATCCATGAAGAAGACGAACCAACGTAGTCGAACGGATCCTCACACTCCGAACGGTTTCGAAACTCTATCGAGAAGAAGCAAACCAAAAACAAACAAATAACATGGTGAACACCACAACATATGCATGACATGATGCGCAAACAAATATGATGCTTGTCCATTTAATTATGCATGGCATGGCAAAACACAAAATCAAATTCTACACGTTAAGTGAAGCTCAATGTGCAACGAATTGCATATTGACGAAACTCCACAATCAATTTATTTAGTTCACTCCCATTTATTCTAGTCATCAATATTAAATTTTGTTAAACATGGCAAGAGATGAAGCACAAATAGACTACACATTTACGCAAGTTTAAATGAGGCCGGAACAACGAGTAACAATTCCGGAAAGTCCCCATACGTAGTTTTCGAATTTTCTACTGTTCTGCCTAGAACACAATTTTAGAGTTGTTAAACAGGAAAACAAATGCCACCATGTCATTCTACACATTTTTCTAGTCAAGTTACATATATAGATCATTTTTATCGGAGCTACGGGTTTAGTTATGATAAAAACCGTTTAGCACGTCATTAGGCAAATAATTGCAAACAACAAGTTTAAATATTTTATCATAGTGGAAAGTTGCATATTGTTAATCTACAAAAATTCTGAACATATTACGTATATGACATGTTATATTTGGATGCATGAATATCTAATTATAGGCATTTTAGAACAGTAGCAAAATCTGTAATTGATGCATGTCTTGATTATTGACAAAATCACAACAGGAAAAAAACGTGCATGGGCCGAATTGCAGCAAAGTGCAGCGTCCCGGGAGGATCCGGCCTGAGTGTGTGCTGTTGTGCGTGTGCGCAAAAACAAAATAAAAGGTAGCAGCACAAAATTGGGGAGGTCTGGACTCAAACCCAGGACCTCCAGGATAGAAACAAGTAGAACTAACCACTGCACCACTGTTGTTTTACTGACAAAGAAGGGGCGCTGCACAATTTGAACTACATCAATGCCGAGCCTTGATTTTCTCTGAACGCACGAGGATCTCACCGTTCTAGGCAGCAGTCAAAGCGGCGTCTAACGGGGGGTTGCAGGCGGCGGAGGCAATCTCCGACGGGGCTGGGAAAGCAGGGATCCTCGCTCCAAGTAGAGGCGCAGATCGGGGGGAGCGGGGCTCTCCTCAGGCCATGAAGGCACCCATTCCCGGTGGGGTTGAGGTCAAACGGCCGCGAAGCTGCTTGGGGAGCTCCATGTGGTCGGGTGCTCCATCTCTCATGTACCCCGAACAGAGAGAGCAAAGGTTAGAGAAGAGAGAGGGAGATCGAGGGGAAGCGATGGGAGAAGGGCATGAGGGAGACGGCGACCTGCGAGGCTTCACCGGTGGCTGCGCTCGCCTGAGGTCGGGAGGCATTGGGGACGACTCCTGTCAGCGGCTCGATGCGGTGGACCGGGCTAGGGTTCCTCGCGCACGGGGTCTAAAGCAGGGCACAGGCAGCCTTGGCACATGAGGAGGGCTTGGGGCACGATTGTCTTGGGTGCTGGCCTCGCTGCTGCTCGTGCGGCGCGGTTCCTACGGGTGCGTGGACGCGTCCTCTCATACAGACGAGGATTGGGGCTGACTACGAGTGGATGTGATAGAAGAGGTGGTTGGACCAATGGGGAATTCGAGGTGGGAGGCGGCTGGATCGAGAGATCCCGAGGAAGAGGAGACAAGATAGGTGGGTGGTGGCGGGCACTAGGATGGACGGGACATGCCTCCTAAAATCTAGTGTTGGACAGTTTAATTAGATAGGGTTTGATCTAGGGTTTGCCTTGGACAGTTTTCGGACCGTCCGATTCGATCAGACGGTTGAGAATAAACATGTTAAGAAGTTCAATTAAAAAACGGATGATGGTTTGGGTATTACGGGGATGATCCAGACCCAACGGTCATGACCGTATGTTTCGGGTTCGGGGAAGTTATCGGGCACACGCTAGGGATGTGTGCATTGTACAGAGGGGCTAGGCATAGCAGACAAGGAAAGCGTGGGCAGCCTGGCAACAAGTTTTGAATACCGAAAAATGTCCAACGATTTAATCGGCTATAGTGCCGATATAGGTTTAATGATTCGGGTATCAAACGGACTCCGAATGGGACAAAATTTAGCAGGTGGTCTACCTACAATAAATTAAGACCGCACGCCAACTTTCAACCTATTCCGAGAAATTTTTTAAGCACTTTATAAAAACAATATTGTATCAATGTCACGAGCGTGTGTGTGTGTGTGTTTGGTCTCGAAACGGTCAACGATGAAAATGGAGAGAAGCGGCAACTACGAACAGATGCATGTTTGAAAAATGACAGCGACAGAGTGCCGATGCTATGCAGATGATGCGAATGATGCGATGATGAATGCGACAACAAAATGAAACACACGTCAAAACTCGAAATAGATGGAAGGCGTCTAGAGCGTCGGTCCCGGGCTGTTACAACTCTCCTCCACTAACAAGAGATCTTGCCCCGAGATCATAGAATGAGAAGAGGAAGAGGAAAGGAGAGGTAAAACTTAGTTGCTTCTTTGACAAACGAATGAAACCAACAAAACTTCGAGGGTGAAAAGAGATGAAGAATGGCATGACGAACAGGCAATAATTCAAAATCACTCCGGTTGAAACGAGATAGAAAGAATTTGGGCAACACTCCGGTAGAAAAGAGAGGAAAAACTTGATAAGTCGGAAGAACTTCAAAAGAAGACACCACACTCCGGTTAACTGGATAAGCAAAGAAAGAACATGATCTTGATAAAACGATATGATGATTCAAAGAAAGAAAAATCATAATGCCTCTGGAACAAAAGAATAGAGGCTAGATCTTTGGAAAACAACGAACAAAGAATAAAATGACAAATTCTACCACAACTGAATTTGAAAAGCATCCTTACAAGGAAGGATTGAACGGAGTTGTTGGAAAATCAACAACGAAAAGAATATGCTTGTAGTGGGCTTAAGGAAAACATCTCAAAATTATGAGGTGACAACCAACCACTATCGGAAAACAATGATTGCTTGGGAGCAACAAGATATGCAAATCTTCTTTCACCAAGAGGAGAAGGAGAAAACTTGGATCATTTATGAGCACCGCAGATAGCAACAATTCTTCGGAAAGGCTTTAGGTGACATCCAATCCAAGATAGCTCAAAGGAAGACAAATGGGTTTAAATATCTCATTCTTGAAAAGTTATCTACGAGACTCCTCATGAATCAAGAATGCTATAACACCATCTCAAAAGATAATGGAGAAAGAATTGCACTTCGGAATGCAAGATGAAAAATGCTTGAACTCTTGAAACAAGAATCTTGAAGAACACTTTGAGAATGAAGATATCCTTAACAAACCACCATGAAGAACCTCCAGAAATGAATGCGTCAGATTTGGGGCTCCGCAGACTCAAGAAGGTTCGAACACTGGGGTGTGCTCGCTCTCCAGACCTACTCTACCTCGCAACCTCACGACGACTCTCCGGTGGCTTGAGCTAGGAAGACGAACAAGAAAACACGGAGTTTACCCAGGTTCGAGCCACCTTGCGGTGTAAGAACCTACTCCTGCTTGGTGGATTGATTGGGGAGGAAGAGGAGTACAAGGCTTGTTCTTTCCCAACCGAAGTGCCTCTCCCCTTGCGGGGGCTGGTTCCCCCCTTATATTGGCCCCTGTCCTCTTCCCCCGAAAATATCAGGCGGGAAGGGTTGCCACAAAGGCCATTTTGAAAGGGGACAAGGTTGCAGCTTATCGTGACAAAAGGTAGTCTTCGCCTGCTAAAGTTCCCCTCCGTGACGCGCTCGCAGGCTCGGGGGTGACATCCGTCATGTCGAGCCCTTGGTCCTGGTCTTCTTGCATGAAAGAGGAAACCTTTGGGTTGGTGCCTCTCCTCTATCACCAAAGAGGGGATCCTCGCCGTCCGCACCTACTGGCGCTGCCGCTGGAACCGCTTGGCACATCATGCGTCACCCATGTGTGGGTACAGAGTTACGGGGCCCGGCTCGTCTAGCTCCAAGCGGACTCGCCTCCTGAGGCCGCTGCGGGGAGCCTTGTGGGGGATGTTGCGAAGTGTTTGGTGATGACGTCGCCTCGCGCCTCGCGAGGCGCTGGCTCTCACGAGGCCAGACTCTTTGAGCCCTGCGGGTGGGGCCGCCTAGTGCTCGAGGCAATCTTCGCATCTTGGGCCGCAGGCAGACGGGCCTGGACACCCCCAGTCCTAGGGGCCCGACAGTATCCCCTGGGCCCGTGGCGTGGAGGGCCTTGCCTGTTGGGGAGGCTAAACTGACGCGGGCCCCATCGCCTGTAGGCTAGGCGCGACGTGTGGCGTTCGGTGGGTCGTGCGTCGCCTGCACTCCCCCACGACGCTCCGGGAACTGCGCCTTTGCTGGGCAACCGTCAGGCACGGCAGTCATAAAACATCTCGCCCCTCGGCTTCTCCGGTACGCTTCCTCCACTTGCCGCTTCTCCCTTCTTGCTCCCTCGCCCAATCTTCGCCCCCTTTTTCTACTTTGCGGTCATGGCGGCGAAACAGAGCGCTGCGAATACCGGTGCACAGGCGGGGTCTTCCGCGCCGCCCTCATCCTCTGGAGGCGATGGGGGCCGGCGCTCGGGGCTAGCTCCGATACGGCGGCGCTGGTTTCCCCATGACGAGTAAGTGCGCCACTGTCTTGGTCCCTTCTTGCATCTTGACCTTGGTCGGCGAGCCTAACCGCCGCGATTCCCAGAGCACCCATGCCCAAGAGACGGAGGGAGGCTTCGCCTGGTGCCTCCTCTCATGGGTAGCTGGCCGGCAGGGTCTCTGCCCCCGCGCCTTGCTCAGCAGGGACCGGGGGGCGCTCGCCTCCCGCCGTCGCCGGGCGGGAGGTTGCCATCGCCGGGCGGGAGGCCGACGTGCCTCTCCGTTAGCAGGAGGCCGATCGGACTGCCTTCGATCAGGAGGCGGAGCGCGAGCGCCTCAAGACTCTGGAAGGTCGGGTCCTTGCCGACGAGGCCACCCTCGCGGCAGTGCACGAGGAAGCTCACGTTAACGCCGATGCGAGGGTGGCTCGGGAGCGGGAGGCCGCCTTGGAGGAGTACGAGGGCGAACTGGCCCGGCAGGAGGCCCGCCTCGAGCTCCGCTGCGACGGCCTCCATGGGAAGGTGAATGCCCTCCGGGCTCGGCTGCGGGGCGCCGAGGCTGTTCTCCAGGGCGCCCTCGCAAGGAAAGAGGACGCCAAGGCAGAGCTGGCGTCACTGTAGGCCCAAGTCGGCGAAGCTGCCGACGCCGTGCAGTTGGCCCAGGACGACGCTGCACGGGCGCTCATGATGGAGGCACAGCGCACCCAGCAATTCCTGGGCGTCGCGGGCCGCGTGAGCGGCGCTCTCTGTCGCTTTGTCAGGGACGTCCCGGAGCTGCCTCGTGTGCACGACGATGGTGGCTACCTCGACTTCTTCTTGAAGGTGGTGGAGGTGCTGGAGTCGTGCGTTTCTAGGGTGGAGGAGGACATCGAGTCAAGCGCGCGCGATCTCCTGGACTGCGCGCTAACGCGCGTCTTCTCCAACCTGTGCCGTCGTGATCCTGCCTTCGACCTTTCCAGCATGATGGACCCGGTGCCTGAGGTGCTCCAATGCCCCCTCAGCGAGGAGGTGCGCGAGCACGTGGAGGCGTTGGTTGGGCGGTTCGCCCAGGATGCGCCTTCGGGGGAGAGCGAGAGCCTTGACGCCAAGGCCTCCGGCGACCATGTCGAAGACGATGCCTGTTCTGCTTAAGTTATATGTTTTTCCCTGTAATGTTATGAAAACCTAGCCCCGTGCGGGCGGAAGACATTTGCAAGTTACTTTTGCTTAAAGTGGTAATCACTTATCGTATTTTAGCCGTCCTCGCCCCCTTCGCGGGGTCCTTTCCCTTTATGCAGCCCCCATGCCCTAGCTAGCTGGGGGCCGTCCCGTGGCGATCCTTGCTTGTTGATGGGGTGAAAGCACAACATGCTCCCTTGGTGGTTTTGATAATTCATGACAACATACATTGTCTCTTGGACTAATATTTCTACCTAGTGTATTTCTGATAAAAGTCCATAGAGGAAGAAGGGTTGGCAAAAAGGATTGAGGAGTAACCCCAAGATGCAAGGAAATGGATTGGCAAAGCTTCAAGCAAGAGGACTCTACATTTTACTTTGTGATAAATCACTTTGATTCCATAGGAAAGCCAATACTATAAAAAGGGGGTAAGGTATTGTTGGTGAACAAAATGCTCATACGTACACAAGTGATAGTCACCAAAAACACCCACAAGCTCTTCCACAAAAGTCTGTCCAAAGTCAAATATCCAAAATCGGTGCAACCAACACTTTCCACTCAGTGCCACCGATTCCCAAACTCAGACAGACCCATGCCAAACCCTAGCCAGTCGGTGCAACCGATTCTGCATCGGTGCCACCGAGTTCAGTTGCCAACTCTCTGTTTAGCTATTTTCAATCTTCGGTACCACCGAGATTTTCCAGTCGGTCTCACCGAGTTTTGGACCAACTCTGTAGATAGCCATTCACAGGAATCGGTACCACCGAGAAATGTGGATCGACGCCACTGAATTTCTGGACCAACTCTCTGGTAAGCCATGGTCGAAAATCGGTATCACCGAGATGTGAGAATCGGTGTCACCGAGATTGCGCAATCTGACCGTTGGTCACCTGATCGGTACCACCGAGATTTATATATCGGTCTCACTGAGATTCAAAAGTTGTCACCTTTTGGTCACTTCGGTACCACCGAGATTCACACATCGGTGTCACCGAGTTGGTCACTTTAGGTGTAACGGTTGGATTTTTGGAGATGCCTATATATACCCCTTCACCACCACCCACTAGAAAGAGAAGCACTCAGAATAGATCCCCACTCATACCAACTGATTTTCTGAGAGAGAGCCACCTACTCATGTGTTGAGATCATGCCATTCCATTCCAACCATATGAATCTTGATCTCTAGCCTCCCCAAGTTGCTTTCCACCAATCCAATCTCTTCCACCAAGCCAAATCTGTGAGAGAGTGATTGTGTGTTGAGGAGTATATCATCTTGAAGCACAAGAGCAAGGAGTTCATCGACATTTCCGATCCTATTACCTTTTGGAGGGTGGTGCCTCCTTGATTGGTTAGGTGTTGCTTGGGAGCGCCCTACTTCGTGTTGTGGAGTTGAACCAAGAAGTTTGTAAGGGCAAGGAGATCGCCTACTTCGTGAAGATCTACCCATAGTGAGGCTAGTCCTTTGTGGACGGAAGCCGTTATGGAATAGTCAAGGTTGCTACTTCGTGGACCCTTATGGGTGGAGCCCTCCGTGGACTCTCGCGACCGTTACCCTCCATGGGTTGAAGACTTCATAAACGTGGACGTACGATAGCACCACCTATCGGAACCACGGGAAAAATCTTCGTGTCCCTCATGCGTTTGATCTCCCTATCTCAACTCTTTACTTTCATGTGCAATGTCTTTACTTTCTGCTGCCATACTTGTTGACATGCATGTGTAGGGTGTGCTAGACTTGCTATAATTGTTAAAATCTGCCAACCAATTAACTTGGGAAAAGGTTAGGTTTTAAAT
Source organism: Elymus sibiricus (assembly GCA_039707655.1). NCBI lineage: Eukaryota > Viridiplantae > Streptophyta > Magnoliopsida > Poales > Poaceae > Elymus > Elymus sibiricus. The sequence continues at coordinate 163,336,896 of CM077669.1, forward strand.
TCCTGCTAGTTGTCTATTCACCCCCCCCCCCCACTAGACACTCTTCTAGTGATCCCACATGGGGTTCGTGAGCCCCTGTGCCAAAAGGCTTCTGGCTCGCGACATGACTTCAGACGGCAGCGCCTGGGGCCCGTAGAACCTAGCTCGTGCCTCGCCTGGCTGTTGCCCTCCGTCCGTTCTTCCTCGCGGGGTTCTCCCGCAAGGTGCCCCGCGAGGGATCCCTTGCGCCCACCAGCATGTGCTCGGGCCCCGTGCAGGGAAGTGCGTTGCCCGAAGTCCCCGCGGGGTGGCAAGACATTTCCGACGCAAGCGGGGACAGTCTCTGGGCGCGGGCCCGTTTTTAGAGCCGACCCCGCTAGGTCTGGCACGCCCTGCCGGGTGTGGGCCTTGCGCCTCCTCCCTTTGACGAATCTGCTTAGGAAAGGACCTCGAGACAGCTCCAGGGCGCAGCCTCACGTGACCCTTGGCGCGAGCCGCGCGGGCGTGGCCCTTGCGAGGATTTGGCCTGCGGGGCTCGTTGGTGGGCCACGCTCGGCAGGCGACGCATGCCGCGCCTCGGGCTGTAGACGACCGGGCCCATGTGCCTTCGGTCCCCCGAGCTTGGCGATGCAGACCACGGGTTTGTGGTGGTTGCGGCCCCTCCGACGGGGGGAGGTCGGAGCTGCATGGCCAGAACCGCCTGGGAGTTTGCAGCATGTGGCGCACGACGGGATATGGGGCCGCCTCCACTCCCCACGACGCCTCGATAACTGCCCGGGGCTAGAGTGAGGTCCGCGCCGCATATAAGGGGGAGGGGAGGAGTCCCTTAACCTACCCCCCTTGTCTTTGGTCTCCTCCGCCGTTTTCCACCATAGCAGCGATGGCACCCGTGAGGAAGTTTTCCTCCGCCGAGAAGGAGAAGGGAGTGACGGATGATGTGGGCACGTCGAGGGGCGGTGGCCGTCGTCACGCGTCCATTGCTGCACTCGAGGCGCCTCGTCGGGGGCGCGGTCGATCCTCGCTGGTGGCCCATGTTGGCTCGAGTAGCCGCGGAAGGAACCCCGCCCGCGGGTGCGGTCACGGCGGGTGAGGCGGTCGCGGGCGAGGCCAACGGGGTGGTGCAGCCTCCCGGCCGCCCCGGCTGCAGAACCACTCCGCCGAGTTCATCATGAGGGTGGAGGACAGGCCTCGCACCTGGCTCCGGCTCCCGGACTCCTTTGCGAGGGAGATGGAGGGACGCGCTCCCTTGGGCCTGTGGCTGCAGCCGGACGACTGCTGCAACGGGTCCTCCTGGGTGGCGACGGAGTTCAACCCACTCGGCTTCATGCTCTTGAAGCGTGGGTGGTAATCATTCGCCCTTGCCCGCGGGCTGCGGGAGGGGCACGTCCTTTAGTTTAAATTTGACGGGGCCTCCACGCTCTTCATGAAGATCTTCGGGGAGGCCGGCAATCCCCTGGACTGCTGCATGGAGATCAGCAGCAGCAGCGGTAGCGGCTGCAGCTCCTCGTCCGGTGGGGAGTGAGAGTGATGACGACTCCGATGGATCTCCGAGCACCCGCATCAAGGAAGAGGACTCCGACTCGGCATGACGGCGTCAGGTTCAGGATCTCGGGAGGCGCCACAAGAGTCCAGCTTCTCCTTTGTGTTGTTTCTCTTTCCTTGTAATGAACCATGCTGACCCCGCGAGGGTGCGCAAAAAATGGGTTATGTCCCTCGTGCTCCAAATTGAACGCTTTTGGGTGGAAACTTAGTTTCTCCTCCTTGATATGCGTTGCCGGGGCTGAGCCCCGGGCGCATCTCTGTCGTTGCTGGTACAAAGGGTCCTGCTGCGTGATGGTTCATGGGGGAACCGCCCCAGGGAGAAATCCTTCGTGAAAGCATTTGCACCTAGGTAGGAACGTGCTTATCGGTTTTCACTTGGGCGTCGCGCGAGGAAGATAGGCACCACGCGCCTTGGTGATGTGACGTGTGTGTGGGCACGCCCGCGAGCCAAAACCCAGTCCTCTGGGTCCTGGCGTCGTTGGGACCTGCCCAGGCGCCGGCATAGTGCCTAGCCCCCGCGCGCGTGAGGCCCAAGGAGGTCGGTGGGTAAGTGCCGAGGGAGGGGCCGGTGATTTTCCGAGGCGGGGACCGTTTGCTCCGGGGCTATTACGGCCCCCAATTGCAACTTTAACCAGTTCATCACACACATAAGCTAAGAGACTGCATGGAGTGTCTTCAGTAAGAGCGTTGAGAGCATCCATTGGCGACAGGTTACCAATGAAAGAGACAGAATGCTGGCTGCTATCCTTTGGCGAATTAGTTTGGATGACAACGTTTCCTAGTTCGCCATTCTTGATCCAATTCTTCACGCTCTCGATTATTGAAGGCATCATGGCTTGGGCATGGGCTTGGCTTTGAATGTTGATGCATTCTTCGATGTTGGTTATGGATGCGGCTATGGCTGTGGCGGTGGTAGCGGCTATGGTTTCCATTATTTGTTGTTCAATGCTCTGCTTGTTAGCTCTCCTTCTCTGCTGTTGCAGCTCCCGATCTTCGGGATAATAATAGTCCCATTTGGCACCGCATCCACCACTGTTCACACTGCTACCCGCCAGCGGTGCTAACTACTCCTTGCCAAGGGTAATGTTGATCGACCAGTTAAGAGGAGTGTTCCACCTGGCCGACGACCCTTGTGAGCTATGAGGTTCTGCATGCTGCCTTGCCAGTTCTTCTTCTAGTTTCCTAGCTTGGTGATCCATGGTAAATTCCCCTAGCTTATGATCATAATGGTACCGTCCCTAGACATGCTTATATTCGAGGGGGTCCTTGAATTGCGCGAAGTGGTTTGGGATGCCCTTTGATGCAAGTGCAGCGTCCTGCTTGTCCCATACGGGCTTATTCCCAACAAAACCACGGCTACCAAGGGTGTGGTTACTTAATGTCTTCGATCGCATTCCCTTTCCCCACGATGACTGGGTCATCACTGAGTTCTCCTGATTTTGCATCTTGAAAATGTTCCAATCATCTACACTAATGGTAGGCCACTTCTTCTGGATCTCGGAGATATCTATGTCGGGTTTCGTTGCAATAACTTTTCTTGCTGTAGATTTCCAAGAACTCAAATTCTTCGAGAACTTATGGATTGCATGGTTGTTTACCTGATTCTTTGGGTACGATAGGTTGTCATACTCGTCAGGAAGCTTGAATCCTGCGTGCACCCTTCTTACGAGGAGTTCTCGCAGATTAGCTTTGTGCATTTCCCTTGAATTTGTCTTGTTGATAGAGCAAACTTCTCGAAGGATAACACCTAGGGCGTTGCCATAGTGAGCAGCGGCTTTCCACGGACTAACAGGCTCACCAGTCTTGTTAATTCGTGTGACGACGAACCTGTCGGTGCCTATAGCATTTTGGCTCCTAGGTTCCCGCTGCTTCTTGGATTTTGAAACATGATCCTCCACCTCCACATCCACCTCTTCTGTGGGAGAATACTCCTCTGTGTCCTCTACATTAGTGCTCATATCAGGATTACTGTTCGCACCAGCAAGAAGACTGTAGCCTCTGCCTCTCACACAGTAGTCATCTGTATTAAGCTCATCATCATAATCTTCCAGTCCCTGCGCGTCTATAAATGCATCACCACCGTGTGCCAAATGTGTCGAAGAATAGTCCTACGCGTCGTTCGTTTGATTGGACATCTACAAAAACAAATAGCACATATACTTATTAATTCATATACAAAATACAAAATTTTGGCATGACCTTTGCTAAAAATAGGACATATTGGTTGCCAGAAATTTGACGAAACGGAAATTAATCAATGTTTCGCCAAAACATTGGAAACCCTATGCATTCCCTGCAAACAATACACAAGCAACCACATTTTCATCGAAACAAAATTTAACCATATTTCCTCAAATACATCTCCAAAACAACTCACAATGTTACAACTACAACGACTTACTCTAACATGATGTGTAGCAATTCCAACCGGAGGAATCTCGATCACTTATCGGAGGAATCGAGGTGTTGGCACCGATCGATGGGGCAGTTGGACGACGGTGGGGGAGGGAGTAAAGGCGTCGTGGCGAGCTTGAGGTCGTTCGGGCCGGCGGCGCGACGACGGCGGGGAGGCGATAAAGGCGGCTCGAGGTCGACGCGGTTGGGGGCGGACGTCAAGGTTGAGGTGATTGGGGGCGACGGCGGCTCAAGGAGCGGCGACCGGAGGGGAAGATGGGTGACGGCGGGGGAGGAGGTAAAGAAGCCACGGCGAGGTCGAGGTGGGTAGGGCCGGCGGCGCAACGGCGACGACAAAGTTTGCGGTGAACATTTCCCCCCAAACGGACAAAGACAATGGGGAAAATAGCTATGGCATTGGTGATGTCGCCAATGCCATAGATATAATAGCTATGGCGTTGGTGACGTCACCAACACCATATCTATTTTCCTTCTAAAATTACATCAAATTAATTCAACTTCCGATGGTCAATACAAATGTAGAATAATAAAATACGGTCAAGACAAAAATGTTAAAAGGGGATGGATAAGATCACATCCCCAAGAAGATTATTACATCAATTTTAAAATACTATCGAATGCTGCCGAATTAATAATAAATAAAAGATAGATAAAAATCAACTACGACATTGTTTCCAGGTTTCTCTTGTTTGTGCGGGGGCTCTGAACCGATGTATTTCTCTTGTTTGTGTGGGGGCTCTCAACAGAAGCTTTTCTCTTGTTTGTGCGGGGGCTCTCAACGGAAGTTTTTGCATCCGACGTGCTTATGCGTCTTTTCTTACACTACTCTTTCCGAATAACGTCATCTTCTTCTTGATAGATGTCAGATTGGTCATAGTCATATAGAGCTTCCTTCTTTGACAGTTCTTTACCATTACGTTCTTCCTGCCCGTCGAGGTGATTTTCATGTTCTCCAACATTCTTCACACCTCCTTCTAGCTCATCATCATGTACGTCCCCTTCGACTTCGAGATTCTCCTCTTCCTCACCATGACTTGTCCACCGTGTGTAACCAGACATGAAATCATATTTCAACAAGTGCATCTTCACACGACCAGTAGAAGGGTCAATCAAAACTAGGTTTTCGCACTTCTTACATGGACATAATATTTTTTGTTTCCCCTTTCCGATTCATATCTTCCAAAGCGACTTTGAAGAACCCAATTATAGTTCAATCCATATATATATTTCAGCATAAATCATTCACTTCCACGGTGCCTACAAAAAAGGTCAAAAAACATTGCAGCATATTATGTACTATATACACGCACATATGCGGGCATTACATACCTAAATGATATACACACAAAAAGTAGTCACCTAATTCTCTCAATGGATCGAAGGCAGAGTCCGCCAGTCATGTATCTCTATACACACATATATGTGAGAGTACTGTTAAGAGATTGCCTATGATTAACTAGGCCGTCTGGGTCAGCTATATAGAGATGCAAATACTTATGGCATTCTACATTTAGGAACGCCGCCAAAATATCTGTGGGCTCCACAAAATATACCTGTTGTGTGTCGTACAAGTTGCATGACACAAGTACAGTGCATAGTGCTGGCGTAGGAACTTTATCCACGCCAACAATAATATGTGAAAGGGGAGAGTGCTGGGGTCCTCATACAAGTGACGTTCGATTGAATTTGAACGCCATCACTATGTTTGTAGCAATAACGTACAAATTTAGCCAAAGCCAACACTATTGGAAAATATTAGTGCTGGCGTTGGAAGAAAATGGCGCGCCACCAACAAGATTTGTGGCTAGCCATTTCTCTACTAGTGATAGGATGATCATGGAAATCATTAATTAATTGGCGAAGCCTCACCCGAGCTTGAGATAGATGATCTTCCTCATGTTGTTTAAAACTAAATATTTCCTATAAGGCAACTTGTTTTTTAGAATAGGAAAACACTTTTCACAGAAGTAATACATCATATCCTAGGGACTACGCACACAACTAGGAGCAAGATTATTGAACCATATCTTAGCATCACCCTTTAATGAGAAAGGAAAAAACTTAAGAATATAATAGTACCGGGATTTTTCCTCTTGAGCAAATAGGGTGTCAATATCATTTAGTTTACTGAGATGTGCAACAACTATTTCAGATCCATAACCATGAAAAGGATTAGACTCTACCAATGTATAAGCTCAAGATCAATGGAGAATTCATTATCCTTACCAATAACAAAAATAGGAGAATGTGCCAACTTAAGATCATATTTCATCGTTTGGTTCATAGCCTTTTCTTTGAACTTAGCAATTAACTCGGCAAGATTTTCTGTATTTTCACAAGCAAGAATTTATCGAGGAATCTCCTTATCTATAGTATAACCATCTGGTACATCAAAGAATTTAGTTCTAGTAGGAGTACGAGGAGTAACAAGAGAATCATAATTTTCATCAAGTTCAGTTTCAATTTCTTTAGCTTTAGCAATTTGAGCATTAGGTAATTCTTCCGGTGGCACAGTAATGGAGTTGAAGCATCTTCATGAGTATCATTAACAGCAGAAGATGTGTCTATTACGTGTGACATATCAGATTGAATAGCAAATTGTAGTGTCACAAGTTGACTTAAAAGACAAGGTGAATCAAGAGTAGATCTAATTGGCAGTTCCTTACCTCCCCTCGTCCTAGAGAGCATGATCTTGGTTTTAATGTCTCTCAGATTCTTCATAGTGAATATAAATTGTAGCAGATAATCAACTCCCAATTGAACTTAATAAATAGAGATATGCTCCTCGTCAACCGTGCCAGAAAATAGTCTTGATGACCTACAAGTATAGGGGATTGCCACAGTCTTCAAGGTAGTATTTCACCCAAATTTATTGGTTCAACAAAAGGGGAGCCAAAGAATATTGATAAGCCTTATCGGTTGATTTGTCAATTCATCCACACCTGGGAAGAAAACTCCTTGCAGCAATTTATAAGTAGCAGAGTAATAGGAAAATAGTGGTAGCAGTTGTAACAATAGTAGCAATAGTCATGGTAACAGTAGCAGCTGTTTTGTTGCAAGTGTAGCAGTGACAGTAGAAGTAACTTGAGAGAATACAATATTATAAAAGTGTAGGCATGGAATATCTCCAATTCATTAATCATATGTAGGCATGTATTACGTATATAGTCATACATGCTTGCAATAAGAACTTGCATGACACCCTTGTCCTACCTCCCGTGGCAGCGGGGTCCTAATGGAAACTGAGGGTAATTAAGAAGCTCCTTTTAATTTAGAAACCAAAGAAAGCATTAACACATAATGAATACATGAACTCCTCAAATAACAGTCATCCCCGAAGAGTGTCCCAAGTATTGTCACCTTGGGATCTATGGAGCAGAAAAATAATATGTGCATATAACTTGCAAAATAGGATCAAGAACTCAAATATATTCATGAAAACTTAATAGGTTCACATTTGAAATCATGGCACTTGGTCCCTAGTGATCAGCGTTAAGCATAGTGCAGTCATAGCAACATCAATCTGAGAACATAGTGGATACTTGGGATGAATCCCTAAGAAATTGACTCGATTACTGTAACGCCCAATATGCGGTTCTATCCTCGTGGAAACCCGAAAGTCTCAACAAGGATAGAAGCGCATATCTGAGATGCTTTAACACGGTGGATATCGTAACAAATACATGTACTGAAGAGAAGAGAATACAAGATATAAGGTTAGACTGGCCACAAGGTACAACATGAATATCTAAATACATCAATACATAGCAATCATCATATAGAAGAGTAGGATCCTACTACGGATGAAAACAAACGAAAAGAAAACGACGTCCACCCTGCTATTCCCAGGCTAGAGAAGAAGAACTCCAAATTGAACAAGCATCGCTCTCGTGTCAAAACATCACATTACCTGTACCTGCACCTGTTGTCGTAGTAATCTCTGAGCCACGGGGACCCAGAAATCTCATTACTAAGAGTATCAAGACTAGCAAGGCTTAATGGGCGAGGAATGGTTAAGTGGTGAGGTTGCAGCAAGCACTAAGCATGATATCTGGCCAACTTACGAGTACAAGAATAAGAAGAATGATCTATGCATAAACGGACGTGAACTAGTAATGATCAAGAAGTAATCATGAACACCTACTTACGAGTCAATCATAACCCCACCGTGTTCACTTCTTGGTTCAAACCTCACAAGAAGAGACGATCACGGTTACGCACACGGTTAGTTTATTTTAATTAGATTTATTGTCGTTCTCTACAACCGGAAATTATAAATTTCCAAATGGCCACATAACCGCGGGCATGTCTTTCCGAATGATTTAACTCTATAGGGGTGCTTGATGTCTACTACACAACTTTATTCTTATTGACTCGTGTTGGGCCTCCAAGTGCAGAGCTTTGTAGGACAGCAACAAATTTCTCTCAGGTAGATGACCTAAGGTTTATCAATCCATGGGAGGTGTAGGATGAATATGGTCTCTCTCAAACAAACCTGCAATCAAATACACAAAATCTCTTGTGTCACCAACACACCCAACAGAAAGGTAAATCATATAGGTGCACTAGTTCGGCGAAGAGATGGTGATAGAAGTGTAGTACGGATAGTAGAAATAGGTTTTTGTAATATGAAATAATAAAAAAACAAGGTAACAAGTGGCAGCCAACGAACAAAACGATATATCAATGCTTGGAAACAAGGCCTAGGGTTCATACTTTCACTAGTGCAATCTCACAACAATGCTAACATAATTTAATCATATAACCATCCCTAAACGTGCGACAAAGAATCTTTCCAAAGTCCTTACAACAGCGGAGAACATAAGAAGAAATTGTTGTAGGTAGACCTCAAAGTTATCTTTCTGATCAATCTATTGAGGCATCCCCATAGATGTCACAAACAAAAACGTTCATCAACCTATGTGCATAGACTACCCCAATGTCACCATGGGAATCCACAAGTTGATTACCAAAACATACATCAAGTGACTCAATAGAACACCCCATTGTCACCACCTGTATCCACATGGAAGACAAACATCAACTGTTCTCAAATTAAAAGTATTCAATCCAACATAATGAAACCTCAAAGGGAAAGACTCAATTCATCACATCAAGACAGAGAGTGAGAAGAACATCGCGTGATCCAACTATATTAACAAAGCTTGTTGTACATCAAGATTGTGCCAACTCAAGAACACGGGAGAGAGAGATTAAACACATAGCTACTTGTACATACCCTCAGCCCCGAGGGTGAACTACTCCTTCCTCATCATGGAGGCCGCCGGGGTGATAAATATGGCCTCCCGTGATGATTTCCCCCTCCGACAGGGCATCGGGAAAGGGCTCCAGATGAGATTTCTTCAGTATAGAGGCTTCCGGCGGCGGAGCAAAAGTTCTAGGTTTCATTCTGGGGTTTATGGCATTTATAGAAATTTTTGGCGTTGGTCTCACGCCAGGGGGTGCCTCGAGGGGCCCACTAGCTAGGCCCACACGGCCTGGGGGGAGGGCGCGCCTCCCTAGCTTGTCACCAACAAGGACATCGTCTGGTCCTTCCATGAAGCTTCATGGGTCTCTTTTGTTACCAAAAAATCACCAAAAAGTTTCAGCTCATTCCGAGAACTTTTATTTCTGCACAAAAATAACACCATGGCAATTCTGCTGGAAACATCGTTAGTCCGGGTTAGTTTCACTCAAATCATTTAAAAGTGCATCAAAGCCATGTGAAACTTGGATAAATATGGCATGAATACTTCATAAATTATCGATATGTTAGAGATGTATCAGCATCCCCAAGCTTAATTCCTACCCATTCTCGAGTAGGTAAATGATAAAAGAAATAATTTATGAAGTGTGAATGCTAGCATAGTGTATAAGTTTGATCAATCATAATTTCAATCACTTTTTCTTGCACCATACAAATCAACTCTTTCTCATAAACCCATCATGATAAAGTAGCAATCAATTCACATGTTATGGTTCAAACAATGCATTCTCTGGAAACTTAACTACCTATGTTCTTAGTCACCAAACAATTACAATTCATATTAGTTTCTACAAAGTCTAGGTAAGAGATCCACATACTCAACTATCATATAGTTTCTATGATTGCTATTACTCAAACATATTTTTAGAACAAATAGCATTCATCAAACATAGAGGAAGATAGAGGCTTAATGTTTCGCCTCCCATCAAACATGAAACGTAAATAACACGAAAGGAAATTGCATAAAAGTAAATAGAATGTCCCTTCGCATAGGGAAGCAGAGATTTCCAGAGGTGCCAAAGCTCAAAGTTTAAAGCAGAGATGAATATATTTTGGGTGGTGTGCCTTTCCTGTCAACGTCATGGCAAAGTATTTCAATATCTTCCACGCTAAACACATAAATAGCGGTTCCCAAACAGAATGAAATTTTTACTCCCCCTTCACTATTCAAACACTTTACATGGTTAGCCGCATCTAAGGGTGCCCTCCAAACAAATCAACTTTCTAGGGGGAGTTCTTTTTTTTTGTATTATGCAGGACTGGGCATCCTTTTTACCAACCTCTCTCGTGCAATGACAAGTGGATAAACACCCATCATGAGAATAACATGTTTAGCACATAAAACAGATATTTATTTGAAGGTTTTAAAGTTGGAACATGAAAATTTACTTGGAATGGCAGTGAAATACCATATATAGGTAGGTATGGTGGACACTCATGGAAGAAACTTGGCTCAAGGATTTTGGATGCACAAGTAGTATCTCTAATTAGTACAGAAATTTTGGATAGCAAAGATTATAAACAAGCACCACATGTTGGAGGATCCTTAACAATACAACTTCTATGCAAATATACCGAAACATAACTCACAATGTTGAAAATAATTTGGTCAAGGTTGAAAATAATTAATGGGTATTCACAATCGTGAAAGATGTCCAAGATAATATATTTGTATGTGAAAGTTCTGTTCCTTATACTAATCATTCATGAATTGCTTGTATGACCAATATTGTGATTGTCAAACTTTAATAGATTTTACTTTCTAAACCCAATGTGAAACTACTAGTAAACGTTTGCAACATATATAATTTCATATTTATGATATTCAATTCTTTCAACAATTTACTCGTAAGATATAAGTGAACCACAAGAGGAAACATCAAACTACCCTCTAAAGATGCAAGTGAAGATCAGTAAGTAGTTAAACAATTAAGTAGCTATGTGAAGACTCTCTGTCACTAAAGTACCTCAACATCTTTGGCGCGCCAGGTAGGGGGCTCGTGTGTGCGAACCCGCTCTGACGGTGTGAGCACAACCTTCATCAAGCCAATGAAGAGCAGCGGAAGGAACATGACATTTGTCACGAGCTTCCGAGCGCTTTGCACAGCACCCTAATGAATCGTCGAGTCTTTGTCGTACTGCAGAAAGAGCTAAGTTTTGATACTTTTATTGCTTTCTACTGATCAACCTCCATCTTGAATAGAGTTTTTGTGCATAACCTATGCACGAAGGAGCGCTCCCGAGAAATTTTGTGCTCATGGTTTTTCCGAGTCTGCTCGGCAATGCCTATGCAGCTGAATTAGTTTTTGGACCGTTAAACTCCAAGGAAGGCAATGTTCTCGATAGGCTGCTAAGTAGGACATGGTCCTAAGCGCCATTTAGTAGAATATGCGCGACTCGAGATTATTCCGGCAAGCATAAGGAACAATTGTGCAAAAACGAAGTTATTCCAGGATGGGGATGCTTCAGTAAAAGTGAGAAACTTGCACACCAGTAAGTCCACATTAGATGTTGTCGGCGTGCGACACCTATGGGACCGCGTGGATCCCTTTTATGGTTCGGCAGGGAAAAAGGCGTGCACAAAGAGCAGATCCAGCGATCAACGCAAGGGATTTTTACCCAGGTTCGGGCCGCTGAGAAGCGCAAAACCCTACTCCTGCTTTAGTTGTATTGGATGTGCTTAAGCCCAAGCTCCAGGAGCGCTTGTGATGAACAGTACGTTTGAGCAGCAGCTACGCATGCAGAATGGGTCAGAAGGTCCTCTCTCCCTGTAGCTACGCCTTGAGCCTCCTTTTATATGTCGAAGGGGTCACCAACAGTGGCGCACAGTACATACAAGAGGTGTAAAGTTGCTACAGCGTTTCATGATTATCACTGACGTCTTAGGACAAACGCATGAAATGCTCCGTCTAGGTGTCCCTTAGCTTCTTGGGGATGGAAAAAGAGCCTGTCCCATCAGCACCGCTTAACCCCATCCGCCGCTAATGCGATGACACGCATCCAGGAGGACAAACCCTGTCTGACAGGCTGGTCGCTGCACTAGAGCGGTGGCAGAGTGACAGGGTGGCGAGGTCTTGCCGGGTGCGAATCTTGTCGGGTCTTCGCTAGCCATCCCGGCAAGCATCTTGCTGGGATCCCAGCCTTCGGTCTTCTGTGTTCTGATCATCGGCTTGAATGCCTTCTTGATAGTCTTGTGCTCGTTCCCAGTTGTCCCCCGGCAAGCATCTTGTCGGGAGTCCAACATCGGGTCTTCTCGGTGACCTGCCTGGAGGTCTTCTCCCAGGAAGGCTCGCTTCCCGGAAATTATATCCTGATCTTGCCTACTTTTGAGCTTGCGAGTGATGCGTAGACCTGTTCCCGGCAAGTAATCCTTGCCGGAAACCTGGGTCCTAGATGTGTCCTATAAGTGGATTTCTTTTCTACCATGCCCTTCCCGCCTGGAGGCTACAACTTGCCGGTGCGTGTCCAGGGGTAATGAACACCCCCTATTCACTACACTGACAGGAGCCCCCGGGCCTGGGCCGGACAAGCGTGCATAGTGTTTGTCCGGGCTAGGCCCAAAAACATGCACCGGTACACGCGCGGCGAGAAATAACCGTCACTCATGACTTTTTAACTGCACGCTGATGATGACGCAAGAGAGCTTGTGGTTTGCCGGGCCTTGGGCTTACCGGCAGCATGGGCAGACAGAGCAGGACGGCAGCAGGAGACGTGTGCCCAAAAGGGAGTGCCACACCGTGCGACGAAGAGCCAACCCCCAAGCCTTCCCCATAAAGGGTACCGCGGGTGCGGTGCTCGATTCATACAGTCATCCCTGTTGTCGCTGCCGTCTACTGCGAATGCCTCACTGCCGTCTTGCCGGCCTCCAGCACGCCGCCCTTGGCTTTCTCGGCTGCCGCGTGCCGCCAAGAATAAAGCAACCGCCGAGACTGAAGTACTTTTTGCATACCTATTGCTGCAATGGCACATGTAAAGGAATAATTAATCTTAGTCAAGCCAATATTTATGTATGCAGGACATGTTTCTTTATGCTAAATGAATGTTTGGTTCCCTCTTGATTAATTCCGTCCTTGCATATATCTTATATCCTACGCTGTTTGGAAACCTTGCCGGTGCGCACGTTTGCCGCGAGCGCTTTGAGGAACAGGTCCCTAGCAGCCTGCTGGAAACGCCGCCGCCGGCAAGGCGACTTGCCGGGTCAGAACGCGGCTGCTAAGCCTTCCGAGCGGACTCAAGGCAAAGCTAGAGCGCGGGCTCACCACGACAAGGTTCCTTCGCGTGCAGATTAATGTACAAGGACGAAAAATCAATCAAGACGACCCATACTTGCCGGAAAGCTTTCCGGTGCGCACGCTTCAGTCGGCAACGCTTGGAGGAACGGGTCCTTAGTGGCTTGCCGGGAACGCCGCCTCCCGAAAAGGTTCACCTCCCGGTGTCTGTGTAGCCGCCTAAGTTGTCGAGCGGACTCAAGACAACTAGGGGCGCTATTGGCCCCGGGAAGGCTCCTTCGCGTGTAGGTGTAAGGAGCAAGTGAGGAGAGCAAAAGAAATGTAATTGTCACAAGTTTTTGTAACTTAGCTTTTCCTGCTGTTCATCTCGCATAGTGAGGCCGCGCTCGTGGTGATGACCGGCAGCTCTCTAGAAGGTTACTCTCTAGGGAGCTGCCAGCCCCCGAGCCCGCCTTCCATGCGTATTCCTGCAACACTGATTGGACATGTAATGCCACGACAGCGTTTTAGCACAACAAGTTAATTAGCTTCTGGTTTATGATTAATTTGTTGTAATTTTGACTTCTGTCGAATGTTCCCTTGCTTGCCGGAACACTTTCCGGTGCACACGATCCAGTCAGCAGCGCTTTGAGGAACGGGTCCTTAGCGGCTTGCCGGGAACGCCGCCTCCCGAAAAGGTTTACCTTCCCAGCTTTAGTGCAGCTGCTCACATCGCCGAGCAGACTCGAGGCGACTAGGAGCGCAACTAGCCCCGGGGAAGCTCCTCAGCATACGGGTTTACGCAGAAATCCGAAAATAAAACTTATCGAGCCTTTTCCTTGAACAATTGCATTTTTGTACAATGAATCCCTACGCTTGCTGGAATACTCCCCGAATGTGCACGTTCTGGTCGATGGCGCTTAGGATCGGGTCCTGTCTAGCAGCCTATCGAGAACACCGCCTCTTCAGGAGCTTAATGCTCTAGAGACAACCGCAGCTGCATCTGTGTTGTTGGGCGGACCCAGAACAACCAGGAGTGCAGAGTGTTTCTAGAGCGCTCCCTCGCGCACAGGTTATACAAAACTACCATCAAGGATAAGGCTACACAAAAAAAAACAATCAAAGTTTTAGGACTGAGATTCCTGTAAATAGAGCGAAGTCGCCATGGACGATGAAGCTGATGCGCTGACCGCTAGATCAGGTTCGCGCAACCTTTCCCCCTACCTGGCGTGCCAAAGATGTCGGCGTACGACACCTATGGCACCGCGTGGATCCCTTTTACGGTTCGGTTAGGAAAAAGGCGTGCACAAACAGCAGATCTAGCGATCAATGCAAGGGATTTTTACCCAGTTTCGGGCCACTGAGAAGCGTAAAACCCTACTCCTGCTTTGGTTGTATTGGATGTGTTTAAGCCCAAGCTCCAGGAGCGCTTGCGATGAACAGCACGTTCGAGCAGCAGCTACGCATGCAGAATGGGCCAGAAGGTCCTCCCTCCTTGTAGCTACGCCTTGGGCCTCCTTTTATATGTCGAAGGGGTCACCAACAGTGGCGCAAAGAACATACAAGAGGTGTAAAGTTGCTACAGCGTTTCATGATTATCTCTGACGTCTTAGGACAAACGCATTAAATGCTCCGTCTAGGTGTCCCTTAGCTTCTTGGGGATGGAAAAAGAGCCCGTCCCATCAGCACCGCTTAACCCCATCCGCCGCTAATGCCATGACACGCATCCAGGAGGACAAACCCTGTCTGACAGGCTGGTCGCTGTACTAGAGCGGTGGCAGAGTGACAGGGTGGCGAGGTCTTGCCGGGTGCGAATCTTGCCGGGTCTTCGCTAGCCATCCCGGCAAGCATCTTGATGCTTGCCGGGATCCCAGCCTTCGGTCTTCTGTGTTCTGATCATCGGCTTGAATGCCTTCTTGATAGTCTTGTGCTCGTTCCCAGTTGTCCCCCGGCAAGCATCTTGTCGGGAGTCTAACATCGGGTCTTCTCGGTGACCTGCCTGGAGGTCTTCTCCCAGGAAGGCTCGCTTCCCGGAAATTCTATCCTGATCTTGCCGGCTTTTGAGCTTGCCAGTGACACGTAGACCTGTTCCCGGCAAGTAATCCTTGCCGGAAACCTGGGACCTAGATGTGTCCTATAAGTGGATTTCTTCTCTGCCATGCCCTTCCTGCCTGGAGGCTGCAACTTGCCGGTGCGTGTCCAGGGGTAATGAACACCCCCTGTTCACTACACCGACAGATGCTGACTTATTTGTTGCATTGAACTACTGCGACATTTCATGCCCAGATAAGTGTTGCGGGTGTACCGGTAGAAGTTTGCCTCTCGGTGATGCAGGTGTACCGGTAGAAGTTTGCCTCTCGGTGGTGCTTGTGTTAGCACTCCCAGAGGGGCAACCTAACCCGGAAAGCCTTGCCAGCATAGAGAACTTCAAGGTTCTCTACCGACAAGCCAGCATCAAGAACCCCAGAGTTCTCTGCTGAACCCTAAAGCCTTGCCGGCATCGGGAAATTCAAGGTTCTTTGCAGGTGAGCCAGCATCGAGAACCCCAGAGTTCTCTGCTGAACCCTAAAGCCTTGCCAGTGTCGAGAACTTCAAGGTTCTCTGCCGGTGAGTCAGCATCTAGAACCCTAGAGTTCTCTGCTGAACCCTAAAGCCTTGCCGGCATTGAGAACTTCAAGGTTCTGTGCCTGCAAGCCAGCATCGAGAACCCCAGAGTTCTTTGCTAAACCCTAAAGCATTGCCAGCGTCATGAACTTCAAGGTTCTGTCCCGACGAGCCAACATCGAGAACCCCGGAGTTCTGTGCTGAACCCTAAAGCCTTGCCGGCGTCGAGACCTTCAAAGTTCTCTACCGGCAAGCCAACATCGAGAACCCCAGAGTTCTCTGGTGAAACCAAAAGCCTTGCCGCCATCGAGAACTTCAAGGTTCTATGCCGGCGAGCCAGCATCGAGAACCCTAGAGTTATCTGTTGAACCCTAAAGCCTTGCCGGCGTCGAGAACTTTAAGGTTCTTTGCCAGCAAGCAGGCATCGAGAACCCTAGAGTTCTCTGTTGAACCCTAAAGCCTTGCCGGCGTCAAGAACTTTAAGGTTCTCTGCCGGCGAGCCAACATCAAGAACCCCAGAGTTCTCTGCTGAACCCTAAAGCCTTGTCGTCATCGAGAACTTAAATGTTCTCTTGTGGCAAGCCAGCAACGAGGACCCCAGAGTTCTCTTTTGAACTCTAAAGCCTTGCCGGTGTCGAGAACTTCAAAGTTCTCTATCGGCGAGCCAGCATAAAGAACCCCAGAGTTCTCTGCTGATCCCTAAAGCCTTAATGGCATCGAGAACTTCAAGGTTCTCTGCCGGCGAGCCAGAATCCAGAACTCCAGAGTTCTCTGCTGAACCCTAAAGTCTTGCTGACTTCGAGAACTTCAAGGTTCTATGCCGGCGTGATAGCATCTAGAACACTAAAGTTCTCTCCTGAACCCTAAAGCCTTGCCGGCGTCGAGAACTTCAACTTCACTCACTACTGGAATTAGGTGCTTTGCCGTCCACCATGGCGGACGGCAAAGGGTATGTCCACTGATGGCAAAGCCTTTGCCGTCCGCCAGCTGACGGCCAAAATTTTGGCACTGGGAACTCCGGTAAAGGGGTGCTTTGCCGTCTACCTCGGCTTAGCGGACGGCAAACACTTTTTGCCGTCAACCTGCAGATGGCAAAGAGGCTGGACGGCCTTTCAGTGGAGTTAGCCCCGTTAGTGGCTAACGGTAGCATTCGCCGTCTGCCACTGACGGCAAAGAGCTACGTCCCTTTGCCGTCTGCCCCCTGACGGCCATGCCGCACGTCCCTTTGTCGTCCGGCCCCTGACGGCCACGCCACACGGCCCTTTGCCATCCGCCCTCGGACGGCCACGCCACACAGCCCTTTGCCGTCTGCCCCCAGGCCTGCTGCTGCCAGGTTGTACAGGGGACTGCCACGTGCCACCTTTGCCGTCTGTGGCCGAAGGCAAAGAGGCAGTATTGCCCCTGTTTTTTCTATTTTTTGTTATATCCAACAATTTTCACAGGCAAAATATGATATATATATATATACATATATTTCACAGAAACCATATTCTCGCCATACTGATGATCATCCAACAAACATACCAAATCAAAAGTATCAAATGTCACATTGTTCACCATATTACAATAGGTTCATCCATACATACATAGTTTCATCCATATGTAGGAAGTTTCACATTGTTCATCGATACGAAATCAAAAAAACAAGTAACACAAGCACTCCATCAACCACAAGCACTCCATCAATGCAAGCTTCTGTGAAGTGAATCTAATCTGCGAAATGGGAAATAAGTAAGTTAGATGAAGAAGACTAGAAGAAGAAGAAGAAGAAGAAGAAGAAGTAGAAGAAGAAGAGGAAGAAGATGAAGAAGCGTTTTTCTTCTCTTTCTCTTTCTCCTCTTGTTTTTCTTCTTCTTATTGCTTATTTGTGTCATTTTAGAGCTAACCTAGGTAATTACCCCATTTTCGACCTAACTAAGCTTATTGTGTCATTTTGCAAGAAAATAAGCTAAGTATATGGCATTTATGAGGTTACCAAGTCTATTATGCCATTTTTGAGTTAACTAAGCTTATTATGTCATTGTGGAGGAAACAAAGCTAAGTATAGGTAATTCTGGAACTAAGTGAGCTTATTATCTCATTTTGTAGGAAGCAAAGCTAAGTATAGGTCATTTTAGAGCTAACTTGGGTAAAATAGGTCATTTTGGAGGTAAGTAAGCTTACTATGTCATTTTAGAGGAAACAATGCTAACTTAGGTAAAATATGACATTTATGAGCTAACCAAGGTTATTATGCCATATGTTCAGCTTCACTTTCGGTCTTTCGAGGTTTTCCTTAGAAAAACTATCATGCCTCATGGTGTGTATGGTGCGCACTCACTCACACTTATAAGGTGGTGTATGTTGTTGGACACTACCTAACACTAATATTTCGACCGTTGGTGATGGTCGTTTCCCCTTCTCCTCTCCCGCAATATACCAAGGTATATATCGAGAGAAGGAGAAGAAGAAATGACCCCCGTGACAACAGTCGGGATTCCTCCATCAAGAAGAGACATGAAATTCTCACAAGGAGCTCCGACAGACCGAAAGTACGTAATTTTTTCTAAGTGCTAAGTTTGTCTTTCTTTGAGAAAATGAGCCAAGTAAGTGGCATATTAGGGCTTACCGTCCTCGTCATCACGGAGGTGAAGCACCGGAGTTGCTCGGGCCGGTTTCACCTGGAGAAGGCTGCCCTGGAGAAGGGTCGTGCGATGAGTTTCGGGAGATATTCTGCACCAAAGATGATTTGCAATGTCTCGTTAGCATGATGACACTGAAAAGATCATTGCATTCAAATGAAACTCACCGTTCCAGCCGTGGTAATGACTGGCATCGACGGAGGGATCTGGCCGGTCTTCTCGCACATACACTGCACATTTGGTTTTCACAAGTCAATGATATTAGTTATTAATGAAACGAACATTAAATGTAAGATTTGACAAATATGAAGAAGAAACTTACGACCAAGAGCTCGTAGATGGCCCGGTGAGACGCATCGTTCCGTGCCCTCTCCTCCTCCAACAACCTAGCCATCCTCTCCTCCATGTCCTTCTCCTTCGCCGCCACAAGCCTCTGTGTTGCCTCTCTCTCTTTCTGAATAGCAGCCTGCAACACAACTCCTCGTTAGCATTGTAATCATCTTTGTTCACACACACAATGTAATGAGGAAAGATCTATGAGTCCGTATAACTAACCTCGATGGCGAGCTCGACTGGCCATGGACGAGGTCTTATCTCAGGACAGAAGCTCGTTTGGCGCGCCTTGATCTGCGAGAGAGTGCTAGGACAACATATAAGGCCATCTCCAATGGCCATCAAGCCATGGGGCCTCCCGCCGCCAGCTATCATCACCAGCTCTGGATCAATAGGATGATGGCTCGGGTTAAATTCCTCCCCGTTCAACGCCTTCCCCACATCTCTGTACTTCACGAGCTTGCTGTGGGAGGAGATGTTGGTGAAGTTCTCGGGATGATCGAGGTCAGACTCAGAGAATGCCTTGACCTTCTTGTACGAGGCAGTATGGGCCATCGCATAGAGGTCGTACATCTGTGGCACTAACGTGTTATTGAGATGCGCCTAAAAGAGAGAGAGAGAGAGGAACAAAGTATTAGTAAAGGGCTCAAGGTAGAATCAAGAATGAATTGCATGAATCATGAAGCAAACCACATACCCAGTTCTGACCAAACTGATTAATGTTGGCGCTCCCTTGATGGTGTGGCACACCAACCATTTTGGCATGCCGGTCCTTGGCATTGTTGTGGATGGCTAGCCATTGTTCTGAGCACCACCCATCCACCAACGCCTCCCAACAATCCATCTTATCCGCACACCATCTCGGGGGCACCTAAGTTAATAAAGAGATATTTGAGTGCTACGCGTACGAATCAAATGAAGGAAACTAAGTACAAGAGGCCTTAAGAATACGTAATTACCTTCATGTAATGCTCCTTCTCCATCTTCTTTCCGCGGCACGTCGACTTCTCCTTCCTAATACGCCACGAGGCGTAGTAGTCTCGAACAGCCTGCACCCAAGCCTCGTGCCGTAAGTTTTGCAGTAGGCGCCTACATTTGTTATCGATAACCATTGCTGCGGCCTCCTCGTATCCCTCCTGACACCTGTAGAAGGTCTGCAATCAAACGAGACAACACTTATTAGTACAATAACTAGCTATTGTTGATTTTCAATTGTGTAAAGGAGAAATTACCCAAAACTGTCTGATCACCATGTCCGCCCACGTGTGGCACAAAACACCGTCGATCCTCTCCTCCGGCGGGGCCGGTGCAGCCAAGTAGTGCTCCCAGGTCATTCCTAATTCTCGAACCTGACCCTCACCGGGCAACGTGACAAACCCCGGGAAGTTTTGCCTGATAAGGACACCAAGGACACTGTTGGGCCTGCGGGCATCCTTGGGGTGATCCCAACCCCTGCAGTATGACAAAGCCAACACATTATATATTTGAAAAAACGTGAAGGCAAAAGGTTAAAAAAGAGTACATGCACTTACTTGTCCCCATCAGGCTTAATCGACCACCTCTGCTCACGGGTCGCCGGCAGGGGAGGCAGCCGTGTACTACCACACTGGTAGACGGTGGCCGCCTCAACCACCTCCTCATCGCTATCAGAAAAACGATCCCCGCCACCATCAGCGTGGCCACTAGGCTCCTCCGTCCAGGTATCCCATGGGGTCTGCTGGGACGTGGCCTCATCCCTCCTCTTCTCTGGAGTCTCGTGGGACGAAGCCTCTGGGACAGCAGTCTCGTAGGTCGAAGGCTCGTCGACCCGAGGCTCGTGGACCGGAGTCCGCGTAGCCTCCTCCTTAGACGGGTCCACCCTAGCAGTCCTGTGCTCGAGTGAATCAGCTGGGGGTGGCGGCGAGGAAGGCGTAGCAGCCACCCTACCTTTCCCGCGGCCTCCTCTCGCACATGTACCTCTACTACCTCTCTTCTTCCCCCGACCTCCTCTCACGGGGGTCGACGAAGAAGCGGGCACCGGTGTATGCAGACTAGAGAGCAACGCTCTCCGGAGAGACTCGGCAGGAATGGAAGTACCCATCCCACCACCCTCCGACGAAGAAGGAGCCGCGGAGCGCTCTCGAACCTTTCCCACCATCTTTCAACAACTGCCATGACAAATAGTAAACGAAATTAGTACAACATAAAATTGAATACCGACATGAATAATAAAATGTATATAATTTAAGTGTATCATCATATACCTAACATGAACTAAAAATATATATATGTATAGAATAAAAGTTGATTACCTGACATGAATTAATAATAATCTTGATCGTCTATATATTCTCCGGAATCAATAAATGCATCATCATCATCACTATCATCAATAAATGCATGATCATCATCACTATCGGGAACAATGTGTGGAAGGCCTCCTTTATATAATCGGTCAAGCATTGACAGGTCATCCGCATCTGTAACCTCTTCTTGTTCCGGCTCAGGGGTTAAGTTAGATTCACTGTCGCTGTCTACTTCAATGTTTCGGGGTGTAGTAGAGCGGTTCTTGAAACGTTTTTTGGAAATACGTGTTTCTTGGAAGAATTCTCCTTCATATGTGTCTGGGTTAATGTGAGGTTCATAATCCTCTTCATTGAGGGGAGGTGGTCTAAAATGTGGCGGCACTTCATAAACGACATCCCAACCTTTCAGATTTGGATCAGTTTGGCAGGCCCACGGTAGATAGAAAACTTGGGTCGCCTGTTGAGCCGTAATATAGACATTGGGAACATCTAAATGGGTGCTTTGTTTGATTTCGACTAACCCTATATGTTCATGAGTCCTTCTAGTCTCCTTCGGCTGGAACCAATAACATTTGAAGACTACGACGTTCGGTGGGTTTTCACCATAGAATAGAAGTTCATAAATTGCTTCAACTCTTCCATAATACTCGGTACCTCGTTCGCCGATAGCATAGACACAACAATTTGTAGTCTTTAGGTCGGGCATAGATAACTCTTTGCCAAAGGTACGAAAGCAATACCCGTTGATGTCGTATTTGTCAAATCAACGAACCTTATAGTCAAAACCATTAGCGACTTGTCTCAACTCGGCGTCCATAGACTCTGAATTAGCCTACAAGTTTAATACGAAAGGATTGTTGCAGTAGCCGCAAATTAGACGAAGAAATGAAATGGTCCATTAATGGTAATTACCATTTGTTTGAACCAAGAGATGAAACCGGGATAGCCGCCACCATGCTTCGCCAGAAGCTCATACTCTTCGACGGAATCCTTTTGGATGACCGCTCCATCCAAGAATTTTCCGACGTATCGACTATATCAAATATCCGGGAATAAGAGCAGTTCGAAGGAATTACAAGTTGCAAAACAGTAATGTATCGAGAACTTACTCGATGTACGGCCGCACTTCTGTTAGGTTGTTGAAGATATACAACAAAATGTCCGCCATTCATCGACATCCAATGCTTTTTCTTCGAAGCACCGGCTGGTGCGAGCTTCCCTTTGAATAGGCTGAGGTTGGATTGACTTTTTTTAGGGTCGCCATCATTGTACCAAGGCTTCGGATTATGCAAATGACGATTTTTGGCTTCGTAGTGTGCTGTCATGAAGTTTGCCACCTCCTCAGTAATGAATGCCTCGGCCATCGATGCTTCAATTCTACGTTTATTTTTACATTTTGCTCGAAGCGTCTTCTGCATCCTCTTAGTTGTGAAGCACCAACGATTTTGCACGGGCCCCCCCAATCTTGCCTCGGTCGGGAGATGCAAAATCAAATGCTGCATTGGATTAAAGAAGCCCAGTGAAAAGATCTTCTCTAACTTGCAGATCAACTCCGACGCCAACTCTTCCATTTCATCTAGCATGCTAGGCGATAGTTCTTTCGCACAAAGAGAACGGAAGAAATAGCTTAGCTCTACCAGTACTAGCCATTCATCCTCAGGGATAAAGCCACGAAGCATCACCGGCATTACCTGCTCAAGCCATATGTGCCAATCATGACTCTTGAGACCAAATATTTTCAGTTTGTCAAGACTCGCTCCCCTCTTTAGATTCGCTGCATAACCATCGGGGAACATCAACTGCATTTTCACCCACAAGATCATTTCCCTCATAGCTGGCCTTCCAAGATTGAACCATGCCTTTGGCTTCGTCCAGTTCTGCTTTCCTTTCTGTTGTCGCATGTTTTGTAACGGTCTATTACATAGAGCCTCCTGATCGATTCTAGCCTTAGGATTAACCTTTGACTTCCCCTCTATGCTGAACAATGTACCAAAAATGGCCTCGGTGATATTCTTTTCAGTGTGCATCATGTCGATGTTGTGTGGGCAAAGGAGGTCTTTGAAGTAAGGCAGATCCCATAGGCATGACTTGTGAGTCCAGGCGTGTTCCGTATTATACCCTTTGAAATACCCTGGATGGTTTGGATCAGGCTCGAGAGCGTTTAACTGATCCAGGATCTATTGGCCTGTCAACGCGGATGGTGCAGAGTTTTTGACAACTCTACCTTTGATGAAATTCTTCTTGTCTTTTCTGAACTTATGGCGAGGATCCAGGAACTGTCTATGCATGTCGAAGCAAGTAAACTTGTGACCCGCCTGCAGCCAACGGAACTGAAGAGTTGCCTTGCACGTGGGACACGAGAACCTTCCATGCACACACCAGCCAACGAATAGCGCATACGCCGGCAAGTCATGCATCGAGTACATGTACCACACATGCATTTTGAAGTTTTTTTTGGTAGCGGCGTCGTATGTCTTGATCCCATTATCCCAAGCTTCTTGCAATTCATCCTTAAGCGGTTGCATGTACACATTCATATTCTTCCCCGGATAGTTGGGCCCTGGAATTATCAACGTTAGGAAAATGTTCTTTCTTTTCATAAACTCTCCGGGGGGAGATTGAGTGGAATGACAAATACAGGCCAACAACTGTATTGGGTTGCCGTCGTACCAAACACATTGAACCCATCTGTGCTGATGGCGACTCGAGGATGCCTTGGATCTGCCGCTTTATCCTTATGTAATGCATCGAAGTGCTTCCACGCAAAAGCGTCTGAAGTGTGTACCAACATCTGATTCCCATCTGCATCTAGTTTGGTTCTTTTGCCCAATTTGTGCCATGTCATCTGTCTGGCCGTCTCTTCGACCATGAAAAGACGTTGAAGTCTTGGTACGATTGGCATATAGCAAAGAACGTTAACAGGGATTTTTGTTTGAATCTTCTCACACATACCGTTGTCTACGACAACATACCTGGAGGACATGCAAATGGGACAATAGTTCAAGTCTGCATACTCAAGCCTAAATAAGGCACATCCATTCTCACAGGCATCTATCTTCTCATAGGACATCTTAAGTACACGGAGGATTTTGTCCGACTGGTACAGGTTTGCAGGCAGTACATGGCCTTTGGGTAGAAAGCGTCCAAATATTGTCATCATCGCGTTGTAGAATTCTCTGCCCAGGTTGAATTGAGCCTTCAGAGCCATTACTTGCGCGATGGCATCCAGCTGACAAAGCTCAGTGTGCTCGTGGAGAGGACGTTTTGAAGACTCCAACATTTCATAGAATGCCTTTGCAGATTCCTTCATCTCATCGTCCGAATCCCGAGCATCATCAAAGTGTTGCACCATATCTTCGATCCCAGTACCATGCTCATCGGTGCAACGATGAACCACCTTAGCTCTGGCACGTTGGGCAGACTCACCATGAAAAGTCCACACCATATAATTAGGCTTAAAACCCCACTTCTGCAGGTGTTTACCCATTTCACTCTCTGTCTGCCTTTTAAAGTTGTCGCACCGGGGATAGGGACACCATGTTTTTTCCTGGCCATTTGCAAATGCGGTTCTCACAAACCCCTTGGTATTTGTTAACCATTCTTTGGTCATGTCTTTCTGACTGGTGTGACCGGTGTACATCCACGCACGATCACTCATCTTGCCTAGCTACTGGACACACAAGAAATATATATATAATTCAGCATATATATTCATCAGTTAATCAAGTTTGTCAGTTTTAGTACGTCCATGCAACCTACACGCTAATAGGTAAAGAAAGGTCCTAATCCCACCAGAGTATGTGTAGATTGGGTTCGTTTTCCCATGCTCTGCTCCGGATCCGACGCAGAATTTCGACAGCACCTCTCTGCTGTTCTCCTGATACACGTCTCGGCAATAAGCAGAGAGGATGTGTACCCGGAGAACAACAGGGAGGCACTGACGAAATTCGGCATCGGATCCGGAGCAGAGCATACGGGAAAACGAACCCAATCAACACATACTCGGGCTGTCCGTGGATAACGTTGGACTATTCGAAAGGGCAGCACCTATAAATATGCATGTCCTTGCATATTTATAACCGCCATCCTTTGAAGACACCTATAACTGTTCATTTGAAGACACCTATAACTAGCAAGTTTCATCGGCACGAAGACCGGAACAAAGCAAATTAAGGGGGGGGCGAGGAGATGTCATTTGTTCTCACCCACGAACGCAGCATGGGAGCTCGTCCAACGCACGGGGTAGGTCATCGAACACCAAACCCTCGCAGCGACGAAACAACTCCACATTGAAATCCACCCGATCAACACAAATATAATGTTTTTCATAACAAAATCGGAAAATATATCACCTAAACCATAATTTACAAAACTATGACCCCGACGGCCTCAGGAAGGCCGAAGAGCACCTTCTCGGTCAAAGAGGGTCGGGGGTCATGGGTCGGGGGGCAGTGGCATCGGGGGTCAGTGGCGTCGGGGGTAAGTGGCGTCGGGGTTTAGTGGCGTCGGGGGTTGGGGGTGAGTGGCGTCGGGGGTTGGGGGTGAGTGGCGTCGGGGGTTGGGGGTGAGTGGCGTCGGGGGTTGGGGGTGAGTGGCGTCGGGGGTTGGGGGTCAGTGGCATCGGGGGTTGGGGGTGAGTGGCGTCGGGGGTGAGTGGCGTCGGGGGTCAGTGGCGTTAGGGGTCAGTTGCACCTTTTCTTCCTCTTCTTCTTCTCATCTTCTCCTCTTTTTCTTTTTCTTTTTCTTCTTCTTCTTCTTCTTCTTCTTCTTCTTCTTCTTCTGCTTCTTCCTCCTCCTCCTCTTCTTCTTCTTCTTCTTCTTCCTTCTTTTCCTTTTTCCTATTATTTTCCTCTTCTTCTTGTCCTCTTCTCCTCTTTTCTTATTCTTCTTCTTCTTCTTCTTCTTCTTCTCCTCCTCCTCTTCTTCTTCCTCTTCTTCCTTTTTTACTTTATCCTCTTCTTCTACTTATTCTTATTTTTTTTTGCACTAACCTAATTAACCTAATCTAACAGTAACCTAATTAACACTAACATTAACAGTAACCTAAACTAACATATATATGCAATGAAATGAAAAAAAAGAACAAAAAAATAAAGAAGATGAACATGTGATACATCTCCAACGTATCTATAATTTTTGATTGTTCCATGCTATTATATTATCTGTTTTGGATGTTTTATATGCATTAATATGCTATTTTATATTATTTTTGGGACTAACCTATTAACCTAGTGCCTAGTGCCAGTTTCTGTTTTTTCCTTGTTTTTGAGTATTGCAGATAAGGAATATCAAACGGAGTCCAAACGGAATAAAATCTTCGCGATGATTTTTCTTGGACCAGAAGAAACCTGCCAGACTTGGAGATGAAGGCAGGAGACCTGCCGGGAGATCACAAGCCTGCAGGGCGCGCCCTAGGGGGGGCGCCCCCTTGGCTTGTGGCCCCCCTGCAGGTCCTCCAACCCTAATCTTCGGCCTATAAATTCCCAAATATTCCCCCAATACCAAAGAGAGCCACGAAAATACTTTTCTGCCGCCGGAACCCTCTGTTCCCGTGAGATCCCATCTTGGAGCCTTTTCCGGTAATCTGCCGGAGGGGGATTCGATCACGGAGGGCATCTACATCAACTCCATTGCCCCTCCGATGATTCGTGAGTAGTTCACCTCAGACCTTCGGGTCCATAGCTAGTAGCTAGATGTCTTCTTCTCTCTCTATGTTCTTCAATACCATGTTCTTCATGATCTTCATGGAGATCTATCTGATGTAATACTCTTTTGCGGTGTGTTTGTCGAGATCCGATGAATTGTGGGTTTATGATCAGATTATCTATGAATATTATTTGAATATTCTCTGAATTCTTATATGCATGATTTCATATCTTAGCAAGTCTCTTTGAGTTATTGGTTTGGTTTGGCCAACTAGATTGGTAATTCTTGCAATGGGAGAAGTGCTTGGTTTTGGGTTCAATCTTGCGGTATCCTCACCCAGTGACAAAGTAGGGGTAGCGAGGCACGTATTTGTATTGTTGCCATCAAGGATAAAAAGATGGGTTTTTCATCATATTGCTTGAGTTTATCCCTCTACATCATGTCATCTTACCTAATGTGTTACTCTCTTCTTCATGATATTAATACTCTAGATGCAGGCAGGAGTCGGTCGATGTGTGGAGTAATAGTAGTAGATGCAGAATCTTTTCGGTCTACTTGACACGGACGTGATGCCTATATGCATAATCATTGCCTTGGATATCGTCATAACTATGCGCTTTTCTATCAATTGCTCGACCGTAATTTGTTCACCCACCGTATTATTTTCCTTCAAGAGAGAAGCCTCTAGTGAAACCTATGGCCCCCGGGTCTATTTTCCATATTATATTTTTAGATCTATAAACCAAAAATACCAAAAATACTTTGCTGCAATCTTTTTACTTTTGTTTTACTTTTCGTTCTAGTAATCTTCTATATCTATCTCTATCAGATCTCATCCTTGCAAGTAACCGTGAAGGGATTGACAACCCCTTTATAGCGTTGGGTGCAAGTGTTTGATTGTTTGTGTAGGTGCGAAGATTGGGGACTTGCTTGTAGCTCCTACTGGATTGATACCTTTGTTCTCAACAACTGAGGGAAATACTTATCTACTTTGCTGCATCACCCTTTCCTCTTCAAGGGAAAACCAACGCAAGCTCAAGAAGTAGCAAGAGGGATTTCTGGCGCCATTGTCGGGGAGATCTACATCAAGCCTACCAAGTACCCATCACAAACTCATCTCTTGCATTTACATTATTTGCCATTTGCCTCTCGTTTTCCTCTCCCCCACTTCTAAAACAATTTTCAGAAAAATACCAAAAAAAGATTTGCCTTTTTATTCGCCCTTCTTCCGTTCGTCTTTTCGTTTGCCTTTTTCTTGCTTGAGTGCTATATTGCTTGCTTTGTCACGATGACTCAAGAGAATACCAAGTTGTGTGACTTTTCCAATACTAATAATAATGATTTTATTAGTACTCTGATTGCTCCCGCCACTAGTAGGGAATCTTATGAAATTAATGCCGCTTTGCTTAATCTTGTTATGAAAGAACAATTTTCCGGCCTTCCTAATGAAGATGCCGCATCCCATCTAAATACTTTCGTTGAGTTGTGTGATATGCAAAATAAGAAAGATGTGGATAATGATATTGTTAAATTGAAGCTATTTCCTTTCTCACTACGAGATCGTGCTAAAACTTGGTTTTCATCTTTGCCTAAAAATAGTATTGATTCATGGAATAAGTGTAAAGATGCTTTTATTTCCATGTACTTTCCGCCCGCTATGATCATCTCTCTTAGGAACGATATAATGAATTTTAAGCAACTTGATCATGAGCATGTTGCACAATCTTGGGAGAGGATGAAACTAATGGTTAGAAATTGCCCCGCACATGGTTTCAGCTTATGGATGATTATACAATTTTTTTAGGCGGGATTGAATTTTGCTTCTAGAAATCTTTTAGATTCCGCCACGGGTGGTACTTTTATGGAAATCACATTAGGAGAAGCTACTAAACGCCTAGATAATATTATGGCAAATTACTCTCAATGGCATACCGAAAGATGTCCTACTAGTAAAAAGGTGCATGCTATTGAAGAAATTAACACTTTGAGTGAAAAGATGGATGAATTAATGAAATTGTTTGCTAGTAAGAGTGCTCCTATTGATCCTAATGATATGCGATTGTCTTCTTTGATTGGAAATAATAATGAATCTATGGATGTGAATTTTGTTGGTAGGAACAATTTTGGTAATAACGCGTATAGAGGTAATTTCAACCCTAGGCCGTTTCCTATTAATTCCTCTAATAATTATGGTAATTCCTACAACAATTCTTATGGAAATTATAATAAGATGCCCTCTGATCTTGAGAATAATATTAAAGAATTTATTAGTTCGCAAAAGGTTTTCAATGCTACGATTGAAGAAAAATTGCTCAAGATTGATGATTTGGCTAGGAACGTTGATAGAATTTCTCTTGAGATTGATTCTTTGAAAATTATATCTACTCCACCTAAGCGTGATATTAATGAGTCTTTAAAAGCTATGAGAACTTATATTGTTGAGTGTTAGGAAAGAACCGCTAGAATGCGTGCTAAGCGTGAATGGCTTCAAAAGGTGTGTTCTCGTGATAATAATGATGAAGATCTTAAAGTGATTGATGTGAGTCCTATTGAATCTTTGTTTTATAATACAAATCTTGATAAAGATGGGGCTGGAGATAAGTCAACTTTAGTTAAAAGTCGTCCCAATGATTCGGAGTTTATAGATCTTACTGCTAAGATTGATAAAAGTGGGATTGAAGAGGTCAAAACTTTAAATAGCAATGAACCCACTCTTTTGGATTTCAAGGACTTTAATTATGATAGTTGTTCTTTGATTGATTGTATTTCCTTGTTGCAATCCATGTTGAATTCTCCGCATGCTTATAATCAAAATAGAGCTTTTACTAAACATATCGTTGATGCTATGATGAAATCTTCTGAAGAAAAACTTGAGTTGGAAGTTTCCATACCTATAAAGCTTTATGATGAGTGGGAACCTACTATTAAGATTAAAATTAAAGATTATGAGTGCCATGCTTTGTGTGATTTTGGTGCTAGCGTTTCCACGATTCCAAAAACTTTATGTGATGTGCTAGGTTTCCATGATCTTGATGATTGCTCTTTAAATTTGCATCTAGCGGATTCCACTATTAAGAAACCTATGGGAAGGATTAATGATGTTCTTATTGTTGCAAATAGGAATTATGTGCCCGTAGATTTCATTGTTCTCGATATAGATTGCAATCCTACATGCCCTATTATTCTTGGTTGACCTTTCCTTAGAACGATTTGTGCAATTATTGATATGAAAGAAGGAAACATTAGATTCCAATTTCCGTTAAGGAAAGGCATGGAACACTTTCCTAGAAAGAAAATTAAATTACCTTATGAATCTATTATGAGAGCTACTTATGGATTGCATACCAAAGATGACAATACCTAGATCTATTGCGTTATGCCTAGCTAAGGGCGTTAAACAAAAGCGCTTGTTGGGAGGCAACCCAATTTTATTTTATGCTTTTGTTTTTTACTTCTGTTATTGAGTGTTTTGTACATTATTACCTCTGTAGTAATTGTGTTTTACTGTTTTAATTAGTGTTTGTGCCAAGCAAGACCTTTGGGATGGTTTACGGTGATTGTTGATTTGGTTTTGCTGAAAAACAGAAACTTTTGCGCTCAGTCCAGGAATTTTATAAATTCACCAGAGCGTCAATTGGATCTGATTTTTTTAAAAAATATTGATATAGAAATTTCCCTGATTTTCCTAATTTTTCAGAATTTTTGGAGTTACAGAAATATTCGAAGTTTACAGATTGCTACAGACTGTTCTGTTTTTGACAGATTCTGTTTTCTTTGTGTTGTTTGCTTATTTTGATGTATCTATGGGTTGTATCGGGGGGTGGAACCATGGAGAAGTTAGAATACAGTAGATATTACACCAATATAAATAAAGAATGAGTTCACAACAGTACCTAAAGTGGTGATTTATTTTTCCTATACTAACGGATCTCACGAGTTTTCTGTTGAGTTTTGTGTTGTGAAGTTTTCAAGTTTTGGGTAAAGATTTGATGGACTATGGAATAAGGAGTGGCAAGAGCCTAAGCTTGGGGATGCCCAAGGCACCCCAAGCCATATTCAAGGATACCAAAGAGCCTAACCTTGGGGATGCCCCGGAAGGCATCCCCTCTTTCGTCTTCAATCCATCGGTAAATTTACTTGAGGCTATATTTTTATTCACCACATGATATGTGTTTTGCTTGGAGCGTCTTGTATGATATGAGTCTTTGCTTTTTAGTTTGCCACAATCATCCTTGCTGCACACATATTTTGAGAGGGACATGCATTAATCATGAATTTATTAGAATACTCTATGTGCTTCACTTATATCTTTTGAGCTAGGCAATGTTGCTCTAGTGCTTCACTTATATCTTTTTAGAGCACGGTGGTGTCTTTTATTTTATAGAAATAATTGAACTCTCGTACCTCACTTATATTATTTTGAGAGTCTTTAAACAGCATGGTAATTGGTTTAGGTTATGAATTTAGTCCTAATATAATGGGCATCCAAGAGGGATATAATAAAAACTTTCATATAAAGTGCATTGAATACTATGAGAAGTTCGATTCCTTGCATATAGTTTTGAGGTATAAAGATGGTGATGTTAGAGTCATGCTAGTGAGTAATTGTGGAATGGTAAAAATACTTGTGTTAAAGTTTGTGATTCCCGTAGCATGCACGTATGGTGAACCGTTATGTAACGAAGTCGGAGCATGATTTGTTTAACGATTGTCATCCTTTGTGTGAGGGTCGGGAGCGCGCGATGGTTAACTCCTACCAACCTCTCCCCTAGGAGCATGCGTCTAATACTTTGCTTCGATAACTAATAGATTTTTTCAATAAGTATGTGAGTTCTTTATGACTAATGTGAGTCCATGGATTATAAGCACTCTCACCCTTCCACCATTGCTAGCCTCTCTAGTACCGCGCAACTTTCGCCGGTGCATTAAACCCACCATATACGCTTCCTCAAAACAGCCACCATACCTACCTATTATGGCATTTCCATAGCCATTCCGAGATATATTGCCATGCAACTTCCACCGTTTCGTTTTTTCTATGACACGCACCATCATTGTCATATTGCTTTGCATGATCGTAAGACAGCTAGCATGATGTTTTCATGGCTTGTCCGTTTTTTGATGTCATTTGCTATGCTAGATCATTGCACATCCCGATACACCACCGGAAGCATTCATATAGAGTCATATCTTGTTGTAGGTATCGAGTTGTAAGTAAATAAAAGTGTGATGATCATCACTAGAGCATTGTCCCATGAGAGGAAAGGATGATGGAAGCTATGATTCCCTCACAAGTAGGGATGAGTCTCCGGACTTTACAAATAATAAAAGAGGCCAATGAAGCCCAAATAAAAAAAAGAGGCCAAAGATGCCCACCAAAAAAATGAGAGAAAAGAGAGAAGGGACAATGTTACTACCTTTTTTCCACACTTGTGCTTCAAAGTAGCACCTTGATCTTCATGATAGAGAGTCTCCTATTTGTTGTCACTTTCATATACTAGTGGGAATTTTTCATTATATAACTTGGCTTGTATATTCCAATGATGGGCTTCCTCAAATTGCCCTAGGTCTTCACGAGCAAGCAAGTTGGATGCACACCCACTTAGTTTCTTTTTGAGCTTTCATACACTTATAGCTCTAGTGCATCCGTTGCATGGCAATCCCTACTCACTCACATTGATATCTATTGATGGGCATCTCCATAGCCCGTTGATACGCCTAGTTGATGTGAGACTATCTTATCTTTTTCCACACAACCTCCACCATATTCTATTCCACCTATAGTGCTATATCCATGGCTCACGCTCATGTATTGCGTGAAAGTTGAAAAGGTTTGAGAACATAAAAGGTGTGAAACAATTGCTTGACTTGTCATCAGGGGTGTGCATGATTTAGATACTTTGTGTGGGGAAGATGGAGCATAGCCAGACCATATGATTTTGTAGGGATAACTTTCTAAGGCCATGTTATTTTGAAAGGACACAATTGCTTGTTAGTATGCTTGAAGTATTACTGTTTTTATGTCAATATTGAGATTTTGTTTTGAATCTTATGGATCTGAACATTCATGCCACAATAAAGAATATTACATGGATAAATATGTTAGGTAGCATTCCACATCAAAAATTCTGTTTTTTATCATTTACCTACTCGAGGACGAGCAGGAATTAAGCTTGCGGATGCTTGATACGTCTCCAACGTATCTATAATTTTTGATTGTTCCATGCTATTATATTATCTGGTTTGGATGTTTTATATGCATTAATATGCTATTTTATATTATTTTTGGGACTAACCTATTAACCTAGTGCCTAGTGCCAGTTTCTGTTGTTTCCTTGTTTTTGAGTATTGCAGATAAGGAATATCAAATAGAGTCCAAACGGAATAAAATATTCGCGATGATTTTTCTTGGACCAGAAGAAACCTGCCAGACTTGGAGATGAAGGTCGGAGACCTGCCGGGAGATCACAAGCCTGCAGGGCGCGCCCTAGGGGGGGCGCCCCCTGGCTTGTGGCCCCCCTGCAGGTCCTCCAACCCTAATCTTCGGCCTCTAAATTCCCAAATATCCCCCCAATACCAAAGAGAGCCACGAAATACTTTTCCGCCGCCGGAACCCTTTGTTCCCGTGAGATCCCATCTTGGAGCCTTTTCCGGGAATCTGCCGGATGGGGATTCGATCCCGGAGGGCATCTACATCAACTCCATTGCCCCTCCGATGATGCGTGAGTAGTTCACCTCAGACCTTCGGGTCCATAGCTAGTAGCTAGATGGCTTCTTCTCTCTCTATGTTCTTCAATACCATGTTCTTCATGATCTTAATGGAGATCTATCCGATGTAATACTCTTTTGCGGTGTGTTTGTCGAGATCCGATGAATTGTGGGTTTATGATCAGATTATCTATGAATATTATTTGAATCTTCTTTGAATTCTTATATGCATGATTTCATATCTTTGCAAGTCTCTTCGAGTTACTGGTTTGGTTTGGCCAACTAGATTGGTAATTCTTGCAATGGGAGAAGTGCTTGGTTTTGGGTTCAATCTTGCGGTGTCCTCACCCAGTGACAAAGTAGGGGTAGCGAGGCACGAATTTGTATTGTTGCCATCGAGGATAAAAAGATGGGGTTTTCATCATATTGCTTGAGTTTATCCCTCTACATCATGTCATCTTACCTAATGCGTTACTCTGTTCTTCATGAACTTAATACTCTAGATGCAGGCAGGAGTCGGTCGATGTGTGGAGTAATAGTAGTAGATGCAGAATCGTTTCGGTCTACTTGACACGGACGTGATGCCTATATGCATAATCATTGCCTTGGATATCGTCATAACTATGCGCTTTTCTATCAATTGCTCGACAGTAATTTGTTCACCCACCGTATTATTTTCCTTCAAGAGAGAAGCCTCTAGTGAAATCTATGGCCCCCGGGTCTATTTTCCATATTATATTTTCAGATCTATAAACCAAAAATACCAAAATTACTTTGCTGCAATCTTTTTTACTTTTGTTTTACTTTTCGTTCTAGTAATCTTCTATATGTATCTCTATCAGATCTCATCCTTGCAAGTAACCGTGAAGGGATTGACAACCCCTTTATAGTGTTGGGTGCAAGTGTTTGATTGTTTGTGTAGGTGCGAAGATTGGGGACTTGCTTGTATCTCCTACTGGATTGATACCTTGGTTCTCAACAACTGAGGGAAATACTTATCTACTTTGCTGCATCACCCTTTCCTCTTCAAGGGAAAACCAACACAAGCTCAAGAAGTAGCAACATGCAACTTACCGATGGAGGGCCGGTGAAGGAGGGCCGGCGCAGGGGAGGGATGGCTCGCCGCGGTGGGAGGGAAGAGGTGGGGCGCCGCGGGGAGGGGGCGCTCGCCGCAGGGGAGAGGCTGGCTCCGGCGACGGGGCTGCCTCCGGCGGCGGGGCCGTAGTGAGGGAGGAGGTGTGGTGGGGGGGTAGAGAGAGAGATGTGGGGAGAGGGGGGATAGAGAGGGCGCCGCGGGGAGGGGGGCTCGCCGCGGGGCGGCGGGACAGCGGGGCGGCCGGTGGGTGGGGGCGGTGGCTAGTTGGCGTCGGGGAGCGGCGGGAGGGAGGGAGAGGGAGGGAGAGAGAGGGGCCACGGGGAGGGGGGCTCGCCGCGGGGCGGCGGGGCGGCCGGTGGGTGGGGGCGGCTGCCGGTGGGCGTCGGGTCGGGGCGGGAGCGGCGGGAGGGAGAGAAAGGGTGGCCGCGCAGTGGTGGGGGGCGGGATCGAGATGCGGGAGAGTGAGGGTGGAGGTGAATCCGTCCGTTATGGAGGGCGTCCTCTTTGCCATCTGCTAGCAGACGGTAAAGAGGGGGGGGGGAACCGAGGGGTGGGGCCCCGCCGTGACCGTTAGGGGGGCATCCTGTTTGCCGTCCGCTAGGAGATGGCAAACAGAGTGGAGGCAGACTGCAAAGATGTACCCGACGGCGACGATGTACCCACGGTGCGGTGGGGCCCGCCCGTGACCGTTGCCATCTGCCTGCCCCATCTTTGCCGTCCGCTAGCCGACGAGAAAGGGTAGTCTGATGGCAAAGGCTTTCTTTGCCGTCTGCCTTACATTTGCCGTCTGTTTTCGGCAAGCTAATGGCAAAGGCTTTCTTTGCCGTCTGCCACCAGACGGCAATGACCTGGCAGACGACAAATGATCTAATTCCAGTAGTGTCTGCCGGCGAGCCACCATCGAGAACCCCAGATTTCTCTCTGAACCCTAAAGCCTTCGCGGAGTAGAGAACTTCAAGGTTCTCTACTGGCAAGCCAGCCTCGAGAACCCCAGAGTTCTCTAGTTAACCCTAAAGACGAGTCGGCTTCAAGAACCCCAGAGTTCTCTGCTGAACCATAAAGCCTTGCCGAAATCGAGAACTTGAAGGTTCTCTACCGGCGAGCCAGCGTCGAGAACCCCAGAATTCTCTTCTGGAATCTAAAACCTTGTCGGCCTCGAGAACTTCAAGGTTCTCTACCGGGGAGCTAGCATCGAGAACCCCATAGTTCTCTGCTGAACCCTAAAGCCTTCTTGGCGTCGAGAACTTCCAGGTTCTCTGTCGGTGAGCCAACATCGAGAATCCTAGAGTTCTCTGTTGAACCCTAAAGCCTTGCCGTCATCGAGAACTTCAATGTTCTCTTTTGGTAAGCCAGCAACGAGGACCCCAGAGTTCTCTTTTGAACTCTAAAGCCTTGCCGGTGTCGAGAACTTCAAAGGTCTCTACCGGCGAGCCAGCATAAAGAACCCCAGAGTTCTCTGCTGATCCCTAAAGCCTTGACAGCATCGAGAACTTCAAGGTTCTCTGCCAGCAAGCCAGAATCAAGAACCCCAGAGTTCTCTGCTGAACCCTAAAGTCTTGCTGACTTCAAGAACTTCAAGGTTCTATGCCGGCAAGCTAGCATCTAGAACCCTAAAGTTCTCTGCTGAATCCTAAAGCCTTGCCGGCATCGAGAACTTCAAGTTTTCTACCGGCGAGCCACCATCAAGAACCCCAGAGTTCTCTCTGAACCCTAAAACCTTGCCGGCATCGAGAACTTCAAGTTTTCTACCGGCGAGCCACCATCGAGAACCCCAGAGTTCTCTCTGAACCCTAAAGCCTTCGCGGCGTAGAGAACTTCAAGGTTCTCTACTGGCGAGCCAGCATCGAGAACCCCAAAGTTCTCTAGTTAACCCTAAAGACGAGTCAGCATCGAGAACCCCAGAGTTCTCTGCTAAACCATAAAGCCTTTCCGAAATCGAGAACTTCAAGGTTCTCTACCGGTGAGCCAGCATCGAGAACCCCAGAGTTCTCTGCTAAACCCTAAAGCCTTGCCGCTGTGGAGAACTTCAAGGTTCTCTGCTTGCGAGTTAGCATCTAGAACCCTAGAGTTCTCTGCTGAACCCTAAAGCCTTGCTGACGTCGAGAACTTCAAGGTTCTCTGCCTGCAAGCCAGCATCGAGAACCCCAGAGTTCTATGCTGAACCCTAAAGCATTGCTAGTGTCAAGAACTTCAAGGTTCTGTCCCGGCGAGCCAGCATCGAGAACCCCGGAGTTTAGTGCTAAATCCTAAAGCCTTCCGGCGTAGAGAACTTCAAAGTGATCTACCGGCGAGCCAACATCGAAAACCGCAAAGTTCTCTGCTGAAACCAAAAGCCTTGCTGCCGTCGAGAACTTCAAGGTTCTATGCCGGCGAGCCAGCATCGAGAACCCTAGAGTTCTCTGTTGAACCCTAAAGCCTTGCCGGCGTCAAGAACTTTAATGCTCTTTGCCGGAGAGCCAGCATCGAGAACCCCAGAGTTCTCTGCTGAACCCTAAAGCATTGCCAGTGTCAAGAACTTCAAGGTTTTGTCCCGGCGAGCCAGCATCGAGAACCCCGGAGTTTAGTGCTGAACCCTAAAGCCTTGCCGGCGTCGAGAATTTCAAAGTTCTCTACCGGCGAGCCAACATCGAGAACCCCAGAGTTTTCTGCTGAAACCAAAAGCCTTGCCGCCGTCGAGAACTTCAAGGTTCTATGCCGGCGAGCCAGCATCGAGAACCCTAGAGTTCTCTGTTGAACCCTAAAGCGTTGCCGGCGTCGAGAACTTTAATGTTCTTTGCCAGAGAGCCAGCATTGAGAACCCCAGTGTTCTCTGTTGAACCCTAAAGCCTTGCCGGTGTCGAGAACTTAAAGGTTCTCTGCCGGTGAGCCAACATCAAGAACCCCAGAGTTCTCTGCTAAACCCTAAAGCCTTGCCATCGTCAAGAACTTCAATCTTTTCTTTTACAAGCCAGCAACGAGGACCCCAGAGTTCTCTTTTGAACTCTAAAGCCTTGCCGGTGTCGAGAACTTCAAAGTTCTCTGCCGGCGAGCCAACATAAAGAATCCCAGAGTTCTCTGCTGATCCCTAAAGCCTTGACGGCCTCGAGAACTTCAAGGCTCTCTGCCGGCGAGCCATAATCAAGAACCCCAGAGTTGTCTGCTGAACCCTAAAGTCTTGCTGACTTCGAGAACTTCAAGGTTCTATGCCGGTGAGCTAGCATCTAGAACCCTAAAGTTCTCTACTGAACCCTAAAGCCTTGTCGGCGTCGAGAACTTCAAGTTCTCTATCGGCGAGCCACCATCGAAACCCCAGAGTTCTCTCTGAACCCTAAAGCCTTCGCGGCGTAGAGAACTTCAAGGTTCTCTACTGGCGAGCCTGCATCGAGAACCCCAGAGTTCTCTAGTTAAGCCTAAAGACGAGTCGGCATCGAGAACCCTAGAGTTCTCTGCTGAACCATAAAGCCTTTCCGAAATAGAGAACTTCAAGGTTCTGTACCGGCGAGCCAGCGTCGAGAACCCCAGAATTCTCTGCTGAACCCTAAAGCCTTGCTGACGTCGACAACTTCATGGTTCTCTGCCTGCAAGCCAGCATCGAGAACCCCAGAGTTCTATGCTGAACCCTAAAGCATTGCTAGTGTCAAGAACTTCAAGGTTCTGTCCCGGCGAGCCAGCATCGAGAACCCCGGAGTTTAGTGCTGAACCCTAAAGCCTTCCGGCGTCGAGAACTTCAAAGTGATCTACCGGCGAGCCAACATCGAGAACCGCAAAGTTCTCTGCTGAAACCAAAAGCCTTGCCGCCGTCGAGAACTTCAAGGTTCTATGCCGGCGAGCCAGCATCGAGAACCCTAGAGTTCCCTGTTGAACCCTAAAGCCTTGCCGGCGTAAAGAACTTTAATGGTCTTTGCCGGAGAGCCAGCATCGAGAACCCCAGAGTTCTCTGCTGAACCCTAAAGCATTGCCAGTGTCAAGAACTTCAAGGTTCTGTCCCGGCGAGCAAGCATCGAGAACCCCGGAGTTTAGTGCTGAACCCTAAAGCCTTGCCGGCGTCGAGAATTTCAAAGTTCTCTACCGGCGAGCCAACATCGAGAACCCCAGAGTTTTCTGCTGAAACCAAAAGCCTTGCCGCCGTCGAGAACTTCAAGGTTCTATGCCGGCGAGCCAGCATCGAGAACCCTAGAGTTCTCTGTTGAACCCTAAAGCGTTGTCGGCGTCGAGAACTTTAATGTTCTTTGCCAGAGAGCCAGCATTGAGAACCCCAGAGTTCTCTGTTGAACCCTAAAGCCTTGCCGGTGTCGAGAACTTAAAGGTTCTCTGCCGGTGAGCCAACATCAAGAACCCCAGAGTTCTCTGCTAAACCCTAAAGCCTTGCCATCGTCGAGAACTTCAATCTACTCTTTTGCAAGCCAGCAACGAGGACCCCAGAGTTCTCTTTTGAACTCTAAAGCCTTGCCAGTGTCGAGAACTTCAAAGTTCTCTGCCGGTGAGCCAACATAAAGAATCCCAGAGTTCTCTGCTGATCCCTAAAGCCTTGACGGCCTCGAGAACTTCAAGGCTCTCTGCCGGCGAGCCATAATCAAGAACCCCAGAGTTGTCTGCTGAACCCTAAAGTCTTGCTGACTTTGAGAACTTCAAGGTTCTATGCCGGTGAGCTAGCATCTAGAACCCTAAAGTTCTCTACTGAACCCTAAAGCCTTGCCGGCGTCGAGAACTTCAAGTTCTCTATCGGCGAGCCACCATCGAAAACCCCAGAGTTCTCTCTGAACCCTAAAGCCTTCGCGGCGTAGAGAACTTCAAGGTTCTCTACTGGCGAGCCTGCATCGAGAACCCCAGAGTTCTCTAGTTAACCCTAAAGACGAGTCGGCATCGAGAACCCTAGAGTTCTCTGCTGAACCATAAAGCCTTTCCGAAATCGAGAACTTCAAGGTTCTGTACCAGCGAGCCAGCGTCGAGCACCCCAGAATTCTCTTCTGAACCCTAAAACCTTGCCGGCCACGAGAACATCAAAGTTCTCTACCGGTGAGCTAGCATTGAGAACCCCAGAATTCTCTGCTGAACCCTAAAGCCTTCCCGGCGTCGAGAACTTCTAGGTTCTCTGTCAGCGAGCCAACATCAGGAACCCTAGAGTTCTCTGGTTAACCCTAAAGCCTTGCCAGCGTCGAGAACCTCTAGATTCTTTGCCGGCGAGCCAGCATCGAGAACCCTGGAGTTCTGTGCTGAACCCTAAAACCTTCACGGCGTCGAGAACTTTAAGGTTCTCTGCTGGCGAGCCAGCATCGTGAACCCCAGCATTTTCTGCCGAACCCTAAAGCCTTGTCGGCGTCGAGAACTTCAAGGTTCTCTACCAGTGAGCGATCATCGAGAACCCCAGAGTTCTCTGCTGAACCATAAAGCCTTGCCGTCCTCGAGAACTTCAAGGTTCTGTGCCTGCAAGGCAGCATCGAGAACCCCAGAGTTCTATGCTAACCCTAAAGCCTTGCTGGCGTCGAGAACTTCAAGGTTCTCAGCCGACGAGCCAGCATCGGGAACCCCAGAGTTCTCTGCTGAAGCCTAAAGCCTTGCCGGCGTCTAGAATTTCAAGGTTTTTTGCAAGTGAGCACGCATAGAGAACCCCAGGATTCTCTGCTGAACCTAAAGCAATGCCGGCGTCGAGAACTTCAAGGTTCTCTGCCGGCGAGCCAACATCGAGAACCCCAGAGTTCTCTGCTGTACTCTAAAGCCTTGCCGGCGTCGAGAATTCAAGGTTCTCTGCCGGCGAGCCAGCATCGAGAACCGCAGAGTTCTCTGCTGAACCCTTAAGCCTGGCCGGCGTCGAGAACTTCAAGGTTCTCTGCCACCGAGCCAGCATCAAGAACCCCCCAAAGTTCTCTACTAAACCCTAAAGCCTTGCTGGCGTAGAGAACTTCAAGGTTCTCTGCCGGCGAGCAAGTATCGAGAACCCCAGAGTTCTCTGCTGAACCCTGAAGCCTTGCCGACATCGAGAACTTCCAGGTTCTCTGCCGGCGAGCCAACATCGAGAAACCCAGAGTTCACTCTAAACCCTGAAGCCTTGCCGGCATCGAGAACTTCAAGGTTCTCTGCCGGCGAGCCAGCATCGAAAACCCCAAAGTTCAGTGCTGAACCCTAAAGTCTTGGAAGCGTCGAGAAATTTAAAGTTCTCTATTGGCAAGCCAGCATCGAGAACCCTAGTGTTCTCTACTGAACGCTAAAGCCTTGCCGACGTACAGAACTTTAAAGTTCTCTGCCGACGAGACAATATTGAGAACCCCAGAATTCTTTGTTGAACCCTAAAACCTTGCTGGCGTCGAGAACTTCAAACTTCTCTACCAGCGAGCCAGCATCGGGAACCCAGAGTTCTCTGCTGAACCCTAAAGCCTTGCCAGCGTCGAGAACTTCAAGGTTCTCTGTCGGTGAGCCAGCATCGAGAACCCCAGAGTTCACTGCTGAACCCTAAAGCCTTGCTCGTGTCGAGAACTTCAAGGTTCTCTACCGGCGAGCCAGCATCAAGAACCCCAAAGTTCTATGCTGAACCCTAAAGCCTTGCCAGTGACGAGAACTTTAAGTTTCTCTACCGCCGAGCCATCATCAAGAACCTCAAAGTTCACTCTTAACCCTAAAGGCTTGACGGCGTCGAGAACTTCAAGGTTCTCTGCCGGCGAGCAAGCATCGAGAACCCCAGAGTTCTCTGCTGAACCCTAAAGCCTTGCCGGCGTCGAGAACTTCAAGGTTCTCTACCAGCGAGCCAGCATCGGGAACCCCAAAATTCTCTGCTGAACCCTGAAGCCTTGCCGGCGTCGAGGACTTCAAGGATCTCTGTAGGCGAGCCAATGTCGAGAACCCCAGAGTTCTCTATTGAACCGTCAAGCCTTGCCGGCGTCGAGAACTTTAAGGTTCTCTGCCGGCGACCCAATATCGAGAACCCTAGAGTTCTCTGCTGAACCCTAATGCCTTGCCGGTTTCGAGAACTTCAAGCTCCACATACTCAATTATCATATAGTCTTCTATGATTTATAATGCTCAAAGCATATTTTTAGAACAAATAGCATTCATCAAACACGGTGGAGTATAGAGGCTTAATGTTTCGCCTCCCAACTTAGTTATCATAAATATAATTCATGATCAAATATATTTGACTGGATATATATGCTTGGATCTTTCCCCAACACATGATTCTTGCCAAGTACAGATTGAGGTTGGAATAAGAAGTTGACTCAACATGAAAAGTAAATAACATGAAAGTATATTGCATAAAAGTAAATAGAATGTCCCTTCGCAGAAGGAAGCGGTGATTTATAGAGGTGCCAAAGCTTAAAATTTTAAATAGAGATGAATATATTTTGGGTGTTGTGTCTTTCCTGTCAATGTCACGACAAAGGATTTCAATATATTCCATGCTAAACAAATTAATAGTGGTTCCCAAATAGAATGCAATTTTTACTCCCCCACCATTCAAACACTTTCCATGGCTAGCCGCATCCACTGGTGCCCTCCAAACAATCAACTTTCTAGGGGGTCTTCTTTTTTATTTTTTATTTATTTTTTGTATTATGCAGGACTGGGCATCCTTTTTACCAGACTCTCTCATTCAATGACAAGTGAATAAAACACCCATCATGAGAATAACCCGCTTAGCATGGAAGATACTGACCTCCCTGTCACTCCATGAGCGGTATGGGCACACAAAACAAATGTTTATTTGAAGTTTTCAGAGGTGGCACATGCAAATTTACTTGGAATGACAGTGAAATACCATATATAGGTAGGTATGGTGGAAACTCATGGAAGAAACTTGGCTCAAGGATTTTGGATGCACGAGTAGTATCTCTACTAGTACAGAAATTTTAGCTAGCAAAGATTATAAACAAGCACCACATGTTGGAGGATCCATAACAATATAACTTTTATGAAAAATACCCAAGCATAACTCATTAAGTTGTCTTCCTTGTCCAACTTCGACTAATTTGCTCAAGGTTGAAAATAATTAATGGGTATTCACAATCATAAAAGATGTCCAAGATAATATATTTGTATGTGAAAGTTCTCTTCCTTATACTAATCATTCATGAATTGTTTGTATGACCAATATTGTGATTGTCAAACTTCAATATATTTTACTTTCTAAATCAAGTATGAAACTACTACTAAACTTTTGCAGCATATGTAATTTCAGATTTTTCATATTCATTTATTTCAACAATTTACTCTTAGGATATAAGTGAAGCACAAGAGTAAAGATCAAACTACTCTAAAAAGATAAAAGTGAAGCACAATGAGTAGTTAAACAATTAAGGAGCTATGTGATGAGGCTCTATCA
Organism: Elymus sibiricus; assembly: GCA_039707655.1. Classification (NCBI taxonomy): domain Eukaryota; kingdom Viridiplantae; phylum Streptophyta; class Magnoliopsida; order Poales; family Poaceae; genus Elymus; species Elymus sibiricus. The sequence goes on from CM077669.1 coordinate 163,379,889, forward strand.
ATAAAGGATTTCAGATCTAATAATTTTATTCAAACTGCAAACAAGACAAAAAATAAACTTCGAGAATAGCACATATATGTGAACAAATAAAACTTAGGCTCAATATATGCTAACCGATATTTGTTGATGAAGAGAGGTGGGATGCCTAACATGGCATCCCCAAGCTTAGATGCTTGAGATTTCTTGTAATATTAACTTGGGTATACTTGGGAATCGCCAATGTTGAGCTCTTGTGTCTTGTTAATTCCCCTCATATCACGGTTTCCCTAAATCTTAAAAGCTTCATCCACACAAAAACTTGAACGAACTCATGAGATAGGTTAGTGCACATACAAATAAATCAACACTTCATGTACTGCCAAGACAAGTTAAATAATAATTTTAAAACATTATCTACTGTATACTATCATTTCCACAATTTATATGCACCAATATAAGCCATGAAAAGTCTAGGATAAGTAGATAAAAAACTATGAGAGCAATCTGTCTAAACCGGAGAGTATGTAGTAATTAATTCCAAAAGTGCACTTATGTAACACAAAAAATTCTGAAAATTTACGAAGCAATAATTTTTTTTATAGGAAAACACTTTTTAAAAACTTTAGAAACTTTCCACGTTCCAGTAAAATATGAAAATTCAAACACTACTGCAAAAGTTTCTGTTTTTGTACAACGCACATCAAACATGCAATTCAAACATCCTAAAGGGTAATTCTTGGTACTTATTATTGAAAAAAATGATTATAAATAACAGCAAGCAAGGTAAAAATTAATGAAATTACGCTCCAAGCAAAACACATATTATGTGATGAATAAAAATATACCTCCAAGTAAGATATACATATGGTGTTGAAGACGAAAGAGGGGATGCCATTCGGGGCATCCCCAAGCATAGAAGTTTGAGTCTTCCATGAATATTACCTTGGGGTGCCTTGGGCATCCCCAAGATTAGGGTTTTGCCACTCCTTACTATCGTCATATCGGTATCTCACCCAAAGCTTGAAAACATCAATCACACAAAACTTAATGAAACTCATGAGATGGGTTAGTGTAGTAAAATAAATCATTCACTTTGATACTGTTAAGAAAAGATTCATAATTGTTCTGATATAATCCCACTATATTTTTTAATTTCTAGAATTTATATCACTAAATATAAGCTATGGAAACACTAAAGCAAGCAAATTATGCATACAAAACAGAATCTGTCAAAAACAGAACGGTCGGTAAAGATCTGAACTAAAACCATATTTCCCTATCTCTGAAAATTCTGAAAATTTTGTATAACGTAGATAAGATGCAGATAAATACTGTGTAATTATATTAGAATATTTCGAATATCCAGTAAAATTAGAGAAATTATATACTAGAGGCAAAAGTTTTTGTTTTTGCACAAAATCAAATCAACAAGTGTCCACACTATCCCAGAGGCTTTAATTGGCGCATTATTGAAATAAAAGGCAGAAAACATGATTACCATAGTAGATTAATCATCTGAACTCATAAAATTAGTAATTATAAGTTTTGTCTTGTCTCGCAACAAGCTCTTTTCTTTAAAGTCATTTAGCTAGGCATGATGATTTCAATGATGCTCACATAAAGGTAAAGATTTCAAACACAAAGAGAGCATCATGAAACATATGACAAACACATTTAAGCCTAACGGACTTCCTATGCATACGGACTTTTTGAGAAAATAATTTATGGGAGCAAGAATCATCTAGCATAGGAAGGTAAGCAGGCATAATAGCAAGATTTTCAACATATATAGAGGAAACTTGATATTACTGCAATACCTACACGCATATGTTCCTACCTCATAACAATTTTTCGTAGTATCATGAAGGAATTCAACAATGTAACTATAATATAAAACTTCCCTTTCATGATCCACACGCATAGAAGTTTTATTACTCTCCACATAAACATTTTCCTTCTCATTCGTAATAGTGGGAGTATTATATGAAACTCGAATACTGTAAATTGCTTCCACATTAAAAGAGTAATTTTCAGTAAAAGGGTATTCATAATCATGACATGTTTTATAATAATAATCATGTCTACTGTTTATAACATAAGTATCATCCCAATAATCATCGTAAGTATCAAATTTTTTCTCATCATAATCAGTTGAAACCACTTCCAACGTAGTGGAATCATTACTAAATAAATCCATGACCTCTCCAAATCCACTTTTATCAATATAATAAGATTCAACAGCCACAAATATAGTGGGATAATTATTATCTAAAGATGACACACTTCCAAACCCACTTTCATAAATATTGTAATCATCATAAATAGGTGGCATGCTATCATCATAATAAATTTGACCATTAACGTGGGTGAACTAAAAAGATCATCTTCATTTAGCATAGCATCCCCAAGCTTGGGATGAACATTATTTGCAGCAAATAAATTATCAAACATGTCATTCTCATCGAACATAGCATCCCCAAGCTTGTGGGTTTGCATATCATTAGCATAATCACTCTTCTCATCAATAGTACGAATGGCACAAATAATATCACAATTATTATCACCATAATTTAACAAGTTGGTGCAAAAACGATTTTCAATATTATAAGGAGTATCATTATCTCCCCAATCATAAACATCATAACAAGTACGTAGTAGGTATAACAAAATCATCATCAAGTGTATCATCGTCGACACTACTTTAGGATTCATTCTCAACAATGATAGGATGAACATTATTTTGGAGAGATACCCTTTTACCTCTAGTTTTCCTTCTTTTCTTCTTCTTCACCACATTATGTGTGGGTTTAATTAATTTTTTCGAGCTTCTTAGTGAAGAGATCAGTTCGCTGGGAAGCTCCTCCTTGCTACCCGATTCATTATGAGAACCAATAGGGGGTTATTGGGAGACCTTTATCCTTTCATTAGTGTTCATTTTATACTCTATTGGTTTCCCTTTCTTTCTATAATTGGAGATGTAAGAATTCTCATTGCAATTTACCATGCAAAACATATAGCTTTCTTGTAGATTATATTCAATGTGCTTAGTGAAAATGAATATATCAAACCAATCATTTTTATATGACAATTCTTCACTTCCCAAAAATAGACTAAGTTCATTATAGAGTTCAAGGGAGATCAAATTATCATAATAAATGGAAATGATTTGATCATGAAAAAGCATGCATTGTAAATTAAGATGACCAACTTTATTGCAAAGCTCACATGTAATGGGATGAAGTGAGAATAATTTTGTAGACAAATCATCTATCACGTTAAACAACCCATTGGTTTATCATGTTTATCTTCTTACAAAATCTATCATCCCTAAATCGCATGTCATCACAAAGTTTTTCCACTCCACAAAATCTATCAGCCCTAAATGGCATGGCAAATCTATCACCCTATAGAAAAGAGATTGATGTCTACTACCCCACATTATTCTTGTAGGCTTGTATTGGGTCTCCAAGCGTAGAGTTTTGTAGGACATCGGCAAATTTCCACAAGTAGATGACCTAAGGTTTATCAATCCACGAGAGGTGTAGGACGAAGATGGTCTCTCTCAAACAACCCTGCAATCTAATACAAAAAATCTCTTGTGTCCCCAAAACACCCAACACAATGGCAAATTGTATAGGTGCACTAGTTCGGAGAGATGGTGATACAAGTGTAGTATGGATAGTAGAAATAGGTTTTTGCAGTCTGAAATAATAAAAACAGCAAGGTAACAAGTGGCAAACAGTGAGCAAAGCGACATCTCAATTCTTGGAAACAAGGCCTAGGGCTCATACTTTCACTATTGCAATCTCTCGACAATGCGAACATAATTGAATCATATAACCATCCCTCACCATGCGACAAAGAATCACTTCAAAGTCCTTATCAATAGCGGAGGACATAAGAATAAATTATTGTAGGTAGACCTCAAAGTTATCTTTCTGATCAATCTATTGAGGCATCCCCATAGATGTCACAAACAGCCCTGGAGTTCATACTAAATAGTTATCTTTCCGATCTATCTATTGAGCCATCCCTATAGGTGTCACAAACAACCCTAGAGTTCGTACTGAATAACACCAAACAATTTCAGATTCATAACATTCAATCCACACAAAGAACCTCAAAGAGTACCCCAAGTTTCTATCGGAGAAAGTAGGACGAAAATGTGCATCAACCTATGTGCATAGACTACCCCAATGTCACCACATGAATCTGCAAGTTGGTTGCCAAAACATACATCAAGTGATTCAATAGAACACCCCATTATCACCACATGTATCCACATGCAAGACATACATCAAGTGTTCTCCAATCCAAAGTATTTAATCCAACATAGCAAAATCTCAAATGGAAAGACTCAATTCATCACATCAAGATAGAGAGGGAAGAACATCATATGATACAACTATATTAACAAAGCTCGTAGTACATCAAGATCGTGTCAACTCAAGAACGTGGGAGAGAGATATTAAACACATAGCTACTGGTATATAGCCTCAGCCCCGAGGGTCAACTACTCCTTCCTTGTCATGGATACCACGGGGAGGATGTAGATGGCCTCCAGTGATGATTTCCCCCTACGATAAGGCACCGGGAAAGGGATCCGGATGAGATTTCTTCAGTACAGAGGCTTGCGGTGGCGGAGCAGAAGTTCTAGGTTTCATTCTCGGGTTTTTGGGATTTATAGGAATTTTTGGCATTGGTCTCATGCCAGGGGGCCAAGGGGTCCACGAGCTAGGCCCACACGCCCTAGCGGGGAGGACGCACCTCCCTAGCTCGTCGCCAACCTGGACTTCGGCTGGTCCTTCCATGAAGCTTCAGATGTCTCTTTTGTTCCCAAAATATCACCAAAAAAGTTTCAGCTCATTCAGAGAACTTTTATTTCTGCACAAAAATAACAGCACGGTAATTCTGCTAAAAACAGCGTCAGTCCGGGTTAGTTTCACTCAAATCATATAAAAGTGCATCAAAACCATGTGAAACTTGGGTAAATATGGCATGAATACTTCATAAATTATTGATACATTAGAGACGTATCAGTGCTCCAACTCATCCGTCACAAATTAACCACAAGCTGCGTTGAAAGACCTCAACCACAGGATAGACCGAAGTATCATCGGAATCCCAGTGCAGAAGACATTCGACTAAGATAAAGCAAATCTAGTAAGACCTCCCAGTGTGCCGACAATCTCGATAGGAGCCGCACGTATCTCGTTCTTAGGGCATGGCCATATGAGCTATGCATACAGTAACCAACGTCCCGATTTGCCCCAGGTAGCCCGCACGGTACTCTAGTTTCGACCAGCACCATCAGCACTAGCCCACTTGCATTATGTTGAAAAATGAACCACGACGCTAACTCCCCATGCATCAAATTAATTATTAGTATTATTGTGTTGGGCAAATTTTAAAACAAATGTTGGCCCTTCGTGGAAGAGTTTTATTCAAAGACGAATTATCAAGGGGGTCCCCATAAAAACCCCAAACATGTTAGGAGCGCTCATCAAGTAACATAACACTGGTATAATGGAAACTAGGGCGGCAAGAGTGGAACAAAACACCAAGAAAAAGGCCGAGCCTTCCACCCTTTAGGAAGTGTATTGATGCATTAATTAAATAAGCAATATATTGTGATATCCCCAGGCATCCATGTCCCTACATGGAACAAACTACACCTGCAACTAGCAATGCTATAAGAGGGGCTGAGCAAGCGGTAACTTAGACAAACAATGGTTTGCTAGGATAGTGGAAGGTTAGAGGGTGATCATGGCAAGTTGGGAGGCTTGACAAACAAGTGGTAGGTAGTCAGACATAGCGATAACAACGAGACAACTATCATAGAAAAGATAGTAGTGTTATCCAAGGTAATGGTCATCTTGCCTGGAATCCCGCTTTGAAGAAGAATGAATCCGTAAAGTAGCCGAACGCGTACTCAAACAAATCCTCACACTCCAAAACGTTACCGGGAACTATCGAGAAGAAGCACAACCGGAAAAGAGCAAACAACACATGGTAAACAAGCAAGCATAAACACAGACATGATGCACAATCGAGTATGATGCATGTCCATTTAATAATGCATGGCATGGAAAAGCGCAACAAACAATTACTACACATTAAGTGAAGCTCAATATGCAACGAGTTGCATATTGATGAAACTCCACATTCGAATTAGTTAACTCACTCTCGGTTAGGTACCCAACAAGTTTAAATTTTGTTTATCATGGCAAGAGGTGAAGCATAATTAAACTATCTATCTAGCAATTTTAAATGAGGTCGAAACAACACATATGAACTTCAGGAAATCCCCATATGCAAATTTTGAAATTGGTACCGATCTTTCCTAAATACAATTTCATATTTGTTAAACAGGAAAATAAAGTGCACCATGTTATTCTACACGTTTTAGCATGGCATTTATAAAATTTAAAGGAAATAGAAATTTTAAGTACTTTGAACATGTGTGAAATTTGGATATTGCGAAACTACATGAAATTCTAATCATTTTACATATATTGCATGTTTTATTTTGATGCACGGTTATTTAGTTATTAACATTATAAAACTGTGGCACTTTCTCTAATTATGCAATGCACTGGATAATTAGCAAAATCGCAGAACGGAAAAAAGAACTATACGGGCCAAGTCTAGTATCACTCGGCTAAATAGAACTGAGTGCAACATATAATGAAGCGCACATTGGTGGTGGATAGGCTGGGTCACTACCTCGGGCCAGACCTGGAGAGGCTAGCGATGGGCGCGCTGGGCTGCAGTGCTGGGCCTTGCGGAGAAGAGGCCAGCCCAAGCGAGGTGCTTGAGGCGGCTGGGGCGAGTCCAGGAGCGACGGGGCGTGGTCAGCGGCCGCACGGGCGAGCGACATTTCCTGCCCGCGCTTGAACTCAAGGGCGCCTAGGGTGCATGGAGACGCGGGCTAGTAGAAGGAGACGGGAACGGCGGGCGGCGGCGGGATCCGGAGGATCCAGTCGTTGGGAAGCCGGATGAAGGCCGGGAACGAGCGGAGCAGCCGACGAAATTGGGTGAGCTCGGTGGTGCGGCCATCCATGGCGGGCGGAGCTGCTGTCCATCGAAAAACAGAGAGAGCAAGAGTTGAGACAATGAGGAAGAAATGCAGGAAAGGAAGGAAGGGAAAAGGGGTGGCGGGATTCTCATCTTGTTGGCTACTAGTTCGGTCGACGGTGGTGGACGCGAACAGCGACGACCTAGAGCTCGGGGACAAGGTGTTGGGTTGGTCCGGTGGCGTGGAGCTGGTCATGTGGGCGAGCATGCATGCGAGAAGGGAGCTGGGGGTTGCGGGCATCTCAGGTAGCAAGCTTCTCTTGCTCGGACGTGGACGAATGCTTGCCTTCGGTGACGGAGCGTGCCGTGGTGGAGGATTTGGGGAAGGCTGCAGCTGGATTGGGGAATTTGGATTGGGAGGGATCCCGAGGTAGAGTGGTGGAGGTGCTAGGGATGGGACAGGAGGTCTAGGTTAGGTTATGCCCAATTAGGCAGGTGTGGCTAGCTTAAATGTGAAGGGGTTCTCAAGAGACGAACTTGGGGCTATCTGAACCTTTGATTTAGATCGGACAGTTCAGATTCTTGGGTATGGGAGGCCTAATGGAAAAAAAAGATGTTTGAGGTAGATCGGGGTTGATCCGGACCCACTGGTCACGAACGGGTGTTTCGGGTTCGGGGAAGATATCGGGCGCACGCGAGGGGTGTGTGCACTATGCACAGAGGCTAGCATTAGAAGAGAGGGAAGACGGGCAGCCCGACAACAAGTATTAATTACGAAATACATCCAAAATTTTGACTAGCAATAGTGCCGCTATAGTTTAACGGTTGGGGTATCAAACGACCTTCGGATGCGATGAAATTTGACAGGCGGTCTACCTAGAATATATTAACTTTCGAGTCATTCCGAGAACATGTTATTCCCATTTATAAAAATAATTTTTTTACGATGCCGCGGGCGCGCGAGTGTGTTTGGTCTCGAAACGGTCAACAACGAGAGCGGGGAGAACCGTCAACTATGAACAAATGCAAGTTTCGAAAAAAATTGCCTATGCAATCCGAATGATGTGATGATGAATGTGACAAACAATTAAATCACGGGGCAATAACAAAAAAAATGAAGGCATCTGGAGCATCGGTCTCGGCCTGTTACAACTCTCGACCACTTACAAGAGATCTCGACACAAGATCTTAGAATGAGAACAGGAAGAGAAGTGGAAGAGGTAAAACTAAGTTGCTTCATTGATGAACGAGTGAAACAAATGAACCTTGAAGGTTGCAAAGAGATGAAAAATGACATAAGGAACAAGCAAGAATTTGAAACCACACTCCAGTTGAAATGAGATAGACAAGGAATGAGAAGAAATAATTTGGGCAGCAATCTGGTTGATAAGAGAAGCAAAACTTGATAAGATGAAAAGAACTTGAAAGGGAACACGATGCTTCGGCAAAACGGAGAAGCAAGGAGAAGAACATGATCTTGAGAAAACAAGATGGTGGGTCGAAGAGAGTAACATCACATGCCTTCAGAACTAATGAATAGAAGCTAGATTGTTGGAAAGAGAAGAATGGAGAAGAAAATGATAATTTCAACCACAAATTAATCTGGAAGTATCCTTGCAAAGAAGGATTGAACGGGGTTGTTGGAAAATCAAAAATGAATAGAATAAGCTTGTTGTGGGCTTGTGGAAAACATCTCAAAATTACGAGGTGACAACCAGCCACTAACGAAAACAATGATTGGTTGGGAGCAACAAGAGATGGGAAACTTCTTTCACAAAGACGAAACAATGAGAAATTGGATCCTTGATAAGCACCATAAAAGAAAGAACCCTTAGTAAAAGCTTTAGGTGAAACCCAATCCAAGATAGCCACGAGAATGAAAAATGATGGTTTTTACGATATCTCATTCTTGACAAATTCTCTTCGAGACTCCTCATAAATCAAGATTGCTATAATACCAACTCAAAAGATAAGCGAGAGTGAATTGCACTTTGAAATGCAAGACAAAGAATGCTTGAACTCCTAAAATAAAACATGTGATGAACATCATGTATGTTTAGGAGTATAGATTACTGGGTCTTAACTTCGAGAAAGAATCTTGAAAAACAATTCGGGAATGAAAGAGAACCTTAACAATTCACCAGGAAGAATATTTTGGGAGAACTCCAGAAACAAGGATGATGGAAAAAATTAAAGGTTGAAAATGAACAAGATTGAAGCCCTGCAATGATTTAGATGGAGCTTCGAGACTAGATAATGAGAAAATTTGGACTCCGGAAAAGAAAAGATGAAAGGACTTGGAACCGAGAATTTGATATTTTGAACAACTCTAGAAGAAGGATTGAAATGACCTTGATGAAACAATAATAAGAATTATGTTAAGCATATCCTTCATCAATTTAAATTGATGACAAGCCACGGAATTTTATACCACTTATTCTTCTTGAAAGGAATCGAAGAGAGATAACATCAACTTGAAGAAGTCTTGAACGAAACACCGGTAAAAATTCACAAACGAATAAGGATACTACGAATGAATGGGGATAATGAGAATAAAGAGACCATGATACGACTAACGAAAACTTGAACAAGCCATCGATAAGAATTGAGAACGTAGGAGGAAAACCTCGAACTAACATAGAGACAAAATTTTGGAAGAATTAGTGATCAAGAGCTGCAAGCTGAGAACGAAGAAATCTTCTGACATGATGGATCTCTGGATAATCAAAAATGAAAGAATTTCTCATGATGGAAAGAATTTAAGATGATAGCATCAAGCTTGAAAGACAAATCTTCAAGAGAACGGAACAAGATTTAAGAGAAACTCTCCTTCTATTGGGGGGATGACCCCCAAGTAGGCTCAGGGAACCTTGTTCCTTTTTCAAAACATTGGGCCGCCTGCGTCCCTCAGCCCAGCTCGCCCTGGCCGGCTCCCACGGCGTGGTCCAGGTTGTCTTAGAGCCACCCCGTGGGCCGGCTCCGGGGGCGATCCGTTAGCCAGCAGGTCAACGCCTGTCCCATCGATCCCTACGGCAAGACCTCACCCCAGCGTGGAGGCATGGCCACAGTTGCCCCGGTGCTGCTGACCGAGGCACGCGTGGCTACAGTGGAGGCGACTCTACTGCTGACTTCGACATCATGTGCCACCTACTCCATGACGTCGTTAACACGTGGCTATAGTGGTGGGCAGCCGATGGGCCCCTCTAGCGACGGGACCGTGCAGCCGGCGGGCGCTAGCAGCGACAAGACCGAGCAGCCGATGGGCCACACGGACGGCTAGAGATTCTGCCCACCGGGGCCCGCCCCTATTATCCAAGCATATTGTAAGTCGGGGGTGACCTATCAAACCTCCCAGCAGCCCTCCTAGCTCGAGAGGTTCCTGGAGTCGTCCGATCACGCACACACACGCGCCATACAGAAGAGGCAAGAGCGGAGGGCAAGCCGCTTCTTCATCCTCCATCAAACAGCTCAAGGAGCACAATTGTAGTTCTTGTGATCAACATAGTTCAATCCGACAGGACTAGGGGTGTTACCTCCCACGGAGGGCCCGAACCTGTGTACATCGTGTGTCTCGCACCGCTTGTCCCCAATATCGTGTTGGAAATATGCCCTAGAGGCAATAATAAAATAGTTATTATGATATATTTCCTTGTTCATGATAATCGTTTATTATTATATATTTCCTTGTTCATGCTATAATTGTATTGATTGGAAACTCAAATACATTTGTGGGTACATAGACAACACTGTGTCCCTAGTATGCCTCTAATAGACTAGCTCGTTGATCAAAGATGGTCAAGGTTTCCTAGCCATAGACATGAGATGTCATTTGATAATGGGATCACATCATTAGGAGAATGATGTGATGGACAAGACCCAAATTATAAACGTAGCATATGATCGTGTCAGTTTATTGCTATTGTTTTCTGCATGTCAAGTATTTGTTCATATGACCATGAGATCATGCAACTCACTGACACCGGAGGAGTACCTTGTGTGTATCAAACGTCGCAACGTAACTGGGTGACTATAAAGGTGCTCTACAGGTATCTCCGAGGGTGTGTGTTGAGTTGGCATGGATCAAGACTGGGATTTGTTACTCCGTGTGACGGAGAGGTATCTCAGGGCCCACTCGGTAATACAACATCAGAATGAGCCTTGCAAGCAAAGTGACTAAAGTGTTAGCCACAGGATCTTGTATTACGGAACGAGTAAAGAGACTTGCCGGTAACGAGATTGAACTAGGTATAGAGATACCGACGATCGAATCTCAGGCAAGTAACATACCGATAAACAAAGGGAGCATCGTACGGGATTAACTGAATCCTTGACATAGAGGTTCAACCGATAAAGATATTCGTAGAATATGTAGGAACCAATATGGGCATCCAGGTCCCGCTATTGGTTATTGACCGTAGAGGTGTCTCGGTCATGTCTACATAGTTCTCAAACCCGCAGGGTCTGCACACTTAATGTTCGGTGACGTTTCGGTATTATTGACTTATGTATGTTGGTGACAGAAGGTTGTTCGGAGTCCCGGATGAGATTCCGGACGTCACGAGGAGTTCCGGAATGGTCCGGAGGTAAAGATTTATATCTGGGAAGTCATATATTTTGGCAACCGGAAAAGTTTCGGGTTTTTCCGGTATTGTACCAGGAAGCTTCTAGAAGGTTCCAGAAACTTCCGGAGGAGTCCAGAAGTACACCAAGGGTTCCACCACGTCCCAAGGGTTTGCATGGGCTGAGGGGAGGCGCCCTGGCCTTATTGGGCTAGGCGCACAAGTCCCTCAAGGCCCATGTGGCTTGGGAGAGGTGGAAAGTCCACCTGTTTATGGAAAGGGAGGGAATTGGACTAGGAGTCCAACTCCTCCCCCTTGGCTGTGCCCTAGGGCTTGGAGGGGCTGATCTCCACGCCCCTCCACCTATATATAGAGGGGAGGGGGCGCCCCAAGAGCACACACGAATCCCTTGGCGCCCCTCTCTCTCCCTAGATCGTTCTCTCCTCCGTTCGCGGTTTCGGTAGCGCTAGGCGTAGCCCTGCCAGGATAGCACCACCACCACCGCCACCACGCCGTCGTGTTGCTGGAGAACTCATCTACCTCTCCACTCTCCCTTGCTGGATCAAGAAGGTGGAGATCGCCATCGAGCTGTACGTGTGCTGAACGCAGAGGTGCCATCCGTTCGGCACTAGATTGGAAGGACCGTGATTGGATCGCGGGACGGATCGTGATTGGATCGTGAGACTGATCGTGATGGGATCGCGGGATGGCTTACGATTTGGATCGCGAAGACGTTCGACTACATCAACTGCGTTTCTTTACGCTTCTGCTTAGCGATCTACAAGGGTATGTAGATCCACTCTCCCTCTCGTAGATGCTCATCACCATGGATAGATCTTGCGTGTGCGTAGGAAATTTTTTGTTTCCCATGCAACGTTCCCCAACAGTGGCATCATGAGCTAGGTCTATGTGTAGATGAGATCACGAGTAGAACACAAAGGAGTTTGTGGGCGTTGATATTCAGATTACTTCCTCCCTTGGTCTTTTCTTGATTCGACGGTATTGTGGGATGAAGCGGCCCGGACCAACCTTACTCGTACGCTTACGAGATACCGGTTCCATCAACTGACATGTAACTTCGTTGCATAAAGATGGCTGGCGGGTGTCTGTCTCTCCTACTTTAGTTGGATCGGATTCGACAAAGGCGGTCCTTGAGAAGGTTGAATAGCAATTTGTGTATCACCGTTGTGGTTTTTGCGTAGGTAAGAATTGTTCTTGCTAGATACCCGTAGCAGACACGTAAAACATGCAACAACAATTAGAGGACGTCTAACTTGTTTTGCAGGGTATGTTGTGATGTCATATGGCCAATTACATGATAAGATATATGTGATGTATGAGATGATCATGTATTGTATAGAATATCACGACTTGCATGTCGATGAGTACTGTAACCGGCAGGAGCCATAGGGTTGTCTTTAATTTATTTTCGCCATTTTTGCTTTACTTTATCACTATGAGTTAGCAATAGTGGTAGAAGCAACAGTTGGCGCGACAACCTCATGGCGACACATTGATGGAGATCATGGTGTCATGCCGGTGACGATGGAGATCATGCCGGTGCTTTGGAGATGGAGATCAAAAGCACAAGATCATGGCCATATCATGTCACTTATGATTTGCATGTGATGTTAATCCTTTTATGCATCTTATTATGCTTAGGTCGACGGTAGCATTATCAGGTGATCCCTCACTAAAACTTCAAGATAAAATTGTGTTCTCCCCGAGTGTGCACCGTTGCGAAAGTTCGTCGTTTCGAGACACCACGTGATGATCGGGTGTGATAGACTCTACGTTCGCATACAACGGGTGCAAGCCAGTGTTGCACATGCGGAACACTCGGGTTAAACTTGACGAGCCTAGCATGTACAGACATGGCCTCGGAACACAAGAGACCGAAAGGTCGAACATGAGTCATATAGTAGATATGATCAACATGAAAATGTTCACCATTGAAACCACCTCATCTCACGTGATGATCGGACTTGGGTTGGTGAATTTGGATCATGTGATACTCGAATGAACAGAGGGATGTCAATTTGAGTGGGAGTTTTTAAATATGATTAACTAAAACTCATTATCATGAACATAGTCAAAAGATCTTTGCATATTATGTTGTAGATTACTAGCTCACGCTGTGGCTCCCCTGAATTTTTATATGTTCCTAAAGAAAATAGAATTGAAAGATGATGGTAGCAATAATGCGGACTGGGTCCGTGATCTGAGAATTGTCCTCATTGCTGCACAGAAGGCTTATGTCCTTAATGCACCGCTCGGTGCGCCACCCCCCTCAAGCATCGTCTGTAGATGTTGTGAACATCTGACAGGCACGTTCTGATGACTACTTCATAGTTCAGTGCGTCATGCATTACGGCTTAGAATTGAGGCTCCAAAATGTTTTGAACGTCATGGAACATATGAGATGTTCTAAGAGCTGAAATTGGGATCTCAGGCTCGTGCCCGTGTTGAGAGGTATGAGACCTCCAACAAGATTCTTTGCCTGCAAGATGAAGGAGAATAGCTCAATCAGTGAGCGTGTGCTCAGATTGTCTGGGTGCTACAGTCGCTTGAATCGAGTGGGAGTTGAGCTTCCAGATAAGATAGTGGTTGATATAGTTCTCCAAATCACTGCCACAAAGCTACTAGAGCTTCGTGATGAACTATGAAATGCCAGGGATGGAAATAATAATCCCTAAGCTATTCGCAATGTTTGACACCGCGAAGGTAGAAATCAAGAAGGAGCATCAAGTGTTGATGGTTAGTAGAACCACCAGTTTCGAGAAGGGCAAGGGCTAGGAGGGAAACTTCATGGATGGCAGGCCAGTTGCTGCTCCAGTGAAGAAACCCAAGGTAGAAACCAAACCCGAGACTAAGTGCTTCTATTATGAGGAGAGCGGTCACTGAAGAGGAACAACCCTAGATACTTGGTAGATAAGAAGGATGGCAACGTTAACGGAAGTATATTTGATATACGTATTATTGATGTGTACCTTGCTAGTACTCCTAGTAGCACCGAGGTATTAGATACCGGTTCAGTTGCTAAATATTGGTAACTCGAAATAAAAGCTACGGAATAAAACGGAGACTAGCTAAGGGCGAGGTGACGATGTGTGTTGGAAGTGTTTCCAAGGTTGATGTAATCACCATCGCACGCTCTCTCTACCTTCGGGATTTGTGATGAAACCTAAATAAATGTTATTTGGTGTTTGCGTTGAGCATAAACGTGATTAGATCGTGTTTATTGCAATACGGTTATTCATTTAAGTTAGAGAATAATGGTTATTCTGTTTACATGAATAATACCTTCAATGGTCATGCACCCAATGTGAATGGTTTATTGAATCTCGATCGTAGTAATACACATGTTCATAATATTGATGCCAAAAGATGCAAAGTTAATAATGATAGTACGACATACTTGTGGCACTGCCGCCAAGGTCATATTGGTGTAAAGTGCATGAAGAAACTCCATGCTGATGGATCTTTTGACTCACTCGATTTCGAATCGGTTGAGACATGCGGACCATGCCTCATGGGCAAGATGACTAAAACCCCGTTTTCCAGCTTGATGGAGCGGGCAAGTGACTTATTGGAAATGATACATGTTGATGTATGTGGACCAATGAGTGTTGAAGCATGCGGTGGATATCGCTATTTTCTTACCTTCACTGATGATTTGAGTAGATATGGGGATATTTACTTAATGAAACACAAGTCTGAAATGTTTGAAAAGTTCAAACAAATTCAGAGTGAAGTTTGAAATCATTGTGACAAGTAGATAAAATGACTACGATATGATCATGGAGGTAAATATCTTAGTTACGAGTTTGGTATACAACTCAAGACAATGTGGAAGTTGTTTCACAACTCATGCCACCTGGAACACCATAGTGTGATGGTGTGTCCGAACGTCGTAGTCGTGCTCTATTGGATATGGTGCGTACTATGATGTCTTTTATCGTTTTGCCACTATCGTTTTGGGGTTATGCATTAGAGACAATTATATTCACTTTAAAATAGGGCACCATCTAAGTCCGTTGAGATGACACCGTATGAATTTTGGTTTGGCAGAAACCTAAGCTGTCATTTCTCAGAGTTTGGGAATGCGACGCTTATGTCTGATAAGCTCGAACCCAAAGCGGAAAATTGCATCTTCATGGGATACCCTAAGGAAACAGTTGGGTATACCTTCTATCTCAGATCCAAGGGCAAAATGTTTGCTTCTTAAAACGGGTCCTTTCTCGAGAAAAAGTTTCTCGCTAAAGAATTGAGTGGGAGGAAAGTAGAACTTGATGAGGTTATTGAACCGTCACTTCAGTTGGATGGTAGCACGGTGCAGAAAGATGTTTCTGCGGCGCCTACACCAAATTGAAGAGGAAGCTAATGATGATGATCATTAAACTTCGGATCAAGTTACTACCGAACCTCGTAGGTTGACAAGGACACGTATTGCCCTGAGTGGTATGTCAATCATGTCTTAGAAATCATGTTGTTAGACAACGATGAGCCTACAGGCTATGAAGAAGCGATGGTGGGCCCGGATTCCAACAAATGGCTAGGAGCCATGAAATCCGAGATAGGATCCATGTATGAAAACCAAGTATGGACTTTGGTAGACTTGCCCGTTGAACGGCAGGCCGTTGACTACAAATGGACCTTTAAGAAGAAGACATACACTGATGGTAAATGTCACTATTTATAAAGCTCGACTTGTCACAAAAAAGTTTCCGACAAGTTCAAGGACTTGACTACAATGAGACTTTCTCACCCGTAGCGATGCTAAAGTCTGTTGGAATTATGTTAGCAGTTGCTGCATTTTTCGATTATGAAATCTGGCAGATGGATGTCAAAACAGAGTTTCCTTAATGGTTTCCATGAGGAAAGGTTGTATGTGATACAACCAGAAGGTTTTGTCAGTCCTAAGGATGCTAAAATGTATGCAAGCTCCAGCGATCCTTCTATGGACTGGAGAAGCATCTCGGAGTTGGAATATACGCTTTGATGAGGTGATCAAAGTTTTTTGGGTCTATACAAAGTTTATGAGAAACTTGTATTTATAATAAAGTGAGTGGGAGCACTATAGAATTTCTGATAAGTATATGTGGATGACATGTTGTTGATCGGAAATGATGTAGAATTTCTGGAAAGCCTAAAGGGTTGTTTGAAAAGGAGTTTTTCAAAGGAAAACCTGGAATGAAGCTACTTAAATATTGGGCATCAGGATCTATAGAGATAGATCAAGATGTCTGATAAGACTTTCAATGAGTACATACCTTGACAAGATTTTTGAAAGAGTTCAAAATGGATCAGTCAAAGAAAGAGTTCTTTCCTGATTTGTAAGATGTGGAGTTGAGTGAGACTCAAAGCTCGACCACGGCAGAAGAAAGAGAAAGGACAAAGGTCGTCCCCTATGCCTTATCCATAGGCTCTGTATGCCATGCTATGTACCGCACCTAGTGTGTGCCTTGCCATGAGTCTGTCAAGGGGTACAAGAGTGGTCCAGGAGTGGATCACTGGATAGCGATCAAAGTTATCCTCAGTAACTAGAGGACTAAGGAAATGTTTCTCGATTATGGAGGTGATAAAGAGTTCGTCGTAAAGGGTTACGTCGATGCAAGCTTTGACACCAATCCGGATGACTCTGAGTAGCAATCCGGATACGTATAGTGGAGCAGCCATTTGGAATAGTTCCAAATGGAGCGTGGTAGCATCTGCAGTATGACATATAGATTTGCAAAGAACACACGGATCTGAATGTTGCAGACCGTTGACTAAAACCTCTCTCACATGCAAAACATGGTCGAACCCCAGAACTCATTGGGTGTTAGATTCATAACAATGTAAATCACATGGTGATGTGAACTAGATTATTGACTCTAGTGCAAGTGGGAGACTGTTGGAAATATGCCCTAGAGGCAATAATAAAATAGTTATTATTATATATTTCCTTGTTCATGATAATTGTTTATTATCCATGCTATAATTGTATTGATTGGAAACTCAAATACATGTGTAGGTACATAGACAACACTGTGTCCCTAGTATGCCTCTAATAGACTAGCTCGTTGATCAAAGATGGTCAAGGTTTCCTAGCCATAGACATGAGATGTCATTTGATAATGGGATCACATCATTAGGAGAATGATGTGATGGACAAGACCCAAATTATAAACGTAGCATATGATCATGTCAGTTTATTGCTATTGTTTTCTGCATGTCAAGTATTTGTTCCTATGACCATGAGATCATGCAACTCACTGACACCGGAGGAGTACCTTCTAGTATCAAACGTCGCAACGTAACTGGGTGACTATAAAGGTGCTCTACAGGTATCTCCGAGGGTGTGTGTTGGGTTGGCATGGATAAAGACTGGGATTTGTTACTCCGTTTGATGGAAAGGTATATCAGGGCCCACTCGGTAATACAACATCACAATGAGCCTTGCAAGCAAAGTGACTAAAGTGTTAGCCACGGGATCTTGTATTACGGAACGAGTAAAGAGACTTGCCGGTAACGAGATTGAACTAGGTATAGAGATACCGACGATCGAATCTCGGGCAAGTAACATACCGATAAACAAAGGGAACATCGTACAGGATTAACTGAATCCTTGACATAGAGGTTCAATCGATAAAGTTCCTCGTAGAATATGTAGGAACCAATATGGGCATCCAGGTCACGCTATTGGTTATTGACCATATAGGTGTCTCGGTCATGTCTACATAGTTCTCGAACCCGCAGGGTCTGCACACTTAACGTTCGGTGACGTTTCGGTATTATTGAGTTATGTATGTTGGTGACTGAAGGTTGTTCGGAGTCCCGGATGAGATCTCGGACGTCACGAGGAGTTCCGGAATGGTCCGGAGGTAAAGATTTATATACGGGAAGTCATATTTTGGCGACCAAAAAAGTTTCGGGTTTTTCCGGTATTGTACCGGGAAGCTTCTAGAAGGCTCCGGAAACTTCCGGAGGAGTCCGGAAGTCCACTAAGGGTTCCACCACGTCCCAAGGGTTTGCATGGGCTGAGGGGAGGCGCCCTGGTCTTATTGGGCCAGGCGCACAAGTCCCTCATGGCCCATGTAGCTTGGGAGAGGTGGAAAGTCCACCTGTTTATGGAAAGGGAGGGAATTGGACTAGGAGTCCAACTCCTCCCCCTTGGCTGCGCCCTAGGGATTGGAGGGGCTGATCTCCACGCCCCTCCACCTATATATAGAGGGGAGGGCGCCCCAAGAGCACACACTAAGCCCTTGGCGCCCCTCTCTCTCCCTAGATCGTTTTCTCCTCCGTTCGCGGTTTTGGTAGCGCTAGGCGTAGCCCGGCCGGGATAGCACCACCACCACCGCCACCACGCCGTTGTGTTGCTGGAGAACTCATCTACCTCTCCTCTCTCCCTTGCTGGATCAAGCAAGCGGAGATCGTCATCGAGCTGTACATGTGCTGAACGCGGAAGTGCCGTCCGTTCGACACTAGATTGGAAGGACCGTGATTGGATCGCGGGACGGATCGTGATTGGATCGCGAGACGGATCGTGACGGGATCGCGGGACGGCTTACGATTTGGATCGCGAAGACGTTTGACTAGATCAACCGCGTTTCTTAACGCTTCCGCTTAGCGATCTACAAGGGTATGTAGATCCACTCTCCCTCTGGTAGATGCTCATCACCATGGATAGATCTTGCGTGTGCGTAGGAAAATTTTTGTTTCCCATGCAACGTTCCCCAACATATCGCCTATGGAACCCGCCTACGTCTTTTCGCCCCAACCACACTCGATAAGCCATCCCATGGCATATGCCGTGAGAACACCACGATAGTTCGCGCCCACCATGGGGCCGTCGGCGGCGTCGGCCGGAGTCACGTTCCGGACGAGACCCTTCACTCCCTCCGGCGAGCGCATCATGCACGAGCCGATCTGCACGTCTGCTATGTCCGGCTCTGCGGGAGACAACGCAATGCGCGGCGCTTGCATTGCCTGCCCTACCGGTGGCTCCATCATCCTTTTCAGCGAGCTGCGTGTTTTCGTCACGCTCCTCCTCGATGAGTACTCTAGTGAGGCGCTCACCTTCTCTGACCCGCTGCCGTCTAGCGGTAGCGGCGGTGCTGACGATGTCGATGACCTCTACGTCTGCGTCGAGGTGCTTACCACTGAAACCAGTACCAGCTCTAGGCGCAATAGGGCAATGGCTACTGCGGTTGCGGTCGCGGCGCGAGTCAGCCAGTCCAATTCCCTGCGCGCTGCCCTGAAGAGCCTGCGTACGCCCGTTGTGCCTACCGCCGACGAGGCTGCCGTCATGGATGAGGTCGAGGAGACCCGCAAGCAACTGCTAGCGTAGGCCTCCATGCTCGCCACCACGCGACGCCAGATGGATTCCGTGCAGCTCGAGTACAACACCGTCTACAATTTCACCCCGACCGGCACCGAGCCCCGCCGGTGTGGTGAGATCCGTCGTCGCAACCACGACACCACTAACTTCCTCAGCGTAGGCTGAACCACCTTTGACTTGCCAGCGGCAAACATGAAGGCCGCCCAGACGGCTATGGCCGATCTGGAGCACTTGGAGGGCGAGGAGCGCCTGCTGCAGGAGCAACGCTTTCTCGACCTCATCAATGCCACCAACACGCTCTACATCTAGGGAGAGCCGGCTCCCGCTGGCTCGGAGTCGCCCCCTCTTCAGGATGATGGACCGTTATCGACTGACGGACGCTGGCAGGCATAGCAGGGGTCCACCCCGAGCGCTTCCAGCCACAGGACCGATCGACATTGAGGCGGCCACGCCCGACACCACAACGACCAACCGGCTGGACGGTTACGAAGACGACGCCCGTCCCCCGCCAGCTCCGCATGCTCCGCCCGAGCGATGGGACCTAGCGGCCTCAGTCGGGGTGGCTGTGCGCCAGGCACTCGCCGCCCGACTGGGCCCTTGCGTGCCTCAGGAGGACCTCGACGCCTGGCACTGCGTCGCGCCTAACAGATCCCCTCCTTCTAGAGGAGGAGGGCCCGATCGGGCTAGCGTGCTTTGGCATGCACATCCGCCATGAGCCCTTTCCCGCTGGCTTCACGTTGTCCCGTGACACCCCCAAGTACAACGGCTCGGTCAACCTAGAGGAGTGCCTGGTCGACTACGCGATGGCTGTCGGCATCGCCAGAGGCAGCAAGCGTGTGGCGGTGCGCTATGTTCCCCTCATGCTTCTCGGGTCGTCCCAAATGAGGTTGAACAGCCTGCTAGTCGGCATCATCAACACCTGGGTCAACTTGGAGGAGGCATTCATTCACAACTTCACCGGCACCTACAAGCGCCCTGGCCGACCCCGCCAGCTCTCTATGTGCATCCAGGGGCCGGACGAGTCCCTCCGCGACTACCTCACGTGCTGGACCGAGTTGCGCAACTCCTGTGAAGGGGTGCACAAGGTCCAGGCGATCCAGTACTTCACTGAGGGTTTTCGATAAGGCACCGTGCTCAAGCACAAGCTCATGCTTTCCGAGCCGGCTACCATGGGGGAGCTTATGGCCAAGGCGGACAAGTACGCCACGGCCGACTTCGCGATGTGCTCATGGTTGGGCTCGACATAGCCGGCAACGCCATGCAGGCCCAGTCGGCCGACCCCCAGCAGCAACAGAACAACAACAAGCGGAAGGACGATGAGCCTGACTCCCGCTATGGCAGCCAGCAAGTAGCGGCTGTTGAGGAAGAGCAGCCAGCAAGTAGCGGCTGTCAAGGAAGAGTAGTCATCCATACAGGCCGGCAGCCGGCGACAGTGGACCGACAAGACCGTCTGACAACCTAGTCTTACCTTCGAGCAGATGCTCGACGCGCACCGTGCAAGATGCACAGCGGCGCGAAACCGTATACACACATGACCTGGTTGTGCAGTTTCACCCAGTGGTTGGCCCAGGGTGAAGGCCTCCCGCCGCCTCCTCTCCCGCCTCCGCGGGCTCCCGCGCCGGCTCCGGCAGCCGGCCGGCCCGTCGATGTTTTCCCGCACGAGGATGCGGCGTTCATCGTCTTCACCAGCGAGGATGAGGGCAAGCATGGCCAGCGCAAACACCATCAAGAGATGAATGCCACTGTCCCCTTGGTTCCCCAGTTCATGCATTGGTCCGAGAAGCCGATCACTTGGAGCCGGGAGGACCACCCAATCATGATGCCCAACACCGGCGGCTGCGCCTTGGTGCTCGACCCCACCATCGCTTCTGAGGGGCTCACATGTCGTTTCTCATGGGTGCTCGTCGATAGCGGCAATAGCATCAACCTCCTCTACCGCGACACCCTACTCAAGCACGGCATCAAGGAAAGCCACCTGCAGCGGACCCGAATGGTGTTCCATGGCATCGTGTCGGGGCAATCCTACTCCCCCATCGGCAAGATCCGGCTTGACGTCCGTTTCGGCATGCAGAGCCATTTCCGTCGCGAGCCGATCTGGTTCGAGGTGCTGGACCTGAACAGCCCCTACCATGTGTTTCTGGGTCGGCCCGCGCTGGCCAAGTTCATGGCAGTACCCCACTAAGCCTACCTCAAGATGAAGATGTCGGTTCCCAAGGGTATCATCACCATCGATGGCGACTACAAGAAGTCCATCGAGTGCGCGCAAGCCGACAGCCGACAGGCCGTGTCCCTGGTCACTGCCAAGTAGAGGTGCCAGCTCGACCGGCTCATGGCCCTCGCTAGCGTGCTGCCGGCCATGCCGGCTCCGCCTAGCCAGTCGGTTAGCGAGGCGGCATTCACACCTTCCAAGGACACCAAGCAAGTCCCCCTCGACCCGGCCAACCCCAAGCAGTGTGTCACCATCGGCTCCCTCCTCGACAGCAAATAGGAAGGCGAGCTCGTCGTCTTCCTCCGTGAGAATCGGGACATCTTCCCATGGTCTCCCAAAAACATGTCTGGTGTGCAAAGGAAGTACACCGAGCACAAACTCCATGTGAGGCCGGATGCCAAGCCGGTCAAGCAACCATTCCGTCACTTCTCCGAGGAGAAGCGAAGAACCATCAGTGAAGAGATTGCCCGGCTGCTCGCAGCCAACTTCATCATGGAAGTTTTCCACCCTGAGTGGCTGGCCAACCCAGTCCTCGTTTTGAAGAAGAATGGAACCTGGCACATGTGTATCGACGACACCAGCCTGAACAAGGCATGCCACAAGGATCCTTTTTCCCTACCCTAGATCGACCAGGTAATCGACTCCATGGCCGGCTATGATTTGCTGTCCTTCCTAGATGCTTACTCCGGCTACCACCAGATTAAGCTGGACCCGACCGACCAGCTCAAGACCTCCTTCATCACCCCTTTTGGTGGAGGAGGACCTCCAAGAGTTTCAATAGGCAAATTGTGTTTCAGGAGAGGTTGTTGTTCAATGAAAATTTGATCTATTTCGTTTCTTTCACGCAAGTGCATATCATTTTCATGGTCAAGCAAATATTGTTCTAATGGATCGGTGGGAGGCACAGCCATAGAAGCAAGACCAATTATTTCATCCTTACTAGATAACGCTTTATCACGAGGTTGTCTACTAAACTTGGAAAAATTAAACTCATGAGACAAACTACCAAAACTGACACCGACAGTTTGTTTTTCACAATATATCTTAGCATTGACGGTGCTCAAGAAAGGTCTACCAAAGATAATGGAACAAAAGTCATCTTGTGGGGAACCAAGGACTAGAGAATCAGTAGGGTATTTCACTTTCCCACACAAGACTTCAACATCTCTAACAATCCCAAGTGGTGTGATAGTGTCTCTATTAGCAAGTTTAATAGTAACATCAATGTCTTCTATTTCAGCAGGTGCTATTTCATCCATAATTTTCTTGGTATAGAGTAAAAGTGAAAGCACTCACAGTAGCACCCAAATCACATGAACCATGATAGCAATGATCTCCTATTTTGACTGAGACAACAGGCATGCCTTCTATGTGTCAATGTTTATATTTTTCATCGGGTTTAGCAATTCTAGTAGCTTCATCACAGAAGTAGATAACATGCCCATCAATATTTTCTACCAAGAGATCCTTAACCATAGCAACACTAGGTTCTACTTTAATTTGCTCAGTGGGCTTAGATGCTCTTATATTACTCTTACGAACCACAGTTGATACCTTAGCATGTTCCTTTAGCCTAACAGGGAAAGGTGGTTTTTCAATATAAGCGGTCGGCACAACTGGATCAACATTGTAAAAAATGGTTTCTTCTTTAGCTATGACTGATTCTTTAATTTCTTCTTTAACAGGGGGATGATATTTAAGCCACTTCTCCTTAGGGAGGTCAACGCGAGTAGAAAATGCTTCGCAGAAAGAGGCTACTCTCTCAGAGTCAAGTCCATATTTAGTGCTAAACTTGTGAAAAGTATCGGTATTCATAAAAGATTTAACACAATCAAACTCAAGATTTATACCTGACTCATTACCTTCATCGAGTTCCCAATCTTCAGAGTTGCGTTTAATTCTTTCTAAGAGATCCCACTTGAATTCAATAGTCTTCTTCATATAAGAACCAACACAAGAAGTATCGAGCATGGATTGATCATTATGAGAAAGTCGAGCATAAAAATTCTGAATGATAACTTCTCCCGGAATGTCATGATTGGGGCATGAATATAACATTGACTTAAGCCTCCCCCAAACTAGAGCAATGCTTTCTCCTTCACGAGGCCAAAAATTATATATATAATTCCGATCACGATGAACTAGATGCATGGGATAAAACTTTTGGTGGAATTCCAATTGCAGACGATTCCAGTTCCATGATCCAAGATCATCACATAGCCTATACCATGTCAATGCTTGTAGCTTCAAAGATAAAGGGAAAACCTTCTTCTTAACTTCATCTCCGGGTAAACCTACAAGCCTAAATAATCCACAAATTTCGTTCACATATAATAGGTGCATATCAGGATGTTCAGTTCCATCTCCTGCATAAGGTTGAGCAAGCAGTTGTTGTACCATACCCGAAGGAATTTCATAACCAATATTTTTAGTATGTGCAGTAGGTTGAGGGGCAAGTAATTGTGGTTCCTGTCGAGGTGAAGATACCCCGAACAAACTCCTCAAAGGATTGTTTTCCATAGTAGCAAGTAGCAATAAATTTCAGCACGTAGTATAAGTTTTTCCTTACCGATTTCCACTTACCAAGAGCGCTTCACTCCCCGGCAATGGCGCCAGAAAAGAGTCTTGATGAGCCACAAGTATAGGGTATCAATTGTAGTCCTTTCGATAAGTAAGAGTATCAAACCCAACGAGGAGCAGAAGGAAATGACTAGCGGTTTTCAGCAAGGTAATTTCTGCAAGCAATGAAATTGTAGGTAACAGATAGTTTGATAGCAAGATAATTGGTAACGAGCAAGTAACAGTAATGGTAAATAAGGTGCAGCAAGGTAGCCCAATCCTTTTGTGACAAAGGACAGGCCAAAAAAATCTCTAGTAATAGGCAAAGTGTTCTTGAGGGTACACGGGAATTTCCTCTAGTCACTTTTATCATGTTGGTTTGATTCGTGTTTGCTACTTTGATAATTTGATATGTGGGTGGACCGGTTCTTGGGTGTTGTTCTTACTTGAACAACCTCCCACTTATGATTAACCCCCTCGCAAGCATCCACAACTATAAGAAAAGTATTAATATAAAATCTAACCATAGCATTAAACGTTAGGATCCAAATCAACCCCTTACGAAGTAGCGAATAAACTAGGGTTTAAGATTATGTCACTCTAGCAACCCATCATCTAATAACTACTCCATAATGCATTCCCTTAGGCCCCTGAATGGTGAAGTGTCATGTAGTCGACGTTCACATGACACCACTAAGGGAATCACAACATACATATCATCAAAATATCGAACACATATCAAATTCACATGATTACTTGCAACATGACTTCTCCCGTGACCTCAACAACAAAGGTAACTACTCACAAATAATAATCATGCTCAAGATCAGAGGGGTATTGAATAGCATAATGGATCTGAACATATAATCTTCCACCAAATAAACCATATAGTAATCAACTACGCAAGGTAATCAACACTACTAGTCACCCACAGGTAACAATCTGAGGTTCCGGTACAAAGATTGAACACAAGAGATGAACTAGGGTTTGAGAGGAGATGGTGCTGTTGAAGATGTTGATGAAGATTGGCCTCCCAAAGATGAGAGGGGTGTTGGTGATGACGATGGCTTCGATTTCCCCCTCCGGGGGGGAAGTTCCCCCGGCGGAATCGCTCCGCCGGAGGGCAAAAGTGCTCCTGCCCAAGTTCCACCTCGAGGCGGCGTCGCTTCATCCCGAAAGTCCTCCTCTTATTTTTTCCAGGTCAAATGTGACTATATACCAGAAGATGGGCATCGGAGGTGGGCCGAGGAGGCCACAACCCATCAGGGCACGCCCTGGTGGGTTGTGCCCACCAGGTTTGCCCCCTCTGGTACTTTTCTGCTCTAGTATTTTTTATTTAATCCAAAAATAATCTCCTTAAAATTTCAGCTTCACTGGAGTTGTGTAGAATAGGTATCTCTGATGTGCTTTTTTATGGTCCAGAATTCCAGCTGCCGGTAGTCTCCCTCTTTGTGTAAACCTTGCATATTATGAGAGAAAAGGCATTAGAATCACTCCTTAAAGTATTATTATTTGACAAAACATAATAAATAACAGTACCAAATCATGATGCAAAATGGACGTATCAAGGCACAACTGGATCAACATTGTAAATGATGGTTTCTTATTTAGCTATGACCGGTTCTTTAATTGCTTCTTTAAGAGGGGGATGATATTTAAACCAGTTCTCCTTAGGGAGATCAACGTGAGTAGCAAATGCTTCGCAGAAAGAGGCTACTATCTCAGAGTCAAGTCCATATTTAGTGCTAAACTTGTGAAAAGTATCGGTATTCATAAAAGATTTAACATAATCAAAATCAAGCTTTATACCTAACTCATGACCTTCGTTGAGTTCCCAATCTTCAGAGTTGCTTTTAATTATTTCTAAGAGACCCCACTTGAATTCAATAGTCTTCTTCATATAGGAACCAGCACAAGAAGTATCGAGCATGGATTGATCATTATGAGACAGTCGGGCATAAAAATTCTAAATGATAACTTCTCCCGAGATGTCATGATTGGGGCATGAATATAACATTGACTTAAGCCTCCCCCAAGCTAGAGCGATGCTTTCTCCTTCACAAGGCAAAAAATTATATATATAATTCCGATCACGATGAACTAGATGCATGGGATAAAACTTTTGGT
This sequence comes from Elymus sibiricus, assembly GCA_039707655.1. NCBI lineage: Eukaryota > Viridiplantae > Streptophyta > Magnoliopsida > Poales > Poaceae > Elymus > Elymus sibiricus. The sequence continues at coordinate 163,406,662 of CM077669.1, forward strand.
GGAATTCCAATTGCAAACGATTCCAGTTCCACGATCCAAGATCATCACATAGCCTATACCATGTTAGTGATTTTCACTTCAAAGATAAAGGGAAAACCTTCTTCTTAGCTTCATCTCCGGGTAAACCTGCAATCTTAAATAATCCACAAATTTCGTTCACATATAATAGGTGCATATCAGGATGTTTAGTTCCACCTCCTGCATAAGGTTTAGCAAGCAGTTGTTGTACCATACCCAAAGGAATTTCATAACCAATATTTTCAGTAGGTGCAGTAGGTTGAGGGGCAACTAATTGTGGTTCCGGTCGAGGTGAAGATACCCCGAACAAACCCCTCAAAGGATTGTTTTCCATAGTAGCAAATAGCAATAAATTTCAGCACCTAGTACAAGTTTTTCCTTACCGATTTCCATTTGCCAAGTGCGCTTCAATCCCCGGCAACGGCGCTAGAAAAGAGTCTTGATGACCCACAAGTATAGGGGATCAATCCTAGTCCCTTCAATAAGTAAGAGTGTCGAACCCAACGAGGAGCAGAAGGAAATGACAAGCGGTTTTCAGCAAGGTAATTTCTGCAAGCACTGAAATTGTAGGTAACAGATAGTTTGACAGCAAGATAATTGGTAACGAGCAACTAACGGTAATGGTAAGTAAGGTGCAGCAAGGTAGCCCAATCCTTTTGTGGCAAAGGACAGGCCAGAATAGTCTCTAGTAATAAGCAAAGTGTTCTTGAGGGTACACGTGAATTTCATCTACTCACTTTCATCATGTTGGTTTGATTCGTGTTCGCTACTTTGATAATTTGATATGTGGGTGGGCCGGTGCTTGGGTGCTGTTCTTACTTGAACAACCTCCCACTTATGATTAACCCCCTCGCAAGCATCCGCAACTACAAGAAAAGTACTAAGGTAAAATCTAACCATAGCATTAAACGTCTGGATCCAAATCAACCACTTACGAAATAGCGCATAAACTAGGGTTTAAGATTCTGTCCCTCTAGCAACCCATCATCTAATAACTACTCCACAATGCATTCCCTTAGGGCCATGAATGGTGAAGTGTCATGTAGTCGACGTTCACATGACACCACTAAGGGGATCACAACATACATATCATCAAAATATCGAACACATATCAAATTCACATGATTACTTATGACACGACTTCTCCCGTGACCTCAAGAACAAAGGTAACTACTCACAAATAACAAACACGCTCAAGATCAGAGGGGTATTGAATAGCATAATGGATCTGAACATATAATCTTCCACCAAATAAACCATATAGTAATCAACTACGCAAGGTAATCAACACTACTAGTCACCCACAGGTACCAATCTGAGGTTCCGGTACAAAGATTGAACACAAGAGATGAACTAGGGGTTGAGAGGAGATGGTGATGTTGAAGATGTTGATGGAGATTTGCCTCCCAAAGATGAGAGGGGTGTTGGCGATGACGATGGCTTCGATTTCCCCTTCCGGGAGGGAAGTTCCCCCGGCGGAATCGCTCCGCCGGAGGGCAAAAGTGCTCCTGCCCAAGTTCCGCCTCGAGGCGGCGGCGCTTCGTCCCGAAAGTCCTCTCCTTATTTTTTCTAGGTAAAATGTTACTATATACCAGATGATGGGCATCGGAGGTGGGCCGAGGAGGGCACAACCCACCAGGGCACGCCCAGGGGGGCCTGGCGCGCCCTAGTGTCTTGTGCCCACCAGGGTGGCCCCCTCTGGTAGTTTTTTGCTCCAGTATTTTTTATTTATTCCAAAAAATAATCTCCGTAAAATTTCAGCTTCATTGGAGATGTGCAGAATAGGTATCTCTGATGTGCTTTTTTCAGGTCCAGAATTCCAGCTGCCGGTATTCTCGCTCTTTGTGTAAACCTTGCATATTATGAGAGAAAAGACATTAGAATCACTCCCTAAAGCATTATTATTCAACAAAACATAATAAATAACAGTAGTAAATCATGATGCAAAATGGACGTACCACAACGGTACAAATAAAAAAACTTGATGAGGTGAGTACCTCGAAATAAATTGAAAGGGTCTGGATGGAAAAACTAATATTCTACACTTCGGATATGAATACAGAGGGTGAATAAACAACAGAGGCTTGGATAAGAATTTCCACATGGATAGCATAGAATGAATGAAAAGGATAAATTAACACCGAAAGCTTTAATAGAATCCACCGAAGAAGAAAACGAGAACACAGAATGATGAGACTGAAACTCCTCAGAATCTTCACAAGGAATCACCGGATTGAAATTTAAAGAAAAGGAATGAACAGACTACACATGAATAAATTGAAACTTGATTTGAGATCTCCGACTCCAAGAGAAAAAAGGGGTGGGAGGGTGGGGAAAATAAAGACAACTAGGGACAGATGAAATGAACTTCAACGAGAACACAAAGATTGATCTTGCACATGTTGAAAAGGATTCAATTCACTTGAAAAGAAGCACACCGGTTGGGAGACAATTACCATGACAATCACTATTGATCAAAAGGAATTTGTGTTCCCAAATAAATATGACAACATCATTTAGGAAATGTCTGGAATCAACACTTGACATCGAAGCAACTTTAATTACCATACTCCAACAAAAAAAATGATGAGGCTTGCGAATTAAGCGGGAAACAAATACATAACAGAGATTTTGTTCGACATTTTCATCGCAACAACCAAGCGGTACGATCATACGATGGGTAATACGTGCCCGAGCCATAGCATAGCTACAAGGGCTCTTTAAGACACAACAAAGCCACAATATGAAAGGCTGCTACGGATAAACCACTAGATGTCGAAGCCCAACCTCACACCATGCATCTGTTGGATGATAAGCCTAGGTAACTACTTGAATTCCCACCTAAGAACTCCCGAAATTTCTGGCTATGCAATCTAGTCCAACGAGAAAAAGGAGCAAAAATCCTCACACAACTCCTAACATGATACTATGCTCCAAATGTACCGCCTCCATCAACACATAACCAAAAAACCTCGGAAACTCATGTACCTCAGACCTTCGAAAGAAAAACGATACTTGATCCTGTAGACCATCCGAGCGATCTCCACCAGTACCAGGGAAAAGTCACGACAATATATCCCACCAAGAAAAGTATAGAAGCGTTTCGATGTGTGCATCCTCTGGTATTTAGGAACTGAAATGATAACGATTGTGACAAGAAAACCTTGGACCTCAACTCCCCCGGACACCACCCATAAATAAGATGCACCAAGAACAGAATCCAGTCACGCTGATATCGCAACGATTCAAAAATACCCGCGTGATCCTAAAAAATTTGATTGAGAAGAGGGATAGAATAAGAACTCCTACATCACAATTCCTCACCAGAGCGACGATGGGGATGAGAAGTAAAACATATTTCCTACTCTCCGATACATAACTAGACTCAAAATATAGTTTTTTCTAGATTCGAGAACGACCAAGTTCAGTCAATCAAGGGGGCTCCTAGGTTGGTACCGGTCAGATACCAATTTGTAATGCCCAATATGCGGTCCTATCCTTGCGGAAACTTGAAAGTCTCAATGAGGATAGAAGGGCATATCGGAGACGCTTTAACAAGGTGGATATCCTCACAAATACATCTACTGAAGAGAATAGAATACAAGTGTGGGGACCCCGACTCATAAGTCGTGATCACCGAATGCACGTGTACAGTGATCCCAGAGATCACTGCTCACTGAACACACAGAAGCTGAATAACAAGAGTCTTACATACATATTTAGCGTCTTACACAAATGACCACAAGGGCCACAAGGGCCAAACTCTTAAACATAACAAGCAGCGGAAATCTTGATCGGAAGCGTGAACCCATGCCATCTGCCTTAAACCTACAGGCATTCTGACTGGGAAGCGTCCTAGTTCGCATGTTCGTCACCAACGAACTCTTTGCCATATTCCTGCTCTTCCATGCCTGTCCAATTAAATAACTAGTGGCAAGCCAATGAGTACTTTGAATGTACTCGCAAGCAACCCAAGTTGTGGAACAAGGTATAACAATGCATGATATAGCACTAAGTAGGTAAGTTTTGCAGAAAGCTGATTTTAAGTGCAATGATATGATCAAGTAACTTGAGTAAGCATGCATCAACTGTTAAGAGGTACTCATGCGAACAAGTCTCAGTTATCATCATAAGCAAGGGGTTGAACATCTCATGTTCATCATTATGCCAAGTCATCGGACTTGGCTCAAGTGTCACCTTTGTCACCACCACCACACACACACACACCAAGTTTAGAAAACATTTGGACGTAGCACAAGAGCGGTCATCCAACTGTCCTTGACCGTGGACACGGCTATTGGAATAGTTTTACACTCTGTAGAGGTTGCACACTTTACCCACAAGACTCGGGAAACTTCCGTGTCAAGCCACGACTCGCGGTATTGTCCATACCCGAGGTAAGTACCTGAACATTGCCTTTCCCCTAGCGATACTAAACAAAGAGTCTACTCGTTGGTGCCATCCCTCATGATATACATCACACGTATCATCCATGAGGGCACGCAACGGTGTGCCCGGTGCCTGTGAAGACAGCGCATGATCGTCCATTCTGGTACGACCCCATAACGAGAGTGACCACTTCACTCCCGCCACTAGTAATGCGGGCTCTATGCTAGTACCCACCAAGGTAATCAACAAAACCCCGTCCCATAAGGGGTATCGTGGTTGTACATGTAAGGTTGGAGTAACGGTCACAACTTACACCAATCCGTTTTCGAAAACCACACACAATCACTTGCTCCGGTACACCACTTCTTTATCAAGTGGCTACCTAGCTCATCATCATCTCCCTCGGGCATTAGTGGCACCCGATGGGGTTTTCGAAAAGTCTTCGAAATCATCTTGTTTCCGTCACCATGCATATCCCGTACCACTTTGTGTAGCAACTACTTAGCATCCTAACTACTCCCACCCGCATAACCCTCATAAGGAGGTAGGGTCATGCACGATGCAGGTATCAACAAGAAAGTGTCGGAGGCATCCCCACCAAAGTGGTCAGCACATCATCATGAATAATACAACGAAATGAAGTGCTATATGCCATGCAATAAAAGGTTTCATAGTCATGGTCAAAGGGCTGCTTGCCTGGCTCAACAAAGTCTTCGGGGTCTTCAAAGTCTTCGGCTCCAACTCCCTCGTCAATAGCGCAATCTATCGTCGCGATAAATAACGGGAATAATAAGCACCACAACAAGAACAGATCACAAAGTCTGTTTAGAAAAATGTTACTCTATTCTTATAAATCCTAAAAGTAATACTAAAAATATTCCCCTAAGGTTCTGTAGTGAAAAAGGTTTTAAAAATCATTTTTAACAGTGGCTAAAAATGCCAAAAAGGGGTTTTAAAATAAAACAGTATATAAAAAGTTTTCAAAATTTTAACGAATGGCACAATTAAATACTACACATTAATCTAGGAATTTAGGTGGAAGAATATTTGGCATTGGAATTTTATTTGGAGTTGTGGGATTTCTGGTTTACAGAGGAAAAAGAAAAAGGAAAAATGCCACTGTTCATTTGGGCCAAAACGACCGCAGCTGAGCCGGCCTAGGGAGGAACCGGCCCAGGGCGAAGCAGTGCGTGCGGCAGGTTTATTTTTAAACCTACCCCCGGGCCCTTCTTGCCAGCGAGAGAGGGGGATGAGGGCATGACAGGTGGGCTCCACCTGTCATCCCTCACCTTGCGACAGGGAGCAGGGGAGCTCACCGGCGGCGTTTTAGGCGGCGGACCGACACGGGGGACGCACCGTCGTGCTCAAGGGGTCGTCGCCCGTCGATTGGAGGAGGAGGCGAGTGCCGGAAGGCCCTGGTCTGTCGGCGACGTCGAACCCGAGCGGCGGCCGACGAACCTGAAGACGGTTTGCTCGCCCTCGACTGCAATCTGGCGAAAGGAGAGTAGGGTTAGACTCCTGAGGATCAGGGGGAGCGAGTGGAGTGGAAGAGGGGAGCGGAGCGGCTTCGTACCGGCCGGACAACGGCAGGCCGAGGCGGCGGTGCTTCGGCTCGTGTCGAGCACAGGGCGAGGGGGAGGAGGATTGGGTGGCACGGGGGAGCAATTACGGGCCAGGGAGAGAGGGAGAGACCGCTAGAGGTGTTCGGGGAGGCCTCATATAGGGAGGCCGGGGCTCGCCGTGGACCGAGCCCACGGGCGTCCGCCGGAGAGGCTCTGGTAGCCACGGGAGGGCCCCGGGGCCTTTCTTCGGTGTTCGTGGGGGAGGAGCAGGGAGTTGGGAAGCGAGAGGGAGAGCGGGACGAGCTCGAAGAGGGCCCCGCAGCTTGGACAGGGAGTGGCCGGAGTGGGCGGCGTCGGGCACGCGCGGAGGAGGGAGAAGGAGAGGGAATGGAGAGGGGGACGACCACCTGCCGTGCAGCGGAAGTCGAGGCCGACCAGGGAGACAAGCTCCCGCCTCCCTAGGCTGTCGGGAAGGGGGATTCGGCGGCGGCTACGGTGCGGGAGCGCACTGTAGCGCGCTCCAGAGCGCCGTTTTGGCATGCCATGGCATGCCGTTGGCGGCTTCTGCGTGGCCTCCCGTGTCTAGGGGATCTAGGGGGAGTAAACAAGCAGGGCTGAGGCATTGGATGCCCCGGAGAGTCAAGGGAGAAGGAGAGAGACCAAGGAAGAGAGAGAAAGGGGCTGTCCAGAGGAGTAAAATGGGTTTTTACCCCACTTAAGCATTGACCCATGGCCATGGAAAGTTACTGGAGGTGATTGAGCATTGCAAGAAGGTGTGGTAAAAATTTAGACTCAAGCAGAATAGAGGAAGGGGGTCAAACATGGCTTTTTATAGCATAAGCAAAAGTGTTTGATGATGGTTTGGCTAAGCAAATGGTGTTTTCTTGCCATGAGATTTAACAGGACGAAAATATAGGTACAAATAGAGAGGATCACCAAGTTTGAGCTTGATTGAAGAAAGTTCCCAATGTAACTTTGTGAAACCCTAGAAATCAACAGAATCAGATTTCTGTAGATCTAGGCATGCATATCACTTCCCACAAATCCACCACTTGGTGTGGTGTCATTATTTGGGGTTTAGCACATGCCCACAAATTTTGGGGTCAAGGGAATAAACTTCACAATGTAAAGTTGTTCAAATTTGGTTCTGGACAGGAATGGTTCTTGAATATTTTGATGAAGCAAATAAATTGGGATTGAGATGAAACATTGCAAGATCATCACATATGACAATTGTGACTTGCTGGAATTTTCTTGGAATTTATTGAGAATATTTCTTATAGAAATATTTCAAAAGCTTGATTTGGACAGAAAGGGTTTTGATGGGTTTTGCCCATGTTTTTGAACATGACCATGTGTTGAAACTCATTTATATGGAAAATATATGTCCAGTGAGTTTCCCTAAATTTTCTCAAATATTTTTAAAGCATTTAAATAATTTTTCCCTATAAAAGACCATTTCTGGCCTTAAGAAAAAGCCTTTAAATAAAATAGTAAAATAATATTTAAAAATAATATTTGGTGGTTTTGGGAAGTCATATTTATAGTAGGTTTCAAATAAAGCCTTTGGAGAAAAAGGATCGACCAAATTTGAGGACTTGCAGTGCAAACCTCAACTCAGGGGTTTTTGAAAGCCTAATTTGAATAAATTCTCTTTGGGCAAAATAAATTTTGATAAAAATAGTTTTGGGTACTATTCACATGGCATGATCATTGGGCAAGAAGTTTGGATCAAGGAAGATGAATATGGAGAGGGGTAGAACCTAAGAGTGCCATACACAATCATCCAAGCAAGCAAACAAGCAACAATTCAAACAAGCACAAGCACTGAAAAAGTTTTAATTGGTTCCAAATTTTGTAAATCCATCATAGCAAAGGGATACGAACACAGGGTGTGACATGCCTACCCCCCTTACAAGAATCTCGTCCCCGAGATTCCTAGGCTAAGCGCTAAAAAGATAAGGGAACTCAGATCTAAGATAGTCTTCACGCTCCCAGGTTGCTTCAGCTTCAGTGTGGTTGCTCCATTGAACCTTGAAGTACTTGATGGTGCGGATTCGGGTGCAACGCTCCGCTTCATCCAAAATATGAATTGGCCTCTCACGATAAGTGAGTTCTGGCTGAAGGTCGATGGCTTGATGGTCGATGTCCTTGTAGAGGTCGGGGCGGTTGGGTACTTGAAGACACTTCCGGAGTTGTGACATGTGAAAGACGTTGTGCACATCTGATAGCTCGGAAGGTAGCTCTAGCTGGTAAGCAACTTCTCCTCGTCTGTCGGTGATCTTGAAGGGGCCGATGTACCTTGGTGCAAGTCTTCCCTTGACGTGGAAACGCTTGGTCCCTTTGAGAGGAGTGACTCGGAGGTAAACATGGTCTCCAACACGGAAACGCATGTCCCGACGGTGAGAGTCGGCGTAGCTCTTCTGTCGGGTCTTGGCGGTCTTGAGACGTTCTTGGACGAGTTGAACTTGCTCTTCCGCTTCGCGGAGGATATCTGGCCCAAAGACCAATCCTTCTCAGGTCTCTGACCAGTTGAGGGGAGTGCGTCACTTGTGTCCATACAACACCTCAAATGGTGCCATCTGAAGACTCGACTGATAGCTGTTGTTGTAGGAGAACTCAGCAAACGGCAGGCAATCTTCCCACTTGGCTCCATATGCTAAAACACACGCACGGAGCATATCTTCGAGTATCTGATTTACTCGCTCTGTCTGCCCACCGGTCTGGGGGTGAAAAGCAGTGTTGAAAGAAAGCTTGGTTCCCAAGGCTTCTTGGAACCTATTCCAGAACCTTGAGGTGAACTGGGTGCCTCAGTCCGATACAATCTCCTTAGGAACTCCGTGGAGGCTTACAATCCGGTTGATGTAGAGGTTGGCCAGTTGGTTCCCATTGTAGGTGGTCTTGACGGGAATGAAATGGGCTACCTTGGTCAGGTGATCGACAATGACCCAGATAGAATCATGTCCCTTGCTCAACCTAGGTAATCCGGTGATGAAGTCCATCCCGACTTTGTCCCACTTCCATTCAGGCACTTTGAGAGGTTGCAATAGTCCAGCGGGTCGCTGATGCTCAGCTTTGACTCTCTGGCATATGTCACACTTGGCAACAAAGGTGCCTATCTCCCGTTTCATGCCATGCCACCAGAATCTTGTCTTGAGGTCTTGGTACATCTTGGTTCCTCTAGGATGGATGGAGTATGGAGTGTCATGAGCATCTTGCAAGATCAAGTTCTTGAGCTCTTCCTTGTTGGGTACGCAGATGCGCTTCCCAAACCATACGACTCCTTGTTCATCCACTGAGAATCCTGGAGCGTTGCCTGCCTTGATCTTCCTCTTGATGCCTTCAATGCTCTCGTGTCCCTTCTAAGCTTCCTTAATATCATCCATCAAGGTAGGCTTTGCTTCGAGGCTGGCTAGGAATCCAGGTGCAACCAGTTCCAAGCTGAAGCTTTCAAGTTCTTCATACAGGGCGGGTAGCCTTTCCTTAATCATAGCATTCAAGGAACAAGCCTTTCTGCTTAAGGCATCAGCTACCACATTAGCCTTTCCAGGGGGGTATTGAACACTGAGGTCGTAGTCCTTGATCAACTCCAACCATCTTCGCTGCCTCATGTTCAATTCTCTTTGGGTGAAAATATACTTCAAACTCTTGAGGTCTGTGTATATCTCACATCGCTTCCCCAGAAGGTACTATCGCCATGTCTTCAAGGCGTGAACTACGGTTGCCAACTCAAGATCATGAGTAGCGTAGTTCTCTTCATGAGGACGTAGCTGTCGGGACAGATATGCTATGACTCTGCCTTCTTGCATCAGAACACCTCCAAGCCCGGTTCTCGATGCATCACAATATATCACAAACTCCTTGTGAATATCGGGGGTGGCCAAAATTGGGGCTGTGGTCAATCTCTTCTTGAGATCTTGGAAGCTTTCTTCGCACTTTGGCGTCCATTCGAACTTCTTGTCCTTCTTCAAAACCTGAGTCATGGGTCGGGCAATGCTCGAAAATCCTTCGACGAACTTGCGGTAATATTCCGCGAGTCCGAGGAAGCTCCTAACTTCCTTCACATTGGTTGGGGATTGCCATTCAGTCACGGCCTCAATCTTGGCAGGATCCACTGACAATCCTTCTGCAGTCAACACATGACCCAAGAATCCGACTTCATGCAGCCAGAATTCACACTTGCTGAATTTGGCATAAAGCTGGTGCTCTCGAAGCTTGTCTAGGACCAATCTCAAGTGTTGCTCATGCTCTTCTTTAGACTTGGAGAAGTCGAGTATGTCACCAATGAAGACGACAACAAACTTGTCCAGGTATTCCATAAAGACCTTGTTCATGAGGTACATGAAGTAGGCAGGGGCATTGGTCAACCCAAATGACATGACCGTATATTCATACAGGCCATACCAGGTTACAAACTCCGTCTTCGGAATGTCTTGGGGCCTGATCTTCAACTGGTATTCCCCTGACCTGAGATCGATCTTGGAAAATACCTTCGCTCCATTCAGCTGATCGAACAGGTCTTCAATCTTAGGGAGTGGGTACCTGTTCTTTATTGTCACTTCATTGAGAGAACGGTAATCGACACAGAGTCGGATAGTTCCGTCCCTCTTTGACACAAACAGAACAGGTGATCTCTAAGGAGAGGCACTAGGGCGAATGAATCCTTTTCTGAGCTGCTCTGCCAGTTGCTTCTTTAGTTCAGCCAACTCTTCGGATCCCATTCTATAGGGCTTCTTATAGATGGGTCCTGCTCCGGGCATTAGCTCAATGATGAACTCAATGTCACGGTCAGGAGGCATTCCGGGCAGCTCATCAGGAAATACATCCGGGTATTCACATACTACTGGCATTTGATCCAACTCAATTCCCGACAGACAATTAACCTGAGGGGCTTGAGTGGAGGCACAGCTGGGGACATACATGACTTCCACACCAAGGTAACTACTTGAATTCCCACCTAAGAACTCCCGAAATTTCTGGCTATGCAATCTAGTCCAATGAGAAAAAGGAGCAAAAATCCTCACACAACTCCTAACATGATACTATGCTCCAAATGTACCGCCTCCATCAACACATAACCAAAAAACCTCGGAAACTCATGTCCCTCAGACCTTCGAAAGAAAAAACGATACTCGATCCTATAGACCATCCGAGCGATCTCCACCAGTACCAGGGAAAAGTCACGACAATATATCCCACCAAGAAAAGTATAGAAGCGTTTCGATGTGTGCGTCCTCTGGTATTTAGGAACTGAAATGATAACGATTGTGACAAGAAAACCTTGGACCTCAACTCCCTCGGACACCACCCATAAATAAGATGCACCAAGAACAGAATCCAGTCACGCTGATATCGCAACGATTCAAAAATACCCGCGTGATCCTAAAAAATTGGATTGAGAAGAGGGATAGAATAAGAACTCCTACATCACAATTCCTCACCAGAGCGACGATGGGGATGAGAAGTAAAACATATTTCCTACTCTCCGATATATATAACTAGACTCAAAATATAGTTTTTTCTAGATTCGAGAACGACCAAGTTCAGTCAATCAAGGGGGCTCCTAGGTTGGTACTGGTCAGATACCAATTTGTAATGCCCAATATGCGGTCCTATCCTTGCGGAAACTTGAAAGTCTCAATGAGGATAGAAGGGCATATCGGAGACGCTTTAACAAGGTGGATATCCTCACAAATACATCTACTGAAGAGAATAGAATACAAGTGTGGGGACCCCGACTCATAAGTCGTGATCACCGAATGCACGTGTACAGTGATCCCAGAGATCAATGCTCACTGAACACACAGAAGCTGAATAACAAGAGTCTTACATACATATTTAGCGTCTTACACAAATAAAGACCACAAGGGCCACAAGGGCCAAACTCTTAAACATAACAAGCAGCGGAAATCTTGATCGGAAGCCTGAACCCATGCCATCTGCCTTAAACCTACAGGCATTCTGACTGGGAAGCGTCCTAGTTCGCATGTTCGTCACCAACGAACTCTTTGCCATATTCCTGCTCTTCCATGCCTGTCCAATTAAATAACCAGTGGCAAGCCAATGAGTACTTTGAATGTACTCGCAAGCAACCCAAGTTGTGGAACAAGGTATAACAATGCATGATATAGCACTAAGTAGGTAAGTTTTGCAGAAAGCTGATTTTAAGTGCAATGATATGATCAAGTAACTTGAGTAAGCATGTATCAACTGTTAAGAGGTACTCATGCGAACAAGTCTCAGTTATCATCATAAGCAAGGGGTTGAACATCTCATGTTCATCATTATGCCAAGTCATCGGACTTGGCTCAAGTGTCACCTTTGTCACCACCACACACACACACACACACACCAAGTTTAGAAAACATTTGGACGTAGCACAAGAGCGGTCATCCAACTGTCCTTGACCGTGGACACGGCTATTCGAATAGTTTTACACTCTGTAGAGGTTGCACACTTTACCCACAAGACTCGGGAAACTTCCGTGTCAAGCCACGACTCGCGGTATTGTCCATACCCGAGGTAAGTACCCAAAAATTGCCTTTCCCCTAGCAATACTAAACAAAGAGTCCACTCGTTGGTGCCATCCCTCATGATATACATCACACGTATCATCCATGAGGGCACGCAACGGTGTGCCCGGTGCCTGTGAAGATAGCGCATGATCGTCCATTCCGGTACGACCCCGTATCGAGAGTGACCACTTCACTCCTGCCACTAGTAATGCGAGCTCTATGCTAGTACCCACCAAGGTAATCAACAAAGCCCCGTCCCATAAGGGGTATCGTGGTTGTACATGTAAGGTTGGAGTAACGGTCGCAACTTACACCAATCCGTTTTCGAAAACCACACACACTCACTTGCTCCGGTACACCAGTTCTTTATCAAGTGGCTACCTAGCTCATCATCTCCCTCGGGCATTAGTGGCACCCGACGGGGTTTTCAAAAAGTCTTCGAAATCATCTTGTTTCCGTCACCATGAATATCCCGTCCCACTTTGCGTAGCAACTACTTAGCATCCTAACTACTCCCACCCGCGTAACCCTCATAAGGAGGTAGGGTCATGCACGATGCAGGTATCAACAAGAAAGTGTCGGAGGCATCCCCACCAAAGTGGTCACCACATCATCATGAATAATACAACGAAATGAAGTGCTATATGCCATGCAATAAAAGGTTTCATAGTCATGGTCAAAAGGCTGCTTGCCTGGCTCAACAAAGTCTTCGGGGTCTTCAAAGTCTTCGGGTCCAACTCCCTCGTCAATAGCGCAATCTATCATCGCGATAAATAATGGGAATAATAAGCACCACAACAAGAACAGATCACAAAGTCTGTTTAGAAAAATGTTACTCTATTCTTATAAATCCTAAAAGTAATGCCAAAAATATTCCCCTAAGGTTCTGTAGTGAAAACAGTTTTAAAAATCATTTTCAACAGTGGCTAAAATTCCAAAAAGGGGTTTTAAAATAAAACAATATATAAAAAGTTTTCAAAATTTTAACGAATGGCACTATTAAGTACTACACATTAATCTAGGTATTTAGGTGGAAGAATATTTGGCATTGGAATTTTATTTGGAGCTGTGGTATTTTTGGTTTACACAGGAAAAAGAAAAAGGAAAAATGCCACTGTTCATTTGGGCCAAAACCACCGCAGCTGAGCCGGCCTAGGGAAGAACCGGCCCAGGGCGAAGCGGTGCGCGCGGCAGGTTTATTTTTAAACCTGCCCGCGGGCCCTTCTTGCCAGCGAGAGAGGGGGGGATGAGGGCATGACAGGTGGGCTCCACCTGTCATCCCTCACCTTGCGACAGGGAGCAGGGAACTCACCGGCGACGTTTTAGGCGGCGGACCGACACGGGGGAAGCACCGTCGTGCTCAAGGGGTCGTCGCCCGTCGATTGGAGGAGGAGGCGAGTGCCGGAAGGCCCTGGTCCGCCGGCGACGTCGAACCCGAGCGGCGGCCGACGAACCTGAAGACGGTTTGCTCGCCCTCAACTGCAATCCGGCGAAAGGAGAGCGGGGTTAGACTCCTGAGGATCAGGGGGAGCGAGTGGAGTGGAAGAGGGGAGCGGAGAGGCTTCGTACGGGCCGGACGACGTCAGGCCGAGGCGGCGGTGCTTCGGCTCGCGTCGAGCACAGGGCGAGGGGGAGGAGGATTGGGTGGCATGGGGGAGCGATTAGGGGCTAGGGAGAGAGGGAGAGACCGCTAGAGGCAATCGGGGAGGCCTCTTATTGGGAGGCCGGGGCTCGCCGTGGACCGAGCCCACGGGCGTCCGCCGGAGAGGCTTTGGTGGCCACGGGAGGGCCCCGGGGCCTTTCTGCGGTGCTCGTGGGGGAGGAGCAGGGAGTTGGGAAGCGAGAGGGAGAGCGGGACGAGGTCAAAGAGGGCCCCGTAGCTTGGACATGGAGTGACCGGAGTGGGCGGCGTCGGGCACGCACGGAGGAGGGAGAAGGAGAGGGAATGGCGAGGGGGCCGACCACCTGCCATGCAGCGGACGTCAAGGCCGACCAGGGGGACAAGCTCCCGCCTCCCTAGGCTATCGGGAATGGGGATTGGGCAGCGGCTACAGTGCGGGAGCGCACTGTAGCGCGCTCCAGAGCGCCGTTTTGGCATGCCATGGCATGCCTTTGGCGGCTTCTGCATGGCCTCCCGTGTCTAGGGGATCTAGGTGGAGTAAACAAGCAGGGCTGAGGCATTGGATGCCCTGGAGAGTCAAGGGAGAAGGAGACAGACCAAGGAAGAGAGAGAAAGGGGCTGTCCAGAGGAGTAAAATGGGTTTTTACCCCACTTAAGCATTGACCCTTGGCCATAGAAAGTTACTGGAGGTGATTGAGCATTGCAAGAAGGTGTGGTAAAAATTTAGACTCAAGGAGAATAGAGGAAGGGGGTCAAACATGGCTTTTTATAGCATAAGCAAAAGTGTTTGATGATGGTTTGGCTAAGCAAATGGGGTTTTCTTGCCATGAGATTTAACAGGATGAAAATATAGGTACAAATAGAGAGGATCACCAAGTTTGAGCTTGATTGAAGAAAGTTCCCAATGTAACTTTGTGAAACCCTAGAAATCAACAGAATCAGATTTCTGTAGATCTAGGCATGCATATCACTTCCCACAAATCCACCACTTGGTGTGGTGTCATTATTTGGGGTTTAGCACATGCCCACAAAGTTTGGGTCAAGGGAATAAACTTCACAATGTAAAGTTGTTCAAATT
This sequence comes from Elymus sibiricus, assembly GCA_039707655.1. Taxonomy (NCBI): domain Eukaryota; kingdom Viridiplantae; phylum Streptophyta; class Magnoliopsida; order Poales; family Poaceae; genus Elymus; species Elymus sibiricus. The sequence continues at coordinate 163,421,845 of CM077669.1, forward strand.
TGGTTCTGGACAGAAATGGTTCTGGAATATTTTGATGAAGCTAATAAATTGGGATTGAGATGAAACTTTGCAAGATTATCACATATGACAATTGTGACTTGCTGGAATTTTCTTGGAATTTATTGATAATATTTCTTATAGAAATATTTCAAAAGCTTGATTTGGACAGAAAGGGTTTTGAGGGGTTTTGCCCATGTTTTTGAACATGACCGTGTGTTGAAACTCATATATATGGAAAATATATGTCCACTGAGTTTCCCTAAATTTTCTCAAATATTTTTAAAGCATTTAAATAATTTTTCTCTATAAAAGACCATTTATTGCCTTAAGAAAAAGCCTTTAAATAAAATAGTAAAATAATCTTTAAAAATAATATTTGGTGGTTTTGGGAAGTCATATTTATAGTAGGTTTCAAATAAAGCCTTTGGGGAAAAAGGATCCACCCAATTTGAGGACTTGCAGTGCAAACCTCAACTCAGGGGTTTTTGAAAACCTAATTTGAATAAATTCTCTTTGGGCAAAATAAATTTTGATAAAAATAGTTTTGGGTACTATTCACATGGCATGATCATTAGGCAAGAAGTTTGGATCAAGGAAGATGAATATGGAGAGGGGTAGAACCTAAGAGTGCCATACACAATCATCCAAGCAAGCAAACAAGCAACAATTCAAGCAAGCACAAGCACTGAAAAAGTTTTAATTGGTTCCAAATTTTGTAAATCCATCATAGCAAAGGGATACAAACACAGGGCGTGACAACAAGATATAGGCTTACACTCGCCGCAAGCTACAAAATGAATATCACAATACATTAATACATAGCAATCATCATACAAAAGAGCGGGATCCAACTACGAATGAAAACAAACGAAAAGAACACGACGTCCACCTTGCTATTCCCAAGATGCCAGCCTGGAATCCATCCTATGATCGTGAAAGAAGAAGAAGAACGCCAAATAGAACAACCATTGATCTCACGTCAAAGCATCGCATTACCTATACCTGCACCTATTTTTGTAGTAATTTGTGACCCACGGGGACTTAGCAATCTCATTACCAAGTGTATCAAGACTAGCAAAGCTTAATGGGTAAGGAATGGATAAGTGGTGAGGCTGTAGCAAGCAATAAGCATTTGATATTTGGCTAACTTATGAGTACGAGAATAAGAAGAGTGATCTACGCATAAATGGACGTGAACTTGTAATGATCAAGAAGTGATCTTGAATGCCAACTAATGAGTCAATCATAACCCCACCGTGTTCACTTCTTGGTTCAAACCTCACAAGAAGAGACCATCACGGTTACGCACACAGTGGTTTGGTGTATTTTAATTAGATTTACTGTCGAGTTCTCTACAACCGGATATTATAAATTTCCAAGTCGCCACATAACCGCGGGCATGGCTTTTGGAAAGATTTAACCCTGCAGCGATGCTCCGACTCGTCCATCACAAATTAACCACAAGCTGTGTTGAAAGACCTCAACCATGGAATAGCCCGAAGTATCGTGGGAATCCCAGTGCACAAGACGTTCTACTAAGGTAAAACAAGTCCATAAAGACCTCCTTGCATGCCGACATTCCCGATAGGAGCCGCAAGTATCTCGTTCTCAGGGCACGACTAGATGAGCTATGCGCACAGTAACTCATGTCCCGAGTTGCCCTAGGTAGCCCGCACAGTGCTCTAGTTTGGACTAGCACCATCAGCACTGGCCCACCTATATTATGTTGAATAAAGAACCATGGGTAGCGCTAACTCCCTATGCGTCAAATTAATTATCAGTATTATTGTGTTGGGAAATTTTAAAACCAATGTTGGGCCTTTCTAAAAGAGTTTTATGCAAAGACGAATTATCAAGGGGGTCCCCTGGTACTTGTGATCTGCGTTATGTTTTCCCCGAAGAGGAAGGGTGAAGCAATATAGTAGCAACAAGTATTTCCCTCATAGAGGACCAAGATTATCGAACTAGTAGGAGAATCACAACAGCTTGTCTTTCAAGTGGTACCTGCACACACAAAACCAAACACTAGCACCCAATGCGGGCAAGAGGGTTGTCAAGCCCCTTGAACTCATTACTTGCAAGGATTACTTCTGATAGTAGTAGATAGATAATGATAAAAGAGAAATAAAATAAAATTAAATAAATTGCAGCAAGGTATTTTTGTGTTTTTAGCAAATATAATTAAGTAGACCCGGGGCCATATTGTTCACTAGAGGCTTCTCCCTCAAAAGTAGCATATAGTGGGTAGACAAACTACAGTTGGGCAATTGATAGAAAAGCGCATAGTTATGATTTTGTATTCGTGGCAATGATCATGTATATAGGGATCACATCCGTGACAAGTAGACCAAAACGATTCTGCATCTACTACTATTACTCCACCAATCGACAACTATCCAACATGCATCTATGGTATTAAGTTTATGCAAACAGATAATGCTTTAAGCAAGGTGACATGATGTAGACAAAGTAAGTACAAGCAATATGTTCAAACCCCGTCATTTTATCCTTAGTAGCAATAATACAATATGTGTCTTGTCCCCTTCTGTCACTAGGACATAGAGCATCGCAAGATTGAACCCACTACAATGCACACCTCCCACTGAAGATATAGAGCATCGCAAGATTGAACCCACTACAATGCCAAACCAAACCAATAGATCGGAGAGACTTACAAAGATATTACAATCATGCATAATGGAATTCAGAGAAGACTCAGTTACTTTTCATGAATAATCTGATCATGAACCCACAATTCATCGTATCCCAAAAAACACACCGTGAAAGAATATTACATTGGATAGATCAACGCGAGAATCGCCAAGAACTTTGTATTGAAGATCAAAGAGAGAGAAGAAACCATCTAGCTACTAGCTATGGACCCGTAGGCCTATGGTGAACTACTCACACATCATTATGGAGGCAACAAGGTAGATGAAGATGGCCTTCGTGATGGATTTCCCCTCCGGCAAAGTACTGGAAGAGGGCTCCAGATGGGATCGCGGAAGAATAGAGACTTGCGGCGGCAAAAAAAAATTTGGGTGGCTCTCTGTTGGTGTTGGTGTAATTGGGAATATATAAAAGTGGCATTAGGTCAGGAGGAGCCAAGAGGAGCCCACAAGCCATGGGGCCACGCCCTAACCCCCAGGGCGCCCCAGTGGCTTGTGGCCACCTCTTGGGTCATCTGGCCTCCTCCCAAAGCTTCATGAGTCCCTTCTGGTCCAAAAATAACTCCCGTAAGTCCAAAAACAGGCAAGAAACAGAAACTGGCACTAGGCACTGAGTCAATAGGTTAGTCCCAAAAATGGTATAAAATATCATATAATTCCATATAAAGTATCCTAGATTGATAATATAATAGCATGAAACAATCAAATATTATAGATACATCGGAGACGTATCATCCCTATAAAAATCCGAAACATATTAGGAGCACTCATCAAGGAACATAACACAGTATAATGGAAACTAGGGTGGCAAGAGTGGAACAAAACACCAAGAAGAAGGCCAATCCTTCCACCCTTTACCAAGTGTATAGATGCATTAATTAAATAATCAAGATATTGTGATATCCCATGTCATCCATGTCCCAACATGGAACAAACTACACCTGCAAATAGAAACACTATAAGAGGGGTTGAGCAAGCGGTAACTTTGCCAAACAACGGTTTCCTAGGACAGCGAAAAGTTAGAGGGTGGTCATGGCAAGTTTGGAGGCTTGACAAACAAGTGGTAGGTAGCGAGACATAGCAATAGCAACGAGACAACTAGCATAGCAAAGATAGGAGTGATATCCAAGGTAATGGTCATCTTGCCTGGAATCCTGCTTTGAAGAAGAACGAATCTGTGAAGTAGACGAACGGTGTAGTCGAATTAATCCTCACACTATGAAACATTACCAGGAACTATCGAGAAGAAGCACAACCGAAAAAAAGCAAACAACACACGGTAAGCAAGCAAGCATAAACACAGACATGCTGTACAATCGAGTATGATGCATGTCCATTTAGTAATGCATGGCATGGCAAACTGCAACAAACAATTACTACACATTAAGTGAAGCTCAATATGCAACGAGTTGCATATTGACGAAACTCCACATTTGAATTATTTAACTCACTCTCGGTTAGGTAACCAACAAGTTTAAATGTTGTTTATCATGGCAAGAGGTGAAGCATAATTAAACTATCTATCTAGATAATTTCAATGAGGTCGGAAACAACACATAGCAAGTCTGGAAAACCCATATGCAAATTTCATAATTGGTACAGATCTGTCCTAATCACAATTTCATATTTGTTAAACACGGAAATAAAGTGTATCATGTTATTCAACATGATTTTCTAGTCAAGTTACATATATAATTTATTTCATTCGGAACTACGGTTATCTAGAATTGAAATAAACCATTTTAGCATGGCATTTATGCAATTTAATGAAAACAGCAATTTTAGATACTTTAAACACGTGTGAAAGTTGGATTTTGTGAAACTACATGAAATTCTAATCATTTACATATATGACATGTTTTATTTCGATGCATGGTTTTCTAGTTATTAAAATTTTAAACAATTGCATTTTCTGTAATTATGCAATGCACTGGATAATTAGCAAAACCGCAAAATGAAAAAAAAACTATATGGGCTGAATCTGGAATTACTGGGCTGAACAGAACTAAGCACAACATAGAATGATGCGCACATTGGCGGTGGATAGGCTGGGTTGCTCACCTCGGCCAGGTCTGGAGAGGCTGGCCAGGGGCACGCTGGGCTGCGGTGTTGGGCCTTGCGGAGAGGAGGCCTGCCCATGTGAGGTGCTTGAGGCGGCTGGGGAGAGCCCACGAGCGACGGGGCGCGGTCAATTCCTGCGCGGTCGAGCAGCATTTCCTGCCCACGCTCGAACTCGACGGTGCCCAGGGCGCATGGCAATGCAGGCTAGCACCAGGAGACGGAAAAAGTGGGCGGCAGCGGGATCCGGTGGTAGGGAAGCCAGATCGAGTCCGGAAACGAGTGGAGCGGCCGATGAACTTGGGCGAGCTCGACGGTGTGGCCATCCATGGTGGGCGGAGCTGCTGTCCATGGGAAAACTAAGAGAGAGAGATAGAGAGAGAGAGAGAGAGAGAGAGAGAGAGAGAGAGTTGACACAATGAGGAAGAAAAGCAGAAGAATAAGGAAGGGAAAAGGGGCGGCGAGATTCTCATCTTGTTGGCTTCTAGTTCAGTCGTCGGTGTTGGACAGGAACGGAGACGCCCTGGAGCTTGGGACGAGGCACTGGGTTCCGGTTGCTTGGATCTAGTCATGCGGGCGAGCTCCGGAGCGAGCGTGCCATCGAGAAGGGAGCTGGGGGTTGCGGGCGACTTAGGCAGCAAGCTTGTCTTGCTCGGACGTGTACGCTGGCTTGCCATCGGCTACGACACGTCCCGTGGGGGAAGATTTGGGGAAGGGGCAGCTAGATTGGGGAATTTGGATTGGGAGGGATCCTGAGGTAGAGGGGTGGCAGCGCTATGGATGGCACAAAAGGTTATGTCCAATTCGGCAGTTGTTGCTGGCTTAAATAGGGAAGGGTTCTCAAGAGAGGAACTTGGGGCTATCTAAACCTTTGATTTAGGTCGGACGGTTCTTATTTTACGGTAGGGGTGGCCTAATGAAAAAACTGAAGATGTTTGAGGTAGATCGGGGTTGATCCGGGCCCACTGGTCACAGACGGGTGTTTCGGGTTTGGTGAAGTTAACTGGCGCACACGAGGGGTTTGTGCACTATGCGGAGTGGCTAGGCATGAGAAGAGAGGGAAGACAGGCAGCTTGGCAACAAGTTTTATTTATGAAAAATGACCGACAATTTGACCGGCGATAGTGCCGCTATAGTTTCACAGTTGGGGTATCAAACGACCTTCGAACGCAACAAAATTTGGCACGTATTGTAGTGTTGCTACTAAGGATAAAACGATGGGGTCTAAACATATTGCTTGTCTTACTTTGTCCACATTATGTCATCTTTCTTAAAGCGTTACTTCGTTTACCATGAACTTAATACCGTAGATGTAGGCAGGAGTTGGTCAATTGGTGGAGTAATAGTAGTAGATGCGGGCAGGAGTCGGTCTACTTGTCATAGACAGAATGCCTATGTAAATGATCATGCCATGAATAATATCATAACTATGCATTTTTCTATCAGTTGCCCAATAGTAATTTGTGTCCCATATGCTATTTTTTCCTTTGAACCATATTCTTATATTGTTTGGTTTGGAAGAAGTCTGAGAGATTTTAATTGTTGATTTTAGTGTTTCCAATGACTATGATGTGCTATTTTTACACATACATGGCATGACATGCAATCAATTATTTGCCTGTTATTTCAGATTCATGTTGCATGCCCAACTGGTCATTAATGGTTGGCAAAGATTATTGTGTTGTGTGGTGAATCTATTTAAGCAAAAACAAATTGAAAGGCTTTGTCTCCACTAATGTTTAACTGGTTGTAATGGCTGGTGATTTTCTCTACATAGTGGTTTATCTATTATTCATTGGATCAACATTAGTAGTTGCTATGAAATATATACATGTATTTCTAACACAACTAACTTATGTTTTTTTTCTCTAAATGAGAACATTTCTACCCCTATAGCATTTTCCTTTAATTCTAAGTCATCTGATTGTTATGTACAATTATGGAGTACCATATTTCATAGGCTAATGTATATCTACGTGTGCGTCTATTATTGATATTTTCTTTGATATATTTACTCATATTAAATCCAAAAAGTTTGCACTATGAATGCCACAACAATGCGCAGGGTATCATCTAGTTGGTAATATGCACGGGTTATAAAGACTAGTCTAAAAATGATAGGTATATAAAGTGATCTAATGAAAATCATGTAGATCACTAAATATGACTTGCGTGATTTGATTATATTGATGTGCTAATATGAAAGGGTATAGATTCATGATCATTAGTTAGTAAAGATATCGATATTAAAGCTTGTTATCAACTACTCATTTAGGTGTCGGTCATGGAATGACCGGGGTGTTGGAGCACTTTTATCCTTGTTGAAATCCTTGTGATGTTCGAGTCGGGGGTGCGAGATGGTTAACTCCTACCAACCTCCTCCCTAGGAGCATGCGAGTAGTACTTTGCTTTGAGGGCTAATAAAACTTCCACAATAAGTATGTGAGTTCTTTATGACTAATGTGAGTTCATGGACTATGTGCACTCCCACCTTTCCGCATATTGCTAGACTCTTCGGTACCATGCATTGCCCTTTCTCACCTCGAGAGTTGGTGCAAACTTCTCCGGTGCATTCAAACCCCATGGTATGATACGCTCTATCACACATAATCATCCTTATATCTTCCTCAAAACAGCCACCATACATACCTATCATGGCATTTTCATAGGCATTTCGAGATATATTGCCATGCAACTTCCACAGTTCCATTTCATGACATGTGTGTTCAACATTAAATTGCTTTGCACGATCATATAGAGCTGATATGATATTTGTGGCAAATCCACCATTCATCATTGTAGTGGATGTTACGCTAGATCATTGCACATCATGATAAACTACGAGAGGCATTCATATAGAGTCATTTTCGTTCTAGGTTTATCGAGTTGTAAGTAAATAGAAGTGTGATGATCATTATATTAGAGCATTGTCCCATTGATGAGAAGGGAATGATGGAGACTAATGATTCCTCCAAAGAATGAGGATGAGGTTTAGGACCATGGGAGATAAAAAAGAAAGGAAAAAAAGAGATAAAAAGAGGAGAAGGGGCAATGTTAATATACTTTTACCGCACTTGTGCTTCAAAGTAGCACCATGCTCTTCATATAGAAAGTCTCATGATTTGTCACTTTCATATACTACTGGGAAGTTTTCGTTACAGAACTTGGCTTGTATATTCTGATGACGGGCTTCCTCAAAATGTATGTGGTCTTCTAGAGCAACCAAGTTGGATGCACACCCACTTAGTTTCAGTTTTGAGCTTTCATATACTTATATCTCTAGTGCATCCGTTGCATGACAATACCTACTCCTCACATTGATATCCATTGATGGGCCTCTCCATTGCCTACTGATCCGCCTAGTTGAGGCGAGACTTTCTTCATTTTTGTCTTTCCTTATTAATCCCTATCACCACATTCTATTCCACCCATAATATTATCTCCATGGCTCATGCTCATGTATTGAGTGGAGTTCAAAATGCTGAAGCATGTGAAAAATTATGATCCAATTGCTTGACTTGACACCGAGGTGCTCATGATTTGCACTTGTGTTAGGAAGACGGAGTCATACCATGCTTACATAGATCAATGAATAGAGATAACATTCATTAAGCATCATATATTTTGAAAAAGTAATGATTATGTTTTTATATTCATGGATATTATTATGTTTATATCAATTACTTCATCTTTTGTCAATATTCATTCCATACAATTACATGATAAACATGCTAGGTAGCATTCAACATCAAAAATTCTGTTTTTATCATTTATTTACTCAAGGACGAGCAGGAATTAAGCTTGGGGATGCTGATACGTCTCCAACGTATCTATAATTTTTTATTCTTTCATGCTATCATATTATCAATCTTAGATACTTTTTATGTGGTTTTATATCATCTTTGGGAACTAACCTATTAACTCACTGTCTAGTATCAACTATTGTTTTATGTATGTTTTTGGTTTCACAGAAAATCCATACAAAACGGAGTCCAAACACTACGAAACCTTTTGACATTTTTCTGGACAAGAGGGACCCTAGAAGATTCCGAAGGAGACCGGACATGAAACAAGGAGACGACAAGACAACAGGGCAAGTCCAGGGGGTCGCCGCGCCCTGATATCTTATGGGCCTCTCGTGGATCCGTCTAATCTAATTCCAACTCTATAAATGCCCAAATATTCTGAAACCCCGAGAGAGCCACCCAAAACAATTTTTCCACCACTGCAAGTTTCTGTTCATCCGCGATCCCATCTGGAGACCTTTTCCGGTACTTTGTCGGAGGGGGAATCGATCATGGAGGGCTTCTACATCAACCTTGATGCACCTCCAATGATGTTTAAGTAGTTCACAACAAACCAACGGGTCCATCGTGATTAGCTAGATGTCTTCTTCTCTCTCTTTGATCTTCAATACCGTATTCTCTCCGGAGATCTATTCATTGTAATCCTATGTTGGGATCCAATGAATTGTGGGTTTAGGATCAGATAATTCATTGAAATTAATTGAGTAAAATATGTAATTTATTATGTGTGGTTTATATAGCTATGTAACGCTTTACTATTTATGGGTTTTCTTTGGCCAAAGTTATCTATCGATCTTCAGTGGAAGTGGTGCATAGTAGTGCGTTCAATCTTGTGGTGTCCTCACCTAGTGAGAGTAGGGGTAGTGAGGCACATATTGTATTGTTGCTAATAAGGATAAAATTACGGGGTCTAAACGTATTGCTTGTCTTACTTTGTCTACATTATGTCATCTTGCTTAAAGCGTTACTTTATTTGTCATGAACTTAATACCATCGATGCAGGTAGGAGTCAGTCGATTGGTATATTAATAGTTCTAGATGCAGGCAGGAGTCGGTCTACTTGCGACAGACGTAATGCTTATTTGAATGATCATACCATGAATAACATCAAAACTATGTGCTTTTCTATCAAATTGCCCAAGAGTAATGTGTCTACCCACCGTATACTATGCTAAAAGAGAATCCTCTAGTGAAAACTATGGCCCCCAAGTCTACTTAATCATATTACAAAAATCAAAATTATCTTACTCTAATTTAATTAATTTACTTTTGCTTTGCAATTTATCTATCTATCACTATCAGATTTAATCCTTGTAGTCAACAAGTACAAGGGGATTGACAACCCTCTTGCCCGCGTTGGGTGCAAGTATTTGTTGTTTTGTGTGTAGGTGATGTTAACGGTCGTTTGTTTGATTCTCCTACTTGTTTGATAAACCTTGGTTCTTAACTGAGGGAAATACTTTTCGCTAATTTACTATATCACCCTTCCTCGTCGAGGAAAATCCTAATGCATCATAAGTAGCAAAGCTCAAGGGGCCCACAAGCTCAAATGGCGCGCCCCGGGGGGCGCGCCCAGGGCTAGTGGCTCTCTAGTGGGCCCCCTCCGGTAGCTCCATGAATTTTGTCCAATTCCGAGAACTTTTATTTCTACACAAAAAACAACATCAATGTAGTTCTGCTGAAAACAGCGTCAGTCCAGGTCAATTTCATTCTTATCATGAAAATTAGAGTCCAAAACAAGAGCAAACGTGTTTGGAAAAGTAGATACATTTCAGATGTATCAACGAGTCAATGCAAATAGGCAGGCGTATGTTTTCTGTCTGCCTGGATCCTATTCTGGCCCAAATTGGGTGGCGTTTGTGTCGAAACGGACAGGGCACGCTTGCGCGCGACACACACAGTTGTCCTCCCACTGGTCCATCTGTTGGAGGCACAACGTTCTCATTTCCCCTCTTCCCTCCCAAAACTCTTCCGCCCTCTTGCTCCCTTAATGATCATCGCTTCCATCCCGACCGCCACCGACGCCTGCTGTCGGGGATATAACCCCACGGTGTGTCCCGCCTTACTGGGTCGGGTCAGTATAATGGTGGCTCTGGAAGTATGTTCAAGATGGGCCATGTTGTGAAGATAAGACAAGTAAGGTGGCTGCTAAGTGAATTGCCGGGCGGCCCAAGCGCGTTGAGACGGTGACTCAAGGCCCACCAGGGCAAGAGGCGTCGGAAGATTTCTTGCTTGAGAAGCAAGGCGAGTTAGAGACATGATAGGTTACGAGTCTTCATATGACTCAGACACTATTGTAAACCATAGGGTCTTGACCTGTATATAAAGGTAAGCCCCTAGGGCCTAAAGACTCAAGTTATTCCCCCTCGAAAGCTAGGTTAGCGATTCCGCACCCTTGTAATCGAGATCACCATCGATATAGACACAAAGCAGGACATAGGCTATTACCTCCATCGGAGGGGCCGAACCTGGGTGAACTCGCCTCCCGTTCCTGTTTAACCCCTTTGAGTCGCCACCTAGCGGTGATCTCACACCTAAGTCCTTGCATGAGGACATCTACCGTGACAAAACCACGACAGTTGGCACCCACCGTGGGGCTCTCGCCCGGTGGAATTGAATCCTGGAAGGGAACCTGTCCAGGGTTCGAGAATTTGCGATTGACCATATGATCAAGAGTCGCTGCGACAAGATCTACATCGACGATCCAGTCTGGGACACCGAGGCTGGCTCAACTAAGCCCCAATACCAGGTCCCCTTTGGTAGGATCGATGTCGTTGTTTCTAAGCTGGACATTTGCACCAACATCGACGAACTGGCTCGGTGCGCATGACCCGGCCAGGATCAAGCCGCCCGGCGTCATGTGTTCGTCGGCTTTACTCAGGGAGTTTGTCTCTCGGATGAGCCGACGGGCAGCGGCGACATGTTCGTCAATTCAGACGGCGACTCTTCCATGGGAGAAACTGAATTGATCTGTCCTCTCTATGATGGCAGACTCGGGGGATCATTGGAGATTGAAGCCCCTGAGGAATTCCATGAGTCACCTCGTCAGGTTGTTGTCTCCATGGCAGGAACCCCGGTGGCTTAGAACCCGTCCACGTCCGGAGCGGCGGGTAGATCCGGCGGGTTTGGCAGAACACCGGCTCAAGCCATGACGGATTTGATGGCTGGGATGGAAAAGCTCATGGAGAGTCCCGTCACAGCAGAAAATCCGGAAGAACGTAATACGGAATTGATCAAGCTGCAAGACCAGATGGCCGAGGTACAGAGGGAAATCGATGCTGAGAACGCCAGGATGGCAGAATTACGGGATCGTGTACATAATGAGTCAGAGCGCCTTAAGGCCGAGGCTTGGCAGTTAGGACTTTAGAGAAAAGCATCTGAGGCAGTTTACCAAAGGAGACACTAGAGCCAGCTGCCACTGAACCTCGATCCACAATAACTCTTCAACACCCCTCAGCAAACGCCGGGGACTGGGCAGCCGCTTGGAAATCAACAAAACGAGCCGCCTCAGCCACCACCAATTCCTTCACCGCCACAACGTTTCTAGATAGCATGGGGTCATTTTCCTAACCCTGTTGACAATGTGCTGGCTGCAACCCGGCATTTGGAATAACTACCTATTCTTGGAAATACCCCTGTTGAAGTTGAAGCCAGAAACGCCATAGAGATGCTGAAAACAGCAGTGGTGCAGCAAACGCAGTATTCTGACAGTCGCGATCGGATGCACTCCACTCCATATGCTAGTCGTAGCAAGAGTCACCATCCGGATTCTCCGGCTGTATCTAGTAGTGGGCGCAGGCAGCAGCCTCAAGTTTCCCCAACCTGGCCTATTCCATTAGGCGCTCAGGCGATTGTTTACGCTGCTAGGGACGCACGACAGGCACAGGCAGAAGCAGTTGCATGGACGATTCAATAGCTTCATCCTCAACCCGAGGCTGGGACCAATAGTAGGACAATTGGGATACCTTGCCTATCTCCGGCTCTCCGTGCCGAGCGTATGCCCAAAGACTTCAAGGGGCCACACAAGGTGCCAAACTACACGGCGGATCTTGAGCCGGCGGCCTGGATTGAAAGCTACGAGTTAGCAATGGACATGTTGGATGTCAGCGATGATGTGTGCGCCAAGTACTTAACCATGATGTTGGAAGGACCGGCTCGAACATGGTTAAAGAACTTGCCGCCTAACTCCATCAACACTTGGGCTGAGCTTAAAGAATGTTTCATCAAGAATTTTTAGGGAACGTGCAAGAAGCCAATGACGATTGTGGACCTTCAACATTGTGTCCAGCGGGTAGATGAGTCAGCTCATCATTGGAATCGTCGGGTCGCGGAAATCATACACTCATCAGACAGTATTACGGCGGCTCAAGCCGTCCTGATCCTAGAAAAGAATTGCCACTTCCAGCCACTGGTCTAGAAGCTCGGGCGGCTCAAGCGTAAGGTACAGGACATGGGCGACTTGATGGATGTCCTCACCAGATGCGCCGAGTCAGACAGCATGAAGGATCCCGGCTCAGATGAAGACAAGACCGGTAAGGGAAAGAAAGGTGAAGGTGGAAAGGGCAAGCATAATCATGGTGGTAACCAAGGAACCCAGAATAATACTGGCATGCGGAAGCAGCCAGACGGCGGGTCAGATTTTGTGGCCAACACTAATGTCGATTTCAAAAACCAACGCCGTAATGGTCGCCCTGGAGGGACTTATAATGGAAATAAGCCTCGTAATTACGAGGAAGCGCTCAAGGGACCATGTCCCAAACACAGTACCCAGGACAAGCCAGCTACCCACTCATGGGAATATTGTTACATCATGCAGGAGTTCCATAATCAGGCTTTCCAGAATAATCCAGGAGGCAATGATGGAGGGCACCCGGGTCAGCACTGTCCAGGAGGGTCGTAGGGCGGCTCGGGGGCTGGATTTTAGCATCAGGGAAATCATGGCAATGGACAGCATCCTGGCCAGGGCAGTAAGCATAATAACCAAGGTGGATTCCAAAGTAATCCCAAGCAGCTGAATAGTGGTCAGTACTACTAGTATCTGAATCCCTGGAATAAATTCACTCTGGAGGGTTTTACAAGAAGAATTCTATATCTCCAAGAAGAAAAATAAGCCGACCTTGGAACGCCTGAGGCCTTACTATACTTAAAGCTACCGGCACCTTGTGTAATTTCCCCCCATACAGTTTCTGTATATACTTCTTTATGTTTCGAGTATAATAAAGTCGGGCCTCTCTTTCGTTTCAAAACTGCAAATTGAGCATGAGTCTTTATTTTTTGAAACACTAGGCGCTTGGGGGCTTGCAACTCATCGGGTTCAGCATTCTCACCTGTGTGAGCCGGCGAAGAAAAGCCATAATTCTTTGGGTATTTGGGGGCTTCCAACTCATCAAGTTCAGCTTTAACACCCTCCTGACCCGACAAAAAAAGACGCCACATATGGTTAAACCTGCCTGTACGCTTGATGCGACTCCGATCAGATGACCCCGTGTACTCTTGATAAGTCAATCCTCGTTGGACCCTGAACTTACCAAGGTTAAAACATCGGATTGAGTCATGTGAGAGCTGGCATACATAGAGCTAGGATAAACCATGGGTTATCATACCTGCTTCATTGAAGCAAGACTTGAGCCTCGAAAGTCGGTCTTTACGTCGAGATTTGAAAGCCGACAACTTTTATATGTTCTGATATCATATGCATACATCATTTGCATCGCATCATCACATCATTACATCATACATGCATATTCATGCTTGTGCGGCAAACTGGTCTTCAGACCAGGATACATCATAATATTTGCAGGAACAAGTAAAGGTTCTTTGGCTGATCTACACCATGGTTTATTATGACCAGGATCAAATGATTGGATCCCTCAAAGCCGGCCCCAAAGAACTGGTCTATATTTCTGAAGCCTCGAAAGCCAATTTGTTTTTGCCAAGTCCCACTGGGCTGGCTTATTAACAAATACTTCATATTGTTATAAAATTATGCTATCATCACATGATGTTTTCAGGTACACCCTGTTCTCATTACCGGCTCATACAGAAACGACCGGATTGTTAGCTGCAGTCAAAACAATTGCCCACGCAAAAATTCTTGCCTTCCTAAATGTTATTGGGAAAAAACTCAAGACTTGATCTTTGAAAGCCAGTCTCTTTTTGCCGAGTCTCACCGAGCCGGCTTATCAAAATTATATTATTTACCTCGGCAATCACAATGATTTTCGGGTATAGTATTGTCGTCTTATACTTGAGCGACCGGGTTAAGCCATTGGGTTCACATTGTGACCAGTTTTTGAATCATACGTCTTCAACATCGTTGGAGGGAAAGTTGAAAATATTTGAGTCTCAAAGGCCAAGACTTTCTGCCGGCTTATTTTGCCCAAAACTTTCCTGTTAAAACATTCATCAAATAATGAAGATGTGCAACGACAGGCTGAAGGAGTAGCAAAGTGATATCAAGCCCAGAAGATTAATATCTTACACCAACAAAGGCGCAAACATGGATGATGTCACGCCAAGGTATTTCAGAAGTTTTTAAAGCTACCCCTATTACAAGTTCAAGAAGCCACAAAATATTTAGCCCAATTCTTGGGGGGCTCGAGTCGTCAGGCTGGCGATTTAAAGAACTCAGATCATCATTTTGGCTACTCGCCTTTTGTGCCATCCGGGTTAGCTATGGTCTTATCCTTTGCTTGAGAGGTCTGCCGGTTATCCGCCATTGGGTCTTCTCTTATATCTGAAGATTCCCCGCATCCTAGTTACAATGGGTTAAAGCGTGGAATATGGCTTCGTCATCAAGGATGGAAGACGGGTCAACTTCAGGGGCGAAGATGTGCTTACGCCATTGAGGATCCAGATTCAACAATTTAGAGGAAGGCGGGGGAATCCGTGAATGGTTGGCATCATAAGCCGCCTGATAATTTTTCAGCTTCATTTCAGAAACCAGCTGGGTGGACAATACTCGAGCAGCTTTGACACAAGATGTGTAGTCGTTTTCAGTAAATTCTGACCCGTCAATCTTAAACTCGGGGAAGCACTTTGCCATTTCTGTTGGATCAAGCTCTGCTGAGTAAGCTAGAGCCCGGCTCAAAGAATACGTTGCACCAGAGCGTGCGGCTGACCTTTTCAACTCCTCAATTTGCTGTGGGACGGTAGAAAGACATTCTAACACATTTTCGATAAACCTCAATGGCTGCTTATCCCCCATCACTGCCTTGATTCCAAGGTGACTCCCAGCATAGAGTTGCTCTGTCAGTGAATAAACAACCTTGAGCATCAGCAGGCTATTATCATGAAGGCTGCTAGTCCGGGGGCCTGCAAAATAGCGCCAATACATGAGTTGCCAGGTGAATTATATTCATATCTCAAGAAGACGAGAAGTCATAGATACTTACCAAAAATAGCCTGGGTCATCTGGGCAATGTGTCATTTTAACACGGATAGCTCCTCGGTGATGGGCTTCAGCTGGCCCTCAGCATCCTCTGCACGCTTCAGCAGAGTCGCTTTTTCAGCTTCAAAGGACTTTTTCTCTTTTAAGAAATTCGCCTTGGTGTTTTCCAGTTCTACCAAGGAGAGGCGAAGTTTTTCTTCAATCTCTATTCAGGCGACTCGCCCCGCTTCCAGGTACTTTTCCAAGCCGGCCATCTTTGACTCGGTTGTCTTCAGAGTTTCCTACATAGTAAGAGGTGTCATAACAAGTGCCAAGCAAATTGCAAGCAATATATTTGGCACTTGGGGGCTAATGTATGCAAACTTTCCTCAAATGCATTATATGGAGAAACCCGACTCATCTCAAGAAGATGAGCCGGCCCTTGGGGGCTACAAGTTGAAACTTCTTCAACTTAATAAGACCCGACTCATCTCAAGAAGATGAGTCGGCCCTTGGGGTTACAGGTCGAACTTCTTCAACTTATCAAGACTCGATTCATCTAAAGAAGATGAGCCGGCCCTTGGGGGCTACAGGTCGAATCAATCACAATATTAATAAGACCCAGCTTATCTTAGAAAGATAAGCTGGCCCTTGGGGGCTACATAAGGATATATGGTTTACACAAGTGAAGAGGAGTATACCTCATATTTCTTCTTCATCATGCTAACGAGGCCGACTTCAATCTCTCGGCTTGTAGCAAGGCGGTCCAAATAACCAGCATGTAGCTCTTCTGCGCTGGGTTTTTCATAATCGGGGACCTCCAACTTAGTCTTCCCCTTCTCAAGCAGCACTGTTTGATCTTTAGCAATAATCTTTGCCAATACTCTGGAGGCCTCAGGAGCAGTGTAATTCGCCCCAGTAATAATGACTTCCTCAGGAGCATCTTAAGTTGGCTTCGGAGGATTGGGTGGATTAAGATTGGTCGCTGGATTGGTTTCAACATCTGTGGCATTGGTGCTTGCCGGCTCAGGAGGAGGGGGTAAGTCAGCTTGGATTTCCTGATGATCTTCAGATCGATCAATATGAATTTTAGGAGCCACCGAATTAGGGATCTCCGGCACAAAGACCTCAAGGTTGGCAGATGACCCGTCAATTTTCCTTTTCTTGGCCTTGGCCCTAAAAAAAGGGGAATCAATATAAGGCATAGGCAAAGACAAAAGCCTATTTAAACAAGCGAATGATGAAAGGGAAATTTACCCGGGATTGATAACAATGGGTGCTAGTTTGGAGGCAGTCGAGTCGCCCGATGAAGGTGGCGACTTCTAATAAACAGAAATATAAGGATCAATATTTAACATATCAGATCAGTTCTCTTTGAAGGACTAGAACATCAAATACCTCAGTTGGTCGTTTTCGGGCGGTTGGCTTGTCGGGCATACCGTCAACAAGATCACCATTCCCACTCCGGGTCTGACGTTTTGATTTGTGCTGAGTTTTCTTCAAAACAAAATTGGGGTCTAGATGAGCATCCGGGTGAGAGAAGTTTATTTTCCGAACAACCCGCCTTGTTTTCAATGGAGGCAAGGGTTCTGAGTCGGAGGAAATAGAAATTACATCAACATCGCTTGCACGTCTTGTCTCAACATCGCCCTAAGAAAAGAAGATATTAGCTAGATTCGATGAAGTACGGACAAAGTTAAAATCTACCTCTGATTGAATATCAGTCGCGGTTTTTTCATCCATATAAGATGGTCCTTCAGTCGCCGCCTTATTCTTTTTCCTACTTGGGGCAGCTTTGGGTTTACTAGCTTGAGTTTTGCCTCATTTTCTGCCCCAAAAAGGAGACTTGGCCTTGAGAAAATTGGCAATCAGAGCAAACAGATGAAGGTTTAAAAGATAAAAAGACAATATTCATAAAGCCGGATAAAAGTATCAAAGACTTTTTACCGGAGGAGCCGGGTTATGAGCATAGAAAGGCTTCAACCCGTCTTTGCTGCAGGTTTCTTGATTTTCACCCAACAGCTTCTTCACGATCCGGTTTATTTCCTCCGCATCTAAAGAAAAGTTGTTGTACCTTTGGGCATCATTGAAATCCCCGGAATATGTGTGCATTAATTTATTGCGGTGGATCAGTGGCAAGATTTTCCATGACACCCAGCATCGGCTCCAGTTAGCCTGTTGGCTAGTAGAGCCCTCAACCTTGGGTAGATGGGGGCGTGTTGGACACGCTCCTCTTGAGGAGGCCAACCAGGAGGATCGAAATCCATGGTAAGGCGGCTGGGTCGGTAACCCGACAAGGGGTTCTCGACAGCAGGGGCGGTGTTCCGACAATAAAACCAAATTTTATTCCACCCCTTAGGGTGACTTGGTAAAGTAGCAGCAGGAAAGAGGACGTCTCTCCGCCTCTGGATCGAGACCCCGCCAAGTTCTAGGCTAGGGCCGTCCGCGCATTCGGTCTGCCGGTTTAAATAGAAGAATTCCCTAAAGAGGGAAAAGAGGGCTCCATTTGTAGATACACCTTAGAAAACACTTAGAATTGGCAAAGATTGGATATGGAGTGGGACCCAGGTCCTGAGGATGAAGGTGGAAGAAATGCAGAACATCTCAAAAGAATTTTGATCCGGAAGGTGAGAAACCTCTGAGGAGATGGTCCAAGAATATTACTACTTCTCCTTCCTTCGGGTGCGGGGTTTCTTCTGTGAGGATAACCCGCCAGCCTACTTCTTGAGGCGGCAGAAACCCCTGATCTTGATAATCTTTTAAAATGGTGTCTGAAACTTGAGTGGCCACCCAATTGCAGACTTTGGATTCTGACATAATGAGTCGCCTGGTTAAAGCAAGAGGGGGCGGCTTAAACAAATGGTTCAAATAAGATGAGCTAATTATCTACAATGGAAAAGATGCCTTGTAAGGAGCCGGAACCTTAATACAGCAGTTTAACTCATGGCGGGTTACAACTATTGAGCCGGCGGGAGTAAGGGCGACTCACGCTAAAAACCAAAATACCGATAAAATTTAGATATAGTGTGGGACAAACAAGTTTCTACCGGAGCAGCTTCGTTTGTGGATCTGAGAATATTTCTAATAAGTAAGGTAATTGCTATACCTAATGGCGGAGTAGGGAAGCAGTGGCAATACAATTCATCAAATGCTCAGACTGATTAAAGTATGCTACGCGTAAAACGGGGTCGTCACTCCTATCGCTCCATTCTCATGATTAAATTTACGGAATCTACGCATGACACCGGCGGTAGATATGAACCGAAGAAGAACTACCGAAGAACTCGAAAACTCCGACGAACTACATAGATCTAGGTCAGAGGAGAAGACTTACCTGAGTGATCACTGATGGTGGCAAGGACGTGCGGGTAGCTCCCGATGAAGAAGAAATACCACTACGGTCTCAGGAGCAGTCACCGGCGAGGTTGCGGCGGTGGCGCAAGGAAGCTTCGGGCTCGAGGAAGAAGAAGCAAGGAGATGGAGTGAAAAATGGGAAGAGGACCCCCCGGTAAATATTTAAAGAGAAGGAGCCCGAAGAGGCAACTGACAAGCGCGACAATCGAGGGAACGCAGACTGGCTTTATGACAAGTCTGGAAGGATTGCAAGCAGGTGCCTCGAGGATCACGAAGAACAGACATGAACAAATGATAAGCCGCCAAAAGAAGATAAGGAAAATTGACATGAATTAATTCAAATCAATCTGGGGCCTAATGTCGGGGATATAACCCCACGGTGTGACCCGCCCTACTGGGCCGGGTCAGTATAATGGCAGCTCTGGAAGTATGTTCAAGATGGGTCATGTTGTGAAGATAAGACAAGTAAGGCGGCTGCTAAGTGAACCGACGGGCGGCCCAAGCGCGTTGAGACGGCGACTCAAGGCCCACAGGGCAAGAGGTGTCGGAAGATTTCTTTCTTGAGAGGCAAGGTGAGTTAGAGACATGATAGGTTATGAATCATGATATGACTCAGACTCTATTGTAAACCCTAGGGTTTTGACCTGTATATAAAGGCAAGCCCCTAGGGCCAAAAGACTCAAGTTATTCCCCCTCGAAAGCTAGGTTAGCGATTCTGCACCCTTCTAATCGAGATCACCATCAATATAGACACAAAGTAGGACGCAGGCTATTACCTCCATCGGAGGGGCCGAACCTGGGTAAACTCGCCTCCCATTCCTGTTTAACCCCTTTGAGTCGCCACCTAGCGGCGATGGCCTCACACCTAAGTCCTTGCATGGGGACGCATGCCGTGAAGAAACCACGACACCTACCCTTGGCCCTGAAGAAGAAGAAACCCATGAAGGTGCTCACATTGCTGCAGATGTCTGGGAAGCGGCAATGAGGGCTAGCTAGAGGGTCATTCCTGTGGTGACGAAAGCCATCACCCAGGCCACATTCGTCTCCGCCTCCGCACAACACAAGGTCGCTGTTGAGGATAATGAGGCCCTCGTCACCAAAGCTATGCAAACAGCGACGCAACACACCCTCCTCATGCTAGGGTTCAGCCGACCCACATCGGCCATTCTTACTACTGCTACCATGTCTGCCGCGAGCACCTTCTCATCGGTCATTTGACCTCCACACAGGTAATCGCCAAGCTCCTCCACAAGACCGCATACGGGCGGTCTCCATCCAATGCACGACCATGGTGCCACCCACTTGTCGCCGGACGATAGGGTTATCATGTCGACCACCCTTGTTCCAGTGGCCAGCATCAACCTCAACATTACGTCTGGGTCTGGTGCCAGCCAGTAGGACACCGAGATGCAAAAGAAGCACCTGCGGGCGATTCCTACGGCCATCCTTCCTGACGACCGCAACTTTTTCAACAAAACGCCCAACCTGATGCCGGCAGTGTGGTGACCCGGACTCATAAGTAGTGATCACCGAATGCACATTTACAGTGATCCCAGAGATCAATGCTCACTGAACACACAGAAGCTGAATAACAAGAGTCTTACATCCATACACACCGTCTTACACAAATAAAGACCTTCGAGGTCATGTCTTACATAGATAGGGCCATGAAGGCCACACACCAAACGTAACTAGCAGCGGAAATATTATACAACTTTCACATACTTTTGGCAACAATTTATATGATTTATTGAACTAACCTATTGATCCAGTGCCCAGTGTTAGTTCCTGTTTTTTGTGTGTTTTTTGTTTTGCAGAAATTCCATATCAAACGAAGTCCAAACGCGATAAAAATTGACGGAGTTTTTTTGGAATATTTGTTAGTTTTGATAAGTGGAATCAACGCAAACGGAGGCCCACGGCGAGCAGGATACATCAGGGGCGCCCTAGGGCCCAAACGCGTGGTGGTGTCTTGTGCCCACCTCGTAAGTCGGTTGGAGCTCTCCTTCGGGCACAAGGAAGCTAATTTTCAGGTAAAAATCACCTCAAAATTTCAGCCCGATCAGAGTTACGGATCTCCGGGAATATAAGAAACGGTTTTCGGCCAGAAAAAAGGAACGCGAAACAGAAGATAACGGAGAGGGAGATCCAATCTAGGAGGGGCTCCTGCCCCTCCACCGCCATGGAGGCCATGGACCAGAGGGGGAACTCTCCTCCCATCTAGGGGGGAGACCAATGAAGAAGAAGAAGGAGGGGGGCTCTCTCCCCATCTCTCCCGGTGGCGCCGAAATGCCGTCGGGGCAATCATCGTGACAGCGATCTACACCAACAACTTCCCCGCCGTCAACACCAACTCTCTCCCCCTCTATGCAGCGGTGTAACACCTCTCTTCCCTGCTGTAATGTGCTCAACTCCATATATTATGTCCCAATGATATTTGGCTATCCTACGATGTTTGAGTAGATCTCTTTTGTCCTATGGGGTAATTGTGGTATGATGTTATGGATGTGAGTTATATGTTGATATGGTGCTGTCCTATGGTGCCCTCCGTGTCATGCAAACGTGAGGGATCCCCGCTATAGGGTGTTGCAATATGTTCATGATTTACCTATTGTGGGTTGCGTGAGTGACAGAAGCACAAACCCGAGTAGGTGGGTTGTGGCGTATGGGAGTAAAGGGGACTTGATACTTAATGCTATGGTTGGGTTTTACCTTAATGAACTTTGGTAGTTGTGGATGCTTGCAAGAGTTCCGATCATAAGTGCATATGATCCAAGTACGGAAAGTGTGTTAGCGTATGCCTCTCCCTCATTGCATATAACAAGTATCTATCATATTATATTCAATTGCCTAGGGACAATCTTTCTCTTGTGTTACACGAAAAGCTTTCTACTAAGTTATTTACTTTTATTGTTCTTTTATTAAAACAGCACCTAACCTTTATTTCCACATTCTTTAATATCTTGGAAAGTAATTCTAGTTTTATTCCCGCAAAGTAGTTTCATACTTGTTCTAGGTAAAGAAAGCATTAGCGTGCGTAGAGTTGTATCGGTGGTCGATAGAACTTGAGGGAATATTTGTTCTACCTTTAGCTCCTCATTGGGTTCGACACTCTTGTTTATCGAAAAAGGCTACAAACGATCCCCTGCACTCGTGGGTTATCAGAAGCATCCTAGTTCGCATGTTTGTCTCAAACGAATTCTTCACCATATTCCTGCTCTTCCATGCCTGGCCAATTAAATAACCAGTGGCAAGCCAATGAGTACTTTGAATGTACTCGCAAGCAACCCATCTTTTGGAACAAGGTATAACAAAACATGATATAGCACTAAGTGGGTAAGTTGCGAAAAGCTAATTTTTGAGTGCAATGACATGATCAATCAACTTGTAAGAGCATGCATCATGAGGACACAACAGATATCAATATAATCAAGGTCTGAACATCTCATGTTCAATCATCATGTCAAGTCATCCGACTTGACTCGAGTATTCCATCTTTCTCACACGCATGCCAAGTTGTGAAAACATCGGACGTAGTTTAAGCAGGACCACCAACTGTCCTTGACCGTGGACAGGCTATTCGAATAGTTTTACACTCTAAAGAGGTTGCACACTTTACCCACAAGACTCGGGAAACTTTCGTGTCAAGCCACGACTCGCGGTATTGTTCATACCCGAGGTAAGTTCCCGAATAATGCCTTTCCCTTGACGATACTAAACAAAGAGTCCACTCGTTGGTAACCAGCCCTCATGATGTACATCCCACGAGCCTCGCTCAAGATCGTAACATCCATGAGGGGACACAACAGTGTGCCCAGTGTCTGTAAAAACAACCCATGATCGTCCTTCTCGGTACGACCCCATATCAAGAGTGACCACGTCACTCCCGCCACTAGTAATGTGGGCTCTCTGCTAGTAACGACCATGGTAATCAACAAAGCCCCGTCCCATAAGGGGTATCGTGGTTGTACATGTAAGGTTGGAACGGTCAACAAATCTGAAATCTTTCTGTTTTCGACAACACACCCGCTCACTTGCCTCGTTACACCACTTATTTATCAAGTGGTTACCTGTGGGGACCCCGAATCATAAGTCGTGATCACCGAATGTACGTGCACAGTGATCCCAGAGATCAATGCTCACTGAACACACAGAAACTAAATAATAAGAGTCTTACATCCGTTGCATACCGTTTTACTCAAATATGGCCTTTATGGCCAAGTCTTCATAAACTTGCAGCGGAAATCTTCAACGATAGCGTGAACCCATGCCATTTGCCTTAACCCTACAGGCATTCTGACTGGGAAGCGTCCTAGCTCACATGATCGTCACCAAGGTAATCTTCATTTCATCCTGTTCTTTCATGCCTGGCCAATAAAATAACCAGTGGCAAGCCAATGAGTACTTTGAAAGAACTCGCAAACAACCCATGTTTGGAACAAGGTTCAACGGAGCATGATATAGCACTAAGTAGGTAATTTTGCAGAAAGCTAATTTTGAGTGCAGCGACATGATCAACTAACTTATGTAAGCATGCATCAACAGTTGGCAGATAACCATATGAACAAGTTATAGATATCATCATAAGAAAGGGGTTGAACATCACATGTTCAATCATTTCATAAAGTCTTCCGACTTAGCTCAAGTATCTCTTTGTCACACACACACACACCAAGTTTTGTGGAAACATCTGGACGTAGTTTAAGCAGCACCACCCAACTGTCCTTGACCGTGGACAGGGCTATTCGAATAGTTTTACACTCTGCAGAGGTTGCACACTTTACCCACAAGACTCGGGGAATTTCCGTGTCATCCACGACTCGCGGTATATTACATACCCGAGGTAAGCACCCGAACAATGCCTTTCCCTTGGCGATACTAAACAAAGAGTCCACTCGATTGGTACACAACCCTCAAGATGTACATCATACGAGCCTCGCTCCAGATCGTACCATCCATGAAGGGACCAACGGTGTGCCCGGTGCCTGTGAAGACAACGCATAGTCGCCCTACCAGGCACGACCCCGTATCGAGAGTGACCACGTTACTCCCACCACTAGTAATGCGGGCTCTCTGCTAGCATCGACCAAAGTAATCAACAAGGCCCCTTCCCATATAGGGGTAGAGTGGTTGTACATGTAAGGTTGGGACGGTCGACAAATCTTAAATCTAATCCGTTTTTGAAAACACACACACACTTGCATCAGGACACCACTTCTTTATCAAGTGGCTACCTAGCTCATCATCATCTCCCTCGGGCATTAGTGGCACCCGACGGGGTTTTCGAAAAGTCTTTGAAAACACTTTTGTTTTCATCACCATGCATATCCCCATCCCTTTTTGCATAGCATCTACTTAGCAACCTAACTACTTCCCACCCGCATAACCCTCATAAGGAGGTAGGGTCATGCACGATGCAAGTATCAACAAGAAACTATCGGAGGCATCTCACCAAAGTGGTCACCACATCAACATGATCAACATTATCGAAATAAAGTGCTATATGACATGCATAAAAATGGTTTCTTAACATGGTCAAAGGGCTGCTTGCCTGGCTTATCCAAGTCTTTGAGGTCTTCACACGCTTCTCGTCCACTCCGAGCACTTCGTCCACTTCGTCAACTATCGCCGGAAACAACCGCAATAAGCAACACAACAAGCAGAGAAATAAAAGTGCTCTATAAATAGGAGTTTTATTTTCCTTGTACACCTCTGGTCATAAGAAAAATAACCAAAGAGGTTTTATTGGATGTGGGTCAAGGGGGAGTTTTGAATAGTGGACACGAAGAAAATGATGATCCTATAAGGTGTCAACAGGAAACATTTTTATAAAATGAGTGGATGGACCAAACAAATAGGCAATGATTTTATAAGGTTTTAGGAAGTGGTCTCACTGGATTTGGATTTGGTATGAATATTCTAATAATTTGCAAAGTAGGTCACATATGAAGAAATGGTCCAATAATTGACTTAGCAGAATAGGTGTAAGGAAAAATGTTCACCTCTTAGTGCATGAATTTAGATATACCTAGGAACTTGAATCACTCCATTTGGAGTTCATAACAATTCCCTAGGAATTTGCAAAGTGGGGTTCCACATGGTTCAAATTCAAATTCAAATTTGAACTTAGCAGAAAAGTTTTATGGAAAAATGTGCAATACACATATTTGGTTAGGCAATAATTTTAGGAATTTGAATCAAATTATTTGGAGTCAAAATGATTATTCTATGGATTATTTCCTCTCTCCGTAAAAAAAGAAAAAGATAAAAGGCTATTTACCAGCTGGGCTAAAGGGCGCACAGGGCGCTGGATAGCTAACTGGGCCGGCCCAGTGGCTTGGCCGGGCTAGAGGTGTTGACGCCGAAAACGCATTCCAGGGAATACGCTTCCCCGAGGCGAAGGCGGCTTCCCACCATCCCCGCCTCCAGTTAACAGGGCGGGGCCCGTGGGCTGACGGGGCTTCTTCATCCTCCCGCTGAGGGGAACCGAGGGAGCTTCGTCGGCATCCACCGGCACAGTCGGCCACCGTTTCGGGCGCCCGAGCCACCGCCGGGTCCAGCAGGTCGGGGCGCACCGGCCGGTACTAGCCACGCATGGCGGGGAAGGTCGTGTCGAGGAGGGCATCGTCCACAGCAGATGTAGCCATCGGCGTTGATGGGCAGGGGAGGCACAGCGAAGGCGAGGGAGAGCTGGGGGGAAGGAGGGAGACCTCGAGGGGTCTAGGGTCGGCTCAGGGTCTCTTGCGGGGGCCGGCAGACAGAGGAGGAACGGACGTGCTCGTGGCCATGGTGGCGGCCACGCCGATCGTTGAGGTGGACGAAGAGCTCGGGAAGAGCCAGAGGATGCCCTGGGAGGTCTGTGGGATAGATAGAGAGAGCAAAAGGGGCTGAGAGGGGTGCTCGGGCGAGGTAGAAGTAGAAGGGCGACGAGGGGGCTCGGGAGCGCCTCGGATGCGCTTTGGGCGCGGCGACCACACATGCTATGGGGGCTTTGGAGCTTTCTTGACGGAGGGGAGAGGCGTGAGAGGTCGAGGGGAGGTTCCTGGCATGCTGGGGTGCCCTGCAGAAGCTGGTTGCGTGCTACAGGACAACCTTTGTCGGGAGAGCACCAGTTTTGCATGTCTGTTGCGTGGTCACCACGCCAGGGCGTGTCTAGGGCACCTTTTTGGTCGGCCAAGGTTGTCTAACAAGTGAGGCACGCATGCAGGAGAACACTTGGCAAGGTTTCAAGGTGAATGAAGCTGGTTGGGTTAGGTTACTACACAGGTTAAGTTTGCAGCAGCAAACTTGGGGGCTGGTTGAAGGGATTTTAATGAAGAGCTAAAGAGGTTAAATGATGTCTAGGTGGCTTAGGTATGGAAGAACTACAAGTAAACCAAGTTTGAGATCAGGGAGACATGTCTACAGGGTACTTGCAGTTCAAAGCTGTTTTTGCTGCCATAAACTAAGTTGAGTTGATTTGCTCATATTTTCACATGAGCATGCCATATTTGGGTTTGAACTAATGCATAAGTATGCAATTGAGGTTGTGAAAGTGTTTGGGGGGCTTTGCATGCATAGAATAATGGTAGAGGGAAAAGACAGGTCTTGCCATGGTAAAAAGAGGGGGGAAATGAGGGAGTTACCCCACAATAACTGATCAGAGGCCATGGCAAAGTTACTGGAGGTAAATTGGGGTTATAATATAATGTGGTAAAAAGTTGGAGACAAGGAGAATCTTTTTGGGCCCACTTTGCTTGTCCACAAGCTTATGGCTAAAGGTGTTTGTGCTGTGATTTGGCTAGTTAGAGGAATCCTATGGCCTTGATATTTACCAGGGTTGAATGAAAAGTCTATTTGGTGCTGATCACAAGTTTTGAGCCCAAATGAGAAAGTTGATAACACAAACTTGGTAAACCCTAGAAATTCACAGAATCAGATTCCTGTAGATCTAGGCATGCTAAACTAATCTCCTAAATGCACCACTTGGTGTAGTAGCATTATTTGGGGATTAGAACATGTCCACAAAGTTTGGGGGCAATAGGAGAAACTTCACAATGTAAAGTTGCTCAAATTTGATTCTGGACAGAGAGGGTTTTGGAATATTTTGGTGAAGCAAAACAATTGTGATTGAGATGAAACTTTGCAAGATCATCACATATAGTATGTGTGACATGCTGTAATTTTCTTGGATTTATTTGAGAATATTTCTTATAGAAATATTTCAATGCTTGATTTAAGCAGAAAGGGTTTTGGAGGGTTTTGTCCAATATTTTGAACATGACCATGTGTTTAAACTCTTATATATGGAAAATATATGTCCACTGAGTTTCCCTAAATTTTCTCAAATATTTTGAAAGCATAAAAACATTTTTTCTTAATAAAAGACCATTTCTGGCCTTAAGAAAAAGCCTTTAAATAAAATAATAAAATAATCTTTAAAAATAATATTTTTTGGTTTTGGGGAGTTATATATATAGTAGGTTCCAGAAAAATCCTTTGGGGCAAAACAGTCCACCCAATTTGAGGACTTGTAGTACAAACGTCAATTCAGGGGTTTTTGAAAACCTAAATTGAATAAATGCTTTTTGGCCAAAATAATATTTGATAAAAATAGTTTTAGGTCCTATACACATGGTATGATCATTGGACAAGAGTTTGGATCAAAGAAAAGAGTTCTTGAGGGTAGGAGGAAGTTTTATGAATATAGAGCACAAGCAAGCAATCAAACAATCAGCAATTAGCAATCAAGTCAAACATCACAAGCACACAAAAAGTTTTAATTGGTCCTAATTTTTGAGCCATGTTAACTTAGTTATGAGGAAAAACACAGGGTGTGACTGACCTACCCCCCTTACAGGAATCTCCTCCCCGAGATTCCTAGGCTAGGCGTAGAAGAGATGCGGAAATTCGGAGGTGAGGCAGTCTTCACATTCCCATGTGGCTTCTTTTCCGATGTGGTTGCTCCATTGGATATTGAAATGCTTGATGATATAGCTTCGAGTGCATCATCAACTCCCTCTAGGGGTGAACAGGGTTCTTACACTATGTTGGGCTTGCCTAAAGGTCAAGGGTTTGGTGAACGAGGTTCTGGCAAGGGCCTGGCTTGCGTGTGTATTCCAAAGTCGGAATACGGGGCAAAATAGTGTGTCTGCGTGCTGGTCCTAGGACTGCTCACGTTGGTTAGTGACATCTAGTAGTCTCGCGTTAGAATAGGAGGGTCGAGTCTTGGTGTAGCTTCTTGTTGACGGGAAAGTCCTTGAGTCCCTTAAGGCAGGTGATCTTCAGTCGCAGGTGGTCTTCATCCTCGAGAGTGTTGAAGCGTGTCAACGTAGGCTTCTTGTCGAGACCTTCCGCTTGAGTAAGCTGCCCAGGTATGTTCTTCATTCACCTTCGGTCATTTGTCTTCGTTGATACAGACGCGCGTTTGTGGCAGGCTTTCGAGTGTTTGGTCTACTCGTCTCTCCGTAGCCATTTGTGGTAAGGTCTTCGAGGGTTCCTAGATGAGCTGGCTACCAAAAGGTATGGATCAGCCATCCAATCCCCAAGGTCTGAGGCTTGGCAAGCAGGGTGGACTACCTTTGACAGGTGGTTCACCATGATAGAGTCAGGGTTTACGCCCTAGATTGTCTAAAAAGGGGCTAGTAACGAAGTCATGACAGTCGTCCACTCCATTCCAGGCATCTGAAAGGAGTAGAGACATCGTGCCCACTGCACACCGTCAAGGTGGTGGAGTGAGAGGTGTTATCAACTTCTCGGTTCCTTCCTAGTCAGGAACTGTTAGGTGATTGCTAGGACAAGGGGCTCTATAATCCTCTCGAGGTCCAAGGGCTTCATCGTGCTTGGACGTCGGTGCTTCTTGGCATAGTCTAGTTGATGTAGTCGGTAGGGGAGCGGTGGTTAACTTCTCTTGCTTCTTCTTCTTTGTTGTCGTGGCTTCCAACCACATTGGTTCTTCGTCTTCTCGGGTAAGATTGTCTTCTACTGCAGGGAGGGTGCTTCGAGGAGTCCAACTTCCTTAAGGTATAATCTCACACTTTGGGAGGCAAGGCAGTTGGTGTTTCTGGGGCTGGTCCAAATAGGACTAAGGTGTTCCTTCTCTTATTGGATAAATAAGTATGTCATCCCGGAGGGTAACAACATATTCCTCCAAATATCACATAAACACATTGCTCATGGGATAAGTGAGAGGAGCGGGCATTAGTTCTGGATGGTCACTAGTTCAGGGGCTCGTGATCCAAATAATCTAGTTCCTCGTGTCCACCTCCCTTTTGAACAGGATTGCTGGTGGTTGAGGTGGAGTATTGGCCATAGTCTAATGACTTAGAGCCAAGACCTAAGGTCATAATCCGACCATATTATGGCTCGGTAAAGCTTCGAGTTTTCAAGGAGCTTAGGATGCGAGTGAACATCTATCATCTTATCCTCGAGCACAATTCTTTAGATGCCAATAGTACTACCTACTGTTCCAAACAAAATCACCCTATCTCATTGAAGGTATCATCTCATATAAGTCAACTCCAACAACACTCATGCTATTCAAGTCCAAAGTTTGAGAGAAGGACTAAACCAAAATCTCATATGTTATTCTATAGCTAAATCAAATATATCCCTATGTAAAAATCCTCGGGAAGCATACAAGTCGCTAAGCATGATTGTGATATTACAAATCCAAGTACTCAGCTAATATATCCAAGGTCTAAGGTGTTGCATCTCTATGCTAAGGAAACAGGTAATATACAAATCCAAGATCTTGTTTCCTTCCTAATGAATCCGGTTTAATCGTTCCACGAATACCATCCACTATTACATGGCCTATTACTGCTATAAATCCAATACTGGTGACATTCCAAAAAAAACTCCAAATTTCCTAAATCCCCAAATTCCAGAAAGAACTATCTCATCACCGTATAACCAGAAATTCCCATCATGATGATCAAGCAATCTTCGATGTTAGGTGCATATGGATCCTTGAATCAATTCTGACAACCATCCAATATTCCTGGTTTGTCTTCCATCGGGAAACATGGCATCAAGATCAAGATATTCAGACTAAATCCAAATTACTCCGAACCAGGTAGTTTGATTAATCCTGAGCACCTATTAGAATCGCCTATTTAAATCCAAGGTTAACATCTAGTAAGAATTTCCTACTAGTTACCCCAGTTACTATTGTAACATCATCAATCCACTATCAATATTACTTGCCAAAGTCAAGTCATTTATCCACCAAAAATTTCAGCTTGTGATCACAATGGTCCTACTAAATCCAATTCCCTCAAGGGGGAAGTAAGTTATGCTACTCTATCAATCTTGTTACACCAAGCTCGTCTACCAACATTAAGCCTCGTAATCCACCAAAGGGTCTCAACCGCTTCCTCAAGATATCTACTCTAGCCTCATCAAATGATTAGTCTACTAATCATTTATCCTCAAGATGATCTATCCCATGGCATCATTAGATCAAGTGCTAGCTTAAGGATGAAAGGTGTTTGTTCACTATGATCACTAGTCCCATAATGAACCCAGTGCTAAGCAGGGGCTATTGAAGCTCAACAGGTGCTCTAGCAATTCTGTGTATTAGACAGGTGCTCAGAGGTTTGAGCTGGGGGAGCTTGTGAGGTCTAGGTTGGTCTAGGGAGGTGTTTCCGATCTCGAGGGGAAGATCATAACTCTACAGGGTTGCGTCTGGTTGAGTACGTTGTAGTCGAAGTCTTCGGTGTCAGTTGTTTGTCAAGGTGGATCATTGGTGCATCTTGTCTTGCTGGTCTTCAGTTGTCGAGAAAGGTGAGAGGGAAAGTAGAATAGAGAGGGGGTGACTAAGGGGGTGGTATAATGCAAGTGCAATCAAACAAGTGCCGAAAAGGCCAAACACAACATCAAGGTAAGGTAGGTTATATAGTCGCGTACTTGTTGCCTAGGGCAAAAGTGCGACTTTCACCAAAGCACAACAATCGAAACAAGCAACACACATCATGGTTCCATTCGATCCATCGCACGGACTCGACTTCGCATGGGGAATACACGACTCATCCTACCCTAGGGGTTCTCAGACTCAGTAGTCGTGCTTGCTCCGTGTCTTGGAGAAGACTCTGCTCAGTCTTCTGGGTCTTCTTCAGGTGTCGCTATGTCTCTGGTTGTTGTTCGTCGAAACGATCCGGGTTGTGCCTGAAGAGTCCTTGACAATTTCGCATCTGGAGAGTTGATGACGAAGGTGGTTCCTCATGGCTGTCGTTGACGGGTCTTCTGTTGTCTTCGTAATCGTGCCAATGCCTTCTTGTCCTTCAAGGTGTCGAGAGTTCCAAGGGGGAAATCCTTTATGCAATGACATTGACCACGCATGGTAGAGTTGTATCCTGCCGGTCACGTTAACGATATCATCGGCACCAAGAGCGGGGGATGGTGAGAACCATTTTCCTTCTCACTATAGTGAGGCAGACCAAATGGCGAGGTTCTCATCCACCGGTGGTTGCCGACACAACAACGAAAAGGACAGGGTTGCTCTATTAGTGATGCATATCATGACATTGCATGTCTTGGGTCCTGATCGTCGTAGACCAAGGTTGCATCATTCTGGGGGCACTATCTAGGGTGTCACCATCTTCTGAGTCTTCATATCCTCATTCCTCGGGAAGGTATCTTCTATTGGTATCGTCTTGTCATGTTGTCGCCAATTTGTGTTCAAGATATGTGGGCGAGTGTCCAGCAAGGTGGCTTCCTTTCGGGTTACCCACGAGGATTTCAAGGAATCCAATGATCAGGGGCATAAGGGTACCATAGACCGTTTGCAAAATTTTGAAAAAGATGAGGAGAGCTTAAGAGAAAAATGGTGGAAGTGCTAAGGCAAAAACCTTTGCTTCCTTTGAAATTTTAGGAGAGGTGAGAATTATGGTGGTTTCGTAATTTTGAAGGGTCTGGAAAAATAGTTTTGTCCTAACTAACATCCATGCTAACTAAGGGCTTCCTACAGTCAGGATGGCTCTGATGCCAGCTCTGTGGGGACCCCGACTCATAAGTCGTGATCACCGAATGTACGTGCACGGTGATCCTAGAGATCAATGCTCACCGAACACACAGAAACTGAATAACAAGAGTCTTACATCCGTTACATACCGTTTTACTCAAATATGGCCTTTATGGCCAAGTCTTCATAAACTTGTAGCAGAAATCTTCAACGATAGCGTGAACCCATGCCATCTGCCTTAACCCTACAGGCATTCTGACTGGGAAGCGTCCTAGCTCACATGATCGTCACCAAGGTAATCTTCATTTCATCATGTTCTTTCATGCCTAGCCAATAAAATAACCAGTGGCAAGCCAATGAGTACTTTGAATGTACTCGCAAGCAACCCATGTTTGGAACAAGGTTCAACGGAGCATGATATAGCACTAAGTAGGTAATTTTGCAGAAAGATAATTTTGAGTGCAGTGAGATGATCAACTAACTTATGTAAGGATGCATCAACAGTTGGCAGATATCCATATGAACAAGTTATAGATATCATCATAAGCAAGGGGTTGAGCATCACATGTTCAATCATTTCATCCAGTCTTCCGACTTAGCTCAAGTATCTCTTTGTCACACACACACACACACACACACACACACACCATGTTTTGTGGAAACATTTGGACGTAGTTTAAGCAGCAGCACCCAACTGTCCTTGACCGTGGACACGGCTATTCGA
Organism: Elymus sibiricus; assembly: GCA_039707655.1. NCBI lineage: Eukaryota > Viridiplantae > Streptophyta > Magnoliopsida > Poales > Poaceae > Elymus > Elymus sibiricus. Next base: position 163,454,768 of record CM077669.1, read on the forward strand.
ATAGTTTTACACTCTGCAGAGGTTGCACACTTTACCCACAAGACTCAGGGAACTTCCGTGTCATCCACGACTCGCGGTATATTACATACCTGAGGTAAGCACCCGAACAATGCCTTTCCCCTGGCGATACTAAACAAAGAGTCCACTCGATTGGTACATAGCCCTCATGATGTACATCATACGAGCTTCGCTCAAGATCGTACCATCCATGAAGGGACCAACGGTGTGCCTGGTGCCAGTGAAGACAGCGCATGGTCGCCCTACCAGGCACAACCCCGTATCAAGAGTGACCACGTCACTACCGCCACTAGTAATGCGGGCTCTCTGCTAGCATCGACCAAAGTAATCAACAAGGCCCCTTCCCATATAGAGGTAGAGTGGTTGTACATGTAAGGTTGGGACGGTTGACAAATCTTAAATCTAATCCGTTTTCGAAAACACACACTCACTTGCCTCGGTACACCACTTGTTTATCAAGTGGCTACCTAGCTCATCATCATCTCCCTCGGGCATTAGTGGCACCCGACGGGGTTTTCGAAAAGTCTTTGAAAACACTTTTGTTTTCATCACCATGTATATCCCCATCCCTTTTTGTGTAGCATCTACTTAGCAACCTAACTACTTCCCACCCGCATAACCCTCATAAGGAGGTAGGGTCATGCACGATGCAAGTATCAACAAGAAACTATCGGAGGCATCCCACCAAAGTGGTCACCACATCAACATGATCAACATTATCGAAATAAAGTGCTATATGACCTGCATAAAAATGGTTTCTTAACATGGTCAAAGGGCTGCTTGCCTGGCTTATCCAAGTCTTCGAGGTCTTCACACGCTTCTCGTCCACTCCGAGCACTTCGTCTACTTCGTCAACTATCGCCGGAAACAACCGCAATAAGCAACACAACAAGCGGAGAAATAAAAGTGCTCTATAAATAGGAGTTTTATTTTCCTTGGACACCTCTGGTCATAAGAAAAATAACCAAAGAGGTTTTATTGGATGTGGGTCCAGGGGGAGTTTTGAATAGTGGAAACGAAGGAAATGATGATCCTATAAGGTGTCCATAGGAAACATTTTTATAAAAATGAGTGGATGGACCGAACAAATAGGCAATGATTTTATAAGGTTTTAGGAAGTGGTCACACTGGATTTGGAATTGGTATGAATATTCTAATAATTTGGAAAGTAGGTCACATATGAAGAAATGGTCCAATAATTGACTTAGCAGAATAGGTGTAAGGAAAAATCTTCACCTCTTAGTGCATGAATTTTGATATACCTAGGAACTTGAATCACTCCATTTGGAGTTCATAACAATTCCCTAGGAATTTGCAAAGTGGGGTTCCACACGGTTCAAATTCAAATTCAAATTTGAACTTAGCAGAAAAGTTTTCTGGAAAAATGTGCAATGCACATATTTGGTTAGGCAATAATTTTAGGAATCTGTAGGAATTTGAATCAATTGATTTGGAGTCAAAATGATTATTCTATGGATTATTTCCTCTCTCTGTAAAAAAAAGAAAAAGATAAAAGGCTATTTACCAGCTGGGTTAAAGGGCGCTGGATAGCTAACTGGGCCGGCCTAGTGGCTTGGCCGGGCTGGAGGTGTTGACACCGAAAACGCTTTCCAAGGAATACGCTTCCCTGAGGCGAAGGTGGCTTCCCACCATCCTCGCCTCCACTTAACAGGGCGGGGGTCCACCCGTCGGCCTCACTGGCGGGCCGACAGGCGGGGCCCATGGGCTGACGGGGCTTCTTCTGCCTCCCGCCGAGAGGAACCGAGGGAGCTTTGTCGGCATCCGCCGGTGCTACCGGCCACCGTTTCGGGCACCCGAGCCACCACCGGGTCCAGCAGGTCGGGGCGCACCGGCCGGTACTAGCCACGCATGGCGGGGAAGGCCGTGTCGAGGAGGGCGTCATCCACGGCGGACATAGCCATCGGCGTTGATGGGCAGGGGAGCCACAGCGGAGGCGAGGGAGAGCTGGGGGGAAGGAGGGAGACCTCGAGCGGTCTACGGTCGGCTCAGGGTCTCTTGCGGGGGCCGGCAGACAGAGGAGGCACGGACGTGCTCGTGGCCATGGTGGCGGCCACGCTGATCGTTGAGGTGGACGAAGAGCTCGGGAGGAGCCAGAGGATGGCCTGGGAGGTCTGCGGGATAGATAGAGAGAGCAAAAGGGGCTGAGAGGGGTGCTCGGGAGAGGTAGAAGTAGAGGGGAGACGAGGGGGGGCTCGGGAGCGCCTCGGATGCGCTTTGGGCGCGGCGAGCACGCATGCCAGGGGGGCTTTGCAGTTTTCTTGACGTCGGGGAGAGGCGTGAGAGGTTGAGGGGAGGTTCCTGGCGTGCTGGGGTGCCCTGAAGAAGCTGGTTGCGTGCTAGAAGACAGCCTTTGTCGGGAGAGCACCAGTTTTGCATGTCTGTTGCCTGGTCACCACGCCAGGGCGTGTCCAGGGCATCTTTTTGGTCGGCCAAGGTTGTCTAACAAGTGAGGCACGCATGCAGGAGAAAACTTGGCAAGGTTTCAAGGTGAATGAAGCTGGTTGGGTTAGGTTACTACACAGGTTAAGTTTGCAGCAGCAAACTTGGGGACTGGTTGAGGGGATTTTAATGAAGGGCTAAAGAGGATAAATGATGTCTAGGTGGCTTAGGTATGGAAGAACTACAAGTACACCAAGTTTGAGATCAGGGAGACAAGTCTATAGGGTACTTGCAGTTCAAAGCTGTTTTTGCTGCCATATACTAAGTTCAGTTGATTTGCTCATATTTTCCACATGAGCATGCCATATTTGGGTTTGAACTAGTGCATAAGTATGCAATTGAGGTTGTGAAAGAGTTTGGGGGGCTTTGCAAGCATAGAATAATGGTAGAGGGAAAAGAGAGATCTTGCCATGGTAAAAAGAGGGGGAAAATGAGGGAGTTACCCCACAATAATTGATCAGAGGCCAAGGCAAAGTTACTCGAGGTAAATTGGGGTTATAATATACTGTGGTAAAAAGTTGGAGACAAGGAGAATCTTTTTGGGCCGACTTTGCTTGTCCACAAGCTTATGGCTGAAGGTGTTTGTGCTGTGATTGGGCTAGTTAGAGGAATCCTATGGCCTTGATATTTACCAGGGTTAAATGAAAAGTCTATTTGGTGCTCATCACAAGTTTTGAGCCCAAATGAAGAAAGTTGATAACACAAACTTACTAAACCCTAGAAATTGACAGAATCGGATTCCTGTACATCTAGGCATGCTAAACTAATCTCCTAAATGCACCACTTGGTGTAGTAGCATTATTTGGGGATTAGAACATGTCCACAAAGTTTGGGGGCAGTAGGAGAAACTTCACAATGTAAAGTTGCTCAAATTTGATTCTGGACAGAGAGGGTTTTGGAATATTTTGGTGAAGCAAAACAATTGGGATTGAGATGAAACTTTGCAAGATCATCACATATAGTATGTGTGACATGCTGTAATTTTCCTGGATTTGTTTCAGAATATTTCTTATAGAAATATTTCAAATGCTTGATTTAAGCAGAAAGGGTTTTGGAGGGTTTTGTCCAATATTGTGAACATGACCATGTGTTGAAACTCTTATATTTGGAAAATATATATCCACTGAGTTTCCCTAAATTTTCTCAAATATTTTGAAAGCATAAAAATATTTTTTCTTAATAAAAGACAATTTTTGGCCTTAAGAAAACACCTTTAAATAAAATAATAAAACAATCATTAAAAATAATATTTTGTGGTTTTGGGGAGTTATATATATAGTAGGTTCCAAATAAATCCTTTGGGGCAAAACAATCCACCCAATTTGAGGACTTGTAGTACAAACCTCAATTCAGGGGTTTTTGAAAACCTAAATTGAATAAATGCTTTTTGGCCAAAATAATATTTGATAAAAATAGTTTTAGGTCCTATACACATGGTATGATCATTGGACAAGAGTTTGGATCAAGGAAAAGAGTTCTTGAGAGTAGGAGGAAGTTTTATGAATGTAGAGCACAAGCAAGCAATCAAACAATCAGCAATCAGCAATCAAGTCAAACATCACAAGCACACAAAAAGTTTTAATTGGTCCTAATTTTGGAGCCATGTTAACTTAGTTATGAGGCAAAACACAGGGTGTGACATTACCTAGCTCATCATCATGTCCCTCGGGCATTAGTGGCACCCGACGGGGTTTTCAGAAAAAGTCTTTAAAACCATTTCCTTTCAGACACCATGCATATTCCCATCCCATTTGCGTAGCATCTACTTTAGCAACCTAACTAATTCTCACCCACATAACCCTCATAAGGAGGTAGGGCCATGCACGATGCTAGTACCAACGAGAAAGTAACGAGGCATCCACCAATGTGGTCACCATATCACGATGATCAATTCATCAAAACATAAGGTGCTATATGACATGCATGAAAAAGTTTCTTAGGGATGGTCAAGGGGCTGCTTGCCTGGCTCAACAAATTCCTCGGGATCTTCAAAGTCTTCTGATCCAATTCCCTCGTCAACAATGCAATCTATCGTCGCAATATTAATGTGCAAAAATAAGAACACGGCAAAAACAGAGGAAATAATTCACTTCTAAAATGTTACACTACTCTCTAAAATACCATACTAAAAATTAAAAATAATAGTTTCTGGTTTTCAAGTGTAAAAAGTTTTGAAAACAATTTTAACAGATACTATTAAAGCCTAAAACAATGTTTTAAATAAGAACAATGTATAGAACCTTTTCAAAAATTCCCACAAGTGGCATAATCAAATACTACAGAATATTACAAGTTTTTAGAAATTGGAATCACTGGATTTGGATTTTTATTTAGCTCTGTGGATTTTTTTGGAAAACCAACAGAAAAGAAAAAAAGAAGGGCTATTGTGCCCTGGGCCAGTTCTGGCAGAAGGCCAGCCAGCCCAGGCGAGCCAAGCGCGCGCGCCCACCGGGTTCAAACCCAACAGGCGGGGCCTAGCCGCCAGCGATAGAGGAGGAGGGGAGGCGAGGCAGTGGCTGATGGGTGGGGTCCCACTGTCGGGGCCGTCGTCAACCTCTCGCCAAAGAGCGGCGAGACTCACCGGTGACGATTCCGGAGATGGTGAGGTGACCTAGCGGTGGGAATGGACCCAGGGAAGAGCCGCCTTTCGGATGGAGGTGTAAGGAAGGCCAGAGGTGCCCTGGCTTGCCGGCGACGAGCACCCACGGCGGAGGAGCTTCGAGAGGTGCCTGCTCCAGTCGTTTCCGTCCGCAATCTGTACGGAGGAGAGGGGGAATGGCGTTAGGAGGGCAAGGGAGGCTCGTAGGAGGAGGAAGGAGAGCAAGAGGAGGGCTATACCCAAAGATCTCCGGCGAGCCGATGCAGCAGGGCTCGGGTTCGATCTCGAGCTCTGAAGCTCGGGAGGTTGTTTGGGTGGTGCTGGCGCACGATTGGAAGGAGGAGAGGGGTTCCAGAGGGGAGGGAGGAGTCTCGGGGTGCCTTTTTATAGGGGGGCAAGGTCCACCGAGCTCGGGTGCGCCAGCGAGGTCGAAACGATCGCCAGAGGGGGAGAGAGCTCATGGGGCTTGCTCGGGGGTGTTCTTGGGATTGTTCTAGGACCAAGGGGAGAGAGAGGGGAGAGAGGAGAGCGCGCGCGTGCGAGGGAGGGGATTGGCCGAGAGGGGCAGCGTCGGAAGCGCGCTGGGGAGGCCTTTGCAGGGAGAGAGATGAGGGGGACAGAGGAGTGGCGTGTTGCGGACGTCGAGGAGCCTCGACTGGCGCGCGGGGAGGTGGCCGGGCATGGGCAGGAGAGGGAGGTCAACCCTCTACCCGTCCTGCAGCGCGCTCCAGAGCATGCTTTTGGCCGGCATGGCAGGACTTATGTGCGCTCTGGCGTGCCCACTTGTGCCCTGGGGTTGAAGGAGGGAGTAAACAATTTGCAAAGGGCCTTGGATGCTCTGGAGTGGCCATGTGTGAGAGAGAGAAGTGAGAGAGGTGGGGAAAGGGGCTGTCTAGAGGGGGGAAATGGGGTTTTCACCCTTGCAATCATGCTCTCTGGCGCGAGGAACATTGCTGGAGGTGGGGAGGGATTGCATGGTGCTGTGGTAAAAGTTTAGGGTGAAGGAGAACATTGTAACAGGTGAAAACATGGTTTCTACCAATCTGCCAGAAGGTGTTTAATGTGTGTTTGGGCAAGATAAATTTTCCCACTTGCATTGAGATTTAACAGGATCAAATGGGGAGTAAAAATATGGTGGATCACCAAGTTTGAGCTCCATTGACACAGTTTGCTAATGTAAACTTGGTAAACCCTAGAAATTAACAGAATTAGGTTTCTATAGATCCAGTCATGCTAAGCTTCCCTCCTAAATGCACCACTTGGTGTGGTGGCATTATTTGGGGATTAAAACAAGTGTGCGAAGTTTGAGATCAATTGGAAATACTTGACAATGTAGACTTGCTCAAATTTGAATCTGGACAAAGAGGGTCTTGGGTATTTTTGTGAATCAAAACAATTGGGATTGGGACGAGACTTGGCAATATCATCACATTGGGCATATGTGACTTGCTGTAATTTTCCTCGATTTATTTGAGAATATTTCCTATAGAAATATTTCAAAAGCTTGAAATAGACAGAAAGTGTTTTGGTAGGTTTTGTCAAATATTTTGAACATGACCATGTGTTGAAACTGTTATATATGGAAAATATATGTCCACTGAGTTTCCCTAAATTTTCTCAAATATTTTGAAAGCATAAAAATATTTTTTCCCTATGAAAGACCATTTCCGGCCTTAAGAAAAAGGCCTTTAAATAAAATAGTAAAATAATATTTAAAATTAATATTTGGTGATTTTGGGAAGTCATAAATATTGTAGGTGCCAAATAAAGTCTTTGGGGTAAAGCATTCACCCTAATTTGAGGACTTATAGTACAAACCCCAATTCAGGGGTTTTTGAAAACCTAATTTGAATAATTGCTTTTTGGCCAAAATAATATTTGATAAAAATAGTTTTAGGTACTATACACATGGCATGATCATTGGGCAAGGGTTCTGGATCAAGAAGATGGTCATAGAGAGAAGAAGATTTTTTGTTAATTAAAACACAGTCAAACTTTCAAGCAAAAAGCACTCAAGTCAATCATCACAAGCAAGCAAAAGTTTTAAATGGATCCAACTTTTATAAAATCATGGTCATAGCAAAGTGATAAAACACAGGGTGTGACAAGCAGATGATGACTCTACTTGCTTCAACGATTGCATGGAGAACATCATCTATGAGGGATGTGGCAAGCCTTCCGCCCCGATGGCCATGGCCAAGCCTTTGATTCCGATGAGGCCCAAAGCCAAGAATATCGCGGCCAAGGTGATGGTGGCAAGCACAATGGTGGCCACGGCAACCAAGATGCGACCGATGGCCAAGGCCATCCATGGCATGAAGACATGTATTGCAAAGACGAAGAAGATGGCATAGACATTGAGGAGGAGCCATTGTTTATCAATGAGCTCAGCTTATAAGACAATGCACAAAAGAGGAGGCAAAGCATTCATACGAGATCATACACCAAATATGGGGACAAATTGATCTGCAAAGTACGAAATAGGTACCGACACCGAGCAAAAAGGAGAAATTTTGGGGGAGAGTTCATGCGACCTTCCATGAAAGTAGTAAGTTCCCGCCCTGCAAGTTTTCGAGCACCCGTGCCATCAAATAAATCCAAAAGAGGTGGGGGTTTATCCAACAAGAATGTAACAAGTTCGGTGCCACCCTTCAGAGCATTGAACCCCGTCCGTGAGTGGCCTAGGAGTGGTTGACATGGTATAAACTCATTCTCTTTGTTCCTATGCCATTTTCATGTTTGTTTCATTTTGTGTCGTTCATTCTGGCCTTCATTTTTGGCGGAATCGGGGCTCCGATGGCCCAAAGATGTTCGAACTCTGGGGTGCGCTGGTTCTCGAACCCTACTCTCCCTTGCTAACCTGCGGCGATGCTCCGGCGTGCTTGAGCTTGGAGGAAGAACAAGAACAGGGTGGTTTACCGAGGTTTGCGCCACCTCGCTGTGTAAAACCCTACTCCTGCCTGTCTGCATTTCTTTGGGATGAGAGTGAATACAGAGGGAGTTGATCCATTCTACGGTGGCGGCCTTTCACCCCCCCCCTTTATACTGGCTCTCGTCCTCTTCCCCCAAAAATATCACGCGAGAAGGGTTGCCACAAGCGGTAGTTTGAAGGGGGATAGGACTACAACTTATCCTAAGAAAAGTAGTCTTCGCCTACAAAAGCCTCCCTTCGTGACGCGCCGGTGGGCTCGGGAATGACCTCCGTCCTGGCGAGCCCCAAGCTTTGGCTTTCTTACACCAAACGGGAAACCGTTGGGGGTTGGTTTGCGAACCGACGGGCTGGCTTTGCTCCCTTAGCACCAAAGGGGAAAGTCCTCTTAGCCAAGCCTTCTGCCACGGCTCCAGCGTCTCTTGAAAGGGCGGGCGTCGCCCTCGGCATGGGGTGGGGCTGCACGGCCCCATTAAGCCACCTTTGTCCATGTGCCCAACGAAGCCCCCGGGGGGCGACCTCGCGAGGCCATCTTCATGAAGCTTGCAGAGGCGCCTCTGGGCAAATGCCTCACGAGGGAGGGGGCCCTCGTGAGGGCCTCCCTCGTGAATCCTAACGGCAGGCCATACTAGACCCGGGTGGCGCGTCGTGTCTTGGGCCTCATGCAAACGGGCCTGGGTACCCCCGGTCCTAAGGGGCCGACAATTTTCATTTTGCAGGCATTCCAAAGTTTGGAAGCCTTCAAGGCCCAACATGGGAACAAGCCATGCACCCTCACCATTGTTGGACTATCATTAAAGATTGCCCCAAGTTGAAAGATCAATACGCCACCCTAAAGAAGAATAGAGGGACAGCGGTCGTCGTCGACCAAGAAGATTTAGTTAAGCAGTCAAGGGGCAAGACCAAATCAAAGGTGGACGATAAGGGTGCTGTGGTATTTTTTGCCTTGCAAGAAACTTTGCATTGCATGATGACCCAAAAGGAAGCAAGGGATGAGAGGAAGCCACTAGAAAAAAGGAGCAAATTAAGGTCTTCATCAAGCTCCAAAATAAGAAGCTCGAGAACGAGGAGGCCGTCAAAAGAAGGAACCTCGATATTGAGGACGTCATCCAAACAAAGAAGCTCGAGATTGAGGCGACCAACACGAACACCAAAGCAAAAGAGGTGGTGCTAGCTTTCATTGCCAAGGAGGTGAAGATCCTTACGGTGGACTTGAGCAAGATGTCCCCAAAGACAAGATTTTGGTTCGAGAAGAAGCAAAAGGCAATGCTTGAGCTAGAAAATTAAGCTACGACCAAGAGCGACATCATTTTGTACGTCGGCTTGTGTACCGACATGAACTAGGAGCCGCGAGACATAAACTATGGTTGTTTTTGTGCCTTTGCAAGTGTGTCCGGCATTGGATAGTGTGCCAGCATGAACCATGTGGCTGATTATTTTGTAGGTTGGCATGTGTGCTGGCTGTTGGCACTCTGGCTGCGTTGAACTAGGAGCCACTGGCATGGCTATGGTTTGGGCTAATTTAGTTTTTATTTTTATCTTGCAAAAAGGAGCATGGCGCCGGACCAAATGTGCCCGCCGGTTCGGTGTTGTGCCCAGATTTGCTCCGTCACGACCAGATAACAGCCAATGCCCAACCCAAACTGCCAAAATCCAGACAAAAGGGATGTCCGTTTGGGGTCGCACGTTGGAGTTGGCCTCATCTACAATGAGGGAGATTGGCATGAAAAATGTATACAATGGGTCACATATCTTTTCTAACAAAATAACATAGTACATCAGACATCATACATACGCACATACACTCACCCCCTTTGAACGCATGCACACACACTCTACCTCTATAAGTAGCTTCGGAGACTGAGCCGGCACATCATTTTCTCCTCCATTGAACGAACATCGTCAAAAATCTCGAGTTACAGATGTCACTACATATGTTCTAAAATATATTATGCTAAGAGATTATATTTTAAGTAAGAGAAAACAAGCCTTTTCTTTTGTTTTTATCTCTTTGTCACATCAACTTTTATAATATATGGCATCCCTAAGATAGAACTATCACTACAAGAAATATGCTAACTTGTGACCTTCTGTTACTGACCGTGAAGGAAATGGTCATAAATGTATGACCATTTTGAACAAAATTGTTCGTAAGTTGTTTGGGAGGGTCCAACCCCTAAAATATAATGACCATTTTTGTCAAAATGGTCATAATTTTCTTACACGAAATGATCATAAGCAGACAACACTACTTTGTGGCCTTATTTCTACCTGATCACGTCCAATATAAATGGTCATTAGACTTGAGTTGTACTTTAGTAGAATGATTAGGCAGCCACCTCAGCAATCTCTCCTATGTGCCAGTGTTTAGGTTTCATTTTTGCTTACATGTCTATATTCAACAAACAGACGGGACCCATTTGACAGCAGGCGGACACACACAGACAGGCGGGACCGAGGGCTAAATTAGCTAGTAAAAAGATGCATGAGTGGGGACTCAAATCCGCGACAGCTGGCTAAATTTGAGTGATCACTACTGCTATGCTAGAGAGGACTGTTGGTTATGTTTTGTAATGTTTCCCCATAACAAATAGAACAGGGGTTGTCTCGTATCAAACATAACTCATAGACAAGTGGGACACATTGGCAGCACCGACCAAAGCCAACACTTAGCAAAAATTCCTAGGTCTTGGGGCGGCGGTGGCCTGCGGGCGCTGCCGAAACAGACAGGGGCGGATGTGGCCTGCGAGTGTTTCGGGCTGAGGTGGCCTGCGGGGGCGACCGGCGGAGGTAGCCTGCGCGGGTAGCGGCTGCGGTGGTGTCAATGCCGCGGGCGAACAAGGGGAACTGTGGCCTCGCTGCTCGGCTTGACTGTGACATCCTGATTTTTGGCAACTTTTTCTTTTCAAAAACATATGGGTTTTATTTGCAATTCTGTTGATTTTCAAAACCCTTCCAATTGAGTTGACCTGTGTCTTGTTGAATTTTCTTCAAGCATCTCAAAACCTTCATCTACTTGATAAAACCCATCCATGCTCTCCTGGACAATTTTTTCCAATATTTAATCTTTTCCTAAAATCATTTTCTTAATATGGGAATTTATGTCATCACTATGGGTTGTGAAGCAATCTATAGTTTGGATGGCCAATTAATCCCCAAACTTTTTCCCCATCCTCTCATCATCCTATGATTCCATTATATCCAAAAATATCTAGTTGCTCAATGGGAAATTTTGGCTAGAATAATTATTTTATTTCTGATCAGAATCTGTCCATTGTGAAGCAACCCCATTTTTTCTATCTCAGAAAATTCCCAATAAATTCCCCAAGCTCCTAGAGATCCTATCTAGCCCCAATATCCAAAAAACTCATCTGGTCCAGTACAAATTTTGAGCAGCAGGACCCTGTCGAGTTTCTGCTTATTTTGAACCTCTGTGAAGGAAGTGCAAGCTAGGGGTGCACAATTGAGCTATAATTTTCCTGGCATGTGTGCACTATCAAATAACTTCCTTCCACCAAGTTTCATCATTTGCAGAGCATCTATGTGAGGGCCACAAGCTCATCTAGTTTCTGGACCAGAATGTTGGTTTTCAAAGCAACCCTATTCATTTCTTTCTCAAACCCTCTCAAACTTTGCCAGTCTCTAGTCCTTCCAACCTAGATGATCCCAGACATCTCCATTGGTTCCATCTCTATCCTAATTTCTCTCCAGAATCCTCTCAAGTTAGCTGGCAGAAGCTATTGCTGAGGTTACCCATCGCACCAGAGTGTATCTGGTCGATCCAGTGGTATAGAGAGGCTAGGGGGTCGAAGGTCTACACCCTGGACAAGGAACGCCAGACCTGCGTGGCCTCCTGATGGCCGCACCCATGGTGATCACGGTGCTGGCATGCCACAGAGCGCGCTCTGCGCGGCGCCAGAGACTGACGCGCTCGCCCGAGCCGTCTTTCGCTGCCCCCCCCCCTTGTCCTTGGTGCCGACAGCATCCCTGGCGAGCGCGTGGTGCCTCCCGAACCATCCTGACCGCCGGCGAAGGCCGCCGCCGCTCCCAGCCAAGCTCCGCCATGGGCAGAACAGTTGGCTCCGGCCACTGTGGTCGTCCGCAAGCTCTTAATGGCTCCGGACCTGTCCCGTCGCTTCCCCTGCCCTCCTCCATCACCTCAGTTCGCACCGCGACGGCCAGCTCATCGTCCTAGCTCCAGTGGCCGGCCTGAGCCTCGCCGCTTCGGGAGGGATCGACAGAGCTCGCCGCTGGCCTATAAAAGGGCCTGCCCAGCCCCTCCTAGCTCCTCATCCCCTCCTCCCCACCTCTGAATCGCCATAGTGTCCCCCAGCAAGAACCGGGAGCTCGTCTCCCTCGACTCCGGCGAAGGCTCCGCCGTATGAATCTCCCCTGTCGCCAGCCTCCTCCACCCTCCTTTCCAGCCCTTCTGAGTCCTCCTTTGAGTCCAGTAGGTTTCCCTGGTTCGCCTAGAGCTCATCCCCGATCGGATTGCTGCCGGATTGGACCTCCCCGACGATCACCGAACACCGCCGCCGCCAGAGAAGCAGGGGCCGACGCCGTCCGTCCATCCCCGGAGAAGCTGCGGGTATGTGCGTGTTTGTCTCTGAGCGCCCGATCCATTCCCATCCTCTCCGAGCGCCGCCGCCGTCTCTGTCGCCGGCGACCGTCGCCGGAGCTCCGCCCTGTCCCTGCCTTCTCCCCTCTCTCTGTTTTAAACCGACAGGCCCCACCTGTCGGCGACCGAAGCCCGCGCCCGAAGCGGTAAGTGGAGGCGCCTCCTCCACTTTACGCTTTCGACGTGGCCCCCTTTTGATTTTCTGATTTTCTATTTAAATTCAGATTTTTGACCAAACTTTGACCATGAATAACTTTTTAACTACAACTCCAATTCAGTTGATTCTTTTTGCATTGTGTTAGTTTTGAACCCCTTTATTTACTGACAAATTCTGGTATTTTTCCTATACCCACAGAATATCTGGTTAATAAAAATGCTTTATGTGACATTTTCAATTGTGTTTTGAAAATATTTCCAGAGGGAGATTTTACTGCCTTTGAAGATCAAGAGTGTTTGAACCACCCAACAGAGCAAGGCAAGCCATGATACCCATTTCATGCATGCATTTCCATAGCATTGCATCATTATATGCATTAGGTTGATTTAATTGATATAGATAATTCCTAGTAATATTTAAATATTTAAGTATTGTATTGAACCACTATACTTGACACATGAACTTAGTGGTTGGTCTTGAGTCACCTGTCCGGGCATACTCGTGCAACCACATTTGCCGGTATGGGACGGCCCTGACCGGGCCTGACTGCGTGATCTTTCACCGGTACCTCCAAAGAGGGAGGGTTATGCACGCGCGATACCCTGATCAGGTAGGCGGTGATAACCCTGTGAGCCCAGTTGATAGTTGAGTTTATGCCGGCGTCCCCGTTTGGGACAGTAGCCCCCGTTTGGGTCTACATAGTTTGGCCACGACGGTGGCAGGTGTCATGAGGACACAGGGGCCACCCAAGGCTAACCTCCGGGGGAGGAAGAGTGTCGGTGGTACGATGAAAGAGTCACGGGTCAAGCAGGTTTTGTTGAAGCAACGCTGGTCCACCCGAGTGGGATCACGAGGCCAGGTGCTTCATGGTGTGGGTAAAGTGCGCAACCTCTGCAGAGTGAAAAATCTATTCGAATAGCCGTGTCCACGGTATTGGACAGCCCGTCCAGACCTCAGTAGGTGATCAATCATATTGCTGACAGTAATGATGGAACAACTCGTCTTGTGTTCGGAAGTACTCGATGGTTATGAGTATTCCGAGGGTTGTGGAACAACCCGGAAGAGAGTAAGTTGATGATCGGTACAGTAAGTAAATTACCTTGATGATAACATGTTGATTGCCATGCTATTGTTTGCTGCATTACTTGGTTGTCGTGATCTTGCGAGTACATTCAAAGTACTCACCTGGCGTATCATGCCAGATGCAGGAGAATCCGAGGACGGAGGTCCTGAAGGTGCTGGCTATGCTAACTAGGATGTGTCCACAGCAGTGTCCCTGTGGATGGAGTTGCGCTAGGTTCCGCTACGCAGTAGAAGTACTTGGTATTTCTAGGCCCTGCTATGTGACATAAATAATGTAGATACTGTCATAGCACCAAGGGTGCTTTTGGCCTCGTCATCATTGTAAAATATGTGCTTGTACCCGATGCCTATCAATAAAGTTCAGTTCTGTTCTATACCAAGTTGTTGTGTGTTTCTAGAAGACATGATCTCTGGGTTGGAAACACTGGTAATCCGGTTCTCTGAGCCGGGGTGCCACAACACTTGGTATCAGAGCTGTGCTGACTGTAGGACACCCTAGTTAGTCAGCGCTAGCACCGCGATTAGAATAGGATCCTGAGTATGCATCCTGCTTGCTGCATTTGATTGTTGCATTTGATTGTTGCATGGCATGCATCATAATTCATTATTCTTCTAACTGTGGTCTTGTGAGTGTAGATGGCACCAGTTCCATACCATTATCATTTTGAGCCTGCACCAGCCACCTTTCCAGTACTGCTCCGGAACGTCTGGCTTTGACTGTATCCTCACGTCGAAGATCCAGTGTACCAGGTGTTTCGAGAGCAGCTTGCTGAGTCGGTGTATGAGTACCATGCAGAGGCTTTCCTGATCATGAGCTCGGACCTTGGGTGCTACTCTCGCTCTACCAAGGGCGGGACGGCTTCCACCCCGGAGTTGGCGATTGAGTTTGCCGCAATGGAGGCTCTCACTGATTTACGCTTCCACGAGGTTGAGATGCAGACTCATCCAGGTTTTCTCTATTACCCCACCCTGTCGCCTACGACAGGGCGAGTCATTTTCGCTCCTGTTGACCCGGCATGTGACCGTGCGACTGCTGTGTTGTCTCGCTATCTGAACGCCAGCTATTGTACGATCATATCCCTGGCCGAGGAGCTGTCTCGTGTCTTAGCGGCGCTTGCAGCCGTGACCCCAGTGCCACCTCCACCTCAGCCTACCTATCCACCCATATATCCACCACCAGTTCCACCTCCACCCAGATTTGAGGCTCCTTCTACCTCCACTGTGCCACTAGGCTTTCCGTCTGGTAGCCGTCGTGAGACCCCGACTGAGTGGACCTCACTCCTTGCCACTCCAGCAGCTCCGTTGCTGAGGCCACATGCTCCTTCTTCCCCAGAAGGAGAACCATCCCAGCAGCGTCGACGTGTTTCCTTTGATCCAGAGGATGAGATCCATATCATCAGTTCAGACTCCGACTCAGGATCAGATGATGAGGAGTCTGTGGTCTGGCAGTGTTCGTGCCATCAGCGCCACTAGAGTGGAGGATTGAGTTGTTGAGCATGCATCTTTGCATATGTCAACTGCCGTATGAGCAGTCTAGCCATGATATTCCCCTACTAGCTTGCCATGTACGATGTTGGGTTATCTTGTATAATTATGTGGTTTGCTTTATTCACCTTTTTCGCATATTTTCCTTCTGGTGTCATATAACTGTGTTTCCCTTATGGGTGTTGCTCATCGATTCGGTATTTTGCAATGGGAACAAAATTTAGGATGAAGAGAAGTTGTAGCCAAGGCGGCGATGGACCCTCCGTTTGTCGATCCGCCAGACAAGCAGGTCAACCACCAAAAGATTTACCACCACCATCCCCTCATGCTCCGACCACGGATCAAATCATGAGAATGTTTGAGGAAAAGAGAAACCAGGATCTTATGGAATTCTTGAAGAGTATGCAGGTTATGGTAGGTCAGAACCACCATCACAACGGATCACATTCCAGGTTGTCTGATTTCCAGCGCACAAAGCCACCCAATTTTGGTCAAGCTATGGATCCGATAGAAGCAGACGATTGGCTAAGGACCATAGAAAAGAAGTTGGAAATAGCCCGCTGCGAGGATTCAGACAAGGTTCCGTTTGCCACTCACTACCTGGAAGGGCCAGCAGCTATATGGTGGGATAATACAAAGGCAACATGGTCTTCTGAAGAAGAAATTACCTGGGAGAAGTTTAAGGAGTTGTTCCGCAAATATCATATTCCTACCGGCATGATGAAGGTGAAGCAGAGGGAGTTCCTTGCTTTGACACAAGGAAGCATGTCAGTAGTATAGTACCTTAACAAGTTCAACAATCTGTCACGGTACTCTACTTATGATGTGGCCACCGAAGAGAGAAAGATAGATCGGTTCCTGGGAGGACTGAATCACTCCCTCCGTTGTCAGCTGTGCATGCTGGATTTTCCGGACTTTCAGACACTGGTGAACAAGGCCTTCATAGCCGAAAGGGAGCACAAGTCCGGACACGATAACCAGAAGCGGAAGGTTGAACCCAAGAAGGACAACTGTGAGCCGTTTGCTCAGAAGCCACGCATCTGGCAGCCAGGCACATCTGAGTATAAGCCTACATGGAGCAATGGTAACAACAACAATAAAACAGTGAGCCAGACCAAGACCTTCGGCAAACAGCCCGTAATAGAGGACTACCGCCGCAACAATACTTGCTTTACTTGCGGCCAGAGTGGACACTACTCCAAACAGTGCCCCACCAACAACGGGAAGTCATCCGCCGATGTCAAGCCTCAGGTCAACACTATTGGACGCCGCCCCAATCCTAATGTCTGCCATGGATGCGTCCACCATATCTCCACTGAGGAAGCCTGCGAAGCTCCAGAAGTAGTCCTCGGTATGTTTTCTGTTAACAACATACCTGCAGTAATTTTATTTGATTCTGGGGCTTCTCATTCGTTTATTTCGCGGAGTTTTGCCACCTTGCACATATTTTCTCCGTCGCTTTTAGACAAAATCATGGTGGTACAATCCCCTGGCTCCCTGCTCAGAACAAATTTGATCTATAGAGATCTGGAAATTTCAATACATGGAGTTAAGTTTCCAGCTGCACTCATCGCCATTGAATCTTCGGGATTGGAAGTAATACTGGGAATGGACTGGTTGACACCACATCAGGTGTGCATCAATTGTGCCAGCAGGACAGTAACACTGGTTAACCCAGCAGGACAAACCGTCAAATTCCTTGCCAGCAAAATGATATCCAAGAAAGGAATGGCATACCAAGCTACCGCCATGGATATGAACTTGATTCCGGTAGTATGCGAGTTTCTGGATGTGTTTCCCGAAGAATTACCCGGAATGTCCCCTGACCGGGAATTGGAGTTTGCAATCAAAGTGGTTCCCGGTACCGCCCCAATTTACAAGAAATACTACCGTATGCCAGGACCAGAGTTGGCAGAGCTAAAGAAACAGTTGGATGAATTGTTGCAAAAAGGGTACATTCGCCCCAGCATCTCGCCATGGGGATCACCAGTGCTCTTTGTCAAGAAGAAGGATGGAAGTCTACGAATGTGTGTAGACTATCGCCAGCTGAACGAGGTCACTATCAAGAATAAGTACCCGCTTCCTCGCATTGATGACATGTTCGACCAGTTGAATGGAGCCCGGGTATTCTCCAAGATTGACCTTCGAACCGGGTATCATCAGCTCAAAATCCGAAAAGAGGATATACCCAAGACCGCGTTCACCACCCGATACGGACTATATGAATTTACAGTCATGTCATTCGGATTGACGAATGCTCCAGCCTACTTCATGAGCATGATGAATAAAGTCTTCATGGACTTTCTGGATAAGTTTGTGGTGGTGTCCATCAATGATATCCTGATATACTCCAAAGATGAAGAGGAGCATAAGAAGCATCTCCGTGCTGTCTTGGAAAGATTGAGAGACCACCGCCTGTACGCCAAATTCAGTAAATGTGAATTCTGGCTAAAAGAGGTGGGATTTTTGGGACACATCCTGTCAGAACAAGGATTAGCCGTCGACCCCGGCAAGGTAACAACAGTGTTAAATTGGAAGACACCAGCCACGGTGACCGAAGTCCGTAGCTTCCTGGGATTGGCAGGCTATTACCGACGCTTCATAGAAGGCTTCTCTAAAATAGCCAAGCCCCTGACGGAGTTGCTCAAGAAGAATCAAAGGTTTATCTGGACAACGGAATGCGACAGCAGTTTCCTGGAACTAAAGACCAGGCTCACTATAGCACCTGTCCTAGTCCTTCCAGACATACACAAGAGTTTTGACATCTACTGCGATGCTTCAAGACGTGGAATCGGCTGTGTATTGATGCAGGAAGGGAAGGTTGTAGCATCTGCATCCAGACAGCTATGACCCCATGAGGAGAACTACCCCACACATGATTTGGAATTAGCAGCCGCAGTTCATGCCCTGAAGATTTGGCGGCATTACCTCATTGGACAACGCTATGAAATATACACGGACCATAAGAGTCTCAAGTATATTTTCACCCAACCTGATCTGAATCTCAGGCAACGAAGATGGCTTGAACTAGTCCTATGACATTAGGATAAACTATCATCCGGGGAAAGCTAATGTGGTCGCGAACGCTCTCAGCAGAAAGCAAGGCACCATGAATGCCCTAATGGGAAGGATGCATCCAAGGTTGCAAGAAGAGTTCGCCGAACTCAACATGGTGCTATGCGGCCCAACTACCTCGGAGACGTTGGAAATTACTCCCACCCTTATAGAAGAAATTAAGAAGGCCCAAGAGCCAGATGAAGGAATCAAAAAGATCAAGGAACTGATTCCGAAGGGGAAAGCCAAGTCCTTCCACGTGGATGATCAAGGCACCGTATGGTTCGAGAAGCGGATATGCGTGCCCGATCAGGATAATCTGAGGCAGCAGATACTCAAAGAAGCTCATGAGTCCTCATACTGTATCCACCCGGGAGGCACAAAAATGTATCAGGACCTGAGAGAGACATTTTGGTGGCCAGGAATGCGAAGAGATATAGCATACTATGTCGCCTGCTGTGATATCTGCAACAAGGTTAAGGCGGAACACCAGAAACCCGCTGGGCTACTACAACCCTTACCAGTTCCCCAGTGGAAGTGGGACGACATATGCATGGACTTTATTGTTGGACTACCAAAGTCAACAAGAGGCAACGATGCTATTTGGGTCATTGTGGACATACTTACGAAAGTGGCTCACTTTATCCCGGTAAAAATCACTTTCAATGCAAATCAGCTGGCACAGCTCTACATGTCCCGAATAGTCAGCATCCATGGAGTACCCAAGTCCATCACCTCAGACAGAGGTTCCTTGTTCACCTCGGCATTCTGGCTGCGACTTCACCAAGCTTTGGGAACCATGCTAAAGCATAGCACTGCATACCATCCGCAGACGGACGGACAGACAGAAAGAGTGAACCGGATACTGGAGGATATGCTTCGGTCCTGTGCTCTCACCCATGGACCCAAATGGGAAGACAGTCTACCTTATGCGGAATTCTCCTACAACAACAGCTATCAGACGAGCTTAAAGATGTCACCGTTTGAGGCACTATACGGGCGGAAGTGCCGTACCCCTTTGAACTGGTGTCAGACAGGAGATAGCCGAATCTTTGGTACAGACTTGATGCTCGAGGCTGAGAAGCAAGTTAAGGATATCCAGGAACGTCTTCGAGCAGCCAAGTCCCGTCAGAAGAGTTACTATGATCCAAAGCACCGGGAAGTGACCTTTGAACCCGGAGAATATGCGTACCTCCGAGTAACCCCCATGAAGGGCGTGAAGAGATTCCATACTCGGGGAAAGCTTGCACCGAGATATATCGGCCCATTTCCAGTGATTGCTAGAAGAGGCAGAGTGGCATATCAGTTGGAACTACCAGCCGAATTGTCAGAAGTGCACGATGTTTTCCATATATCACAACTGAGAAAGTGCATTGCACCACCAGTCAAGCAAGCGGATATGAGTGAGCTCGAACTGGCTAAAGACCTGACCTACGAAGAGAAACCTGTCAGGATCCTGGATGAAATGGAAAGAACCACCAGGAGTAAGGTAATCAGATTTTACAAGGTGCTATGGGAGCACCACACAGAGGAAGAGGCTACCTGGGAAAGAGAAGACTTCCTAAAATCTGCATATCCGTACTTGTTCCCTAAGCAACCGAATCTCGAGGACGAGATTCATCCTAAGGGGGGTAGGTTTGTGACACCCTGATTTTTGGCAACTTTTTCTTTTCAAAAACATCTGGGTTTTATTTGCAATTCTGTTGATTTTCAAAACCCTTCCAGTTGAGTTGACCTGTGTCTTGTTGAATTTTCTTCAAGCTTCTCAAAACCTTCATCTACTTGATAAAACCCTTCCATGCTCTCCTGGACAATTTTTTCCAATATTTAATCTTTTCCTAAAATCATTTTCTTAATATGGGAATTTATGTCATCACTATGGGTTGTGAAGCAACCTATAGTTTGGATGGCCAATTAATTCCCAAACTTTTTCCCCATCCTCTCATCATCCTATGATTCCATTATATCCAAAAATATCTAGTTGCTCAATGGGAAATTTTGGCCAGAATAATTATTTTATTTCTGATCAGAATCTGTCCATTGTGAAGCAACCCCATTTTTTCTATCTCAGAAAATTCCCAATAAATTCCCCAAGCTCCTAGAGATCCTATCTATCCCCAATATCCAAAAACCTCATCTGGTCCAGTACAAATTTTGAGCAGCAGGACCCTGTCAAGTTTCTGCTTATTTTGAACCTCTGTGAAGGAAGTGCAAGCTAGGGGTGCACAATTGAGCTATAATTTTCCTGGCATGTGTGCACTACCAAATAACTTCGTTCCACCAAGTTTCATCATTTGCAGAGCATCTATGTGAGGGCCACAAGCTCATCTAGTTTCTGGACCAGAATGTTGGTTTTCAAAGCAACCCTATTCATTTCTTTCTCAAACCCTCTCAAACTTTGCTAGTCTCTAGTCCTTCCAACCTAGATCATCCAAGACATCTCCATTGGTTCCATCTCTATCCTATTTTCTCTCCAGAATCCTCTCAAGTTAGCTGGCAGAAGCTGTTGCTGAGGTTACCCATTGCACCAGAGTGTATCTGGTCGATCCAGTGGTATAGAGAGGCTAGGGGGTCGAAGGTCTACACCCTGGACAAGGAACGCCAGACATGCGTGGCCTCCTGATGGCCGCACCCGTGGTGATCACAGTGCTGGCATGCCACAGAGCACGCTCTGCGCGGCACCAGAGACTGACGCGCTCGCCCGAGCCGTCTTTCGTTGCCCCCCCTTGTCCTTGGTGCCGACAGCGTCCCTGGCGAGCGCGTGGCGCCTCCCGAACCATCCTGACCACCGGCGAAGGCCGCCGTCGCTCCCGGCCATGCTCTGCCACGGGCAGAACAGTTGGCTCCGGCCACTGTGGTCGTCCACAAGCTCTTAATGGCTCCGGACCTGTCCGCCGCTCCCATCATTCTACTTTATCCTTGTTGTATCAGATTCTTGTTTATTATATTTTGCAAGCTATTAGGGTAACCAGATAGAAACGTTCCAACCACCTCGAGATCAGCCATGGCAAGGATGACAAGGTCAAAGATGAGGCATGCTGCTGGTATATATGAAACTTGCTCCTTGTTGTTATACTGTCAGTTTTATAAAATATTTGTGTTAATGTGCTAAGTGAAATGTATTGTTGTAATCTGAATAAGCTGGCTTAATTGTGCTTGTGTGTTGTTAGTCATCCTTACCTGAATAACTAGGATTAAATGATAATAAAATCTGATAGCATATATTTCGTTGTTTGTCCATGCATTTACACAATTCACCTAATAGTTATGTTTCCTTTATCATGCAAAGAAGCGCCTCTCTCCGAGTACGAGAAGGTTAGGGCTAGAAATATGATGAGGAACAATTGATATTCTAGTCCCTTGGCATCGGTGCAATAGCATCAATGTTTAGGAAAACAAATGATGTTCAAGAAGGTAGTGGAATTATAAATGATGACTCAGAGTACAATCCTAAGGAGGATGAAGTTATTGATGGAGAGAAAGTGGACGATGTTGTAGTGGAGAAGACTGTTAAGGTGCAAACTCTGTCTTGTTTGGATGGTTTGGAGTACTTGTATGCTTTGTGTTCCTTGTGCTCACACATTTGTCTTGTGATCTAATGCTTTTTTCTGTGCTATTTATACGAGGCACTTAAGGAACCTAGGAGGAAGAAGCCAGCTGTTAAGAAGATAGACAAGAAGAGGAAGAGCTCAGAAACATCTGTTGCAATGCCTCCAAAAGGGTGATGGTTGTATCTCCAGGACAATCAAAGAGGATCCCGGAACCTAATGAACCTTCCCATGTTAGAGTCACAAGTAAGAAAGCAAAGATGGCAGCTATGATGGCCCATTAGGAAAGTCCGCTGCACATGAACTACAAGAGCTCGCTCCAAATGGGTGATGAGTTTTCACCCATGGATGAAGGAAGCACTCTCCGCATGGATGAAAGAGGCACTAATTGCCTAGATGAACGAGGAACTATCTGCATAGATGAAGGAGGTACTGTCCCATGGACCTCAACCCTATTGCACCTTCTATGGATAGAAATTTTGTCATCACTGAAGAAGAATAGCAACTTGTGTTTCGAACAGGCAAGTTCACCTTTACAATGATCTTCTTCTAGTGCATTTTCTAAATGTAAGCAATCATGTGTGCGTACCTGTTTGGCAGAACCATTCCTGCATTTGTCGATTTCTCTTCTAATTTATGAGGGCAATTTCATTTTCAGATACAACTGCCATGGTCAAGCATGGAAATAGAAAGGGTGCGGGGCTGGAGAAGATTACCAAGACATTGGGTACCAAGGTAGCAATCGAAATTGCCGAAGGGATGAATCGTCCTGTGTAGCCTTCGCAGGCTACAAAGCTTGCTTCAAAGTGTGGACTCATTGCAAGAACCCACATTCCGGTTCTTCCTCGCTTTAAGGAATACAAGAAAAACACTACTCTAGTGAAGAACTACATTGGAAAAGTTGTTGTAAGCTACTTGTTTCCTAGATGAATGTGCTTTGTTTTTTCTGTTACACCTTCATATGATCACTAATCTTGTCCTCGCCTTGTTTGCATTCTTGGTAGGCCAATTTTGAGATGAACACTGACTCAGAGATCATTCGCAGCGCGTGCAAAGATATCCTCCAGAAAGTATCAAAGAACAGACGCCACCGGATCAAGTAAAAATATTTTGGCCCCATAGCAGCTAACAAAGTCAGCATCAAGCATTCGATGCCAGATATGTCATATGGTGAATGGCAAGCACTGGTGAAGATGTGGTCTACCCCAAGACACAATGTTTGTATCAAGATGTCGTCTTATTTATTCTTGTTCTGATGTATATCTATGGCATCTTGCTCTGAGATCCTGTTGTAGTTGTTTTTTTATCTTTTTCACATGATAGGCTAGTGCTAGACCACCTTGACAATCAGTTCTTTGTAGGAAACCTGTGTGTCGAACAAGAGGAATCGAGATAAAGTCTTGTTCCAACAGAAAACTAGTTCGAGGCACTACATACCACACATTTTCGCCACTGCAAGTAACTTACATCTGGATAGCTTACCGTTTGATTCCTGTTGAATAACATTTTTTATTCTCGTTGAATAACATTTGTATTCTTGTTGAAAAACATTTCAGAAACAAGAACATAAGGGTGAAGAGTTGTCCGCGATTGACTTGTTCAAAGCCACCCACAACAGCAAGAAGTTCGTGTTTTCGGAGCCACTTAAGAATGCTATAGTAAGTTACTCCTCCTGCTACAGCCTAATGTTTCCTATGTTCAATGCTGATGTTGCTGCTGTATGTTCAACTGTTGTGCTCATTTTCTTTTGCTGGATCCTTTAGTTTGGCTTGGTTTGCTGTATTTTTTTACGATCACTTGCCATAATGAAAATTGATCTGAATGTATATGAAAATCGATGTAGCTATTTACTGATATTTATCATGATCATTCCTGATGGTATTTGTTGTAGCTATTTGTCATATTTGTTGTAGCTAGCATATGCAAATTAATCTGAATGTATAAAAGGGTGATTATCTTGCCAAGTTACTACTACTCATCATTTTCTTCTGTTTGGGTTTCGGTTTCTCATTGTGAAATTGTAAACTTGACATATTCTGCTACTAATGTGCAATCCTCCATATGCCAGTTTGAGATGGAGAAAAGGAAGGATGCGTCGTTACCCGAAGGTTAAGAGCCAAAGTCTGCCACTGAGATTGTTGAAGAAGTGCTTAAGGAGGAAGGCGGGCAAAGTACATTCCTGACAGATGTTGGGCTCCAACCATTTAAGGACAAGACCAGCAGAGCAAGTGCTGGTGTGTCTGCTCATGTGTATGTCCTCGAGGAGAAGCTGGAGAGGTCTGAACTACAAAATGAAGCGGTGTGAGAAGAAATGTTGGCACTCAAGAGGAAGTCGGAAGAAGCTGAAGCTGCTCGAGAGAAGGAATACGAGGAGCTGCGCAAGAAGAGTCAAGAACAGGATGAGAAGTTAGCGCACTTGATGGCTCTCTTTGGAACTAAAGCTATTTGATGTGTTGTGGATCTCTTTGAAGTATTTTGGCTTGGTTATGGTAGCACTTGATGTGCTATGAAACTTGATGGGCACTCTTAGTTATGTCTCTCTTACGATGTGTTTGGTTCATGTCAATGGATAGAACGTAGAGGGTTCGTCCCGTTCTTAGAGGTCATTTTCCTGTTTGGTTAGGTGGGGGTATCGGAACCCACTCGTTCCTTTGAATGGCATGTTCCTTCTAGATTCGGAACGCGCTAGTACCTCTAAATCAGTGGAACGACACGGAACGACTCGCATCTCTCACATTTTCCCTGACGCTGCCCCCTCTCTTCGCCAAGGTCCAGCCACAGTCACCCATGCCCGCTCCGCCCTGGTTACGTCCTCCCACCACCAGCCAGCCAGCCATTCCGGCTTTGGCCGTGAGAGCCAGCACCGTTGCGACGACCTGGCCACCTCCACCTTCTTGTGTGTCGTTCCATTGCGATTCAGACACTCCGGCCTCGATCCAGTCAGCCCTCAGGTGCTGATCCACCTCCGGCCCCCAATCTAGCCAGCCCTCAGGTGCTGCTCCACCTCCGGCCACTGATCTAGCCAGCCCTCCGACCGTCCCCTCACCAACGGCTGCACGCAGGGACCAACGACTGGCTGCAACACGAACAACGGCAACCGCGAAGGCACGTTCCTACAGGCGGTAGGTTGATTCCTGGTGGAGCTCCTCGGCAGCAGTACCTTGTGGCGGCGGTAGTCGTGGATGAGTAGAGCAGCAGCTGCGGAGCAGCAACTAGAGCAGAAGAGACTGGGCAAGAAGCGGCTAGCAGGCAGCGGAGCAGCAGCATCGGCTAGCAGAGAGACGAACTTCCTTAAGTATAGGAATTGCTTGTGCATACGATTGGATTGTTGGTTAATGATTGCTACAACAGAGACCTTCATTAGTACAGCAGCAGCTAGTCTTTCATTATTTCTGCTTGGTCAGTATGTTGGATTGTTTGTTAATGATTTTTTACCTATATATGTAACTTGTTAAATACAAAATAGTGTGAATTTATGTTTGATATATGCTTGAATGTATTTATAAATTGTTCGTGTTGCAAAAAAATTCAAATGTTTTCTCGGTATTTGAATACTCTGTTCCTGAAAATACAAAGTGTTCAAATTATTCAGATTGTTGCTAAAAACCACTCCATTCGACCTGTGGAACCAAAACACCAGAACTTAACCATTCCATTCCGTCTAATACCCATAACAAAACAGACGAATGGAACCAACCCATTCATGTGAAACGGAATCATGACATTCCATTTCACTTGGTTCTTGAACCAAACACACCCTAGCACTTGATGTGTTGTGCACAGTTTGAGCATTTTGGTTGTGAAACTTGATGCTAAGTTATCATGCTAAGCTATTCTAAGTTGTAATGGTAAGTTATGATCTGTGTTTGTGATCATTTTGATTGGTTTTGGTTGAACATATTACACTACTGGAATCAGGGACTTTGCCATCTGCCAGCTCTTTGCCGTCTGCTGGCAGACGGCAAAGAGGTTGTTTGCCGTCTGCTTTGGGAAAGCAGACGGCAAAGATCTGGCTGATGGCAAAGACACTGTTTGCCATCAGCCAGCTCTTTGCCGCCTGCTAGCGGACAGCAAAGTTTATTTGCCGTCCGCTAGCAGACGGCAAAGTGGTGGGGTGGGGCCCAGTGGAGGCCAGTTAACTGCAAAGAAGAAGAGGAGGAGGAGAAGAAAAAATAAGAAGAAGAAGAAGAAGAAGAAGAAGAAGAGGAGGAGGAGGAGAGGAGGAGAAGAAGAAGAGGAAAAAGGAAAGGAAGAAGAAAAGAAGAGGAGGAGGAGAAGGAAAAAGAAGAAGAAGAAGAAGAAGAAGAAGAAGAAAAAAAAAAGAGGAGAGGAGGAGAAGAAGAAGAAGAGGAAAAAGGAAAAAGGAAGAAGAAGAAGAAGAAGAAGAAGAAGGAAAAAAGGAAGAAAAGGAAGAAAAGGAAGAAGAGGAAGAAGAAGAAAAGGAAAAAGAGGAAAAAAAGACCCCGACACCCGGACCCCGACCCCGACACGACACCCCGACCCTGACATGACACCCCGACCCCGAAGCATATATAGACGATGATGATGCATTTATTAATGATGACGATGAAGATTAATATTATAGTTCATGCCAGGTATTCAATTATTATTATGTAAATATATATTATTAATTAGTTCATGTTAGGTATTCAATTTTTTACTATGTTCATGATGATGATACACTTAAATTATATACATATTATTCATGTCAGGTATTCATTCTTTAACCTAGGATAGCTCAAAAATGACCTATACTTAGCATTTATTCCTCCAAAATGAATTTATATGCTTAGCTAGCTCAAAAATTACATAAGAACCTTAATTAGCTCCAAAATGACCTATTTAACCTAGGATAGCTCTAAAATGACCTATACTTAGCATTTATTCCTCCAAAATGACTTAATATGCTTAGGTAGCTCAAAAATGACATAATAACCTTAATTAGTTCCAAAATGACCTATTTAACCTAGGATAGCTCTAAAATGACCTATACTTAGCATTTATTCCTCCAAAATGAATTTATATGCTTAGCTAGCTCAAAAATGACATAATAACCTTAATTAGCTCAAAAATGACCTATTTAACATATGATAACTCTAAAATGACCTATACTTAGCATTTATTCCTCCAAAATGAATTTATATGCTTAGCTAGCTAAAAAATGGACCTATTTAACCTTGGATAGCTCTAAAATGACCTATTTAACCTAGGATAGCTCTAAAATGACCTATACTTAGCATTTATTCCTCCAAAATGACTTAATATGCTTAGCTAGCTCAAAAATGACATAATATGCTTAAGAAATGACCTATTTAGCTCCAAAATGACTTAATATGCTTAATTAGCTCAAAAATGGCATAATTACTTATGTTAGCACAAAAATGACCTATACTTAGCTTTTTTTAGTTCATTTATGATATACTTAGCATATTTAGGTCAAAAATGGCCTATTTACCTAGGTTAGCTCTAAAATGACACAAGTAAGCAATAAGAAGAAGAACAAGAAGAGGAGAAAAATTCTAGTCTTCTTCTTCTTCTTCTTCTTCTAGTCTTCTTCTTCTAACTTTCTTCTTTCTCATTTTGCAGATTTGATTCACTTCACGGAAGCTTGCCTTCATGGAGTCCTTGTCCTTCCATTTTGTTTTGATTTTGTAGGATCAACAATGTGACACTTGCATATGTATGTATAGATGAATGAAACTTGCATATGTATGGATGAGACTTGCATATGTTTTGATTTGGTATGTGTTGGATGATCATATCCATATGGCTTGCATATTATTTGCATATGTGTTGTTTATTATGTGGTGGATGAGACATATTATGTGGTGGATAAGACATAATGTTTTGCCTTATTATGTGATTCTGAATATGAATATGTCGTGAAAATGAATATATGTATATATGTGTGTGTTTGAATTTCTGTGAAAATGAATTGATATAAGAAAAAACAGAAAAAACAGTAGCTATATAGCCACTTTGCCGTCTGCTAGCAGACGGCAAAGAGATTTGCCGTCTGTTAGCAGACGGCAAAGTGGGCACGTGGCAGCAGCCTGTGCAACCTGGGCTGGCCTATTTGGCCTCTTTGCCGTCTGCTGGCAGACGGCAAAGAGCCTGCGTTGGCCCAGCTGACGCATGACGTCAGCTGACGTCAGCTGCAGCTCTTTGCCGTCTGCTGGCAGACGGCAAAGAGCGCCGTTAGCCCCCTAATGGGGCTGACACCTTTTGTCTTCCGTCCAGGTGCTTTGCCGTCTGCCAGCAGACGGCAAAGAGCTTTGCTTCTTTGCCGTCTGCCAGCAGACGGCAAAGAGGCCTTTGCCATCTGCCAGCAGACGGCAAAGAGGCCTTTGCCGGCAGCCGTTCAGCCAGAGTGTTGGCCGTCTGCTGGCAGACGGCAAAGGCTTTGCCGTCCGCAAAGTTTGCCTTTGCTGTCTGCTACGGCAGACGGCAAAGCAGCTGATTCCTGTAGTGTTATCTGGTTTTGATCGATTATGTGGTTTTGGTCTTTGTGAACATAAGATGTTTTGGGCTCTAAAAAGACCATTGTTCAAATTAGATAAATGGACCGCAAAAAGGCCGAGGCCCAAACCAAAATTAGACTGTAAAAAGGCCGAGGACACAAAAACCTGGACTATAAAAAAAGTAATAGAGAGTAAAAGGCTGCCTCCCCGAAAATAAAAGGCTGACATATTGGGCTAGATCCATGTAGCTAACAAAATTAACAGGGAAAATAATGTCAGAAAACCCGGGGGAAATAACTTGAAATATCCTAAATTAGTGTGCTCGGCCCATATAAAAGACAGAACTGGACTGGGCTGATTCTAATCTATGACCAACTAATTTGGTCATAATTATGCCACGTCAGCACGACCACGTCAGATGTGACGTGGTCTTGGCAAACAGATAGTAACCAAAACAATTGGTCATAGAGTTTACGACCTTTTATTTTGGTTGTAGCATTTCAAAAAAAAGGTCATTAAATTTCATTTATGACGCCCAACTTTTGACCAACTATGCTTGGTCACATAAAGGTCATAAATGAACAACAACGACCATCCAGGGACCAATTTGGAGGGTCACAAGATAGCATATTTCTTGTAGTGTATTGTACATGCCTAACATGGTGCGCTGCTCAAGATGTCAGTCTTGTACAAAACACAGAAAAATGATTACATTTGGTTTTGTTGTTATTTTTCTTTTAATTGTAAAAAGGCATGGTTTTTTGAGAATCCATCTGTCCGGGGTAATGACGCAGCAGAAATGTGGTAAAATCATTGTTTTGACACTTTGGAGTATCTTTACCATAAAATGAACCCTATTTGAAATAATAGCATGATTTGCTCCTTTTACAACTTCCGGCCTTATGTTGTTGTCGTTGTCTTCTCATAGCCCCAATACTGGTGTGTGTGTGTGTGTGTGCTTGCACCCAGCGCACCATCGTAAACGCACCTTGCTTCGACGCTTCACTTGTCAAGGGCATGTTTAGCGCCAACCCTTAAAACGGACACAGTAACTCTCCACGGACTGAGTCGCATTCATTTTAGAAGCAAAGAAAGCAACAATCCAAAGAGATGTCATGAAGGTATATATAGTAGTTTGTGAAAGATTTTCCCACTTAAGACCCTTCTCTTCTCTCAAAAAAATTTAGTTCTAAAATGAATGTAATATGTTTACAAATTCACAAGCAAATTATAATTTACAATAGTAGCATCTGAGTATGATTGTACCCAATACAGATTGCCTAAAATGACTATACCTTCGAAGACATATCTATAGATGCGACATCTACAGGTTTCTAACCAACGATATATTTAAAGGTAATCGATAGAACAGAAAGTGCACAATCAACCTTCGAATCTTCTAATGCACCACTAATCGATGGTTTCCGTTGCATTTCTATGTAGTTCACCTTAAATAAAATGACATGACCTCCTTGACATTTCGATGACATTGTGCAAAAAAAATTGACATATCTTTACTACATGAAGTGAGGTATGTAATCTAGAGGCAACATAGCCAAAAATATAGAACATGTCCGATAACATAATGAACATTAATTTTCAATAAAAAAGTTGTGGCTAGTGCTTGCATCATAACTTGAAGAATTTAAGTTATTGTTCAACACATAGTTGGGAAAGCTAGCCACACATTTTTTTATAAGTCTAAAGGCTAGTGCAACACCATTCAAATAGTTCAACTCAACTCTTCAACCTTAACAGGTTTCTATAAGCATTATCTATACAAAATCTAAAGGTAATAAGTTTCATCATTGGTCTAGTGGCTAGTGCAACAACGTTAGAATAGTTCAACTTAGCTCAAATTCCTAAATAGATTTACAATTAGCAGCTAACACTACAATAATCTAGTGACATTAGTTGGCATTGTTTCAATTTATCGGTGGCATTAAACTGACAGTAGCATTAATTAGTTAAAACTGGCAGCACTTTAGTAGTGACATTGCTTCATTTTGCTGGTGACATCAGATTAACAACAATGAAACAGTGGCAACAATAGCATGGGAGCCCATGGGGACAATGTGCGCAGTACCGACGTATCTCCACTGAGGCATAAAGTGGTGAAGAAGAGATGGTTGCCCAGAGCAACAAGCATACAAACAACATATCTCGATTACATCTCATTTTTGTTCAATTTAGCCACATTTTTCTATGTCAAGATAACAAACCTAGACCTGGCCGTTCTCTATTGCATTGCCCCCTCCCCATCTTTATTTCCTTTTTCAAACAAGAGACTCATTACTTAGGTACTGTTTCCCCCCTTTATTGCCCTTCTCAACCAAGATACATGTTCGAAGTCCGGTCTCTAATAATTTTCCCCTTTTATTTCCTTATTCAGCCAAGACATTGATTACACTGCATGAAGTAGGATTTCCTTTAATAGTATAAATTCTGGTTTTCCTGTGTATGACCAGTCAAGGCTAGCAATGTGGGGAATTAGGAAGGTGGAAAAAGATCCGCATGCAACGACGTGCGCAGATTAGAAAATAGAACAAGGTTGGTTCGAAAAGATGTACTATTGTACCCGAGGTTTGGCGGGAAGTGGTTTCGCTCGTGGTCCTCGTCCTCAGCTCACACTACGGCAGCGAGCAAGTGGATGAAGGCCATCCCGTGCCAAAGCTAGGCTTGAGAGGACGTCACGATCATCAACATGCCATTAGTGTGTGTCCTCAGTCGTCTAGAACGAGCACATTAAGGGCACCTCCTCCCCTTCCCTGGTGGATGGGATCTGGCCAGATTAGTGACCACTGCTACTTCTTGAGCTTACGTTGGTTTTCCCTTGAAGAGGAAAGGGTGATGCAGCAAAGTAGATAAGTATTTCCCTCAGTTGTTCAGAACCAAGGTATCAATCCAGTAGGAGGTACAAGCAAGTCCCCAATCTTTGCACCTGCACAAACAATCAAACACTTGCACCCAATGCTATAAAGGGGTTGTCAATCCCTTCACGGTTACTTGCAAGGATGAGACCTGATAGAGATAGATATAAAAGATTACTAAAACGGAAAGTAAAACAAAAGTAAAAAAGATTGCAGCAAAGTATATTTGGTATTTTTGGTTTATAGATCTGAAAATATAATATGGAAAATAGACCCGGGGGCCATAGGTTTCACTAGAGGCTTCTCTCTCGAAGGAAAATAATACGGTGGGTGAACAAATTACTGTCGAGCAATTGATAGAAAAGTGCATAGTTATGACGATATCCAAGGCAATGATTATGCATATAGGCATCACGTCCGTGTCAAGTAGACCGAAACGATTCTGCATCTACTATTATTACTCCACACATCGACCAACTCCTGCCTGCATCTAGAGTATTAAGTTCATGAAGAACAGAGTAATGCATTAAGTAAGATGACATGATGTAGAGGGATAAACTCAAGCAATATGATGAAAACCCCATCTTTTTACCCTTGATGGCAACAATACAAATACGTGCCTCGCTACCCCTACTTTCTCACTGGGTAAGGACACCGCAAGATTGAACCCAAAACTAAGCACTTCTCCCATTGCAAGAATTACCAATCTAGTTGGCCAAACCAAACCAATAACTCGAAGAGATTTGCAAAGATATGAAATCATGCATATAAGAATTCAGAGAAGATTCAAATAATATTCATAGATAATCTGATCATAAACCCACAATTCATCGGATCTTGACAAACACACCGCAAAAGAGTATTACATCGGATAGATCTCCATGAAGATCATGAAGAACATGGTATTGAAGAACATAGAGAGAGAAGAAGCCATCTAGCTACTAGCTATGGACCCGAAGGTCTGAGGTGAACTACTCATGCATCATCGGAGGGGCAATGGAGTTGATGTAGATGCCCTCCGTGATCGAATCCCCCTCCGGTAGATTACCGGAAAAGGCCCCAAGATGGGATCTCACGGGAACAGAGGCTTCCAGCGGCGGAAAAGTATTATCGTGGCTCTTTTTGGTATTGGGGGAATATTTGGGAATTTATAGGCCAAAGATTAGGGTTAGGAGGCCTGCTGGGGGGGCACAAGCCAGGGGGCGCCCCCCACCCTAGGGCGCGCCCTGCAGGCTTGTGATCTCCCGGCAGGTGTCCTGCCTTCATCTCCATGTCTGGTAGGTTTCTTCTGGTCCAAGAAAAATCATCGCGAAGATTTTATTCCGTTTGGACTCCGTTTGATATTCCTTATCTGCAATACTCAAAAACAAGGAAAAAACAAAAACTGGCACTGGGCTCTTGGTTAATAGGTTAGTCCCAAAAATAATATAAAATAGCATATTAATGCATATAAAACATCCAAAACAGATAATATAATAGCATGGAACAATCAAAAATTATAGATACGTTGGAGACGTATCACCACCAGTGAGGAGGGAGAGAGAGAGAGGCCACTATTGCCTTTTTTGATCTGGAAAGGGTGAGTGAGTGAAGCAAGTAGGCAACCTTGTAAAAAAAAAGTCTGGCGAGCTCATAGAAGAGAGATCACGCAGAAAAAAAGAAAGAACACACGAACCTTAGACAGGCGGCAAAAAAGGCGACGGAGAAACTCAGCGAACCCCATCCATTCTAGCGAAGCAAAGATGAAGGATAAAGAAGAAGACAATATGCTTTGTTCGACACGAGAATGTATGAGGAGGTGCGGTGTGAAGAAAAGGACACGGAAAAGCAACCAATATTGTACCCATCCACCCGAAATCAAACCCTTACAAGCGCTGACAGGCGGACCGCAAGGATAACACCGGTTTGGCACGAAGTGAGAGGGTGCTAATAGCCAAGCAGACGATGCGGTTTCACCAAGCATGGGAAACGCCAACAACCTCAACCAATGGGAAACCCGTCCAAGCCGTAGAACCTACACATTGGCAAGAAGATCCGGACGACGGGTCGGCGCCAAAAACGACCGGGTGAACCAGAAAATAGTAGGGCAGCCGACGGTACACGTAAATTCCCACGGCAGACCGCCGGGTAGGAAAAAGGCAGAAGCAAACACGAACCAACAGGATAGTCGTTTGTTCTCCCTTCTCAAGCCATGCCCCAGAGGCTAAACATCAAAACACACACAATAGGAACTGGACGGACGGCCACACACGCCATGTCTAAGAAAGAAAAAAGACTCACAAACGTAACACCATGGCCATCGAGCAAAATTTTGAGCACACCCCCTGAGGAACAGAGCTGAACCATCACAACCGTCCAACCAACACATGCAAATTCTTTTTTTTTGAAAGATCCAGCAAATCGCTGGCATTCCATTCATAAGTAGGAAGCAATGGGAAAACAAAAATGGGGTGAAGGTCCTAAGACCAGTTTTTTAGAGTACAACCATGTTGGCCTGGCCTTTGCCAACCCCAACAGCTAAAAAGAAAAATGCCTACTCCTCACGGCGGATCCCAGTAGGGGCTCTATAGACATGTTGCACCCGCCTGGCGCCAAACATCGATGGAATTCTCGATGGCCTTCATGATATCTTCTACAGAAGGCATCTTCCCTCTGAATACACATCTGTTTCTCTCCTTCCATATCTCCCAGCATGACAAGAGCATGGTGGTCTTGTTTGCTACTTGTTCCTGAGGTTGTGTGTCATTCACCATCTTCTGCATTATCTCCAGAGTTGTTTCATGTGTTCCTTGGTTGGTCGGCGAGAGCTGCTGACATCCTCTCTTTCTGCCCACCCTCGTCCATACCTCTCTAGAGATAGGGCAATCCCAGAGTAAGTGTTGCGCCATCTCCAAATTTCGTACGCGGAGAGGACAGAAATAATTGTTTGGCCAGCCTCGCTTTTGCAGACGGGCGTTTGTCCAAAGGCGGCCTTGCAGTAGGAGCCAAGCGAATATCTTGATGCTACCAGGAACTTTGGACTTCCAGATTAGCTCCTCCCAGTTAGTTTTTACTCTACCTTGGAACTGAGCATTGTAAGCTGAGCTAGCAGTGTACTTTCCTTTTGCCTCAAGTTTCCAGCAGATTTGATCTCTGCTAATCTCAATGAACTCTGTGGTCGTGACAGATATCCTATGGTGGAGGAGTATGAACTCTGGTAATAGAGGCAGTGTATCCCCATGTCTCAAATCCGTCAGCCAATTTTCATCTCGTATAGCATCAAATATCGTCTTGTTCTTGCGCTTAGAGTTCTTGTGGAGCAGTGGAAAATCTGCCGCGAGCGTGGGGTGCCCGCACCATGAAGAGTTCCAGAAGTGTGCGGTGGTACCATCCCCGATCGTGACTGCAGTTGCAGCCGCGAAGAGAGCCCTATCGTCGTTGCTGCATGGTGGTGGCGTGCTGACCCAGGGGTGTCCTAGATCCGTCCAGACAATCCAAAGCGAGCGAAGTCTAAGTGCGTGGCTGAAACGCTCAAGGTTGAGGATGCCAAGCCCCCCTTGCGACGTTATTGAGCAGACCGTTGGCCAGTTCACCTTGCAGCTGCCCCCGGTGATCTCCTCATCCTATTTCCAGAGGAACCTGCGTCTAAATTTGTCTATTTCTTTGAGTAATTTCTTAGGCACCTGGAGAACAGATAATGCAAAGGTAGGCATGGTGCTGAGCGTGCATTTGACTAGGATTCTCCTACTTGCAATTCGTAGTAGCCTCCCTTTCCAACCCACAAGTCTTGCCTTGATCCTATCTATGATGAATTGTAGGTTTGCTAATCGCAGCCTACTGAGAGTGAGTGGGAGCCCAAAATAAGACGTTGGAAATTGACCTAGGCTACCTCCGAAATTTGCTAAGACCTCCACAAGGTCTAGGTCTTCGCATCTAATAGTTAGCGCCGTAGATTTAGCTAGGTTGTTGCGCAGGCCCGTAGCTGCGCCAAACTCATGCAGAATGTGCATTATTGCATCAATCTCTTCCTTGAAGGGATTCGCGAAGATGACGGCGTCATCGGCGTAAAGGCTAATGTGAAGTTTCAGATCTTTTCCTAGGAGCGATGCAATGATGTTTTCCCTTGCCGTTGCCTGAAGCAAATGGTGAAGCGGGTCGATCACCAAGATGAACAGGAAGGGCGACAGAGGGTTGCGCTGACGAAGGCCTCGGCGGTGCTGAATCCGTTGGCCAGGGACTCCGTTGAGGAGGAAGGACGAGGATGATGTTGATAGTAGCAGCGCGATGCAATCCCGCCAACGTGCACGAAATCCTAATTGTTGTAGTAGCTCTAAGATGTACTCCCAAGACACGTTATAGACTGCCTTGGAGATGTCTAGCTTAAGCAGGAGGGCCGGGGTTTTTCGCCTATGCAGGGCCTTGACGGAGTTTTGGACATAGAGGAATCTCTCGTGGATGCATTTTTTCTGCAGGAAAGCCGACTGAGCCGGAGAGATTAGTGTGTCTATGACACCTGCAAGCCGCATGGAGAGCACTTTGGAGATCAATTTGGCGATGGAATGGATGAGACTAATCGGCTTGAAGTCTCTAATGGATGTCGCCCCATCTTTCTTGGGAAGCAAGGCGACTATTGCAGTGTTTAGTGCCCCAAAATTTCTTCCAGAGATGTTGTAGAATTGGCTGAATGCTGCCATGACATTGACTTTTATGATGGACTAGCAAGCTCGGAATAAAATGCCGGAGAAACCGTCCGGCCCAGGTGATTGTTCCGCTGGTGAAGCCTTAATCGCTCGTCATACCTCTTCCTCCGTGAAGGGGTTTTCCAGACCTCCACCATGTAGACTAGGTAAACCTATTGCGGCCCAATGGATGGTGGCGTCGCGCTGCGCGGTCGTGCCAAGTAGGGTGGCGAAGTGTTCATGTATCACCTTCTCCTTGTCCTCCTATGATGTAACAACTCCAGTTGGCCCGTACAAACTGTGTATGAAGGCTTTTCGTCACCTAGAGTAAATTTTAGCTTGTAAGAAAGCGTCTGGCGCGTCCCCCGCCCGCAGCCAAGTGATCCTGGAGGCTTGACGTTTTCGGGCACGGTCCACAGCAGCAAGGCATAAATGCGCAGCTTGAGTAATTTTCAAAGATGGAACTCGGCATCAGATAGTGCTCTATTTTCTTGGGCAATATCTAGACACAGGACAACTTCGGTGGCCAAGTGTAGTTGAAGTTTTGCGCCGCCAAATAGGGATTTGCTCCAAATCCTAAGATCCCTAGCAACACAGCCCATCTTAATATTTTGCCTTGCGAAGGCACATCGTGTCGGGGTTGGGCGTTTCTAGGCATTTGCAACTATTTCGTGGAAGTGTGTGAATTGGGGACAGAACGATTCAAATCTAAATTTCGCCGGACGTCTCGGTGCTGTCGCCGCAGCGAGGAGCAGTGGACAGTGGTTCGAACATCAAGTGGATGCAGCATGCAGCAGGTATGACGGGAAAAGTCCTCCCAAGCCAAGGTGCAGAAGAATTTGTCTATACTTGGTAAGGTTGGGGCGGGTCGCTCGTTACTCAAGGTAAAATGATGGTTTTTGCACTTTATTTCTCTAAGGCCCCCTACATCAATCGCCGCTCTGAATTTGCCTATAATTCTACTATGGATGATGCATATACTTTTATCTCTCGCCTCATAGATGATGTTAAAATCTCCGTTGATGAGCCAGGCTTCGCCTAATGGTGGTGCTACCCTGGCGACCTCAGCAAGGAAATCGTCTTTCCTTGCCTCATCCGCAGGACCGTACACGGAAGTTAGCCAGTAACAGCTGGGTGAACAAACTACGGTGAGTTTGGCCGTTATGGAGAACTGCCCGATGGCGTGCGATTGAACCGATACTATACTTGAGTTCCAGAAAATGGTAGCTCTCCCGCGTGTTCCAATTGCTGGGAGCACAACACAATCGTCTAGTCTGTTGCCACCCACCTCCCTAGCTAAAGTAGTTGATCAGCTTTCGATCTTGGTCTCTTGAAGGCACAAGATGGGGAGGTTGTGAGAAATAGACGCGTCTCGGATAACCGGTCGCCTTGTCGGCATTTTTAAACCTCTAACATTCCAGCTCATGATCAGGCAGTTGGCGTCAATCATGGGTAAAACAATTGTAAGCACATGATGCTAAGTAAGATGGAGCGCGACGAGGGGGTTTGCCGATGACTAAAAGTAGTTGAAAACAAACACGGGTACACCACATCCTCTACCAGGGGTTGCCGGCGGCCACCAATAGGCCCAAAACCCCATCGGCGAACAACACTGCCTCTAGCCTTACTACAGTTACAGGGGAATGAGCCCCAAACTAATCCTCACTCAATCCAGCGCATTGCTGGTTGTCGACGGCGACTGGAGATACTACAACTAACTAACATAGAGCAGAGGGTCCCTCTCCCGCCTGGCTGTTGACGCCAGCGATTTCCTTGAACGCTCGGGGGTCGAGGTTAGTGAGCTTGGCGATGGCGGCGATGTCTTCGTCGGAGAGCGGCTTGTCAAAACGCCTGACTAGTGCTTCCGGCACCTTTGCCGTCATCTTCTCCTTCGGTCCCAGGATTCCAAGCCCGTGCACCAGGCGCAACGTCGCCCGCTGCGAGATAGGCACCGGGGAAGGGTTGTCGGCTTGCCTTGCGCTCTGCTTGCCCGGCTTTGTGGAAACACGCCTCTTGATGGGGGTCTTGTCTCGCGCAGGTGGCTTCCCGATGATCGATGTGGCTGCCTTTTTGAAGCGGGGCTTCAGTGCAGCGTGGTCCTCCTCGCCTCCCCGTAGCTACAGCTCCGTCACCCTTTGTGTCACCACACCCAGCTACAGAGCATGAGTGTAAGCAACCAGTGGAGTGTGGCGAGCCAATGAGAGTGCCTGCCCCATGTCTAGGGACCCGCCGCTGTTGTCGTCCTCCCCGTCATTGTCGTTGAAGGTGGGTGGTTTATCCAGCTTGGCGGGTATCACCTTGTCAATCTTTGATGCCATGGCTTCAGTGCATGGTGGGGCAGGCAGGGTCTTCTTGGCTCCCTGGAAAAATTCAGCCACCATGTCCAGGGGTTGCGCTAGCAGCGCATCCACTGCCCGATCCTGAGCTAGCTGGCGGGGCGGGGCGAGCACGGAAACACCATTTGAGGACCCCTACTCGACCTGATCCGGCTTGCTGCGGGCCGGCTCTTTGGTCCTCAAGCTTGATTTGCGTGCCGGCACCGCAGCCTAGACGTTTCCTTTGCCGAGTGCGTGCACCGGCTGCTTGCCGTTGCACAGCAGTCTGCCTCGCGGCGCACCCTGACGGTGGCACGAAACAGGCGTGCGGCTATGCTACCTGTCCTGCATGAGGGCGGGGCAGGGCCGCGGGCACCAGTGCGGCCCTTGCCCAGCAGGGTATCCTTCCAAGACCAGCACTGGTACCCCAGGTCGCCTCTGTCGTTGTCGTCGCGCCGGCTCTCCATGGAGGGCATGCCCCGGCAACCCGTAGACGCCACACGGGGCTGCTGGCGCATGGTTGGTGTCGGGTTTATCGCCGGCCTGCCGTCCTCCACGCGTTCCGCCCAGACCCCCGGCTCCACACTAGGATATAGGTGCTCGCCAGGCTCATCGTCATTGGAGGGGATGCCGCTCTACGGCGAGTGGGACGACCGCGGCGTCTAGTCCTCCACCCGGTCGAGGTGGAGCAGCAGGTCGTACTGCATCAGCTCCGGTGGCGGCGCCACAGC
Organism: Elymus sibiricus; assembly: GCA_039707655.1. Classification (NCBI taxonomy): domain Eukaryota; kingdom Viridiplantae; phylum Streptophyta; class Magnoliopsida; order Poales; family Poaceae; genus Elymus; species Elymus sibiricus. Next base: position 163,493,754 of record CM077669.1, read on the forward strand.
GCGGATCGGGGGGAGAAGCCTAGATCGTGCGCTTTGTGGGGATGTGGGCGGTGTCCCAGCACCAGACCCATCAAGCGAAGAGCTTGGTGTCGACAAGCTCGTTGGTTCGGTTGTTCATGTGGTCCACGATCACCATGTCGCCGATGGCCTCCACTGCTCCTTCCACTGTCTAGAGGTACATGGGGAGCTTCTCTATGACGACCCGCACGTGCATCATCCACTTGAGGCAGACAACATGGGCATCCTCCCTCCATGACGTGAGGAGAAACGGCACGCCGTCCACCACCAGCGAGCCCCGCCGCACCGCAACGTCCTTCTGCGCAGGCATGTTGATGTAGATGAAGAACTCCTCAGGGTCGTGGTTGGTGATGCACAGCACGTGCGGCGGGATGTTGAGATCCCGCTCGAGAGCACGGCCGATGGACATTGGGCTCGTCGTGTGCGCCTTGGTGCCCGCTGCCATGACCACGACGGCATGTTGGTTGAGCATGAACACCTGATGCATCGCAGGCATCGAGGCGATGACTTTGTGGCTGTTGCGCAAGCGGCGGGCATGGTTGATGAGGGCCCTGTTGGAGATATGCCCTAGAGGCAATCATGTATGATGATATTTCCTATGTGTTTATGAATAAACATAGTCCTTGGATATTATCAATGATGTGTATTAACAAGTACGTCACTTGTTTGTGAGAATATGCATTGTATGATGACTATCCTAAATGGTCCCTTGTCCAAAGGGATGTGTGGACGCACAGTCAGTTAGACTAGCATATGACATGGTGGATGGTCCAGTCTCACTGACCATGTAGCATTGGATGCTAGCCGGATAATATGGACTCAGAAAGATCTGGGTCGGATTCGACATAGTCGGATCCGAGTTGAGATAAGGTCCGAGTTGGACAGACCCAACTATGAGACGCGGCGATATGTCATCTTTGAGTCTCTAGTATAACATATGTTCTATGTCCTAAGACCTGGGCTGGCACATGTACTCGGGATGGTGACGGACCTGCTTTGGGCTGACCAAACGCTACTCCATAACTGGGTAGTTGTAAAGGTAGGTTTCGGGCTTGTACAAACCCATGCTACGAGACATGGTCAAGTAACATGGGATTTGCCCCTTCGATCAGGAGAGATATACTCTAGGCCGCTCATGTGATCCGACCAAGATAAGCATGGCCATGCGACAAGGATTATCAGATAATCTGATTTGTGGTCGGTATCACTGGAACAAGAAAGAGGTCGGTCTAGCAAAAGGATGACAGACTCGTCTTGAGCCCGACAACATATATCGTGTGGCAAAAGGAACAGATGTATGAAATACAGGTTCACCTAACCAGCTTCATCGGACACTTGGAGTCGGCACACTTTGCTAGAGGCCGCTACCAACTAGTCGAGCCGAATTGATCTAACTCCCGACCAAGTGAACAAGAACCTAAGGGGAGGCCGCTTAAGGGAAGGAACACGTGGGCTTTAGGATCCGTGCGAGGCCCAAGAGTTGAGCCCGCGACGGATGCCTATATATAGTGGAGGTGCGGCACACTTATTCGGTTGATAAATTCGGCGCCGTCATTAGGGCTTGCATGTGTTGCAAATAGCCACCTCCACTCGATGTCGAACTGTGTGATCGGACCTAGCAGTCCGCTGCACGGTATTCATCCTGCACGTGCGGATACCATTAGAGGCGGTGCACTTGCGCCACTCCGGCGAACCTGTACGTGGGATCCGGTAACCGGCTGTTCGAGGGAGATCGGACGAGGAGGAGACGGACCTCGCAAACGCGCTGCCCCTACTCTACTTCCGTTGCATGACACTGCACTAGTGGTAACGATCCGTGATCCATCTCTGTAGCATGTTCTTGGTTGTTCTGTGCGTAGGAAAATTTTAGTTTGCATGCGATGCACCTACGGTAGAACCCAACAGTGGTATCAGAGCCTCTGTTATAGGATGTGGATTCATATCGGATGCATATATGATATGTGGAGGCGGCAGATGAGGTCTGTTGTCGTTTATGAGATCGGCTATGTGCACAGTTGGAGATCAACTACACATGGGGATCGATATGGCTATGTTTTCTGTCAATCGGAATCGATAAGGTCGTGACACAACCTACCCCTACCGGTCGGTTTCTGCCATCGAAGTTAACAGTGAAACGTAAATCCAAATCAGATTCGCGATGATCGATAAGATCGGTCAGATCAGAAAATTCGATCTGTTATTTTTGAAAACGTCATATGCGTAGCGCCTTGTATTTCATACACGATCACTCAAACCGATAGAATGCGATTCTATGCATAACTTTGTTTTGCAGGTTTGATGTGAATAGTATGGATCATATGTATGTGATGCATGTGTGTAATTTAACATGACCTGTGTGTCAGGATTAGTCAGCCGGCAGGAGCCAAAGTGATGTCATTATATTGTATAACGAGTTGCGTGTCGACTTGTGATTCTCTGGAAAATTCATTACTAGTTGTAGTACTTGGAGGACAAAGATCAAGTTCGAGGCTTTGGCGCCCGGTGTGACGAACAAGATGGAGTTCCGCCCTTGTAATCGGAGTCGGAGCCAGCCTGGAAGGACGTCCATGAAGGAGCCATACTATGTCACATATTTATGTTTATATGTGATTGATATTGCTTCTTGTTTCTATGCATGTTAAAATGGTATAAAGATCCCTGGTTAATATCAAGCACGTTGTCATTCCTGATGTTGCACCTTCGCACGTCAAGTACGTCTAGTAGTGGGCTCATAAAATTAAGGCGCTACTAGGTGTCCTTGAACTGGAGGGTTCGTGTCAGACACAGACATGCACTGCATCAGGTTAACTTGACAAGGCTATCAAAACGGTTTTGGGCCTTGTGGCAAAGAAGGTCGAAAGCCGGGGTATAAGATACCTACCCGACTGACAGGAGTCGTATGGAGATACGATTAGCAAGGAGTTGCTTACTGAGTAGGCAGTTGGCTAGCAGTGATGCTAAAGCTCACTAGTCGCTTGCGCTAGTCGGATCCTGAATTACTAAGAGTTTGCGGAGGGATGCCGACTTCAGTGGGAGTAGTTCTGTTTAAGGCTTGAATTACTCTACATACACACCTTGCTTAGTGATTGCGTATTTTCTGTTGTAGATCAATGGCGCCACCTGGTCAACCCAACTTGGCATTGAAACCAATTCTGGAAAAGGATAAACTGAATGGAACAAATTTTAACACCTGGTATAAAAATCTGAGAATGGTTCTCAAGCACGATAAAAAGGAACATGTTCTAGAGGATCCATTTCCAAAGGTACCTGCCGACAATGCTAATGCCACAACCAAAAATGCCTACCAGAAACTCGTTGATGAATCAAACGAGATCAGCTGTCTCATGCTGGCATGTATGGATCCCGATTTGCAACAGCATTTCAAAAACGTTGAGGCTTTCGATATGATCGAGAGTCTCAAGAGCATGTTTCAGGTGCAGGCTAGGACCGAAAGGTTCAACGTCTGGCTATCCTTGACGGATTTTAAGATGAAAGAGGGTGATCCACTGAGCCCGCATGTGATCAAGATGATCGGGTACGTGCAAGCTTTGGATCGGTTAGGATTCCCACTTGGGGACGAGCTGTCCATGGATGCAATTCTGGGTTCTCTTCCACCTAGCTATGGGACGTTCATCTCGAACTATCATATGCACGGCATGGATAAGAAGCTCACTAAATTGCATGGGATGCTCAAGGTGGCAGACCAAGATATTAAGAAGGCCGGAAATGCTTCTTCATGCAAAGGTACACTTGTTACATATGTTATAGAAATTTACCTTACTAACATACCTAGTAGCTCTTGGGTATTTGATACCGGATCAATTGTTTATATTTGCAACTCGATGCAGAGGCTGATAAGAACTAGGCATGTGGCACAAGGGGAGATTGACATCAGGGTCGGCAACAAAGCAAGAGTTGCTGCGTTGGAGGTCGGCACGATGCAACTTTCACACTTAATAGGGTACAATCAAAATACGTAGACAAGATACCACATGAGATGTGGACCAGGAAGAGTCCTAGTTTGTCTTTTCTAAAGATTTGGGGTTGTGAAGCATTTGTCAAGCGACTCATGTCAGACAAGCTTATGCCCAAGTCGGATAAATGCATACTCGTGGGATATCTAAGGGAAACCTTGGGACACAGCTTCTACAACCGAGAAGAGAACAGAGTGTTTGTTGCTCGGGACGGGGTTTTCCTAGAGAAAGAGTTTCGCAGTCGGGAGGCCAGTGGGAGAACGGCGCGACTCGAATAAATTCAAGAACCACTCGGGGACGGCTCGGCTGGTGATGAGATCATACCGGAGTTGGTCAGGGAACACGTAGTGGAGTCAGCACTGGAGCCACAGAGGTCGAAAAGATTGTTGTTAGAAAGCAACGAGCCGGCCATGTATGCGAAAGCGATGGTGAGCCTAGATTCCGAGGCATGGCTCGAGGCCATGAGATCCGAGTTAAACTCCATGGATGATAATCAAGTCTGGGACTTGGTTGATCCGCCACCTGGCGTAGTTGCCATTTGTTGCAAATGGGTCTTTAAGAAGAAAACCGATGCGGATGGAAATGTTCAGATCCACAAAGCTCGTCTTGTCGCTAAAGGTTATGGACAAGTTCAAGGAATTGACTACGACGAGACCTACTCGCCGGTAGTGATGCTAAAGTCGGTGAGGATCATACTAGATATAGCTGCATATTTCGATTACAAGATATGGCAGATGGATGTCAAAACGGATTTCCTTCATGGAAATTTAGAAGAGGATGTATACACGATACAACCTGAAGGTTTTGCTAATCCAAATAACGCTGGTGAGATCCATTTATGGATTGAAGCAAGCAGCTCGGAGTTGGAACTTTTGTTTTGATGAAGTCATCATTGACCTTGGTTTCATCAAGAACGAAGAGGACTATTGTTTATACAAGAAGTCTAGTGGGAGCTCGGTAGTATTTTTGATCCTGTATGTGGATGACATACTGCTGATTGGAAATGATGTTTCGATGCTGAACTCAGTCAAGGAATCATTGAGTGGCAAGTTTTTGATGAAAGACCTTGGAGAAGCAGTGTACATTTTTGGCATCAAGATCTATAGATATAGATCGAGAAGGCTGCTCGACTTAAGCCAGAGCACGTACATAGACAAAGTGTTGAAGCTGTTCAACATGAGTGAGGCTAAGAAAGGGTTCTTGCCCATTTCACATGGTATAAGGCTAAGCAAGACTCAGAGTCCTACGACTTCTGATGAGCGAAACCGGATGAGTAGGATTCCGTATGCTTCGGCAATAGGATCCATCATGTATGCCATGCTATGTACTCGGCTTGATGTTGCCTATGCAATAAGCTTAACAAGCAGATACCAGGCTGACCCAGTGAGAGTCACTGGGCAGTGGTGAAAACTATCCTGAAGTACCTGAAAAGTACTAAAGAGATGTTCCTAGTTTATGGAGGTGAGGAGGAGCTCTGCGTAAAGGGTTACACTGATGCTAGTTTCCAAACCGACAAGGATGATTGTCGATCACAAACTGGATTTGTGTATGTCATGAATGAAGGAGCAGTGTTCTGGACGAGTTCCAAGCAAGATACGGTGGCCGACTCCACAACAGAGGCCGAATACATTGCGGCTTGTCCAGTGATACGTCCATTTTGCATCATGCTTTTATATTGATATTTATTGCATTATGGGCTGTTATTACACATTATGGTACAATACTTATGCATTTTCTCTCTTATTTTACAAGGTTTACATGAAGAGGGAGAATGCCGGCAGCTGGGATTCTGGACTGGAAAAGGAGCAAATATGAGAGACATATTCTGCACAACTCCAAAAGTCCTAAAAAGTTACGGAGAATTATTTTGGAATATATAAAAAATATTGGGCGAAAGAAATACCAGAGGGGACCCACCAAGAGGTCACAAGCCCGGGGGGCGCGCCCTACCCCCCTGGGCACACCCCTGTGGCTTGTGGGCCCCCTGGCAAGCCTCCGGTGCCCATCTTCTGCTATATGGAGGGTTTTGACCTGGAAAAAATCATAAGAGGACTTTCGAGACGAACCGCCGCCGTCTCGAGGCGGAACCTGGGCAAAAGCAATCTAGGGCTCCGGCGGAGCTGTTCTGTCGGGGAAACTTCCCTCCCGGAGGGGGAAATTGAAGCCATCGTCATCACCAACTATCCTCTCATCGAGAGGGGGTCAATCTCCATCAACATCTTCACCAGCACCATCTCCTCTCCGAACCCTAGTTCATCTCTTGTATCCGATCTTTGTCTCAAAACCTCAGATTGGTACCTGTGGGTTGCTAGTAGTGTTGATTACTCCTTGTAGTTAATGCTAGTTGGTTTACTTGGTGGAAGATCATATGTTCAGATCCTTAATGATAATTAATACTCCTTTGATTATGAACATGAATATGCTTTGTGAGTAGTTACGTTTGTTCCTGAGGACATGGGATAAGTCTTGTTATAAGTAATCATGTGAATTTGGTATTCATTTGATATTTTGATGAGATGTATGTTGTCTCTCCTCTAGTGGTGTTATGTGAACGTCGACTACATGACACTTCACCATTATTTGGGCCTAGGGGAAGGCATTGGGAAGTAATAAGTAGATGATGGGTTGCTAGAGTGACAGAAGCTTAAACCCTAGTTTATGTGTTGCTTCGTAAGGGGCTGCTTTGAATCCATATGTTTCATGCTATGGTTAGATTTATCTTAATTCTACTTTCATAGTTGCGGATGCTTGCGAGACAGGTTAAGCATAAGTGGGAGGCTTTTCCAAGTAAGGGCAGCACCCAAGCACCGGTCCACCCACATATCAAATTATCAAAGTAACGAACGTGAATCATGTGAGCATGATGAAAACTAGCTTGACAGAAATTCCCATGTGTCCTCGGGAGCGCTTTGCTTTATATAAGAGTTTTTCCAGGCTTGTCCTTTGCTACAAAAAGGATTGGGCCACCTTTCTACGCCTTTGCTACATTTGTTGCTTGCTTTCCGTTACGAATTATCTTATCACAAAACTATCTGTTACCGATAATTTCAGTGCTTGCAGAGAATACCTTACTGAAATCCGCTTGTCATTTCCTTCTACTCCTCGTTGGGTTCGACACTCTTACTTATCGAAAGGAGTACGATAGATACCCTATACTTGTGGGTCATCAAGACTCTTTTCTGGCACCGTTGCCGGGGAGTGAAGCGCCTTTGGTGAGTGGAATTTGGTAAGGAAAAATTTATATAGTGTGCTGAAATTTACTGTCACTTGCTACTATGGAAAATAATCCTTTGACGGGCTTGTTCGGGGTATCTTCACCTCGACCGGAAGCACAAAGAGTTGCTCCTCAACCTACTGAACCTACTGAAAATATTCATTATGAAATTCCTTCGGGTATGATAGAGAAACTACTAGCTAATCCTTATGCAGGAGATGGAACACTACATCCTGATTTGCATCTAATCTATGTGGATGAAGTTTGTGGATTATTTAAGCTTGCAGGTTTGCCCGAGGATGATGTCAAGAAGATGGTCTTTCCTTTATCTTTGAAGGAGAAGGCATTGACATGGTATAGGCTATGTGATGATATTGGATCATGGAACTACAACCGATTGAAATTGGAATTTCATCAGAAGTTTTATCCTATGCATCTGGTTCATCGTGATCGGAATTATATTTATAATTTTTGGCCTCGTGAAGGATAAAGTATCTCTCAAGCTTGGGGGAGGCTTAGGTCAATGTTATATTCATGCCCCAATCATGAGCTCCCAAGAGAAATTATTATTCAGAATTTTTATGCTCGGCTTTCTCACAATGATCGATCCATGCTCGATACTTCTTGTACTGGTTCCTTTATGAAGAAGGATATTGAATTCAAATGGGACTTATTGGAAAGAATTAAACGCAACTCCGAAGATTGGGAACTCGACAAAGGTAAGGCGTCAGGTATAAACCTTAAGTTTGATTGTGTTAAATCCTTTATAGACACCTATGCTTTTCATGAATTTAGCACTAAATATGGACTTGACTCTGAGATAGTAGCTTCTTTCTGTGAATCTTTTGCTGCTCATGTTGATCTCCCTAAGGAGAAGTGGTTTAAATATCATCCTCCCATTGAAGTGAAAGTAGTTGAACCTATTAAAGTTGAAGAAGAAACTATTATTTATAATGTTGATCATGTTGTTCCTGCTGCTTATATTGAGAAACCACCTTTTCCTGTTAGAATAAAGGAACATGAGCTTCAACTGTGGTTCGTAAGAGTTATACTAGAACACCTACACCCCCTGAACAAATCAAAGTTGAACCTAGTATTGCTATGGTTAAAGATCTCTTGGTTGATAATATTGATGGGCATGTTATTCATTTCTGTGATGAAGCTGCTAGAATTGCTAGACCTGATACTAAAGATAAACATAGACCTATTGTTGGCATGCCTGTTGTTTCTGTTAAAATAGGAGATCATTGTTATCATGGCTTATGTGATGTGGGTGCTAGTGTGAGTGCAATTCCCTTTACCTTATATCAAGAAATCATGAATGATATTGCACCAGCTGAATTAGAGGAAATTGATGTCACCATTAAGCTTGCTAATAGAGATACTATAGCACCTATTGGGATTGTTAGAGATGTTGAAGTTTTCTGTGGGAAAATAAAATATCCTACTGATTTTCTTGTTCTTGGTTCCCCACAAGATGATTTTTGTCCCATTATATTTGGTAGACCTTTCTTGAACACTGTTAATGCGAAGATAGATTGTGAGAAAGAAACTGTTATTGTAAGTTTTGGGGATGTGTCTCATGAGTTTAATTTCTCTAAATTTCGTAGACAACCCCATGATAAAGAATTGCCTAGTAATGATGAAATTATTGGTCTTGCTTCTATTGCTGTGCCTCCTACTGATCCTCTAGAACAATATTTGCTAGACCATGAAAAAGATATGCATACGAATGAAAGGAATGAAATAGATAAGATTTTCTTTGATCAGCACCATATTTTGAAACAAAATTTGCCTGTTGAAATACTTGGGGATCCTCCTCCACCCAAGGGTGATCCCGCGTTTGAGCTTAAGCAATTACCGGATACTCTGAAATACGCTTATCTTGATGAAAAGGAGATATATCCTGTTATTATTAGTGCTAACCTTTCAGAGAATGAAGAAAAGAGATTATTGAAAACTCTGAGGAAGCACCGTGCTGCTATTGGATATACTCTTGATGATCTTAAGGGCATTAGTCCCACTCTATGTCAGCATAAAATTAATATGGAGCCTGATGCTAAACCAGTTGTTGATCACCAACGACAGTTAAATCCTAAAATGAAAGAAGTGGTAAGAAATGAAATATTAAAGCTTCTGGAGGCAGGTATAATTTATTCTATTGCTGATAGTAGATGGGTTAGTCCCGTTCATTGTGTCCCTAAGAAGGGAGGTATTACCGTTGTTCCTAATGATAAAAATGAATTGATCCCGCAAAGAATTGTCACAGGTTATAGAATGGTAATTGATTTCAGGAAATTAAACAAAGCTACTAGAAAAGATCATTACCCTCTACCTTTTATTGATCAAATGCTAGAAAGACTATCCAAACACACACACTTCTGCTTTCTAGATGGTTATTCTGGTTTCTCTCAAATACCTGTGTCAAAAGAGGATCAACAAAAGACCACTTTTACTTGTCCTTTCGGTACCTTTGCTTATAGACGTATGCCTTTTGGTTTATGCAAAGCACTTGCTACCTTTCAAAGATGTATGATGGCTATATTCTCTGACTTTTGTGAAAAGATTGTTGAGGTTTTCATGGATGATTTCTCCGTTTATGGAACTTCTTTTGATAATTGCTTGAGCAACCTTGATCGAGTTTTGCAGAGATGTGAAGAAACTAATCTTGTCTTGAATTGGGAGAAGTGACACTTTATGGTTAATGAGGGCATTGTCTTGGGACACAAAATCTCCGAAAGAGGTATTGAAGTTGATAAAGCTAAAGTTGATGCTATTGAAAAAATGTCGTGTCCTACGGATATCAAAGGTATAAGAAGTTTCCTTGGTCATGCTGGTTTCTATAGGAAGTTTATCAAAGACTTTTCTAATATTTCTAGGCCTCTCACTAATCTTTTGCAAAAAGATGTTCCATTCGTTTTTGATGATGATTGTGTAGAAGCATTTGAAATTCTTAAGAGAGCCTTGATCACTGCACCTGTTGTTCAACCACCTGATTGGAACCTACCCTTTGAAATTATGTGTGATGCTAGTGATTATGTTGTTGGTGTTGTTCTAGGACAAAGAGTTGATAAGAAATTAAATGTTATCCATTATGCTAGTAAAACTCTAGACAGTGCTGAAAGAAACTATGCTACCACTGAAAAGGAATTTTTAGCACTTGTGTTTGCTTGTGATAAGTTCAGACCTTATATTGTTGATTCCAAAGTAACTATTCAAACTGATCATGCTGCTATTAAATATCTTATGGAAAATAAAGATGCTAAACCTAGGCTTATTAGATGGGTTCTTCTGCTCTAAGAATTTGATTTGCATATTATTGATAGAAAGGATGCTGAGAACCCCGTAGCAGACAACTTGTCTAGGTTAGAAAATGTTCTTGATGACCCACTACCTATTGATGATAGCTTTCCTGATGAACAATTAGCTGTCATAAATGCTTCACGTAATGCTCCATGGTATGCTGATTATGCTAATTATATTGTTGCTAAATTTATACCGCCTAGTTTCACATACCAACAAAAGAAAAAGTTCTTCTATGATTTAAGACATTACTTTTGGGATGATCCACACCTTTATAAAGAAGGAGTAGACGGTGTTATTAGACGTTGTGTACCTGAGCATGAACAGGAACAGATCCTACACAAGTGTCATTTCGAGGCCTACGGAGGACACCACGCTGGAGATAGAACTGCACACAAGGTATTACAATCTGGTTTTTATTGGCCTACTCTCTTCAAGGATGCTCGAAAGTTTGTCTTGTCTTGTGATGAATGTCAAAGAATTGGTAATATTAATAGACATCAGGAAATGCCTATGAATTACTCTCTTGTTATTGAACCATTTGATGTTTGGGGTTTTGATTATATGGGACCTTTTCCAAAGTCTAACGGGTATACTCATATTCTAGTTGCTGTTGATTATGTTACTAAGTGGGTAGAAGCTATTCCAACTAGTAGTGCTGATCATAACACTTCTATTAAAATGCTTAAAGAAGTTATTTTCCCTAGATTTGGAGTCCCTAGATATTTAATGACTGATGGTGGTTCACACTTTATTCATGGTGCTTTCCGTAAATTGCTTGCTAAGTATGATGTTAATCATAGAGTTGCATCTCCTTATCATCCTCAGTCTAGTGGTCAAGTAGAATTAAGCAATAGAGAAACTAAATTGATCTTGCAAAAGACAGTTAATAGATCTAGAAAGAATTGGTCCAAGAAACTTGATGATGCATTATGGGCTTATAGAACTGCTTACAAAAACCCTATGTGTATGTCTCCGTATAAAATGGTTTATGGTAAAGCATGTCACTTACCTCTAGAACTAGAACATAAAGCTTATTGGGCAATCAAAGAGCTCAACTATGATTTCAAACTTGCTGGTGAGAAGAGGTTATTTGACATTAGCTCACTTGATGAATGGAGAACCCAGGCCTATGAGAATGCCAAGTTGTTTAAAGAAAAGGTTAAGAGATGGCATGATAGAAGGATACAAAAGTGTGAGTTCAATGTAGGTGACCATGTCTTGCTATACAATTCTCGTTTAAGATTTTTTGTAGGAAAACTTCTCTCTAAATAGGAAGGACCTTACATTATCGAAGAAGTATATCGTTCCGGTGCCATCAAGATTAACAATGCCGAAGGCACAAACCCGAAGGTGGTAAACGGGCAAAGAATCAAACATTATATCTCAGGTACTCCCATAAATGTTAAAACCAATATTATCAATACCATACTCCGGAGGAGTACATTAGGGAGACATACCAGAACGTTTCAGACTCCGAAAAGGAATAGGTATGTGGTACGGTAAGCAAACTGACTCCAAAACTTTTTCAATAGCAATTTTTCTCTGTTTTGGAATATTTAAAAATTTAGGAAAATTTAGAGTAGTCTGAAAAGTGCACGAGCAGGCGACAAGCCAGGGGGGCGCGCCCTACCCCCCTGGGCACGCCCCTGTGGCTTGTGGCCACCCCGTGTACCCTCCGGACTCAGTTTTCTTGTGGAATACTCCTTGAGGTCGGTAAAAATTCATTATATAATCTCCCGAAGGTTTTGACCACCGTAGCATGGAAAAATCCTATGTTCTTGTTTTTGTTGTTTTTCAGGACAGATTTAGATCGCCATGACGTCCCCAAGTGGTTCGAAGGACAAGTTCTTCGAGAAGGTCATCAACCCCTACCTTGCAGAGGTGCTGCGACACCCCCAAACCATTGAGATGCGTGAGGGGGTGCTGCACATCCATGATGTTGAGGGGCCAAAGAAGACCGGAAGCGTTGAAACAATGGAGCAGCAAGTCTTCAAGTGCCAAGGGATGGTGGAACGCGGACTCAATGCCAATCACATGATGATCGCGGAGTTCTCCCATAAGCACAAGCTGGACGCCAAGGACATCGGGGAGCACATCTTTAAGCTTTACGAGAAAATCGAGGATCTCCAAGCCCAGATTTATGACCTGCAAAACCAAAACTGTGAGTATGAATACAGATTCAAGAAAATGAGTTTGGCTGCAGATTTGAGGATCCCGGAGACCCGTTCATCCTTTTACGATGGTGAGCCTATGCCTTGGAAGATGGAGGACAAGCTTCCAACCTCATCAACAACTCCAACATCACCACCTCCGAAGGAAGACAACTAAACACATGGGTATGGGCACTCCCCTTGGCTTGTGCCAAGCTTGGGGGAGGTGCCCCGGTATCGTATCACCATCACATCTTTTACTTTTATTGTTTTTCTTAGTTCGATCCTTTTGGTTATATCTTGATCTAGTAGAATAAAGTTTTTAGTGTGACCTAGTTTTGAGTTTTGCTTTATGATCCCCCTATGTAAGCGAGTCTGAGAGTTATATAATAAAAAGTAGTTTTGAGTTGAGGGCTTTGCTTGCTTGCTATGATCTTGAGAAAAAGAAATAGAAAGAAGAATACAATAAAAGCAAAGAGTATATATAATGATCTTATGGGGAGTGATGACTTCACATATAAGAAGTATGTAGATTGAAATTTGTTGTGAGTTGACAAACATAGCGATTGGTCATTGTTGCAATTAAAAGGAAGTAATAAAGAAAGAGAGGTTCACATATAAATATATTATTTTGGACATCTTTTATGATTGTGAGCACTCATTAAAATATTATATGCTAAGAAGTTGATGTTGGACAAGGAAGACAACATAATGAGTTATGTTTGCTTATTTCCGAAGAGAATTTATATTGTCATGGATCCTTTAACATGTGACGCTTGCTTCCACCCCATATCAGCCAAAACTTCCGCACCAACTAGAGATACTACTTGTGCATCCAAACACCCTTAACCCAGTTTTGCCATGAGAGACCACCATACCTACCTATGGATTGATTAAGATCCTTCAAGTAAGTTGTCATCGGTGCAAGCAATAAAAATTTCTCTCTAAATATGTATGATCTATTAGTGTGAGGAAAATAAACTTTATACGAACTTGTGATATGGAAGAAATAAAAGCGACAGACTGCATAATAAAGTTCTTTGTCACAAGTGGCAATATAAAGTGACATTATTTTGCATTAAGAGATTGCACATCCAACTATAAAAGCGAATGACAACCTCTACTTCCCTCTGCGAAGGGCCTATCTATTACTTTTACTTTCTAGTACTTACCTTTATGCAAGAGTCGTGGTGATCCTCACCATTTCCTTTATTTTGCCTTTCTCTCTTGGCAAGCGTCATGTGTTGGGGAATGATCTAGACACATATATCCACTCAGATGTGGGTGATCATGAGTTATTTCTGTTGACATTACCCTTGAGGTAAATAGTTGGGAGGCAAAACTATAAGCCCCTATGTTTCTATGTGTCCAATTGAAGCTTTGACCTCATAAGTACCGCGTGAGTGTTAGCAATTATGAAAGACTAAAAGATGATTGAGTATGTGGATTTGCTTTACAAGCTCTTATATTAACTCTTTCCGAGGTTATGATAAATTGCAATTGCTTCAATGACTAAGATCATAGTTTGTTAGTTCTCAATAGAGTTCTTGACTCATATTTTACCTTGTGAATGAATTGTTACTCTAGTATAAGAAATTATATATCAATAAGTATTGTTGTTCTAAAGATGATCATGATGCTCCCATGTCCGTATTTTATTTTATCGACACCTCTATCTCTAAACATGTGGATATATTTATCGATTTCGGCTTTCGCTTGAGGACAAGCGAGGTCTAAGCTTGGGGGAGTTGATACGTCCATTTTGCATCATGCTTTTATATTGATATTTATTGCATTATGGGCTGTTATTACACATTATGATACACTACTTATGCATTTTCTCTCTTATTTTACAAGGTTTACATGAAGAGGGAGAATGCCGGCAGCTGGGATTCTGGACTGGAAAAGGAGCAAATATGAGAGACCTATTCTGCAAAACTCCAAAAGTCCTGAAAAGTTACGGAGAATTATTTTGGAATATATAAAAAATATTGGGTGAAAGAAATACCAGAGGGGACCCACCAAGAGGTCACAAGCCAGGGGGGGCGCTCCCTACCCCCCTAGGCGCACCCCTGTGGCTTGTGGGCCCCCTGGCAGGCCTCCGGTGCCCATCTTCTGCTATATGGAGGGTTTTGACCTGGAAAAAATCATAAGAGAGCTTTCGGGACGAAGCGCCACCGTCTCGAGGCGGAACCTAGGCAGAAGCAATCTAGGGCTCCGGCGGAGCTGTTCTGCCGGGGAAACTTCCCTCCCGGAGGGGGAAATCGAAGCCATCGTCATCACCAACGATCCTCTCATCGAGAGGGGGTCAATCTCCATCAACATCTTCACCAGCACCATCTCCTCTCCGAACCCTAGTTCATCTCTTGTATCCGATCTTTGTCTCAAAACCTCAGATTGGTACCTGTGGGTTGCTAGTAGTGTTGATTACTCCTTGCAGTTAATGCTAGTTGGTTTACTTGGTGGAAGATCATATGTTCAGATCCTTAATGATAATTAATACTCCTCTGATTATGAACATGAATATGCTTTGTGAGTAGTTACGTTTGTTCCTGAGGACATGGGATAAGTCTTGTTATAAGTAATCATGTGAATTTGGTATTCGTTTGATATTTTGATGAGATGTATGTTGTCTCTCCTCTAGTGGTGTTATGTGAACGTCGACTACATGACACTTCACCATTATTTGGGCCTAGGGGAAGGCATTGGGAAGTAATAAGTAGATGATGGGTTGCTAGAGTGACAGAAGCTTAAACCCTAGTTTTTGCGTTGCTTCGTAAGGGGCTGCTTTGGATCCATATGTTTCATGCTATGGTTAGATTTATCTTAAGTCTTCTTTCGTAGTTGCGGATGCTTGCGAGAGAGGTTAATCATAAGTGGGAGGCTTGTCCAACTAAGGGCAACTCCCAAGCACCGGTCCACCCACATATCAAATTATCAAAGTAACGAACGCGAATCATGTGAGCATGATGAAAACTAGCTTGACAGAAATTCCCATGTGTCCTCGGGAGCGCTTTGCTTTATATAAGAGTTTTTCTAGGCTTGTCCTTTGCTACAAAAAGGATTGGGCCACCTTGCTGCACCTTTGCTACATTTGTTACTTGCTTTCCGTTATGAATTATCTTATCACAAAACTATCTGTTACCGATAATTTCAGTGCTTGCAGAGAATACCTTACTGAAAACCGCTTGTCATTTCCTTCTGCTCCTCGTTGGGTTCAACACTCTTACTTATAGAAAGGACTACGATAGATCCCCTATACTTGTGGGTCATCATGCAGCCACAAAGGAAGGTGTTTGGATTCGGAAGTTCCTGGAAGATCTTGTTGTGTTCCCGGGCTGGGCAAAACCGTTGGACCTTTATTGCGATAATTCAGGTGCCATCGCACAGGCCAAGGAGCCGAGACAACACCACAAGACTAGGCACATAGGCCGAAAATATCACCTGATACGAAAGCTCCTAAAGAATGGTGATACTAATTTATGCAAGATTCATACGGATGAAAATGTTGGAGATCCGTTGACTAAGCCACTTCCACAACCCAAGCATGAGGGGCACGTTAGAGCTATGGGCATTCGATGTCTATTTGATTGACTCGAGTGCAAGTGGGAGACTGTTGGAGATATGCCCTAGAGGCAATCATGTATGATGATATTTCCTATGTGTTTATGAAGAAAGATAGTCCTTGGATATTATCAATGATGTATATTAACAATTACGTGACTTGTTTGTGAGACTATGCATTGTATGATGACTATCCTAACTGGTCTCTAGTCGAAAGGGATGTGTGGACGCGCAGCCAGTTAGACTAGTATATGACACGGTGGATGGTCTGGTCTCGCTGACCATGTAGCATTGGATGCTAGCCGGATAATATGGACTCAGAAAGATCTGGTCGGATTCGACGTAGTCGGATCCGAGTTGAGTTAAGGTCTGAGTTGGACAGACCCGTGTATGAGACGTGGTGATATGTCATTTGTGAGTCTCTAGTACAACATACATTCTATGTCCTAAGACCTGAGATGGCACATGTACTCGGGATGGTAACAAACCTACTTTGGGTTGACCCAACGCTACTCCGTAACTGGGTAGTGATAAAGGTAGGTTTTGGGCTTGTCCAAACCCATGCTGTGAGACATGGTCGAGCAAGATGGGATTTGCCCCTCCGATCAGGAGAGATATACTCTGGGCCCCTCATGTGATCCGACCAAGAGAAGCATGGCCATGCGGCAAGGATTATTAGATAATCTGATTTGTGGTCAGTATCACAGGAACGAGAAAGAGGTCGGGCTAGCACAAGGATGACAGACTCCCCTTGAGCCTGACAACATATATCATGTGGCAAAGGGAACAGAAGTATGAAGTACAGGTTCGCCTAACCAGCTTCATCGGACACTTGGAGTCGGCACGCTTTGCTAGAGGCCGCTACCGACTAGTCGAGCCGGATGTGATCTGACTCACGACCAAGTGAACGAGAACCTAAGGGGTCACACGCTTAAGGGAAGGAACACGTGGGCTTTAGGATCCGTGCGAGGCCCAAGAGTTGAGCCCATGACGGATGCCTATATATAGTGAGGTGCAGCACACTTATTTGATTGATCGCTTCGGCGTCGTCATTAGGGCTTGCATGTGTTGCAAATAGCCACCTCCACTTGCCGCCGACCTGTGTGATCGGACCTAGCAGTCCGCCGCACGGTGTTCATCCTGCACGTGTGGATACCATTAGAGGCGGTGCACGTGTGCCGCTCCGGCGAACCTGTACGTGGGATCCGGTGACCGGCTGTTCGAGGCAGATCGGATGAGGAGGAGACGGACCTCGCAAACGCGCTACCCCAACTCTACTTCCGCTGCATGGCACTGTGCGTCTAGTGGTAACGATCTGTGATCCATCTCTGTAGCATGTTCTTGGTTGTTTTTCCCGTAGGAAAATTTTAATTTGCATGCGATGCACCTACGGTAGAACCCTACAGGCCCCAGACTCCATGGCTGGGCGACACGCGGCCGACCCCGCTGGAGGAGGCGTCTGTGAGGAGGGGAAGATCAGGCACTTGTGGACCGGCCAGCGAGAGGCGCGCGGTGCCCGGCCATCCTCCCCCTCCCAATGTTGCGCGGGTTCTCCGGGCACTCCCTGCCAAAGTGGCCTTGGTGCTTGCAGATGATGCAGCGAAGAGGATCTCTACAGTCAATTCTACGGTGGCGAGGTCTCAGTCAGCGGAAGGAGAATCCCTTGAATCTGCTTAAAAAGACCTCCCTACCCGCCGAGGACCCGCGGCCGTGGCTATGGCGATGGGGCCCCTTTTGCAGCCTAGCCATTGAAGGCTCTCTACTAAACTTGCGGCTGTTACGAGATTGGTGGACAGTCTAACCTTCTTTAATGTTGACGGTGACCGAAGTTGGCAAGGGGGGCGCATTTACCATGATGGATTTCAAGCGGGGGCGCTTAGAAAGGGGAGGCGCAGCACTAAACTGCGTCTGGGGCATGCATCCTCCTCACAATCGTCAGATCCGGTCTTGCAAAGACCCGGGCCCCGGGGATCCTGTGGCGACGGAGACGTTGGGGTCGCTGGCACCTCAGATGGACCGCTGGGCAGGTCCTAGATCCCCCCCTTCTCTGGGGTGCTCCATCCCAGCCTCGCGGTAGGCGAGGCCGGATCTCGCACTAAGGATACGCGCGGCATGGCGGGGTTGGAGGCCCGGATGGCCGGTGACTGGATTAAAGGATTTCGAGGGGTTTGGTGGCCTCCGCGGTCGGAGTGGCTAGCGGCGCGGGGAGGGGGAGGAGCAAGGAGGAGGAGGGGACAGGGAGTCAATACACACATGCAAATTCAACCGACCACCCAGCACCGTCGGTGGACAATAGCTGGATGGACCGACAGAATGCACTCCAACGAGTGTCCATCCATGGCATCTGGCCAGCTTATTGGCAAATCACCCCACAAGAAAGAACTCGCGGCAGCAAGGGTCTAGGCGGCCAACAACTGGGTAAAAGTGTCGCGTCACGCCCGTCCACATGACACGAAAACCCGAACATGCACAAATAAAGCAGAACAAACAAGCCCCTAGCAATCGCGAGCGACAAGGCCGAGCATGCAGAACCATGAAGCAATTGCACTAGCATACCCCGCTTGCATGAGCAAACAAACCCGGACTAGGGCGAAAGACCATGACAGGCGGTCTCGGCTCATCCAGCGCACACACGAGGACGCATGCGGGCGCGAAGTCAAACCACCTCGAGATGTGGCTCAATCGCGCACGCGCCCATGTGTGTGCCACACATGTAGATCCAACAGACAGGAGTTTGCTTGGAAGATATCGGTGGGGAACGTAGCCGGAAACACTCGAAAGACGCCCCACCTCGCGCAACCCAACTAACCCGCAAGGGGCGAAGAGGCCGACAGGCCGGACCGTCTAGCGCGCCCCGTGCAGGAGAGCGCCTGAGATGCTCGAGACGCGCGGATGCGAACGAAGCCGCCCAATGACAGTGGACCCATGTGCACACCCGTGGTTTAGCTATCATGAACCGTCCAGCCGGGTCGCCCGAGCGAGCGTTGCCCGGGCAGATCGGCGACACGTAGAGCAACCAAAAATCCCTCACGGCAAGCAAGCTAGAACTTTGCCGAGGAGGCGCCCTACCCGCGAAGGCGTGTGTAGGTATCAAAACTAGAGGATCTTAGGTAGGGGGTCCCAATCTATGGATCTTGGATCAATGGGGAACAGGAAAATAGAGGGACGGTATTTACCCAGGTTCGGGCCTCTCGAAGAGGTAAAACCCTGTGTCCTGCTTGATTGTATTGATGTGTGTATGACAATTACAGAGTCGATCTACCACGAGATCAGATGAACTAAACCCTAGATGAGTAGGATGATCCTTCTCCCTCTAAGACCCTCTGGTTTATATAGACACCAGGGGTACCTAGGGTTACAAATGGTCAGTTGCCATCAGGGAATAAACATGTCGAATCTACCATCTTGACTTGGAGGACACACCAAGGCATCGGAGGCTTCCTTCCTAAACACGGAGTCGTCCTATAGCTCGTCCTTCCAATAATAGTCACAGAGCGGCCCACCTATCTGGCCCATAAGAAATAGACCGGCAGCCCGAGGACCCCTTAGTCCCGGACTCCCTCAGTAGCCCCCGAAATAGCCTCCAACGCCAGGGTCCATGCGCCCAAAGTCTTCGGCTTGCGGGGCGAGTTCTTCTCCCTATCTATGTTCGGCCGGTAATAGTTCGGTCGCCGATGACCTCCCGATTTCTGAGCAGCATGTATTACGTAGCCTCGAAGGTCAACCACCCGAGTGTGAATAGTGCCTTCACCTGACAATTTTTCGCGAAAGGTCACAGCTTGTCACAACCACTGACCTGTTATGAAAACTCGATTCACGGTTCGAGGCAGTGCCTCTATTGGTGTGTCCCATCAATATGGAGATTGTGCCCTGTTGTTTAAGGGATATGATCAATGATTCGGGTTATCGCACACGCGCATAATGGCATGATTATATCGGGAAGTGGCGAGGTCTGCGGCGCAGTAAAGGGGCTCTTGGTATTTCAGCAGCTTTATAAGAGAAAAGCAGCCACCAAGGTCTCCATACGCTTCTCAGATACCCCACTGCTATCGCCTTCCCAATATCTTGAGCCACTAGTGCAGAAAAGCCTAGTGCCCGCGTTCTAAAAAGGGCCTTACAGGCGTAGACACCAGACTCCACCAATATGGCACCATTGTTAACAAAATACCGATGACGTTCGTGCCGCCACGCCATCGGTATTTCACATACTGATCGCGTGGCACCGTTCCTCACGCCATCACTATTTAAAATAGCAATGGCGTTGACATTTATACACGTTAGTATTATTAACTACTAGTAGTGATGTGAGCAAAACAAACCAACGCCACCACTATGTATTTACGGATTTAAAAAAATAGTTATACAATTTACTCATCCATCCAAATATGTATACACTCATCCATATATTCATATATATATATATATATATCACCTATATAATTCATACATTCATCCATATAGTGTACACACACTGTCAGAAAACGAAGGAAGGAAGATGATTTTGTTTTAAGGTAGTGTACACACATCTACACCTACATGAACATCAACATGGCAATGAGCAGAACTACATGGTTTACACACACCACCGAAGAACGAAGGAAGGAGACGAGCTCACCATGCCAATTTTGTAGCAGATGTTGTGCACAGCCGCCGTCGGAGAGGAGCCGCCAGGGACACCAAAGCCACATCGACGATGAAGGCGACGTCATGCCCGAAATCCTAGCTGCGAGGAGGGGTTGGGCATGAGCACTTGAAGCCGTGTGCGGTGGATCTGGCAGGATGGAAGGACACATCAAGGCAGTAGAGGTCCATGCCAAGCTGCGGGCCTACCATAGCCATCGAGGCTCATCGTAATCGACTGGCATTGGTGGCTGCAACGAGGGGTTGTGGAAGAGATAGAGAGGAATGCGATGTGAGATAGAGAGAACGAGGGAAGAGGAGGAGAGAGGGCCGGCCGGCGGTGACCTAGGGACAGAGGGGGGAGAGAGAGATGAGAGCAAATGAGAGAGAAAAGAAAGATGTGTTTTGCCAGCAGGGTTGGGCCTCGTGGCAATTTCGGCCTTTTTCGGCTACAATTTTATTATTACTACTAAAAAAGTTATAATTTTATTTGTGGCATGGACACAAATACATGGATTTTATTATTAGTGGTGTGGTACTATTCACTCACGCCACCAGTAATTGGTTAAAAAATTCAAAATTTAAAACAGATCGGTCTGATTACTAACGTCGTGGAACGATTCACTCATGCCACAACTACTTATATTATCAATGGAATGGCATATTTTCACACGCCACTAATAACTTGCGCTGGGCCAAACTTTTGGATCCCATTTACTGGTGGCGTGGGTTTTAGGCGGCACGCCACCAGTAACCTATTACTGGTGATGTACCAATTTAGCCGACGTCGGCACTATCTAAAAAAAATAGTGCTGGCGTTGCGTGAAAATGGTGCGCTACCAACAAGAGTTGTGGCTAGCCATTTCTCTACTTGTGAGCTCTAAGCGCCCAGGTCCATTCCTTCCTCAAATCTCCTCAGGCCACTCCCCCAGTTCGGCCATGGCCGGCTCCGGTTCTAGGGCCAAGTGGGAGGCCTACAGCGTCACCGACGATGATATCCATGAGCTGAAGCGCGCCGGCTATCTTCCAGTTGACGTCGTCCACCACGCTCCAGAGGAGGGCCAGGTCATCCCTACGCCGAGGCAAGGCGAGAGAGTGGTGTTCATCCCCCACTTCATCCGGGGACTAGGCTTCCCGCTCCACCCCTTTGTTAGGGGTTTGATGTTCTTCTATGGGTTGAATTTTCATGATCTTGCCCCGAACTCCTTCTTGCATATTTCGGCTTTCATTTTTACCTGTGAGGCCTTTCTGCTGGTCCAGCCACACTTCGGCTTGTGGCTAAATGTTTTCAACGTGAAGCCGAAGATAGTTGATTGCCAGGAGGCGGATTGTGGAGGGGCGGTGATTAGCAAGCTCCCCCGGGTTGGGTGGCCGGAAGGTTCTTTTATAGATACCGTCAAAATCTGGCAAAAAGAGTGGTTTTATATCACCGAACCAGGTGGCGGGGACTGGGCAGCACTCCCCGAGTTCAGATCCGAACCCCCCCACAAGGCTGGTGTTGTTGATCAAGAAGGTTCTCGACTGGGGATCGATAACGGAGGTGGAGTCGTTGCAGAAGCACATCTCCCAAATGATAAAGAAGAAGGTCGAACTGGCCAACATGGTTCAGTTCATGCTTCGCCGCCGCCTCCTACCTTGTCAACTTCGGGCCGCCCCAATGTGGTCATACAAGCCTGAAGACCCTGCCACCGTGTTCATCTTTTACCACACCACCCACAACAAGCTATGGAAGGTGTTTTTCAAGCCCCAAAAGGACTGGCCGGCCAAGGAAGAGGATATCGTCTTTGACGCCGCAAATCCTCCTAAGGAGGTACAATAAAGTTTTACTCTTATGTTTGGATACTGCCTTTTAACAAGGAACTTGACCCTTTCTTCCCCGCATTCGCAGAGCTGGCTAGAGAAAGCTATGCGGATCGACGGCCCAGCCCCGCTGCCCGAGGGCCCCAGGATGGCCTTGCTGACGAAAATGCAGGTCGTGGCCCTGTACAAGGCGTCGGAGAAGAAAGAGAAGAAGAAGAAGAAGGGCGAGAAGAGGGAGGCCCAAGAAGGCCTCCGCCCAAGAGGGCCCGCGTACACTAAGTCTGGGGAAACCGAAGCCCCTTCCTCTCAAGAGGGGGAGCAGGGAGAGGATGAGGAGGTGAGCAATAACAACAGCAATTTTGTAGCAGTTGTGACAGTAGCAGTAGCAATAGTAACTTAGCAAGATTCAGTATATGTGAAGCGTAGGCACGAGGATCGGTGATGGATAATGATTTAGATGACATTGATGATATAACAATTACACACTAGGGCGACACTGAACTAGCAACAATTCATCAATGTAATGTAGGCATGTATTCCGTATATAGTCATACGTGCTTGCGATAAGAACTTGCATGACATCTTTTGTCATACCCTCCCGTGGCAGCGGGGTCCTATTGGAAACTAAGGGATATTAAGGCCTCCTTTTAATAGACAACCGAAACAAAGCATTAACACATGGTGAATACATGAACTCCTCAAACTACTAAAATCACCGGAAAGAATCCCAATTATTGTCACCTTGGGGTATGCGGATCAAGACACGTAATAGGTGCATACAACTTGCAAGATAGGATCCAAATCAATCTTATATTCAGAGAAAATATAATATGTTCAGATCTGAAAATATAATATGTTCAGATCAGAATAGAAAAGATCCAGTCATGCTCGTATCCAACATTAACTTGACTCAATGTATAAAAATGATAATAGTTCTCCCGTCTGGTGATTTTAGTAAGAGGATGATGCTCAATATAAAAATAAATAGATAGGCCCTTCGCAGAGGGCAGCATTGATATGCAGAGGTGCGAGAGCTCAAGTTTTAAAACAGAATCGGAATGTAGTTTTTGAGTGGTGCACTTTTCCTATCAACGTTACGACAAAGGTTGTCAATATCTTCCATGCTAAACTCATTATTGGCAGTTCCCAAAAATAATAGTAAAGTTTAATCATATCCACCATCCATACACAAACCATGGCTGACCAAATCCACGGATCCCTGCCAACATATCAACTGTCCCAAGGAGTTTTGTTTAATTAGTTTTTGATTATACAGGACAGGGCATCCTTATTACCAGCCTCTCTCGTGCAATGACGGCGAATAAACGGCCGTCTTGAGACTAACTTACTTAGCATGAAAAATACTGACCGCCTCGTCGCTCCATGAGTGAGATGCATGCACAAAATGGATGTTTATTTGAATGTTTAGAGATGGCACATGCAAATTTACTTGGAACGGCAAGGTAATACTGCATATAGGTAGGTATGGTGGACTCATGTGGAATAACTTGGTTTAAAGGTTTTGGATGCACAAGCAGCATTTACGCTTAGTACAGGTGAAGGGTAGCAATAGGTTGGGAAGCGACTGCTACTTCTTGAGCTTGCGTTGGTTTTCCCTTGAAGAGGAAAGGGTGATGCAGCAAAGTAGATAAGTATTTCCCTCAGTTGTTGAGAACCAAGGTATCAATCTAGTAGGAGATACAAGCAAGTCCCCAATCTTCGCACCTACACAAACAATCAAACACTTGCACCCAACGCTATAAAGGGGTTGTCAATCCCTTCACGGTTACTTGCAAGGATGAGATCTGATAGAGATAGATATAGAAGATTACTAAAACGAAAAGTAAAACAAAAGTAAAAAATATTGCAGCAAAGTATTTTTGGTATTTTTGGTTTATAGATCTGAAAATATAATATGGAAAATAGACCCGGGGGCCATAGGTTTCACTAGAGGCTTCTCTCTTGAAGGAAAATAATACGGTGGGTGAACAAATTACTGTCGAGCAATTGATAGAAAAGTGCATAGTTATGATGATATCCAAGGCAATGATTATGCATATAGGCATCACGTCTGTGTCAAGTAGACCGAAACGATTTTGCATCTACTACTATTACTCCACACATCGACCGACTCCTGCCTGCATCTAGAGTATTAAGTTCATGAAGAACAAAGTAACGCATTAAGTAAGATGACATGGTGTAGAGGGATAAACTCAAGCAACATGATGAAAACCCCATCTTTTTATCCTTGATGGCAACAATACAAATACGTGCCTCGCTACCCCTACTTTGTCACTGGGTGAGGACACCACAAGATTGAACCCAAAACCAAGCACTTCTCCCATTGTAAAAATTACCAATCTAGTTGGCCAAACCAAACCAATAACTCGAAGAGACTTGCAAGGATATGAAATCATGCATATAAGAATTCAGAGAAGATTCAAATAATATTCATAGATAATCTGATCATAAACCCACAATTCATCGGATCTCGACAAACACACGGCAAAAGAGTATTACATCGGATAGATCTCCATGAAGGTCATGAAGAACATGGTATTGAAGAACATAGAGAGAGAAGAAGCCATCTAGATACTAGCTATGGACCCGAAGGTCTCTGGTGGACTACTCACGCATTATCGGAAGGGCAATGGAGTTGATGTAGATGCCCTCCGTGATCGAATCCCCCTCCGGCAGATTACCGGAAAAGGCTCCAAGATGGGGTCTCACGGGAACAGAGGGTTCCGGCGGCGGAAAAGTATTTTTGTGGCTCCCTTTGGTATTGGGGGAATATTTGGGAATTTATAGGCCGAAGAATAGGGTTAGGAGAGCTGCTGGGGGGGCACAAGCCAGGGGGGCGTGCCCCCCCCCCTAGGGCGCGCCCTGGTGGCTTGTCGCCTCACGGCAGGTCTCCTGCCTTCATCTCCAAGTCTGGCAGGTTTCTTCTGGTCCAAGAAAAATCATTCCGAAGATTTTATTCCGTTTGGACTCCGTTTAATATTCCTTATCTGCAATACTCAAAAACAAGGAAAAAACAGAAACTGGCCCTAGGCACTAGGTTAATAGGTTAGTCCCAAAAATAATATAAAATAGCATATTAATGCATATAAAACATCCAAAACAGATAATATAATAGCATGGAACAATCAAAAATTATAGATACGTTGGAGACGTATCAAGCATCCCCAAGCTTAATTCCTGCTCGTCCTCGAGTAGGTAAATAACAAAACAGAATTTTTGATGTGGAATGCTACCTAACATATTTATCCATGTAATATTGTTTATTGTGGCATGAATGTTCAGATCTATAAGATTCAAAACAAAAGCTCAATATTGACATAAAAATAGTAATACTTCAAGCATACTAACAAACAATTGTGTCCTTTCAAAATAACATGGCCTTAGAAAGTTATCCCTACAAAATCATATAGTCTGGCTATGCTCCATCTTCCCCACACAAAGTATCTAAATCATGCACACCCCCGATGACAAGTCAAGCAATTGTTTCACCCCTTTTATGTTCTCAAACCTTTTCAACTTTCACGCAATACATGAGCGTGAGCCATGGATATAGCACTATGGGTGGAATAGAATATGGTGGAGGTTGTGTGGAAAAAGGAGAAGATAGTCTCACATCAACTAGGCGTATCAACGGGCTATGGAGATGCCCATCAATAGATATCAATGTGAGTGAGTAGGGATTGCCATGCAACGGATGCACTAGAGCTATAAGTGTATGAAAGCTCAAAAAGAAACTAAGTGGGTGTGCATCCAACTTGCTTGCTCACGAAGACCTAGGGCAATTTGAGGAAGCCCATCATTGGAATATACAAGCCAAGTTATATAATGAAAAATTCCCACTAGTATATGAAAGTGACAAAATAGGAGACTCTCTATCATGAAGATCAAGGTGCTACTTTGAAGCACACGTGTGGAAAAAAGATAGTAACATTGTCCCTTCTCTCTTTTCTCTCATTTTTTTGGTGGGCATCTTTGGCCTCTTTTTTTTTATTTGGGCTTCATTGGCCTCTTTTATTATTTGTAAAGTCCGGAGACTCATCCCTTCTTGTGAGGGAATCATAGCTTCCATCATCCTTTCCTCACATGGGACAATGCTCTAATAATGATGATCATCACACTTTTATTTACTTACAACTCGATACCTATAACAAGATATGACTCTATATGAATGCTTCCGGTGGTGAACCGGGATGTGCAATGATCTAGCATAGCAAATGACATCAAAAAACGGACAAGCCATGAAAACATCATGCTAGCTGACTTACGATCATGCAAAGCAATATGACAATGATGGTGCGTGTCATAAAAAAACGGAACGGTGGAAGTTGCATGGCAATATATCTCGGAATGGCTATGGAAATGCCATAATAGGAAGGTATGGTGGCTGTTTTGAGGAAGGTGTATGGTGGCTGTTTTGTGGAAGGTGGGTTTAATGTACCGGCGAAAATTGCGCGGTACTAGAGAGGCTAGCAAAGGTGGAAGGGTGAGAGTGCATATAATCCATGGACTCACATTAGTCATAAAGAACTCACATACTTATTGCGAAAATCTATTAGTTATCGAAACAAAGTGTTAGACGCATGCTCCTAGGGGAGAGGTTGGTAGGAGTTAACCATCGCGCGCTCCCGACCCTCACACAAAGGATGACAATCATTAAACAAATCATGCTCCGACTTCGTTACATAACGGTTCACCATACGTGCATGCTACGGGAGTCACAAACTTTAACACAAGTATTTTTACCATTCCACAATTACTCACTAGCATGACTCTAACATCACCATCTTTATATCTCAAAACTATATGCAAGGAATCCAACTTCTCATAGTATTCAATGCACTTTATATGAAAGTTTTTATAATATCCTTCTTGGATGCCCATTATATTAGGACTAAATTCATAACCTAAACCAATTACCACGCTGTTTAAAGACTCTCAAAATAATATAAGTGAGTTACGAGAGTTCAATTATTTCTATAAAATAAAACACCGCCGTGCTCTAAAAAGATATAAGTGAAGCACTAGAGCAACATTGCCTAGCTCAAAAGATATAAGTGAAGCACATAGAGTATTATAATAAATTCACGATTAGTGCGTGTCCTTCTCAAAAGATGTGTGCAGCAAGGATGATTGTGGCAAACTAAAAAGCAAAGACTCATATCATACAAGACGCTCCAAGCAAAACACATATCATGTGGTGAATAAAAATATAGCCTCAAGTAAATTTACCGATGGATTGAAGACGAAAGAGGGGATGCCTTCCGGGGCATCCCCAAGCTTAGGTCTTTGGTATCCTTGAATATGGCTTGGGGTGCCTTGGGAATCCCCAATCTTAGGCTCTTGCCACTCCTTATTCCATAGTCCATCAAATCTTTACCCAAAACTTGAAAACTTCACAACACAAAATTCAACAGAAAACTCATGAGATCCGTTAGTATAAGAAAAATAAATCACCACTTTAGGTACTATTGTTAACTCATTCTTTATTTATATTGGTGTAATATCTACTGTATTCTAACTTCTCCATGGTTCATACCCCCGATACAACCCATAGATACATCAAAATAAGCAAACAACACAAAGAAAACAGAATCTATCAAAAACAGAACAGTCTGTAGTAATCTGTAGACTTCGAATACTTCTTTAACTCAAAAAATTCTGAAAAATTAGGAAAATAAGGGCAATTTGTATATAAATATTGTGTCAAAAATTCAGATCCAATTGACGCTCTGGTGAATTTATAAAATTCCTGGACTGAGCGCAAAAGTTTTTGTTTTTCAGCAAAACCAAATCAACAATCACCATAAACCATCCCAAAGGTCTTACTTGGCACAAACACTAATTAAAAAAATAAAACACAATTAATACTGAGGTAATAATGTGCAAAACACTCAATAGCAGAAGCAAATAACAAAAACATAAAATAAAATTGGGTTGCCTCCCAACAAGCGCTATTGTTTAACGGCCTTAGCTAGGCATAACGATTTCAATGATGCTCACATAAAAAGTAGTAATTGAGATATGCAAAAGAGCATCATGAATAGCATGAAAACACATGTTTAAGTCTAACCCACTTCCTATGCATAGGGATTTTGTGAGCAAACAATTTATGGGAACAAGAATCAATTAGCATAGGAAGGCAAAACAAGCATAACTTCAAAACTTTGAACACATAGAGAGGAAACTTGATATTATTGCAATTCCTACAAGCATATGTTCCTCCCTCATAATAAATTTCAGTGGCATCAAGAAGGAATTCAACAATATAACTATCACATAAATCATTCTTTTCATGATACACGAGCATGCAATCATCATAATGAATTTGCTCATCAAAACTTGGGGGACAAAAAATATCATCTTCATCAAACATAGCATCCCCAAGCTTGTGGTTTTGCATATCATTAGCATAATTGACATTAATAGAATTTATAGTAACATAATTGAAATCATGCTTTTCAATCAAGGAGCTATCATGAATCACCTTATAAATTTCTTCTTTCAACACTTCATCACAATTTTCAGATTCATGCTTTTCAAACAAAACTTCATAGAGATAATCAAGTGCACTCACCTCACTAGCAATTGGTTCATCATAATTTGGCCTTTTGAAAAGATTAGCAAGTGGATGAGGATCCATATCAATAGATTTTTAGCAAGCGAAGATGCAAGCAAATAGAAGGCACATGGCAACACAAGCAAACAAAAAGGCAAATGAAAAGACGAACGGAAGAAGGGCGAATAAAAAGGCAAATCTTTTTGGTATTTTTCTGAAAATCGTTTTAGAAGTGGGGGAGAGGAAAATGAGAGGCAAATGGCAAATAATGTAAATGCAAGAGATGAGTTTGTGATGGGTTCTTGGTAGGCTTGATGTAGATCTCCCCGGCAACGGCGCCAGAAATCCTTCTTGCTACTTCTTGAGCTTGCGTTGGTTTTCCCTTGAAGAGGAAAGGGTGATGCAGCAAAGTAGATAAGTATTTCCCTCAGTTGTTGAGAACCAAGGTATCAATCCAGTAGGAGATACAAGCAAGTCCCCAATCTTTGCGCCTACACAAACAATCAAACACTTGCACCCAACGCTATAAAGGGGTTGTCAATCCCTTCACGGTTACTTGCAAGGATGAGATCTGATAGAGATAGATATAGAAGATTACTAAAACGAAAAGTAAAACAAAAGTAAAAAGATTGCAGCAAAGTATTTTTGGTATTTTTGGTTTATAGATCTGAAAATATAATATGGAAAATAGACCCGGGGGCCATAGGTTTCACTAGAGGCTTCTCTCTTGAAGGAAAATAATACGGTGGGTGAACAAATTACTGTCGAGCAATTGATAGAAAAGTGCATAGTTATGACGATATCCAAGGCAATGATTATGCATATAGGCATCACGTCTGTGTCAAGTAGACCGAAACGATTCTGCATCTACTACTATTACTCCACACATCGACCGACTCCTGCCTGCATCTAGAGTATTAAGTTCATGAAGAACAGAGTAACGCATTAAGTAAGATGACATGATGTAGAGGGATAAACTCAAGCAATATGATGAAAACCCCATATTTTTATCCTTGATGGCAACAATACAAATACGTGCCTCGCTACCCCTACTTTGTCATTGGGTGAGGACACCGCAAGATTGAACCCAAAACCAAGCACTTCTCCCATTGCAAAACTTACCAATCTAGTTGGCCAAACCAAACCAATAACTCGAAGAGACTTGCAAGGATATGAAATCATGCATATAAGAATTCAGAGAAGATTCAAATAATATTCATAGATAATCTGATCATAAACCCACAATTCATCGGATCTCGACAAACACACCGCAAAAGAGTATTACATCGGATAGATCTCCATGAAGATCATGAAGAACATGGTATTGAAGAACATAGTGAGAGAAGAAGCCATCTAGCTACTAGCTATGGACCCGAAGGTCTGTGGTGGACTACTCACGCATCATCGGAAGGGCAATGGAGTTGATGTAGATGCCCTCCGTGATCGAATCCCCCTCCGGCCGATTACCGGAAAAGGCTCCAAGATGGGATCTCACGGGAACAGAGGGTTCCGGCGGCGGAAAAGTATTTTTGTGGCTCCCTTTGGTATTGGGGGAATATTTGGGAATTTACAGGCCGAAGAATAGGGTTAGGAGAGCTACTGGGGGGCCACAAGCCAGGGGGTTGCGTCACCCCCCTAGGGCGTGCCCTGGTGGCTTGTCGCCTCATGGCAGGTCTCCTGCCTTCATCTCCAAGTCTGGCAGGTTTCTTCTGGTCCAAGAAAAATCATTCCGAAGAATTTATTCCATTTGGACTCCGTTTAATATTCCTTATCTGCAATACTCAAAAACAAGGAAAAAACAGAAACTGGCACTAGGCACTAGGTGAATAGGTTAGTCCCAAAAATAATATAAAATAGCATATTAATGCATATAAAACATCCAAAACAGATAATATAATAGCATGGAACAATCAAAAATTATAGATACGTTGGAGACGTATCAGCGACCAGCTAGAGAGAGATAATGGTCATAGGTATGCATTGTGGATAATTAACATTGGGCATAGCATGAGTAGGATATGAACACTCTGAATTTAAACATTATGAAGGTTGCATTGGTTTAGAATCAACTACATGTTTGCACATGGGCCAAGTCAAGCCGCTTGAATTTCTCAGAGGGAAATAGCATACTACCATACCACATCATAACCATTTTAATGCATGTTGATCTATAAGATAAATCATTATTCACTACTAGCTGTTTAAGCATGGCATGAAAAGCTATAAGCTCTAATTGTCATCATGAACATGTTCACTCATAATATACTGAATCGAGATCAAACGAGCTAAACATATTTACAAAAATGGAAAACAAGAAGAGTTAATACCAACTTCCCTTGCCACAATCACTTCATAAAATAGCATCATTATTGCCTTTCACTTGCATGACCGAATGATGTGATAATAATAGTGCAAGAATACCGTGGACTAAGCTGGAACCTGCAGGGCAGTTTTGGACAAAGGAGAAGACAAGGTAATATTGGCTCTCTGTGAGATCAACAATAAAGCATATAAGAGCCACTCAACATTTTCATCGTGGTCTTGTCCTTTCAAAGAATCAACAAAAAATAAAAGAAATTCAGAGAAACACACTGAAATATTTTTGGAGTTTTTGTTTTTCTCAAGCAAGCAAATAAACTAAGGAAAACAAGAACGAGAAAAATTATTTATACGGGAAAGCTCCCAACATGTAAAGGAAATCTTTTTGGGTTTCTTCTTAGTATTAAGATAATTAAAACGGGAAAAGAAAACTAAAAAGAAGCGAGAAATATTTTTGGGTTTTCCAAAGTTTTTCAAACACAAAACAAGAAAGCGGAAAAATAAAAGTAATATGGATATACAATGAAAGAGGATGAACACCGACAATTTATATGAAGTGTGTGAACATGAATGTAATGTCGGTGAGAAATACATACTCCCCCAAGCATAGGCGTTTGCCTAACTTGGTGATCACCACTGGTAACAGCCATCAGGTCCGGGAAAGTGTTTCTGCTGGGGCACCTGAGCAACCCATGCCTAGGCCTCGACCTCTGCCACAGCCAGCTCATTCCGGTAAGCACTTATATCTTCTGGCGTTATTCTGTATCCGTGCCTGACATGATAAGTAAACAAAGAGGGTGCAGGCAAAGGAATAATATCGCAAGTCGTCTCGCTAAACACTAAGCTGTAATGAATATGTTGTGGTGTTTGTGGTTCCTCAAGAAATTGGTGTTCCACCATACATTGGTGATCGAGAAAAACCTTAGGCAACAGATAATCAGTAGGGCGTATAGCAACTTCAAAACGCTTTGCCAAGTGAGTGGCATAAATACCACCATGAACCTTGCCTTTGTTTTGGTTAAGATTTAATCTAGACGCAACAATAGCTCCTATGTTGAAGGTGTTATCACCATAAAGTGCACTGCGTACAATAGCCAGGGTAGGGGCACTGAGGCCACCACCCTGCTCCATAGAAGTTATGCATTTTCCTATAAATAGAGAAAAGTAGTGCACGGAAGGAAATTGCAAACTAGTAGCTCTAGCGTGTGACACGCCCCTAGTTTCTCCCACAATTAAGGTTTGGAGGAAATCCTCAAACTCCTCAGGCTTAGGTTCACGCATTCCCCCGTCATAAGGAAGCAAACATATTTAACAAAATTCATGTAGAGGCAATTCATAGTTGGTGGCATAAAGATCAAAATGTACTATAGGAGCACCGGGTGTATTTGTGAAGAAAAAGTTTTGCACGAAGGAATTGGTAAGGAGATAGTATTGGTCACACTCATCTGCGAGGAAGTCGGTAAGCCCAGCGTTTGCAATGAATTGCATGAACTCTTCATAGAAACCCGTTTCGTTCATGAAAGGCGTATGTGGCCATTCACATGGCCTAACCTCCGTGTTGCGAACAAGGCTGATGTCTCGGTCCTGAGTTCTTCTAGCAACTCCCATGGGGCTCTGGCTTGAAGAACATTTCCTCAAGAAATTCATTTTCCTAAGCAAAAATTTCTGAAATTTTTTGGCCACAAATTCATGTCAATAAAACTTTGCAAGATTGATAGCAACTACTCATATGGATGCCTAGAGGCAATATCAAGCATTCATACTACTTGGAGCTCAAAGAAGTCAACATGCAAGCTCATTTTCTGTAGCACCAAGTGCAGCACATTATGCAAAATATAAACCACTAAAACAAAAACTAATTGGAGGAATGGAGGAGTCACATACCAAGGAACAATTCCTCAAAATAGTTTCCGAAATGGAGTTCCGAGTAAAGAGATCGAAAATTTCACTTTCTGGGTGAAGAACACGGGAGAGAGATGGATAGAGAATTTTTGCTGGAAGTAGGAGGAAGAGTGGGACAAAGGGATAAGGCAGGGGGGGCTTGTGGGCCCCACAATCCATCAGGGCGCGGCCCAGGGGGCGCCCTGTTGACTTGTGCCCCACAGGTGCAGTCCCCTGCTGTTATTTTTATGCCAATTTTTTTATTTAATCCAGAAAAATTCATGTTAAAATTTGGTGGCAATCTGAGACTTTTTATTTTCTGGCACTTTTCTACGCACAATAAATACAGAAAAACAGAAAATCATGCTAATTCATTTAATATAAACTGAAAATAACAAAGGATAAACTTTTGATACAGAGAATTGTGAGTACTAAATTCATCAATCACATGCCTTCCGAAAAGGATCCATTAATAAGGTTGATCAAGTCTTATTAACAACCATTTCCGATTAACATGCAACCGAAGAATTTTCGTATATCACTAGGTTACCTCAATTGGGATTTGCATCTCACCAACAATAAGATTATAATATTTCTTCTTGACAATAGGTAGAGGAATTGCAAAACTTCCAATGATAACCGTGGGAGTAGGCTCAATGACATTTATATTATTAACCAAAGTTTGCTTCTTCAGAAAATGCACGGTATGTTGCTTGCCTTTGATGTGAAAGGTAACCTTGCTTTTATTGCAATCAATAACAGCCCTTGCAGTATTTAAGAATGGTCTACCAAGGATGATTGACATATTGTCGTCCTCGGGCATATCAAGAATAACAAAGTCTGTCAAGATAGTAACATTTGCAACCACAACAAAAACGTCCTCGCAAATTCCAATAGGTAAAGCGGTGGACTTATCAGCCATTTGCAAAGATATCTCGGTAGGTGTAAGCTTACTTAAATCAAGTCTTTTATAAAGGGAGAAAGGCATACACTGGTAACGTTACGTGCTATACAAATGGTTTTTAACCCCTTTCCGCGACGTAGTTCCGAACCGTCGCATTGCATGTGTGGGTGATAGGGGGGTCATCCGACACGACACCGAAACATCGTTTGCGATGGTGCGAGCGCCTGCTGACGATTCGCCTAATGTAAACGTTTGTGAACTCGTAGCCTATCCCACACGCCACACTTTGACGTTACGTTTCTGATCAAGCACACATCTGAGGCAATGGCATAGATATATTCGTGTGCGATAGTTATTCCGATGGCACACGCGAAACGTATGTCAACCGTCTTCTTATCGTCCTACATTACACACGCACGCAGGTTTGGAAACGTTTGTGCTATTCACGGCAAGCACACACGGTTACGACGTGCAAACGCGTGTGTGACAGTGCACGCATCCCACACACACAAAATATGCGACCGTGTGTTGTAAAGCTGATAATCACACACGCTATTCTTCAAACAATCATATGTGACATATGATACCATCGCACACGGTTTAATCGTTCTAACTGTGTGCGCTGTAATTTATTACCTAATAGCTTATTTTCGGTAATTTATCATTAGAATTGGAAATTTCAATTTTTTAATTATGAAATGTGGATTTCACATCCATCAATACATACCCTAATTACAATGGTTCAACAGCGAATGCATAAATCAAAAGCTCAGTACATGTTCTATGGTTACATAGTTCGGTAGAAGATTAAATATGATGAACCACAATATATAGTACTAGAGGCGGTAAAGGTGAAGAGAGAATTGTAAATGCTTTTGGCTGTCGATGGTGTTGAAGAAGCGGAATACCCATAATGTGCCCTCCTCCATGCCAAAGGTGCCCACAACTTTTGTCCAACCCCTTGTGATGATCGCCCGTCCATCCTTCACCGCCTTCAGGAAGACTTCTAGACCATTATCATGGTAGCATGAATTGTATACTATAACCTTCGTTGCCTCCACATCGGTCAGGTAGTTTTCTTGGTAATCTTTAGTAAATTCCTTCGGAAACCACTGAAAAGAGGCAACTTTCAGGTATTCATGTCTAATAGAGTACCTTGTTCTGGGCTGGAAAAGAAGACAACAGGTTACTTACCATCCTAAAGTTCACTGATGTATTGGATAAAGTATAAATAAAGAATTTAATTCCAATCAGATGTCTCTTCTGCCTAATATTTTTTCTTAGTTTGCTCACTTGATGCTTGTTCATGTTTATCTCAGTGCCCCATATGCAAAGGGGTTCGAAGCGTGGATCAGTACAGCTGACATATGTACCTACAAGCAACAAATAAATGTTAGAACCTAAGATGCAATTGCACAAATGATGTAAAATATTATAAGAAAATGGCATGTGACTAACCTCGATGGTAAACAACAGCATCGCGCATCGTAGCCCAACATAAGCACATAAAAAGGCGTGTTAAATACAACAGGGTTAACATCCACCAAAAATAGCAAATGATAATTAAACGACAGTATCTCCGGTGATATTTTCATTGCGAGGAGTAGCACAGTAACAAAGGGATAGGTATTGGTGACATTAAACTGGATGTGTTAACTTCAGAGTACAGACAACCTAACATAGTCATTAAAACTTGTACCAGTGAAATAGAAATTGACACGGTTAAACATCAAGAGCCAGTTCATACTTGGTAAATCCCGAGGGGTAGTTGTTGGGGTACTTCAAATCGGCCAGAGCCCGCACAAAGTCGGTGGCTAGGTGTTCCTGCTGGTCGCGGCATAGATCAGTACCACTGACATATGTACCTACAAGCAATAAGTAAATGTTAGAAGCCAAACTGCAACTGAACAAATGATGTAAAATACTATAAGATATTGGGATGTGACTAACCTCGACGGTAAACAAAATCATCGTGCATTTTCACACTTCGTAAGTATATGGAAAGGCATGTCAATTACAACAGGGTTAACATCCCCCAAAAATATCTAATGGTAATTGAAGGACGTCATCTCTAGTGATATCTTCTTTGCGAAGAGTATCACGGTACCGAATGGACAGCGTAATAAATGGATACAACTGTTCACTACAGCAGGCTTAATAGCAACCTAGCATAGGCATTGTAAGTTTGTAACTGGTATTGGTGAAATAGAACTAGACAGTTCATACTTGAACAACACAGTGCGCATAATTGAAATGAACAACGGACGTGTTAACTACAGAGTACAGACAACCTAACATGGCAATTTAAATGTGTATCGTTCAAACTGAAATTTACACGTTTAAACATTGCTATACTCGTATTCGTAAAAATGAACTGGACAGTTCATACTTGGTAAGTCTAGAGGGGTAGTTGCTTGGGCATTTCATATCGGCCAGAGCCCGCACCAAGTTGGCAGCGTCGGCGGCAAGCTGTTCCTCCGGGTCGTCACGCATAGCATTCACCGCGCCATCGACCGCCATGATCAGCTCCTCGGCCTCCACGTGATATGTGGTTGGGCTTATGCGGGGATGCTCGTCGATAGGGGGTGGGGATGCGGAGGCATGAGGGTGGTTCGCAGGCTCCATCTGAGCAATCGGGCCGGGGCGGTGATGGAGATCGGAGGTTACCTCACTAGATCGACGAGTGAGACTGGGGCAGAACATAGATTTGGTTGCGGCGGCGGCGGCGGTTTGGGCTGCAGTTAGAGGGGGGCGGTAGGGATAGGGGGGAAATGTGATGGGTGGGTATGGGGTGGGAGGAATAACTTCTGAAATCGCGCGCATATTGAAATTTTGGCGGCAAAACTCGAACCTTACGGGGGGGAACACGCAACGCATACGAAGCGCATCAAATACCCGTGTGTGAGAAAAGAGAAAATTGGTGATCCCGCATCGGAAAAAATTCAAGTATTCTCTCTCTCTCTTGTGCCATCGGACGTTTTGCAAACGGTTTGTTGTAAGAAAACGTTTGCCTTTAAAGCTGTACTATAAGTACAAAAGGCCCGGAAAATACACAAAAAGGAATAAATACCGTAAACCAGCCTAAAAAATGTCAAATTTTGGACAGGATGCATTCTAGTGGGTGTGATGATCATAGAAAATAAATCAAGTTGGAAGGACCAAGGGAATATGGGATCCCCTTCAAAACATGGCGAGTTCGCTCCCCAACCATGAATTTCCATAGGTGATGGTCCGGTATATCAAGAGTGTGTATC
Source organism: Elymus sibiricus (assembly GCA_039707655.1). Classification (NCBI taxonomy): domain Eukaryota; kingdom Viridiplantae; phylum Streptophyta; class Magnoliopsida; order Poales; family Poaceae; genus Elymus; species Elymus sibiricus. The sequence continues at coordinate 163,531,335 of CM077669.1, forward strand.
ATGACATTATCCATACCTCCTCAAATATTTACGGCATCATATTGAGGTCATGCCTAGGCACCACACGAGGTAACATTTTTTTCAGGCATGGTTTCCATTTTTCTAGTGTTACAAAACAAATAAATGACACATCTGTGGTTCCCTCTTCCCACACATATCCTTTAAAATTCTATTAATTTCCTGTAAAATACATGAAAAGTTATTGAACGGGACAATTACGAATTTTCGAGTCCTTTTTGAACACCTTTTCATGTACAGAACGTTCGTACTTTGAATTATAAGCACAACAGGCCTAGAAAGTACAGAAAAATGACTAAATACGGTAAACCAGCCTGAAAAAATGTCAAATTACGGACACGGTGCATTCTAGTGGGTATGACGATCGTATAAAATAATTCAAGTTGAAAGGACCAAGGGAATATGGGTACCCTTCAAAACATGGCAATTTCGCTCCCCGAGCCATGAAACTCCATAGGTGATGGTCCAGTATATGAAGAGTGTGTATCACGACATTATCCATACCTCCTCAAATATTTACAGCATCATATTGAGGTCATGCCTAGGCACCACACGAGGTAAAATGTTTTTCAGGCATGTTTTCCATTTTTCTAGAGTTACAAAACAAATAAATGACACATCTGTGGTTGCCTCTTCCAACACATATCCTTTAAAATTCTATTAATTTCCTGTAAAATACATGCAAAGTTATTCAATGGTAAACCAGCCTGAAAAAATGTCAAATTTTTGACAGGGTGCATTCTAGTGGGTGTGACGATCGTAAAAAATAATTCAAGTTGAAAGGACCAAGGGCATATGGGTTCCCCTTCAAAACATGGCGATTTCGCTCCCCGAACCATGAAACTCCATAGGTGATGCTCCGATATATGAAGAGTGTGTATCACGACATTATCCATACCTCCTCATATATTTACCACATCATATTGAGATCATGCCTGCGCACCACATGAGGTAACATGTTTTTCAGGCATGTTTTCCATTTTTCTAGAGTTACCAAACAAATAAACGACACATCTGTGGTTGACTCTTCCCACACATATCCTTTAAAATTCTATTAATTTCCTGAATAATACATGAAAATTTATCGAACGGCACAATTACAAATTTTCATGTCCTTTTCAAACACCTTTCCATGTACAGAACATTCAAACTTTGAATTATAAGGACAAAAGGACTAGAAAGTACATAAAAAGGACTAAATACGATTAACCAGCCTCAAAAAATGTGAAATTTGGATGCTGTGCATTCTAGGGGGTATGGTGATCGTAGAAAATAAATCAAGTTCAAAGGACAAAGGGAATATGGGTTCCCATTCAAAACATGGCGATTTTTCACCCCGAACCATGAAACTCCATAGGTGATGGTCTGGTATATGAAGAGTGTGTATCACGACATTTTCCATACCTCCTCATATATTTACCGCATCATATTGAGGTCATGCCTGGGCACCACACGAGATAACATTTTTTGTACACCTTTTCAAGTACCAAACGTTCGAACTTGAATTATAAGCAGTAAATGCCTAGAAAAGTACACAAAAAATAATAAATATGGTAAACGAGTCCGAAAGAATGTGAAATTTGGACATGGTGCATTCTAATGGGTATGTTGATAGTAGAAAAATAATAATGGAGAAACGACCAAGGAAATATGGGTTTCCCTTGAAACTTTGTGATTTGTTTGGGGAAACAGTTACTTTGAGAATGCCGTGTGCATTCACCCCATGCTGCGTTGTGTTTTGATTGGCCAGAACCCCAGCCACACGGATCGCGCATGCGCACTGTAGGATGCACCACGAACGAACTGCAATCCACACTTCTCCCGTGACACCCGTATACTGTAGTTGGGATTTTGGTTCGTACATGCACTAAATTAAGCTACCAACACAAACTTTAATGGCATTAATCACACACGGTTCATGTTTACGAACCGTTTCCTATGCAGACCATCTACCCCCCCCCCCTGTCCTCATTTGCATCGTTGTATAGTTGCTCGTTCTCGACCTCGGCCCGCCTAAATTTTCGAGCTCGACGATGCCTGTCGCTGCCGGCTGCCGCCAACGAACGCCACCGTAGTGTCCACAGTGCAAGCACAAATCAAGCATGAGTAATTTAATCGAGCATTTACATGCTCAAATTGGTACAGTGCATAGTTGGCGGAGTAATTTACAAAACATTAGCTCACAATTTTAGATCAATATAATACATATGAACTGCGCGCGTACAAAAGTGCTACTGCCCCTAACGCCGACCCAGCACGCTTCCATCGATATCGTGTCGTTCCTGGGCTCGGGAGGACAGGAGGTCGCCAAGTCGATCACCTACACCTTGATCGACCGAGGAATGTTCAGCCTCAACATTGGTGATCGCCGCTACTGCCTTGGACGCGCCTCTCACCAGGACTGCGGCATCCACCGGTAGGTACATCGTCCCGGCGGCCGACGAGATCCTGGCCATCGCCAATGTTGCAGCAACGCCCGCAAGTCCTACCCAGGCGTCCGGAGCTGCGTCCTCCTCCATCTGGGACATAAGCTTGTGCCTCGTGCGGCGTCCACTGACGCAGTTGTCCTTGCGGCGTCGCGGTTCCTGCTCCGCTGCCCACACCATCCGACGCACTATGCGCCGAGCCCGCAGTATCGCCCGCTGGCGATCCCTAGCTCCTTTCAAGACGACCCTGGCTAACGACTTGGCTTGCTCCTGTCATGATTCCTGCCTCCTCTTACCACAGTCAGGAGAGGTAGTGGCATGGTCGTCGATCCTCAAGCCGACCATCGCGCTGGCAACCTCGATTCCGCCGTCGCCCAACTCCATCCTGTCGTCGGCCATTGGGGTTTGATGTTGTGTGTGGCAACTAGCCAGGGGATCATTGACTCGCCGCAGCCGGCCAACGTTGTGGTTATTTATAGCTAGCTGCTGCCAAGGGGGTTGGGGATTTTATAATTTACCACAGTGGCTGGTGCTTGCTCTTGCGCGGGAAGCACTTTCACAGTTTTTGAGTTCTTTGCGGTGCACACATAATCGCACACGGAACACATATAGCAACTGTCTTTAATCGTGTATAGGGTCATAAATAAATATCACCACTCTTCGCTCTCCACCGTATCTTCTCCCTCTCACACCTCCCAAATCTGGACTTCTTCTCCCCCACTGTCCTCCCCTCCACAAAATCCTCAACATTACACATGTCATCCGCGCGGAGGAGGCCAAGGCAGAGGAGCGCGCGGTTGAGGAAGATCTTATGCGCGGAGGAGCCCGTGGCGGTGGCGGCGGTAGGCACTGCTGAGGGCCCGGAGGCCTTGGCGGTGGCGGCGGTAGGCGCTGCTAAGGGCCCGGAGGCCTTGGCGGCGGTAGGCGCTCCTGAGGGTCCGGAGACCTGGGCGGTACGCGCTGCTGAGGGTCCGGAGGCCTTGGCGGCAAGAGTGGAAAATCTGAAGGTTACATCGGATCGGTTGCGGGCAAGCGCGGTTCTGTACGTGGAACGCGCGGTTGTGGCCTTCAAAAGGGCATCATGCGCCGATCAGTTTGCCGTTGCCTTGGCAGCTTGCGTGGATTTGGCCGCGGTAAGGGTAGCTGCCTCCTTAGAGACTGCTATCGCTCTAGCACAGCGCGCAGCTCTTCGCTTTTGTGTTTATGACCGCTTTGAATATATCCGTTGTCGGAGGGCTGTACGCACGCCTTCGGCCGTGGACGGGATTTTCCATGAGACCGGAGCTATTGTGATGCAGCAGGAGCAGAGGAAAGGCCGGGCCTATGAAGCGTTCAAGAACATGGTCATCGCCGACCCGAAAGTGGATCCTTCTTCCATAAAGAGGATGTTGCATGAGTGTAGACAATATTTCGACATTGGCGAACCAACAGGCCAGCCCCGCAACAACGCAGACGAGTAGCTGTTTCCATTTTGCTGTTTTCTGACCTTGCTGATATGTAATGTCGCTATTATGTTGTTTAGTCGATTATGTAGTAGTGCAAATGATAATTTGTGCTATCACTTTCTGAATTAGATGCTTATTACCAGGTATCGTCTGTGTTATTATATGTCTGTGTTATTTTCTGTGTTTCCACACAATTTAGATTACTGACCTGTTTACTGGGCATCAGCATCACACACATCTTGTTACGCCCAATTGTTTGTGTTATTTTGGCTCGCACATTTCATCCGAGCGCACGGTATGCCGTCTGTCGCACAGGTCTATATTTGTCCAACCGTTTGTGTTATTTTGGCTCATCGCAAATAGTTCAACCGAGTGACCTGTAGGCAGCATAGATGTTGTGCAGACAGAGCAAATCACAGTACACACGGACAAAACTACGAAACCCGTCTGTGATGATTTCATCAATCACTGAAAAATTGTTTACCAGCAACCGTTTCCTCACAACACACATAGGTTATTAACACCAATCGTTTGTGTTATTTCTTGTATTCGCACACGATTCTGATTACTCACCTGTTTGCCCTCTATCGCACACATCTTGTTATACCAAATCGTTTGTGTTCCGCTATGTCATCACACGCAGTTTATGGTAGTGAACTGTGTGCCCTATATCGCACACATTTTGTTATGCCGAATCGTTTGTGTTCTGCTATATTATCGCACACAGTTTATGGTAGTGAACTGTGTGCCCTATATCGCACACATCTTGTTATGCCGAATCGTTTGTGTTCTTCTATATCATCGCACACATATGGATCTGTGTAACCGTTTGTGTTATCTTTGCTAATCACAAACGGTTCATAAGAACAAACTGTCTGCCGTATATCACTCACGCAAATATTTTATGAATCGTATTTGATGGATCCTCCATCGCACACAGTTCATGCCATTGGCCACGGAGCTTGAACTATACCGTTTGCGGTTCATGCATCGCACACAGTTTCGTCGAAGGGTCTTTTATTGTAGTGTCGCGTTAGCAGCATCCTGCAGTAGTGATAACACTAACACCGGCTCCTAAATCACATAAAGCAGTTTTAACATAATTTCTTTTAATAGAGCAAGGTATAGTGGGTATTCCAGGATCTCCTAGCTTCTTAGGTAAACCTCCATCAAAAGAATAATTGGCAAGCATAGTAGCAATTTCAGTTTCAGGTATCTTTCTTTTGTTGGTGATAATATCTTTCATATACTTAGCATATGGAGGCATTTTCAATATATCAGTCAAACGAGTATGCAAAAAGACGGGTCTAATCATTTCAGTAAAGCGCTCAAAATCTTCATCGTCCCTATTTTTAGAAGCCTTACGAGTGAATGGCATGGGATTTTGAACCCATGGCTCTCTTTCCTTTCCATGTTTCCTAGCAACAAAGTCTCTCTTATCATAACGTTTATTTTTAGGAGGTGGGTTATCAACATCCTCCGCAGGTTCTATCTCTACATTGTTATCATTTCCTTTATTACTATATGGTGGAGTGTCTACATGCACAGTATTACTTTCATCTTCATTTTCATAATCACTAGGTGCATGTTCACTACCAGATTGTGTCTCAGCATCAGAAATAGAAACATCATTATGTTTCTCAGTAGGTGTTTCTATAACAGGTTCACTAGTAGCATGCAAGTTCCTATCCTTTTTCTTCATCTTTTTATTATTAGAGGAACTAGGTGCATCAACATTAATTCTTTGAGAATCATGTTCGATTCTTTTAGGATGACCCTCTGGGTAGAGAGGTTCTTGGGTCATACGACCTCCCCTAGTCATTACCCTAACAGCATGATCATTCATATTATAATTTATTTCAGCAAGCAAATCATTTTGTGACTTAGCAACTTGGTCTAGTTGGGTATGAACCATAGAAGCATGTTTACCTAGACCTTTTACATCATTAGCGATTCTAAACATCAAGTAACTTAAGTGGTCTATCATCATGGCATTACGTCTCAATTGATCCTTAACATAATTGTTGAAGTATTCTTGCTTGACAACATAATTATCATATTCATCCATGCATTGTTCAAGAGACTTAGTGTAAGGTATATCATTTTCACTAAAGGAACGGAGAGAGTTTACTTCTACTACCCGTGTCGGGTTATCAAGTCCATGTATTTCTTCAATAGGTGGTAGGTTCTTGATATCAATTTTAATACCTTTTTCCTTCATAGATCTTTTTGCTTCTTGCATATCTTCAGTGTTCAGGAATCGAATACCTCTCTTCTTTTGAATAGGTTCCGGAGGTGGTTCAGGAAGTGTCCAGTCATCGGTATTTTGCAATATGTTATTCAACAATTCTTCAGCTTGACTGATAGTTCTTTCCCTAAAAACACAACTAGCACAACTATCTAGGAAGTCCCTAGAAGCATCGGTTAGTCCATTATAAAAGATATCGAGAATTTCATTTTTCTTAAGAGGACAATTAGGCAAAGCTCTAAGTAAATGGAGAAGCCTCCCCCAAGCTTGAGGGAGATTCTCTTCTTCAATTGGCGCAAAGTTAAATATTTCCTGTAAGGCAGCTTGTTTCTTATGAGCAGGAAAATATTTTGCAGAAAAATAATGGAGCATATCCTGGGGACTAAGCATACAACCAGGAGCAAGAGAAAGAAACCATTCCTTGGCCTCGCTTTTTAGCGAGAAAGGAAAAAGCTTAAGGATATAATAGTAGTGCATCTTTTCATCATTGGTAAACAGAGCAGCAATATCATTCAGTTTCATAAGGTGTTCGGCAACAGTTTCATTTTCATAACTGTGGAAAGGATCAGATTCTACTATAGTTGTTAACTCAGGGTCCACAGAGAACTCATAATCCTTATCAGTAACAAATATAGGAGAAGTAGCAAATTTAGGATCATATTTCATTTTCTCCATCATAGATTTTTCTTTCAGTTTGCATAGTAGTTTCTTCAAGTCATCTCTATTTTCACAAGCAAAGAAATCACTAGTTGTTTCCTTATCCATGACATAATCTTCTGTCGGCGTTCTGGGAACGGGGGTACCCAGACCTGCCGGCCTGCGGCCCAGGGCATGGCCCACTTCGTCAATCAACCACACTCAAGCATGGCACCCCACTCAAGGCAAGGCCCTCGCGAGGGCCCAAGCTTCGCGAGGAGGAGCGGCATCAAGACCGGCAAGGGATGGGCCTCCCCAGGCCCCCTCCGGAGCGGCGGAGATCTATATACAAGGCTTGGCCTCAGGAGTCAAAGATGACGCAAGGAAGGGCAGGCGGGTGCCAGCGCGCCAGACGGCGCAGTTTCCCCTTTGGTGCAAAGGGAGCAAGGACGTACGCGGGTTCCCAAAGCACCCCCCAAAGGTTTCCATTCCGGTGCAACAAGACCACTACCACGAGCCCCGCAGGGCGGATGTCATCGCCGAGCCCACCTCTGCATCATCTACAGTTACTTTGCAGGCGAAGACCGCCTTTGGGCAGAGCGAGCATGTACTCCTGTCCCCCTTCAAAATTGGCCATTGTGGGATCCCTTCTCGCCATTGCGATAAGGGAAGAGGACCCATGCCACCGCTATATATAGAGGGTAGGCAGCACCGTAGAGGGGAGGGAGACCAACCGATTCACTCATCCACCACAAAGCCAACGGAGGGCCGAGAACACCTGAGGAGCGCCCTCACGAGGCTCCAAAACACTGTACTAGTTAATCTACCACACCTCCTTGAGGGGCAATCCACCAAAGCAGGAGTAGGGTATTACGCTTCGCAGCGGCCCGAACCTAGGTAAACTGTCGTGTTCATCTTCTTCCTCGTCATCGTGCGAGTTCATCGTTGTGTCCATCGAGTAGCGAGCTAGGTAGGGCAAAGCTGCAGCGGATCTTCGCACACACCCCTGTGTTCGAATCTCAATGGTTTTGCGGAGCCCAAAATCCGACATTTGGCGCGCCAGGTAGGGGGCGTGTCGGGGTCACCTCCAAGCTCCGCCCTTCCCGCGCTCCATTGCTCTGATGGCCGGCGCTCAGCAAGCTTCCCCCGTCCGCAGCGGATCAGCTTCCGCCAACCCCGCCGCTGCTGCCGGAGGCCCACGCCATGGCAGCGTCGACCTGGGTGGTCAGTACCAGGCCACCAGCATCGCCTCCACCGTCACCGCCTCTCGCACCGCCCAAGCACACGGCGGGCGCGCGGCGCCCTCAGCACCAGCAACGCGCCACACCTACGTGGGGGACCTCGATGCGCATGATGCGTTACTGCTGGCAAGCGAGATGCTCCGCCACCGTCCAACGCACGGGGGCTTCGACGCATGGGCCGACCACATTACAGAGCTGATCACCGTCGCGCAGAGGGCGTTGGCCCTCCACTCTTCTTCAAGACCACAGGCGCCAGGCGCTGGGGGCTCGTCTGCCGTGCCCGTTCCCCAGCCAGCTGCCGGTGTGACCCTTCCGGCACTGGGCGGGCCGGAACGGGGCCCGCCACACGCTGTGCTACTTCTCCTCCGAATCCCGGTGACCGGTTTCGGGGCGCAGCCCTGCCACAACGACCAAGCGCATGGAGGAAGCGATGGGGCGCCTGGCACGAACACCAACACGCGCCCCCACGAACCGATGGACCTTCAACAGCCTGGGTTGACCAGGCGGGAACGCGCCATCCGGCACAGTGAGCAACTGGCGCTGGCGTCCGGGCAAACAAGCAACAACGGCGAAGGCGCATCAGGACGCCAAGGAAGCAATCCACGCCAGGAGGTGCGCGGCCCACCCAACGGCGGTGGCAGAGGTAAGCAACTCCGTTCTGAAGCCCGTCGCAGGAGGGTCTGCGAACGACGTGCGAGGGGCGGCTTCCCGCCGCCGCCAGGAGGGGCTGCTCCCGGCGCTTCGCCGAACGGCTCGGGAGGAGGACCGAGCTCTTACGTGGAGCCCTATGTACCGTGCTACGTCGTGCCACCTGACGGTGGAATGGGTCAGGCGCCCGCCGCGGGCGCCGGCACCCCCCAAGAGTAAGAAGCGTCCTGGGCGTCTTCCCCAAGCCGGGCCTGGGGGCTTCCGTCAACGGAGCGCCGAGCCTAGACGGCATGAGTGGGAGGGCACTCCCAGGCCCGCGGGGCGTGGCGCAAGCCGGTGCTTCCGCGGGAAAGCAGCGTCGCACCAGGCCTCAGGAGCGATGGCCTGGGGAGAGCAACGGGACACAAAATAGCGCGGGCCACCCGCGGCAACTACAGCGCCGGCACGGCCTCGGGAGGCTGGGCCTCGTGAGGCCCTCAAGACGTTGTCCGGCCGATGCACGGACGCCTCACGGGGTGGCTTCATCGACAAAACACCCTTATGGCTGCGCCGATGCATCGTGCTCATGTTTGGGCCTCGGGAGCGCAATCCTGCGGTCGCGCGGGGAACGATGCATTTGGGTTAGGGTCATAAGGGCGCGCAACCGGGCAGAACTGCACGGGATGGTTCTGACGGGGTTGGGAGCCAACAGGTTGTGCACCTGGGGGCTTGCCCAGCTATCTACGGCCGTGACACTCTCACGTAATAATGAGTGGGCCGTATACGCCCGGAGCCCCCCGAGGACGCGGAGGGGTTCCTCCCACGCAATGTGGCAGCCACAGCTCCGCGCTGTCGGAGAAGACAACACTGCCCTCCAATGGCTATGCCCATGCAATGTGGATGCCCTACGCTCAGCGCTGGGGGAAGACGAAGACTAGCCTAGGGGCCGGACGCGGCATTTGCTTGCTTCTTCTTTGGTGTTCAAGTTGCCATTTTTTGGAATGAAGTCAGAGGACTTCGAAACTCTATGTTTAAAAGAAAAAAGGGGCCGGAACTTTTCTCTCTGTGTTCTCTCCTTTTACCAAACTTGGATTCTTTCTTTCTGGATGGTGTTTCGCAAGGGGCCAAACGCCCCGCTCCGCCTCGAGGCACCTCGGGGCTGGATAACGAGGCCGTGCTGCCTCAGGAGCAAGCATCTTTTGGCTGTCTACCCCCGCTCGGGGGCTCCGGCCTCAGCATGGAATCTAGGGAGGCCCCAGGGCTTCCTGAGGCAGCAGCCGGCAGGACGGAATGGGGGATCGCCCGAGCGTCAAAGGGGGCTCCTGAGCATCACGCCTCAGGAGCCTTACCGGTCATATAGCCACTCGTCCCCCTAGACGTCGTCCTTGGTGATCCGGTCGGCGTCGAGGGTGACGGGGCCTGACCCCGTGGTTGCGTCCTGGTTATCCAGTCGTACATTACGGTGGTCGGGAAATGCGCGGGACTGGGACCTGACGACGTAGGGCGGCTTGAGCGTCAGAAGGGGGGCTCCTGAGCATCACGCCTCGGGAGCCTTACCGGTCATATAGCCACTCGTCCCCCTTGACGTCGTCCTTGGTGATCCGGTCGGCATCGAGGGTGTCGGGGCCGGACCCCGTGGTTGCGTGCTGGTGGTTCAGCCGTATATTACGGTGGTCTGGAAATCTGCGGGACTGAGTCCTGTAGGCGCAGAGTGCTGAAAGGGCTCCCAAACCGTCCCACGAACAAGGAGGGAGCATCTCAAGAGGAGTTGCGAACGAGGCCGTTGCCACCCCACGAGCTAAGTGCACTGCGGAACCAAGCAAGAGCCTCCTGGCCTCATAACGACCCGAGGGCGGGATAAAAATTGCGCGCACTAACGTAAGGATGTAGGTATTAAAGACCACCACGCACGGTTGCCAAGGCCCCCAAGGCCGGAGGCGCCGGGAAAAACCGCACGAGGGAGGGGACCAAGCCACGGCAAGCAGCAAGGCCACCGACCAGGCGAACGGTGGGGCAAGCAGCACCTCGTGAGGAGACACTTTGCGGGGACCCTGACGGCCGCTGTCGCCGGGCCACGGCGGAACCAGCATCAAGCCCTGCGCAAGGAAGCTAAGCTACGACAACGGCAAGCGAGCAACCAGCGATTCAAGGAAGAAAGACAAGAAGGCGAAGGTAACACGCAAAAGATTAACGCCCATCAGGGCAGAGTTCTTCTTCAAACATTACACGAACCGGGGAGAGGAAACAGAGGACGCCTAGGAGGAGAAGCCGCCGTCGCCGCCCGCGCCGCCGGCCGGCTCGGCATCGGAGTCGTCCTCCTCGCTGGAGGCGGGCACCTGGATGAACCGCTCCACCATGGCCTCCACATGCGAACGCACCTCGTCCCGATGGGGGCGCTGGAGCCCGTCAGGCACCGGCTCCCCGACGCGCCGGAGGTCGAGCTGCGGGGCGAGGCGGCGCAGGTTGGAGAAGACGAGCGTCAAGGCAAGGTCCAGAAGGTCGCGTGCGTCTGACTCGTTGTCCGCGTTCACGCGGGAGACACCGGTCTCCAGCGCCTCCACCACCTTCTGGAAGAATTCAAGGTAGCCCCCGTCGCCGCGCACGTTCGGCAGCGCGGGGGGGTCCCCAACGAACCAGCTCATCGCACCGGCCGCGCGGCTGGCGATGCCCAGGAACTGCTTGGCGCGCTGGGATTCCAGCAGCCTGGCGTGCGCCGCCTCGTCCTGGGCGGCCTGCACGGCGTCGGCCGCCTCCTGGACCTGGGTCTGAAGGGACGCCAGCTCCGCCCTGGCCTCCGCTTCGCCCCGGAGGGCGGCTTGGAAGGCGGCCTCGGCGGTCGTCAGCTGGGCCCGCAGCATCTCCGCTTCCTCCTGAAGCTCGCCAAGCTTGCGCTTCTTGGCCACAGGCGCCCTAGGGAAGGAGAGGATCATGCTCGGAACAGTTGACGAGGCGGCTAAGGAAGAGGGAGGCGGCGGAATACTCACTCGTCGACCAGGGCCCAGCGCCGGCAAACTTGCGCCGGCCTTGAGGGCCCCCCACCGCTGCCTCCTGAGGAGGACGAGGGAGTCGACGGAGCTACGCGCTTCCCCGCGCCCACGCCGCTTCCCCCCGGACGCCATGGGGGACGAGAAGATGGGAAGGAGAGAGGGCTTTCTTGACGGAGCGAAGGAAGCAGGAGGATGACTCAAGATTGCAATGCCCTCCCCTGTCGGGCGCGGGGCGGATTTATAGGCGTAACTGCAGTCGCGAGGCGTCGTGCGCCTCTCGGGCGCCGTGGGGCGGTTCAATCGGCGCGGTACCGTCCGCGTCGCCTCACCTGCCCACTGAAGGGTCACATCCGTGTGGCCCGAGGGGTAGAGGCCCGAAGCAGCAGCAACATTCAAGGAGGGACAATGATGGCCAGTGCTACACACGGGCGTCGTGTCAATTTGACCAGGAGCAGTTCCTGACGCCCTCGGAGAGCGGGGGCATCACCGCCCGGGCGCTCGACGCGTGAAAAGCCTGGCCCGCAGGCAATTGGGACCCACAGCGCTTCGGGCCGTCCCTGAGGCTTCGCCCGGAAGCCAGCTCGAGCGCACCTTGGGCCCGGGGGCTACTGTCGGCGTTTTGGGAACGGGGGTACCCAGACCTGCCGGCCTGCGGCCCAGGGCATGGCCCACTTCGTCAATCAACCACACTCAAGCATGGCACCCCACTCAAGACAAGGCCCTCGCGAGGGCCCAAGCCTCGCGAGGAGGAGCGGCGTCAAGACCGGCAAGGGATGGGCCTCCCCAGGCCCCCTCCGGAGCGGCGGAGATCTCTATACAAGGCTTGTCCTCAGGAGTCAAAGATGACGCAAGGAAGGGCAGGCGGGCGCCAGCGCGCCAGACGGCGCAGTTTCCCCTTGGGTGCAAAGGGAGCAAGGATGTACGCGGGTTCCCAAAGCACCCCCCAAAGGTTTCCATTCTGGTGCAACAAGACCACGACCACGAGCCCCGCAGGGCGGATGTCATCGCCGAGCCCACCTCTGCATCATCGACAGTTACTTTGCAGGCGAAGACCACCTTTGGGCAGAGCGAGCATGTACTCCTGTCCCCCTTCAAAATTGGCCGTTGTGGGATCCCTTCCCGCCATTGCGATAAGGGAAGATGACCCATGCCACCGCTATATATAGAGGGTAGTCAACACCGTAGAGGGGAGGGAGACCAACCGATTCACTCATCCACCACAAAGCCAACGAAGGGCCGAGAACACCTGAGGAGCGCCCTCACGAGGCTCCAAAACACTGTACTAGTTCATCTACCACACCTCCTTGAGGGGCAATCAACCAAAGCAGGAGTAGGGTATTACGCTTCGCAGCGGCCCGAACCTGGGTAAACTATCGTGTTCATCTTCTTCCTCGTCATCGTGCGAGTTCATCGTTGTGTCCATCGAGTAACGAGCTAGGTAGGGCGAAGCTGCAGGGGATCTTCGCACACGCCCCTGTGTTCAAATCTCAAGGGGTTTTGCGGAGCCCGAAATCCGACACCTTTAGGTACATGAGGCAATTCATATCTATTAGGAGAGCAAGGTGTAACAGGTGATTCAAAGTCCTCATCAGTTTCAGCAATTTCAAGTTCCCTAGCTCTAGCAATATGAGCATCAGTAATTCATTCAATGGCACAGCTTCAGTTTCAACATGTGTAGCAATAGTATCATCATTAATTTCATAGGTAGCATCATCAAATTCATGTGACTTATCAGGACGATCAACAGGTGGTGGTGTAACAAGCTGATTCGAAACAGTAGGTGAATCAAAAGCATAGCTACATGGCAGTTCCTTACCTCCTCTCGTGCGAGAGGGGACGATCTTAGTTCGATTGTATTTCATATTCTTCATAGTGGCAATTGGATATCCTCAAGTTAACACAATAAATAGATCTATGCTCCCCGGCAACGACGCCAAAAAAAGGTCTTGATAACCCACAAGTATAGGGGATCGCGACAGTCTTAACGGGTAGTATTTCACTCTGATTTATTGGTTCGACAGAAGGGGAGCCAAAGAATATTTACTTGCCTTGAAAGTTGAGTTGTCAATTCAACCGCACCTGGGATATCTCTCTGCAGCAAAGGTTTAGTAGCACGACAAATAGTAGTAGCAAAATTAATAGTAGTAGTAACAGCAGCAATTTTCTAGCAGTTGTGACAGTAGCAGTAGCAATAGTAACTTAGCAAGATTCAGTATATGTAAAGCGTAGGCACGTGGATCGGTGATGGATAATGATTTAGATGACATTGAGCATATAACAGTTACACAATAGGGCGACACAGAACTAGCTCCAATTCATCAATGTAATGTAGGCATGTATTCCATATATAGTCATACGTGCTTGCGATAAGAACTTGCATGACATCTTTTGTCCTACCCTCCCATGGCAGCGGGGTCCTATTGGAAACTAAGGGATATTAAGGCCTCCTTTTAATAGAGAACCGGAATAAAGCATTAACACATTGTGAATACATGAACTCCTCAAACTACGGCAATCACCAAAAAGAATCCCAATTATTGTCACCTTGGGGTATGCGGATCAAGACACGTAATAGGTGCATACAACTTGCAAGATAGGATCCAAATCAATCTTATATTCAGAGAAAATATAATATGTTCAGATCTGAAATCATGGCACTTGGGCCCTAGTGACAAGCATTAAGCATAGGAAAGTCATAGCAACATCAATCTCAGAACATAGTGGATACTAGGGATCAAGCCCTATCAAACTTAATTCGATTACATGATCAATCTCATCCAATCCCACCACCGTCCAGCAAGCCTACAAAGGAATTACTCACTCCCGGTGGTGAGCATCATGGTGGTGTTGATGGAGAAGGGTTGGTGCTGACGATGGTGACGATTTCCCCTCTCCTGAGCCCCAAACGGACTCCAGATAAGCCCTCCCGAGGAAGAACAAGAGGTGGTGGCGGCTTCGTCTCGTGAAACATGATGAAAACTTCTCTCTGATTTTTTTCTCCGAAGATGTGATTTTATAGGATTGGAATTAGGGTCGGAGGAGCCTCGAGGGCCCCACAAGCTATCAGGGCATGGCCTAGGGGGGCGCGCTCTCATGTGTGGTGACCCCCTGGCACACGCCCTCCGGCAGTTCTTTGCTCCATTATTCATCACAAATCCCAAAAATAATTCACAAAAAGTTTCGTCCAATTCCGAGAACTTTTATTTCTGCACAAAAATAACACCAAGGTAGTTCTGCTGAAAACAACGTCAATCCCGGTTAGTTTCATTGAAATCGTGCAAATTAGAGGTCAAAACCAGAGCAGAAATATTTGGAAAAGTAGATACGTTGGAGACGTATCAAGCGACTCCTCCCAAACAAGTAAGAGGGCGGCGTCCGATGATGTCGATTAGGATCTGCCTCCTCCTGCCCAGAAAAGGCAATGCAGGGCCAAGCTGGCCTTGTCTGATGACAGCTCGGACTCCGCCGAGGAGTCTGAGGCTACAGAGGAGGTCCCCCGAAGGGCCCCCAGGACCAAGCCCCTGGCCCAAAGGTATGAATCGGAAGACTCTTTCGGACATTCATATTGAGGTTCGTTACTAACCATATGCAAGCCTTTCATATTGTAGCCTGCCGCGTGACCTCCCCACCAATCAAGTCTCCAAGGGGAACTCTCCGCCAACTAAGCTAGCGGAGAGCGAGACCGCGTCGCGCACTACACCTCCTCAGGTTCTCGAGGAGACCAAGGAGGTGCTTTCCCGGAAGGCCCCTCCTGGGCCGAACACGGGGGGCGGGGGTGATGACATCATGGCCGAGGTTAATGCCTCCGTCGCCGAAGGCCAGGAGGGGGAATCCCTTCTGGCGAACAAAGAGGGGATCCCGGTTAGTCTGAGCTTTCTCCAAAGACGGTCCCTGAGCCCCCCAAGCCCCCAGAGTTGTCCATTCCGGCCTCCACCCAAGCGGGAGCCGGGGTGCCTCCAACGGTGCCACCCATAGCAGAGCGGGCCGAAACTGGGTGGCCGGTTGTGATGGAGGAGGCTTTGAATAGCCCTTCCATCACCGAAGGACACCGCGCCCTCATGGGTGCGGTTTTACAAAGCATTCGGTGCGTTGACAACAGACTGAAGGAGGCTTTCAGCGGCCTCTTGATAGGCTTCAAGGTAAATCATGTACCACCCTTTTACAAAGAGAATTTATTTTATAGGATTATGCAATCCTCGTATATAGTAGCCCCCGAGCCCTGGGTGAGTTAGAAAAACTCAAGCGGGGGTCAAATAGCTCAAAGAACATTGATAATAGTAAAAGTGCACCGTAGCCCCCAAGACTTTTGCAGGATTGAAGAAAACCTGGAAAAGTATCTAAAAAACCGATAACTCAGGAGTTTGACAAGCATGAGCTGTTGTGCAGGCCTCGTCTTTGGCAGCAGCCGCGAATGCCGTGGAACTGGCATAGGTGAATCAGAAGCTCAAGAGCTCTGATGAAGAGCTTGACCTTCTCAACAAGCGGTTTGATGAAGCACAAGGTAAGTCCACACTAGCCTGTTTAATGTCGTTGTTTTCCTCATTACATGAGATGTTTAGGTTTTATCTTTAAGTATGGGGTGATCATTATAACGGCAGCTGTCGCGGCGGAGGTCGAGAACCTCAAGGCCGAGCTGAAGAAGGCGAGGCAAGAAGCCGCAGAACAGAAGGCGGCGGCCAAACGAGCGGCTGCTGAACTGTCATCGACAAAGACAGTCAGTGATAAGCACGAGGCCAGGGTGGCCGAGGTGCAGAAGGACCTTAAGGATGCCCTAACTAAATGTGAGGCCCTTGGGAAAAATGGTAAGGATTAGACCTCCAAGCGGACCTCGTTGAAGTCGGCGATCCAGGAAGCACGGGTGGAGATGCGAGGCTGCCAAGAGGAGCTCCGCCAAGTCAACCTTATTGCGGATGGTAAGCCGTACTTACTGCAATGTACCTTTGGTGGGTTCGCGTTACTCTCACGAGTGTGGCGTTCCTCAGGCGCTTTTGTGGATCTTCCGAAGAGTGCGACGGATGCGGCAAGGCACTTTGCGTCCAAAGAGGGGAACGTCGATCAGAGGCTATTTTGGGTGCAGTTTCAAGCCCCCAAGCACCCTCTCCTCTTCATTGATCAGATGAAGCAGCTGATGGAGTTGCATCGGATGGCAGAGCCGGCCATGAAGGACCTCTGCATCAGGCTATGGCCTTCGGAGCCGCTGCCGAACAGCTTACTTCGGCTTAGTGCAGAAGTTGTGAGATGCCGCGCCCCGGATTGACATCCTGAAGCGCTCCGTATGCATCGAGGGAGCTAGGATGGTCTTTGCGAAGACCATGGTGCACTGGCCGAAGATCAAGCCAGCCGAGATGGCCACCGGACCCCTGCCTCCTGGGAAGGAGCATAGGTGCCCCGAGCAGTACTTTCCCATCATAATGGATGGTGCTCGAGCGATAGAGGCCCAGTGCTTGAAAGATATAATTTATGAATGAGCTTACTATCATGTATCAGATGACAGTTAAACTCTTGTGCTTTATGATGTCTTTGTTTTGCATGGTATGTTATGCTTTGTTTTTTTTTATTTTGACTCATGTGTGGCCGTTCTAATCTGAAAGTTGCTAGTCATCGGCTTCTTCCCCCTTGTAGATGCTACAAGGGGTGTTTCGACCTCCGCACTGTGACCCTTAACCGACGTCTCGGTGCCCGAAGGCGGTAGTGTGTAAGGGAAATGAGGCAATCAGACTATGTGGCTTTAATCCTTTCACTTAGCCATAGGAGCTTGACTGCGGGGGCTAGTGACAAACCCCCAGTATTTTGTGATGTTCGGATATGCCGAGGTTGAAACCATTATCACTTGGTCTGTGTGAATATGAACCCTTCATATAATACGGCCTAACCTCCATCAATTTTTAGTTTAACACTTGTCATCGGATCATCGACCAGTTTGCGCTTACTACGAGTGGATTGACATCCCTACTGTGCCCTGCTGCATGTCTGCGCCTTTGCTCTTGAGGGGTGTGCTCCTTTGGAGGAGATAGTGACTGGCGGACGGACCTTTGAAAGAGGGTCTTGAGAGGCCGCTGTAATATGTTAGCTTGATGCTGGGCAGGTCCTAGATGATACCTACTATTGCCCGAAGACGTGTTTGACCATAGCTCGGTCGAGCCGAACATCTGGTCCTTGGATAGTAGGTTCCCATAGCTGCCCATGGTATTTTAAGCGCGAAGTTGTGCCTCTGAGGTACATACCGTGCGGCTATCGGCGCCATGCTATGGGGAGCGTGTTCCTATTTATGTGGAGCGTGGGAAGACTCCGGGAGCTGAGATAGGGCTCGGGCTCGTTTACTCGCCTCTCGTTCCTTGACGGCGGATTAGGACTTTGGCGCCTCATTACCGACCTAGACTTTGGCTGCCAGAGTTGCTGTGTGCTCCTCAGTTCGGAGTGAGCGCTCTGTGTTGCCACTGATGTGATGACACCCTTGGGTCCGGGCATCTTGAGCTTCCGATATGCATAATGGGGACGACGTTGACGCAAGTGAACGATGTACGGCCGAGAAGTGCGTGATAGCCGCTTCGGAAAGGGACGATGTCAAAGACCAAGCCTTCGCTACGGAAGTTGTCGGGCGAGCAGAACACTACTTCCAAAGTCACGGTGCCCAAGCAGCGGGCTTCAATGCCTGGGGTTACTCCTTTAAAGGTGGTGTTGCTGGGTTTGATCCTTGATGGATCGATACCCATTTTTTCACTATATCTGAGTAAATCAGATTGAGGCTACTGCCTCCATCCATGAGGAGTCTAGTTAGGTGGTACCCATCAATGATGGGATCAAGCACCGGGGCCGCCGATCCACCATGACGGATACTGGTCGGATGGTCCCTATGATCGAAGGTGATCGGGTACGCCGACCATGAGTTGAATTTCGGGGCTACTGGCTCTATGGTGTAGACGTCCCGAAGCGCACGCTTCCTTTCTTTCTTTGGTATGTGCGTGACGTAGATCATGTTCACAGTTTTTACCTCAGGAGAGAATTTCTTCTAGCCTCCATTGTTCAGCCGGCGAGGCTCGCCATAGTCCTCAATGCGGGGGGCCTTGCCCTGCTCCTCGGCTGTGAGCTTGCCGACCTGTTTGATCACCCAACAGTTACGGTTGGTGTGGGTGGTGGGCTTGTCTGGGGTGCCGTGGATATGGCAGGGCCTATCCAGGATTTTGTCCAGCGCGGTTGGTCCATCCCGACTCCCTTTGGAGGGCTTCTTTCACGGTCTTGGTTTTGAGTTGCTGAATCCGGCATTTACTGTCGTATCCTCGGCATCACCATAGTTGTTCTTTTTTGCGCCACGGTTTACCGTTTCCGTCCCGAACTTCAGAGGTGTCGGGGTCTTTGGGATTGTTGCTCCGACGAGCTAACAAGTTGTCCTCGCTCGCGCAAAAGCGGGTCATTAGTGAGGTAAGGGCCGACATTGTTTTCGGCTTATCTTGGCCGAGCTGACGAGCTAGCCATTCATCATGGATGCTGTGTTTGAAAGCGGCTATCGCCTCGGCATCCGAATAGTCAACGATTTGGTTCTTTTTTGTCAAGAACCGATTCCAAAATTGTCAAGCTGACTCACCGGGTTGTTGAACAACATGGCTCAAGTCATCGGCCTCCGGGGGCCGGACATATGTGCCTTGAAAGTTAGCTCGGAAAGCATCCTCGAGCCCATCCTAGCTCCCAAGGGAGTTTCTGGGGAGGCTGTTTAGCCAGTGCCGCGCTGGTCCTTTAAGCTTTAATGGCAAGTATTTTATGGCATGGAGGTCATCTCCTCGGGCCATATGAATGCGGAGAAGGAAGTATTCAATCCACACGGTCAGGTTTGTTGTCCCATCATATTCTTCAATGTTTACGGGTTTAAACCCTTTGGGGAACTGATGCTGCATCACCTCATCTGTAAAGCACATTGGGTGAGCGGTGCCCCTGACCCGGGCTACGTCACGCCGAAGATCGTCTCTCATTCGGACCCGGTGTTGTTCCCGTTCTCTATCGTTTCAATCGAGCCAAGCTTGGTATCCATCCCGTCTAGCGGGAGTGTACCCTCTAGATCCGTTGATGGATCTTGTATGACCTGCTCTAGCGTCCAGGTCGTGTCGTAGGTCATATGAGTCTTCACGCTGTGTTGTCTCCTTTCCTCTCCTATGCGGGAGTGCAGGTGGATCTTCGGCCCCTCCAGTCGTCATGTCCCGTCCTCGAGGGGGCGGTCTGGCAAGTTGCCCTGAGTGCGTCTAGGGAGTGCAGGCTCAAGGGCTTCGTCATCGAATTGCGGCATCAAACGTCAGTGCGGGTAGCTTTTGCTTTGATCCGGCTCGGGGCAAAAGATGAGCAGTGGCAGCAGGGGCTCGGCATAGGAGGTTCGGGGAGAAGGAGATGGTTGCTTTGGCTGGGCAGTGCGCCACTTGGCTGGTTGACGGAGGTGCAACTGGGGCATGCTGGAGCAGCCGATCCAGCGAGTCAACGATGACGACCAGCGACCAAACCTGATGGTTGGCTAGCAGCAGGAGCAACATGCGCGGGCGGGAAAGGATGCCCGGGAGGAAGACACACGAGGCGCGGGGACGTGCAACGGTAGTAACGAGCAATGGCAGGAAGGAGCCGAGGGGGGTTTGGCGAGCCAACAACATGGCCGGGCAGAGCAGCAACAGGGCGGAGCTGCGGCTAAGCGACATGAGCAAAGCGAGCAAGGCGACGGCGGGAGCGAAGACATGGAGGAAGCTAGCTTGCTCGGATGCGGCGGCAGGTCGCGGCGGCAGAGCGCTCCGAGGCTGTTGGAGGCAGGGCGCAGCTGCACGCAAGGAAGCCAGGAGCGGGGGACGGCGTGGCTGGTGCTGGTCTCGGCGGTGTCAGGCGGCCCTCCGGTGGAGGCGGGGTCTCGGGCGCAGGCAGATGGAGCTCCATGGTCGAAGGCTGAGCAGGGAAAGGCGTGCGGGGTCATGCGTCTCTGGTGGGTGGCGGCGGCGTGAGGAGAACGAGAGGGAGAGGGGATCGAACGGGAGGGATGAGGGGATTGAGAGGAGAGGGCTGGCAATCGGGCTAGGGTTACGGAGGGGTTTAGATGGGCCGCGGGGATGGCTAGAATCGGCCAGAGGCCTAGTTGTCCTCCCTCTTTTCTATAATCGAAAAAAAACAGATATTTAGAGAAAGAAGAGAGGGCTATTGGTAGAGAGTTGGACAAGGCGGGGGGTATTTTCCCGGGCTCACAAAAATGTGCTCGATCCAAGAAAATTAGAAAAGAACATGCGCATGAAGTTTGACTTCAAACTCATAAGAAATATAATGCAAAAGGATTTGAATAGGAGGTGGGTGCTAGGAAGGCCTAAAAATGCTGAGAATTTCGGTAGAGCTTGAGAAAGTGATGAAACAATTTATGGGCAAAGTTTGAAGGCCATAATTGAGATAGAGAAGTCATGGAGTTTATTTTGCAAGTGTGGTATGGTTAATTCCAATTAATGGAATATTCATTATAGCTCCCTAAAATATTGGGAGGATATTTTATAAAGAGAAAACACCATGTGCATTTCCCTCAATTTAAATGGACTAAAGATCCATACAATTTATCTACTTGAGTTGCAAAATTTAATGACATGATGGCATGATGACATGATGAATGCAATAAACAAATAAAACATATTGCGATAATGAAAATAAAAGGAAGGCATCTGAAGCGCCGGTCTCGGGCTGTTACAACTCTCCTCCACTAACAAGAGATCTCGCCCCGAGATCTTAGAATGAGAAGGGGAAGAGGAAGAGGTAAAACTTAGTTGCTTCTTTGACAAACGAGTGAAACCAACGAATCTTGAAGTATACAAAGAGCCGAAGAATTGCATGAGGACAAGCAAGAATTCAAAAGAAATTTGGGCAGCACTTCGGTAGCTAAGGGAGGCAAATTTTGATAAGATAGAAAGAACGTGAAAAGAGGACACAACACTCCGGTTAAATGGATACGCAAGGAAAAGAACATGATCTTGACAAAATAGGATGATAGATTGAAGAGAGCAACATCGCAACGTCTCCGTAACAAAAGAATAGAAGGTAGATCTTTGAAAAGAAAAGATCTGAGAAGGAGATGACAACTTCTATCACAATTGAATTTGAAAAGCAACCTTTACATAGAAGGATTGAACGGAGTAGTTGGAAAATCAACAACGAAAAGAAAAGCTTGTTCTGGGCTTATGGAAAACATCTCAAAAATTATGAGGTGACGACCGGCCACTAACGAAAACAAAGCTTGCTTGGGAGCCACAAGACAAGCAAAACTTCTTTGATCAAAAGGATACATTGAAAACTTGGATCATGACAAACACCGCAAATAGCAACAATCTTTAGGAAAGGCTTTAGGTGAAATCTAATCCAAGATAACTCCGAGAAATAGATGATGGGTTTAAATATCTCATTCTTGACAAATTCTCTTTGAGACTCCTTATGAATCAAGAATTCTATAACACCATCTCAAAGGACAAGGGAGGAAGGAATTGCACTTGAAATGCAAGATGGATGATACTTGAGCCTCTCCAACAAGAATCTTGAAGAATACTTTGAGAATAAATAACATCCTTGAAGAACCACCATGAAGAACCTCCGGATAGAAAAGGATAATAGAAAACAAATGAAGATTGAAAAGAATAAGATTATGACCTTGCAAGATTTAGATGGAACTTCGCGAAGAGATACTTGAGAAAAACTTGGAACTCTGAAAAGAGAAGAAGAACAACTTAGAACCAAGAATTGATATCATGAACAACTCCTGGCTTGTGGCCCCCCAGCAGGCCTTCTAACCCTAATCTTCGGCCTATAAATTCCCAAATATTCCCCCAATACCAAAAAGAGCCACGATAATACTTTTCCGCCGCCGGAAGCCTCTGTTCCCGTGAGATCCTATCTTGGGGCCTTTTTCGGTAATCTACCGAAGGGGGATTCGATCACGGAGGGCATCTACATCAACTCCATTGCCCCTCCGATGATGCATGAGTAGTTCACCTCAGACATTCGGGTCCATAGCTAGTAGCTAGATGGCTTCTTCTCTCTCTATGTTCTTCAATACCATGTTCTCCATGATCTTCATAGAGATCTATCCGATGTAATACTCTTTTGCGGTGTGTTTGTCGAGATCCGATGAATTGTGGGTTTATGATCAGATTATCTATGAATATTATTTGAATCTTCTCTGAATTCTTATATGCATGATTTCATATCTTTGCAACTCTCTTCGAGTTATTGGTTTGGTTTGGCCAACTAGATTGGTAATTCTTGCAATGGGAGAAGTGATTAGTTTTGGGTTCAATATTGCGGTGTCCTCACCAAGTGACAAAGTAGGGGTAGCGAGGCACGTATTTGTATTGTTTCCATCAAGGGTAAAAAGATGGGATTTTCATCAGATTGCTTGAGTTTATCCATCTACATCATGTCATCTTACTTAATGCATTACTCTGTTCTTCATGAACTTAATACTCTAGATGCAGGCAGGAGTCGGTCGATGTGTAGAGTAATAGTAGTAGATGCAGAATCGTTTCGGTCTACTTGACACGGACGTGATGCCTATATGCATAATCATTGCCTTGGATATCATCATAACTATGCGCTTTTCTATCAATTGCTCGACGGTAATTTGTTCAACCACCGTATTATTTTCCTTCAAGAGCGAAGCCTCTAGTGAAACCTATGGCCCCCGGGTCTATTTTCCATATTATATTTTCAGATCTATAAACCAAAAATACCAAAAATACTTTGCTGCAATCTTTTTACTTTCTGTTTTAGTAATCTTTTATATCTATCTCTATCAGATCTCATCCTTGCAAGTAACCGTGAAGGGATTGACAACCCCTTTATAGCGTTGGGTGCAAGTGTTTGATTGTTTGTGCAGGTGCAAAGATTGGGGACTTGCTTGTACCTCCTACTGGATTGATACCTTGGTTCTCAACAACTGAGGGAAATACTTATCTACTTTGCTGCATCACCCTTTCCTCTTCAAGGGAAAACCAACGCAAGCTCAAGAAGTAGCAGAAGCATCACAAGAATAGAAAGGCACTTGGATGAGAATTTAATTATTGAAGAAGAGAAAAAAACGGCCGAGAGGGTGGGTAAAAGAAGAAGACAACTTAAGACGGATAAAGAACTCCGGGATGAAATAAGAGGATAGATCTTACAAAAATTGGGAGGATTGAATCATCTTGAAGAGGAGCACACCGGTTGAAAAGAATTTCATGGCAACTCCGGTTGAACAAAAGGATTAGCATTCCCATAGAAATATGAGAACACAGCTTAACAAAGATATGAAATCAACACTCGACATCGAAGCAACTCGAATTACCATACTCCATCGAAAAAAAGGATGAGGCTTTCGAATTAAGACGGAAACAAATACAAACCCATTTGCATTTGTCGGAAGAAAATCCTAGGTAACTACTTGAATTCCACCTGAGAACTGCCGAAATCTTTTTGGTTATGCAATCTGGTCCAACGGATACACGGATAAATTACTAAATAAATCACTCAACTCCTAGCAATAATACTACCCACCGTGTATCACATCCGTCAACACATAACCATAGAAACCACGGAAACTCATCTACCTCAGACCCTCGTAATCACAACGATACTAAACATGGCAGTACATGTGATCCCGCTCCCCAGTACTGGGTGCCGCCACACTCTTCGCACCACGAATAGTATTTAAGCAATTTCAAACATCCGCGTCCTAAGATACTAAGGAAACTGAACGATAACGATGTGTCAAGAATCCCCTGGAGCTCAACTCCCCGGGTCCAATCCATACGTCCGGGAGGCACCAAGAACAGAATTTCGGTCAAATCGACATTATAGAGGTTCCAAAATACCCGCGTGATCCTATAAATTTGAGTGAGAAGAGGGGAAGAATTAAAATTCCTACGTCGGGATTCCTCACCAGAGCATAGAAGAGGAGTAAAAAGAATCCTACTCTCCGATATATAACTAGACTCAAAATAGTTTTTCACTAGACTCGACTTGGCCAAGTTCGATCAATCAAGGGGGCTCCTAGGTCGGTACAGGTTCTGATACCAACTTGTAACGCCCAAGATGCGATCATATCCTCATTTTGGCTTGAGGGCCTCGACAGGGATAGAAGCGCATCTCGTCGTTTCGCAAAAATGGATATCATTACAAGTACATGTAAAGAAGAGATGAGTATATGGAATTGGCTTACACTCTCCACAAGCTATATCAGATCACATCAATACAACAACATATACAATCATCATACAGAAGAGCAGGGTCCGACTACAGACGAAATCAAACGATAAAAACGACATCCATCCTTGCTATCCCTGGCTGCCGGCCTGGAACCCATCCCAAGATCGATGAAGAAGAAGAAGAACAAGAAATCCTAATCAAACAAGCATCACGCTAACGTCAAAGCATGGCATTACCTGCACCTGCAACTGTTGTTGTAGTAATCTGTGAGCCACATGGACTCAGCAATCTCATTTCCAAGGGTATCAAGACTATTAAAGCTTAATGGGTGAGGTATGGTTAAGTGGTTAGGCTGAAGCAAGCACTAAGCATTATTTGAGTGGCTAACTTATGAATACAAGAATAAGGGGGGATGATCGTCGAATAAACGGACGTGTACTAGTAATGATCACTAAGTGATCCTGAACACCTACTTACAGTCAAACATAACCCCACCGTGTTCTCTCTCGGTTCAGAAATCACGAGAAGAGATAGTCACGGTTACGCACACGGTTGGTGTATTTTATTTGAGTTTACTTTAAGTTTGCTATGACCGGGTGTTAAACAAAATTTCCAAGTTGCCACATAACCGCGGGCACAGCTCTCATGAAAGATTTAACCCTGTAGGGGTGCTCCAACTCATCCATCACAAACTAACCACACGCCGTGGGAATAACCTCGACCACGAAACCCGTGATATCCTTGGAAATTCCGTTGGAAAATCTCAACCTCGAGATAGCCCGAAGTGTCCTCGAAATCCCGCGCACAAGACGTTCGAGAAAGGTAAAACAAATCCAGCAAGACCGCCTGACGTGTCGACAAACCCAATAGGAGCCGCGTATCTCGTTCTCAGGACATGACGGACGAGCGATGGTTACCACGCCAATCACCGAGTTGCCCCGGGTGGCGTTAATAAGCTGCTCTGGGTTGGACCAACACTCATGAGGAGCACTGGGCCGGGTTGTTGATTAAAGATCCTCGGATTAATTACTCCCTATGCAGGTTTATTAGTTATTAGGCAAATGTAGTACCAATGTTGGGCCTGGCCAGACGAGTTTTATCCCAAAAAAAAAATCAAGGGGGTCCCCATAACAACCCCGAGCATGTTAGGAGCGCTCAATATGGAACATAACACCGGTACACAAGTAACTAGGGCGGCAAAAGTGGAACAAAACACCGAGAAAAAGGCCAAGCCTTCCACCTTTTACCAAGTATATATGTGCATTAAATTAAATAGCAATAATATTGTGATATATCAAAAATATCCATGTTGGCACATGGAAACAATTGCACCTGCAACTAGCAACGCTATAAGAAGGGCTGAGCAAGCGGTAACAAAGCCAAACAATGGTTTGCTGGGATGTGGAGGGTTAGAGGCTTATCATGGCATTTTAGGAGGCTTGACAAACAAGTGGTAGGTAGCGAGACATAGCGATAGAAACAAGACAACTAGCATGGCAATGATAGTAGTGGTATCCAGGGAAATGGTCATCTTGCCTGAGATCCCGCTTGGAAGAAGATCGAGTCCATGAAGAAGACGAACCAACATAGTCGAACGAATCCTCACACTCCGAACGCTTTCGGAACTCTATCGAGAAGAAGCAATCCGGAAACAAACAATCAACAAATGATAAACACCACAACATATTCATGATATGATGCACAACAAGGATGATGCATGTTATGCTTGACATGGCAAAGCACAACAATCAACTCCTACACATTAAGTGAAGTTCAATATGCATCGAGGTGCATATTGACGAAACTCCACGTTTTAATCATTTAGTTCACTCCCGTTTATTTACATGGCAATTTTAAATGTTGTTTAAACATGGAAAGAGGCGAAGCATAAATAAACTATCTATCTAGGCATTTTAAATGAGGCCGGAAACAACTTATAGTATTTTCGAAACGACCTCATATGCATATTTTAAGTTTGGTACAGATCTGTCCTAACACAATTTTATATTTGTTAAACAGAAAAATAAAGTGTGCCATGAGATTCTACACATTTTTCTAGTCAAGTTGCATATGTGGATCATTTTTATCGGAGCTACGGTTAATTAGTTATGACATAAACCGTTTTTAACATGGCATTTGCAACTTTTAATGCAAACAATATTTTCAATGTTCTTAAACGTGCATGAGGATGACACATTTGAATTAGATGCAATTTTATGAAAAACATTGGCATATAATATGATATGGAGCATTTGTCATCATGGCGGAAGGAAAGGGGTGCCACGGCAACGAAAAACGAAAACGGTGCCACCGCAACGTTCCGTTTCTGGCAACTCATTGAGATGGCGGTGCAAAAGAAAGTGTGGTCGTGAGCGTGCCATACAATGGATGGTTTGGTGATCCCGGTAACCGGGTTCCCACGTGTAGGTGGCATTGCAAACGAGAAGCATGCAAGAGACAATTCGCATATGGTGCAAACACTAGCATCGCATACAACAATGCATTCGTCCACGCGCGGTCGTCTCCACGTTATACCTTCGAAGCGTGCGTTTCGGGGCGGATCGAGTTCGTGGAGGGAAGTGGACGTTCTCGCAACGGTCATAGTAGAAGTAGTGGTTCACGCGGTGTTGTCATATCCACGGCGACGGTAGTTGTACACACATCCGCAAGAACACTCGACGTCCATGTGGTCGATCTTGGCAGTCCTAGCAGGTACTTGGCGAATATGGTAGTGGCAAATAGAAAAACATCAGGGCATCGCCAGCTTGGTGTGACCGAAGTGCATGGCTCGGGGCAAAAGATGAGCAGTGGCAGCAGGGGCTCGGCACAGGAGGCTCGGGGAGCAGGAGATGGTTGCTTTGGCTAGGCAGCGCGCCACTTGGCTGGTTGACGGATGTGCAACAGGGGCTTGCTAGAGCAGCCGATCCAGCGAGTCAATGATGACGACCAGTGACCAGACCTGGTGGTTGGCTAGCAGCAGGAGCAACATGTGCGGGCGGGAGAGGACGCCCGGGAGGAAGACACACGAGGCCCGGTGACGCGCAACGGTAGCAGCGAGCAACAGCAGGAAGGAGCCGGGGGGGTTTGGCGAGCCAACAGCATGGCCGGTCAGAGCAGCAACAGGGCGGAGCTGCGGCTAAGCGGCATGAGCGAAGCGAGCAAGGCGACGGCGGGAGGGAAGGCACAGAGGGAGCTGGCTTGCTCGGATGCGGCGGAGGGTTGCGGCGGCAGAGCGCTCCGAGGTTGTTGGAGGCAGGGCGCGGTTGCAGGCAAGGAAGCCAGGAGCGGGGGACGGCGTGGCCGGTGCTGGTCTCGGCGGCGTCAGGCGGCCCTCCGGTGTAGGCGGGGTCTTGGGCGCAGGCAGTTGGAGCTCCATGGCCGGAGGCCGGGCAGGGAAAGGCGTGCGGGGTTGTGCGTCTCTGGTGGGTGGCGGTGGCGTGAGGAGAACGAGAGGGACAGGGGATCGAACGGGAGGGACGAGGGGATCGAGAGGAGAGGGCTGGCAATCGGGCTAGGATTACGGAGGGGTTTAGATGGGCCGCGGGGATGGCTAGAATCTGCCAGAGGCCGAGTTGTCCTTCCTCTTTTCTATAATCTGAAAAAAAAACAGATATTTAGAGAAAGAAGAGAGGGCTATAGGTAGAGAGTTGGACAAGGCGGGGGGTATTTTCCCGGGCTCACAAAAATGTGCTCGATCCAAGAAAATTAGAAAAGAGCATCCGCATGAAGTTTGAGTTCAAACTCATATGAAATATAATGCATAAGGGTTTGAATAGGAGGTGGGTGCTAGGAAGACCTAAAAATGCTGAGAATTTCGGTAGAGCTTGAGAAAGTGATGAAACAATTTATGGGCAAAGTTTGAAGTCCATAATTGAGATAGAGAAGGCATGGAGTTTATTTTGCAAGTGTGGTATGGTTAATTCCAATTAATGGAATATTCATTATAGCTCCCTAAAATATTGGGAGGATATTTTATAAAGAGAAAACACCATGTGCATTTCCCTCAATTTAAATGGACTAAAGATCCATAAAATTTATTTATTTGAGTTGCAAAATTTAATGACATGATGGCATGATGACATGATGAATGAAATAAAAAAATAAAACATATTGCGATAATGAAAATAAAAGGAAGGCATCTGAAGCGCCGGTCTCGGGCTGTTACAACTCTCCTCCACTAACAAGAGATCTCGCCCCGAGATCTTAGAATGAGAAGGGGAAGAGGAAGAAGTAAAACTTAGTTTCTTCTTTGACAAACGAGTGAAACCAACGAATCTTGAAGTATATAAAGAGACGAAGAATGGCACGAGGAACAAGCAAGAATTCAAAAGAAATTTGGGTAGCACTTCGGTTGCAAAGGGATGCAAAATTTGATAAGATAGAAAGAACTTGAAAACAGGACACAACACTCCGGTTAAATGGATACGCATGGAAAAGAACATGATCTTGACAAAATAGGATGATAGATTGAAGAGAGCAACATCTCAACGTCTCCATAACAAAAGAATAGAAGCTAGATCTTTGAAAAGAAAAGAACTGAGAAGGAGATGACAACTTCTATCACAATTGAAATTGAAAAGCATCCTTTCAGTGGTGCAGCGACGTGTTATACAAAACGTTTTTAACCCCTTTCCACGACGTAGTTCTAAACCGTCACCTTGCCTGTGTGGGCGATAGGGGGGGTCCATCCCACACGACACGGCAAAATCGTCGGCGATGGTGGCCAACAAATGCAAACGTTTAGCAAAACAAAGCGTATGGGATTTCCGTATCTATCACATACGAGAGTCACCTCTCACCCATTTGAGATATGGCATCCTTCCCATACGGCCCATCCTTGCAACTCGTGTGAGATCACACTAACATCGCACGCGCAATTCTGTAGCGCGCCGTTTACGATGTGTACCGAGTTGCAAATAGTTCATAATTGTAAAGCATGTACGATAAGGAGACAATCACACACATTTTGTCCTACAGCATCGTTTGCGATATACGAAGATTCGCACGCTCCAACTGTCATACTCGTGTCGGATGCATACGACATAACAAACAGTTAAACATTGTAAATCGTGTATGATAAGGAGACTGTCACAAAATATTTAGGTCTTCTAAACCATTTCTGATATTGTCTAACATCACACACGGTTTGCAGACGGCAATTGTGTGCATTGTCACACACGGTTTCTCTCTCTGAAACGTGTCGAATCATGAGGTATATCACGCACGCTCTGCTTTAAAAACCGTGTGTGGTGTAATGACCTGCAGAGCTTATTTTTCGGCTATTAATCGCCACAATTTAAAATTCAGCAGGATTTGAGTTTGATAGTAGGCTATTGCACTTTTCATATCCATCTTATATAGACATAGGTTCAACAACAAATGCATTATTCCATTCACATGTAGATATGTTCAAGAATTACATCAAGAAATAATAATTACATTAGGACCAGATAAATAATGATGAACCACGGCTGCATAATTTAAATACGGTAAAGGAAGAGGCGAAAGACACTCTGGCAGTTGTACAAGGTGAAGCGGAATGCCCATATTGTGTCCTCCTCCATGCAGAATGCACGGACGACTCTAGGCCAGCCCCTTGTGATGGCGGACCGCCCATCCTTCTCTGTGTTGATGAGGACATGTATGTAGCCATCGTGGCCTGGTAGATCTGCTGTGAGAACCACTAGAAACAAAATGATTCAGACATTGTAAATTTGTAAGCTAACAACTCATTATGGACAGTAAAAAAGAAGGGTACAGAGTTCATAGTTACCATCCTGGAGTTCACTATTGTCTTGGATTAGGTGTAAAGAAATAGTTTAATTGCCATATTTTGTCCCATTTTATTAACAACCTTTATAAGTTTCCTCACTTGATGCTGGTTCATGAATATCTCATTGCCCAATACGCAAAAAGGGTCGACACACGGATCTTTACCAGTGACATATGTACCTACAAGCAACAAGTTAGTATTAGAAGGTAAACAGAAATTGCACAATGACGTAGTACAGTATTCCATGTCCTAGTATATAAGATATTATTACATCCAAAATGCTCACATATTTGATGTATTAACATCATATACTTTGGGGCGGATGGAGTATATATATAAGCCATGTGATGAAAATAACGTCGATGAAAAACAATAGTTGTTCCCGATATTGTCCTGGGTAAGTTCGCCGAAAGGCATGTTAAGTACTGACAGGCTAAACATCAACCAAATATATGCATGGTAAACAACATGATCACAAAATGATAGCTTCAGTGTGCAGGTTTAAGCACGCTAGCTAAGCTAATAATAAGTGGAGATGCGTGTTAACTGCAATAGGCTTAGCATTTAACAACAACAAAATATAGTCATTCTAATTGGTATTATGCTCGTTTAAGCACACTAGTTATAGTTACATAAAAATGGAAAGGCTTGTGCTCACTACAACAAGCTTAATAGCAACCAAATATAGTCATTCTAACTGGTATTGTGCACGTTTAAGCACACTAGTTATAGTTACATAAAAATGGAAAGGCTTGTGCTCACTACAACAAGCTTAACAGCAACCAAATATAGTGATTCATAGTGGTACTATTGAAATTGCATAGAATGTAGCTCGTGTTTACACATCAAATTGTATAACTGAACATCACATTGTGAAAAAACAGAAATAAACAGTGGGCGTGTTAACTACACCAGGCTTAACAGGAACCACATATGGCCGTTGAAACTGGTATGATGAAATTGAACTGGAAAGTACATACTTGCAGATATAGAACTTCACAACGTGAATAACTAAAATAAACAAGACATACTATATAGCAATTGAACCAGGACATATGCCCAGTACAAACAACCGAGCTAGGAAAAACAGTTAAACAAGGCATATTCTCACTACAACAGGCTTGATAGCAACCAAAAATAGCCATTCCAACTATACTGTTGAAATTGCATAGAACGTAGCCGGTGCTTAAACATGAAATTGTATAACTGAACATCACATGCGAAAGAACTGAAATAAACAGTGAACATGTTAACTGCACCAGGTTTAACAGGAACCATATATGGCTCTTGAGACATTTAGCATGAGTGAAGTAATTTAACATGAGATGGTTTTCCTCATCTGTCACAGATGGGCTCATTCCCATTAGAAGAGCGCGGATTATGGGTGTGCTCCCTCTTTTCACAGATGGGCTCCTTCCCCTTGGAAGAGCAGGGATGCAGGGTGACCTCCCTGATGTCACGGATGGGCTCTTTCCCCTTGGAAGAGACGGATAGGGTGCCGTTGTCGGCGTCGGCGTCGGCATCGTGAATGAGGTATGACTTGGCACCTGACGATGCCGAGCCACAGCCATAGAACGTGCCCTTCAGAAATGACAAAAGAGGCTCCATGGAGATGAAGGAAGGCAAATTCTTGAGAGCGAAGCAGAGTAGATCAGCGG
Source organism: Elymus sibiricus (assembly GCA_039707655.1). NCBI lineage: Eukaryota > Viridiplantae > Streptophyta > Magnoliopsida > Poales > Poaceae > Elymus > Elymus sibiricus. Next base: position 163,563,564 of record CM077669.1, read on the forward strand.
CTGGGCCTTGCATGAGGTCGACGAGGGTTAAACCCGAGGGGTCGAGGTAGGGCCACTTAACCTATTACATAGCCCGCGACAAGCCGTCACTGTCGACGAGCTCGACGTCATAGCCGGCTGCGCCGATATGCAACCATACGGGAACTCGCTGTCTTACAGCCTAGTACTCCTTAGATTTCCCGGCAGCCTCGGAGGCCACCTCATCATCATAGTCAGCTTACCAGGCGGCCTCGGCGGCCACCTCGTCATCGTGGACAGCTTCCCCGGCGGCCTCGGCAGCCTCGGCGGCCTAGGCGTCCACCTCGTCATCGTAGTCAGCTACCCCAGTGGCCTCGGCGGCCTCGGCGGACACCTCGTCATCATAGTCAGCTTCCCCGGCGATCCCGGCGGGCACCTCGTCATCGTAGACAGCTTCCCCGACAGTCTCGGCGGCCACCTCGGCATCGTCCATTGGAAAGTCCGTGATATACCTCCTTTTGTCCATTCGCTCCTCGATCTCACCTGCAAGTGTAGCTGGGATTAGGCTACGACGGTCTGCGGTGGGGATTAGTGCGGATCTATGAGGAAAGGGGTGTTTAGCAGGCGCCATCTAAGAAATTCAAGGCGGCGAGGGTACGGAGATGGGTTCGTAACCTAGACGGGGAGAGCAGGAGAGGTTGACTGTGGAACGCGGAGCGGGATAGGGGGCGGCGGCTGCGACGGCGAGGTAGCTAGGGTTCGAGCGAGGGAGTTGTGTGGGGTTGGGCGTGGGAGGGGCCTAGGTGGTGTTTGAGGAAATGCCGCGGCTACTTTAAATTTTACTTGGAGGGAATGAAAAGTCGGGACAAACTAAAACTTTTATGAAGGGTTTGAAGTGGCGCCGGAGGAACAAACATCGCACACGGTCCGAACATAATACATGTGTGCAATTCAAAGAGATAAACCCGTGGAACCATCAATTTTTAAATTGATCAAGGCGGGTAACTATTTTTAAGATTTCTCTATGCGGGTTGGTGCAAGGTGGTCTGTAGTTACGTGACAACTAACAACCACAGGCCGGGCGTGGCACACAGTTAGCATGTGGGAACCGTGTTTACTACTCTACTGCGTACACAGTCGCACACAGTTGTCTCCTTCGACTCGTCTGTTATTTAAGTTTCAAAAAAAGACTACCCTGCCATTTATATAACAACATTGGAAATTAAACACGATAAATCTAGGGTCGTCGCACAAACAGACCTGCTTGTGGACCAAATGTATGTATGGAAAGGATGTTGTGGTGTTCAAATACGGAATGCACAACTTTCATGTGACACACAATGTCCTGCAGAGCACACGACAATGTTGGCTTATGCCCCCGTGCCCCCCCCCCCACACACACACACGTGCGCCTTCGAGTTGGCGGGGGGTGGTAGCTCAGTATATATATGAACTTACAAACTTTTACTACAAGTGCAATTCACCCTACCGTAACACAAAACCAATAGAAATCCATCATGATCACCCCCTCCCCCGTGTTTTAGTTCTGAGGGTAGATTGCGCGGGCACACTGATGGGCGCGTCTCAGAAACTTCACAAGATGGGTGAGACCGCAACCACATGTGTGTGGCTCAACTAATTACTTAAGGTGGTGTGATATTTCGTGCGTGCAAAACTTTTTGATGTGGCTCAAAAGTTGAACGGTATGTAGTACCTGACCTCATAAATAGGTATCATGTATACGTAGTACTATTGTGATGCCCCTCCCCCGCCCCCGCCCTCGCCCCGCCCCACGCACACACATGCTTCGAACAAACACCACGACCTATATATATGTATCCGCTCAAACTTGTGTCTCGTATATCACCATGAACTATATCGTAACAAATAATGAGAGGACTATATCTACATTGGTCAAATTAACCTGTAGTATATATGGGCAGGTTTAAGTGATAGACCACATGGGTCCCCAAATTTGGCATGTCATCCATAACCACGCGAGGGAGTGTGTGTAGACAACACCAACGCACATGCATGGCCCCACGCACATATGTATGAAAGCATTGTGCGATGTTTTCAAATACCAAACGCACAACTTTCTCCGCCACATGTGTGTCTCTCGAACCAGAATGGCCATGTACTGAGGTTAACGAACCATGCATATATAGCCCCAAGCGTGCCCACAGTTCGATCCGATAGGAGGGATTCAATGTGTACGATGCATTAGATTTTTTGTTAGAATTGAAATGTCGATGCATATATCAACTACGTATCATATATACACATATACCAACAAGAAGAATCCACCTTGGTTAAATAAACATCTGTACAGACACCTGTCAAAGTGACGACCCACATGGACATGGTTGTGTTGGTGTGACAATGGCGATGACCACGTGAGAGAGTGTTTGACAAAACAAATGCCCACTCCATGAGGCCCACACATATATGTAATTAAGTGTTTGTTTAGTTAGTAACCAATAGAACTTTAATGTCACTTGCCTTAGAAACTGTAAGTTGACTTACGAAGAGGATGGATCACAATGCACATAGGCCCTGTTTGGATCCATGGGTTAGTGTTAGTTTGAGCTAGTTGGGGCTCAAATAGCCCTAAAGTATTCAAACATGAGGGTTAGATTGTAGCTAGTTGCATCTAACCCACAGAAAAAAAACTATCCCACCCAAGAGGTGCTAATTGGAGCTAGTTCTCATGGGGCCCTTTCTATCACACCAGCCAAGAGGTGATAATTGGAGCTAGTTCTCATGGGGCTCACTGAAAAATCACTTTGGTCTCTCCATCAAGTGCATCTATTGTCAATCTAACCCTATCATCCAAACACCTCTTTGGATAGAGTTAGTTTAGGGTTAGTCATGAGCTAGAAACTAACTCCAACCTCTAGATAAGTTAGAGTATCCAAAACAGGGCCACACGCACGCATAACGAAAAGGATCCACATTGGTCAAAACAATATACAATATAGGTGCCACACATGGGCCCCACAGATTGACGCGTCACCGATTACCATGTGAGGGAGCCACACTTAGGACCACCATAGATTATATGTGACACAAGCATCTGCATGGGTATGTTTTTTTGATTCAAAATGCCAACTGCACGACTTTGATACAGTGCGTGCTTCACAAATTGGGAAGTCCCCACGCTAAAGAAAACTGCGTGCAATATGTATGTCTCCTCCCACGCACCCCCTCAACTTTGAGCGGTAGGAGGTACTCATGAGTATGTCACGTCAATTTTTGGTGTGGAATCTCACCATGATCTACCGCAACACAGAGCAGATTAACTTAACCCACCTTGGTCAAACCCCTACCGATGCGGCTCAAAAGTGATACACCACATGCATGGACCCACGAATGTGGGGATCACTAGTAACGCACGAAGGATTATTGTCCGAGGGACCACCACCCCCGTGTGCATGTGTCCTAAACACGGGCATGACGTGCCTTGTTTTAAACATTTCAATGCACAATTTTGATAATTTGGGGTGGCACTGCCTCACAAAACGGACAATCCCACACACACAGGCTAGTGCAAACAAGTGAAACGAAAAGAGCCCCCCAACCCCCGCGCGCGGCCACCACCGGAAACACCACTTCGAGGCGCTTCAAACTATTTTATGCAGAAAACATGTGACACATCAGGCCGTGTTATAATAATAAAATGTCCATATATCATTCGAAAAATATGCAATAATTGAGTTTCCAGGAATTCATTGGGGGAAATCATATGTCCCCTTGGGTTCATGTGTTTAGTCGCCATGCAATAAATGGTAAGGAACCTCAAACATCGAAAAATCATTTGAAATTGAAGTGAATCCAAAAATCAACTGAAAATCATGAAACTTGGGATTCCGTTTCATGATATATATATATAATATATATATATATAGTGTGTGCTAATTTCTGGCCTAATTAGAGACAAATTTTTGATACACTTTTCTTTCAAACGGGAGCTTATTATAGGTTGGTGCTTGGTACACACACTTGTCACGTTACCATCAGGAACAATTACAGTACTGAACCGTGTGCGTTGGTCCCAACAAAATATTACGTACCACCACGATCCCCGTGTGCCGTCCGAGCGGACGTGAGTCGACGGGACGCATGATGCGAGCAGTCCGCGGCTCAGTCTGGCCGTGAGGCGTGCGAGCAGGTGTGTAAATTGACCGGACGCATATGAACAGGCCGCTCTGGCTCACCGGGAGACGTGCGAGCTAGTGTGTGAATTGACGGGACGCGTGCGAGCAGTCCTCTCCCCAGGCTAACCGGGAGACGTGCGAGCAGTCCTCTGCGCGGGCTAGACGGGAGACGTGCGAGCAGGGGTGAGGCTTGCGAGAAGACCGCTGCGCAGGCTCACCGGGAGGCGAGTCGTTTACCCGCCTCCCGCCTAGCTCCCAACCACTCTATATTAATCGCGCCTGTGCCGCTGGTTATAGCAGGCGGCCGCACTCCCCTCTCTTCACACACCGCGCCTGCATCCTCGTCGCCGTTCCCAGTCGAAAACGCTCTCGGAAGTGTATCAGATGGCGACCAAGCGCAGCATCGGAGGGATTGGTGACGCGGGGGTCGAAGCCGGGGCCGGCGAAGCAACTAAGCATCTCTTGATGTTGGGCGACGAGGTTGCCCTCCCGGCCGATGAGGTATCGCGCGGATAGAAGCACGGCAATGACGTCGTAAGCCCCGTCGTGCCTCCCCAGCAGGAGGCGGTGCTGTACAGAGACTACTACGACCTCTCTGATGACCACTCCACCGACGACGACTCCGACGGCGACAACTCCGACGATGACGGAGAACAGGTTAGACCCCCCTATTTTGGTAACTATATCATAGGGTATCTCTGATTAGTTCTGTTTTCCGCCTTTTTTGTAATTCATCCGGGGTTCATGTTATTTCAATCCATGTAATCAGAGTAAGATTCGATAGATCCGTGTTCGTGTGTACGTATTGATTGTTTGGTAGGTAAATGATAAGTGACTTGGATAAGTGATAACTGTACATACGATTATGCTAGTATTATGTCTAAGGTTCTACAGTGATTTAATGGTTGACCTCTACAAATGATCATTTTGCTAATAATCTATCTACATAGATTGTTGTACATGTACCCATTTGTAAATAAGCACTGTATAAGAGCATGTAGATCACTACTTTAGTGATAATGTGGAGTAGTACTTACTTCAAAGTTCCTTGTTTGTTTGAAAATAATTGGTTCATGCATTTAAAGTCATTAGTTAATAATTTTGTTGCACTAAGTTGTTTGTGATATCATTTTATGCATTTTATTCATCAATGTCATGATTTTTTATTATATGTATAGGTGCTATCTGACGACGTTGGTAGCGATAAGTATGACCAGAGAAGGTACAAGAAGCAAAAGCTCAAGGAGCTCTATGCGGGAACGCATAATCGTCGTATCAGGACCCGGAATGGGGACTTCGGATGCCCGTTCTGCGCCTAAAGGCTTAACCCCGTGTTTGCAAGTGTTCTGGCGCATGCTAGAGGACGAGCCGTTGGCTCTTTCAAGCAGAAGTATTCTCGAAGGGTGGCGCACACCGCGTACGCGGAGCACCTGGAGAAAGTTTACGTTGTTGGTGGGTACGATTAGGATTGAGTTATATATACAAGTCCTGATGCCAGCACTACCCTAGCTATCTATAGTTTGTGCGACTTATATCTCTGCTTGAGTATGTTTATTATGTGTTGATCTAGATGTCGGTGAGACTCTGTTTTATGAACTAATACGTAGAGCAATGTAATTGCAGTCTTGAGCTGCAATCAGTTTGGTTGATGGAATATTTATGCTTATCTTAGAGTCCCCACATAATTTACTACTAGCAACTGTTTGCCCACAGCATGCACAGCTACGTTTTAGTGTTGGCAGTTTTTTTACACTATGCATATTACGGTAAAAAATGCTTGACTTACTTGCAAACTTGTTGAATGCGGTAAAAAATCAGGGTGTCACACGAAAAGATGAAATCTGGAACCCAAAAACTTGGTTATTTTCCCGGATTGTAACCGGGTGCGAGGACTAACATTTTGCCGCGACACGCGTGTGTCCTGATTGTCCAAAATGCATTCCCGCACATCGAACGTCTGCGGAAGTAGGATTTACACGGACCACGGTAGTCCATTTACACCGTAGTTACACTTATCGCAAACGGCTGTGTCTACTGAACCGTCGCCTCCGAAGCACATTATTATTCTGGCCGAGAAAACCCTCACCATCGTCCCCGCTTAACAAAACCCGCACCGTCCTTCCCAGTCGCACCCGCACTGCATATTCCACACCGCTGCTTAGTGCTGAACTTGTACGTTGCTTTATGTCATTGCACACGCATCGTTTTTACTAACCGTTTGCCATTTAATGCCCCCAATAATGGGAGCTTCTTCCAGCCGACGCGTGGCCAACCGAGCTGGGCGGGAGGCTGTGCGTGTTTGCGCGTGGGAACGGGCTCACCAACGATACATTGGCGGCACTTCGAGCCGCCACGTGACCAAACGAACCGCCGGGAACGCTTGTTCGTGCGCTGGTCAAGTTTGCACAGCAATCCTCCACCGGGAACGTGGTGACAAGACGTGCCAATTACAGCCCGTCCAGCCCCCATTTACTCCACCGCTCATTTAACCTATTGTCTCTCTTCAACCTTTCCCCACAATGCAAGAAGCACACCCACACTCCAAATACAGAGAGGATATCCTGCTCGGCTCCAATGGCGGAGCTCCCAGCGGCTGCCGACGATGAGCGGCAGTTCACCATTCGTCCCTACGTGGACACCCACGTAAGGTTCAAGAACCTCACGGTGGTGTACACCAACGACCCGATCTGGGTGGAGAACTCCATCCACACCATGGAGCAGTTACTTGTCTATGACAAGTACAAAGTGGTCGGCTTCGACCTCGAGTACACCGGCGGTCGTGCCAGGCATGATCAGAAGGTTGCCGTCACCCAGCTATGCATGGGCCATTACGTCCTCGTCTACCACTACTGCCTGGCCACAAGGCCTTGCTATCGATTTGCCAGGTTTGTCAACAGCCCTGACTACATATTCGGTACGGTGGACACCACCAACGATGAAAAGGTGCTCAAGACGACTGGCATGGCCTGCCGGAATCTTGTGGACATCCAATGCCTGTACAAGATCTTGGGCGGTGAGGAGAAGCATAAGGACTCCCTGGTTAACCTCACCATGGCCATCATCGACCCCTACTACAGAGGCATGAAGGATGTCTGCAAGAAGAAGGTTGCCTAGCACCGTGCCTGGGTCCGAAGACTGGATGAAGATCACGTCAAGTACGTGGCCAAGGACGCGTACGTAAGCTATGAGATGTGCAGGTGGATCGTTGACATGAAGAAGTGCCTCCGTCCTGCGCCGGTCGGCACCCCTCGTCACAAGAACTATAGATGAATGATTTGACGATCGTCACTACTAGTTTAGTATGCATGTACTTGTTAATTGACGTGTGCAAAAGTTATCTGTAGTCAGTAATGTAATTGGATGTTTATTTAGGTTATGCAATCATGATGTTGTTCTATAGACAGAGCATAGATGCTATATGCAGACATAGCAGATCACATCGCTTAAGTATAGAAATGAACACGTCGGTGATGATTTCAACAATCACAGACAATTGGGTGAGAGCAAGTGTTTGCCCATAGGCCACATCACACACACCTTATTATCAGGAATCGTCTGTCTTTTTATCGGTCTTCCCACCCAATTCCGAGTACTGACCTGTTTGCCGGGTATCACACACATCTTGTTACGCAGAATCGTTTGTGTTACTTTTGATCAACACAAACAGTTCGTCCAAACGACATGTTTGCCGGGTATCACATACAACCATGCAAATGACATCTTATGAGGGAGACTCTTATTTTGGTAGTAATATCTTTTCCTTAGTATGCAATGGCCGATTAATATCTGGACATCAATATGCAATTGACGATTAATATCCGGACCTTAAGAAGCAGAACCACGACCGAGGGTATCCTGCGCGGCTCCAATGGCGCTCCCACTGGCTGCCGACGACGAGCGCCACTTCACCATGCATGCTGTAGTGGACACGCCCTGTCTGTTCGTGGTGTACACCACACATCCGATCTGGATGGAGAACTCCAACGTCATGGACCCGTTACTTGACGAGGACAAGTACATAGTGGTCTGGTTCGACCTCGCGTCCCACCTTGTGCTCTGCTCTCGCGTCCCTGCGCGTGCTCTGCTCTCTCGCCCCTCCGCGCGCTCTGCCAGTGGTTGGGGCTGCCCACGATCACGTTTGGGGCTCCATATGCATGCGGTTGCGCCACGCGCGTCGCCCCATGCAGTTACGTGCTCCACGACTGAATCACACGCTGCAAAAACTGCCATCCGGACATGCCAGTTTTACAGGATGTCCGGCCCACATTTATACCCACGGCCATTAACCATAGTCTCTTCACGCTTTCAATCGCGTCCCACAACACAATAAGCGCACCCTGGACGACGCATACAGAGAGGATGTCCAGCGGCACTCCAATGGAGTTCGGCGTGCATCATGTGGAGACCCACATGAGGAAGATGGACCTCACGGTGGTGTACACCAATGACCCGGGCATGGTGGAGGACTCCATCGACACCATGGAGCGGCTGCTTGATGTGGATGACAAGTACAAAGTGGTCGGCTTCGACCTCGCTTACACCGGCGGTCGTGCCGGGCATGATCAGAAGGTTGTCGTCGCCCAGTTGTGCGTCGGACATCACGTCCTCCTCTACCACTACTGCCTGGCCAGAGTGCCTTGCGAGCGTTTCACCAGGTTGGTCAACAGCCCCAACTACAGGTTCGCTACGGTGGACACCACCGACGATCCAAAGGTGCTCAGGACTTCGGGCTTGGCTGCCAGAAGCTTGTCGACATCCGCGGCCACTACAGGGTCTGGGGCTGCAAGAAGGACATGGACTCCAATGTTGACCTGGCCGAGGCTATCATCAACCCCTACTACGCTGACATGAAGTCTGAGTGCAACAAGAACAAGCCTGTCTGGCACAGGGGCTAGGTGAAGAAACTGGATGAATATCACCTCCAGACCACGGCCAAGCAAGCGTACACATGCTACGAGATGTTCAGGTGGATCGTTGACATGAGGAAGTGCCTCCTACCTAAAGACAACGAGGGATCGAGCCACAAGCAGAGCACTGGCGGCAAGCGTCACAAGAAGTAGATGATTTGATGATCGTTTCTCAATTCTCATACTCCCTCTATGCAGAAATATTCGTAGTTTTAGAGGGATAAGTTTATTATGCATGTAATAGTTTATTAAGGTGTGCGCCAATGTTATGTGTGTATTGGATGCTTAATTTGGTTATGCAATCATGTTCTTCTAAACAGAGCATAGATGTTTGTGGGCAGATTGAGCAAATCACATCGCATACGGAATAAACAACCAAAACCGTCGGTGATGATTTCATCAGTCCCTGATAGTTCTGTATCCGGAACCGTTTGCCCACAACACATCTGAGTGGCCTGCGTACATCACACACATCTTGATCTGAGAAACCGTTTGTGTTATTTTTGCTTATCGCACACAGTTCATCCCAGTGGCCTGTATGCCGTCTATCACACACATCTTGATCTATGTAACCGTTTATGTTATTTTACCTCATCACAAACAGTTCATCCGAGTGACCTGTATGCCGTCTATCGCACATGTGATCATCTGGACAATCGTTTGTATTCTGCTTGATCAGCGCAAACAGTTTATCGAGGTGAACTGTATGCCGTACATCGCACACAATTGTATTTTTATAAGCGTTTGTGTTATATTATCCAATCTCAAACAGTTTATCTAGTCCAACTGTTTGCCAAACATCGCACATGCAACTATTTTTTAGATCGTATTTGATGGACCCATCATCGCACACAGTTTACGTCATTAGCGACGGAGCTATAACTATACCGTTTGCGATTTGGTCATCGCACACAGTTTTGTCGAAGGGTCTCTGATTGATGTGTCGCGTTAGCAGCATCCTGCAGTAGTGTTTACAAAGAATAGCTTGTTCTGGGCTTATGGAAAACATCTCAAAAATTATGAGGTGACGACCGGCCACTAACGAAAACAAAGCTTGCTTGGGAGCCACAAGACAAGCAAATCTTCTTTGACCAAAAGGATACATTGAAAACTTGGATCATGACAAACACCGCAAATAGCAACAATCCTTAGGAAAGGCTTTAGGTGAAATCTAATCCAAGATAACTCTGAGAAATAGATGATGGGTTTAAATATCTCATTCTTGACAAATTCTCTTCAAGACTCCTTATGAATCAAGAATGCTATAACACCATTTCAAAGGACAAGGGAGAAGGAGTTGCACTTGAAATGCAAGATGAATGATACTTGAGCCTCTCCAACAAGAATCTTGAAGAATACTTTGAGAATAAATAACATCCTTGAAGAACCACCATGAAGAACCTCCGGATAGAAAAGGATAATAGAAAACAAATGAAGATTGAAAAGAATAAGATTATGACCTTGCAAGATTTAGATGGAACTTCACAAAGAGATACTTGAGAAAAACTTGGAACTCTGAAAAGAGAAGAAGAACAACTTAGAACCAAGAATTGATATCATCAACAACTCCGGAAGAACAATTGAAATCACCTTGATGAAACAAGAATAAGAATTATGTTATGCTTATCCTTCATCAAGTTAAATTGATGACAAGCAACGGATTTCACATACTACTTATTCTTGTTGAAAGATTGAAGATATATAAAGGAACAAACTTGAAGAATTCTTCAACGTACCACTGGTAAGAATTTGAAATGAATGAGAATACTTAGAATGAATGGAATGCATTAGAACAAAGAGATCAAGATCCGCCTAATAGAAAACTTTACAAGGCACCGGAATAATTGAGGGACGAACGAAGAGACAACAATTGAGAATAATTTGAGAACGAAAGCTGAAGGCTGAGAACAAAGAAATCTTCTGAAATGATGATCTTTGGAGGATCGAGAAAATAAACAACTCTGAAATGCTGCGGATAGATATGGAAGGAATTACTCATGATCGTATACAATTTGAAAGAATAGCATCAAGCTTGAAACACAAATGTTCAAGAGAATGGACCAAGATTTGAGAGAACTCTCCTTCGGTCTTCAAAGCTGAGAATGATGATGAGAAACAACACCAAGAATTACCTGAGGCACTTCGGAACAATGAGGAATAGAAAGGTTGAGCCCACGATGAAAATAATTTAGCAGCGATCTTCAAGAAGGAATATGACTGATGAATTCATTCTTACGTCATATTGACAAGCACTTGAGGACATCCCCGGAAAAGATTAGAAGAGTCAGGTAGGATCCTGGGGAAAAACCTGTGGGTTATGAGCCCACTCAAAGAAAACACCGTTGAAATGATTGCTTAGGAAGAGAGATTGCACCAGCGCAAATGAAAACTTGATGAGGTGAGAATGTCGAAATAATTGAACAGATTTTGAACGGAAACATGAATCTTTTGAGATATGCTGAAAACTCTGGATAAGAATAGAGAGAGATAAATAAACAAGAGAATCTTGGATAATAATTCCAACACGGGAAAACATTTAACGAATGAAAAGGATATGATGAACACCGAGATGTTGAAACGAATCCACCGGGAGAGAAAACAAGAACTGAGAATGATGGACTTAACACTTGACCATCTTCACAATGAATCACCAGAAACAATACAGAGAAAAAGAAAGAGGAAGCATCACAATAATAGAAAGGCACTTGGATAAGAATTTAATTATTGAAGAAGAGAAAAAAAGGGCGAGAGGGTGGGCAAAAGAAGAAGACAACTTAAGATGGATAAAGAACTCCGGGATGAAATAAGAGGATAGATCTTACAAATATTGGGAGGATTGAATCATCTTGAAGAGAAGCACACCGGTTTAAAAGAATTTCATGGCAACTCCGGTTGAACAAAAGGATTAGCATTCCCATAGAAATATGAGAACACCACTTAAAAAAGATATGAAATCAACACTCGACATTGAAGCAACTCGAATTACCATACTCCATCAAAACAAAGGATGAGGCTTTCGAATTAAGCCGGAAACAAATACAAACCCATTTGCATTTGTTGGAAGGAAAATCCTAGGTAACTACTTGAATTCCACCTGAGAACTCCCGAAATCTTTCTGGTTATGCAATCTGGTCCAACGAATACACGGATAAATTACTGAATAAATCACTCAACTCCTAGCAATAATACTACCCACCATGTATCACATCCGTCAACACATAACCATAGAAACCTCGGAAACTCATCTACCTCAGACCCTCGTAATCTTAACGATACTAAACATGGCAGTACATGTGATCCCGCTCCCCAGTACTGGGTGTCGTCACACTCTTCGCACCACGAATAGTATTGAAGCAATTTCGAACATCCGCCTCCTGAGATACTAAGGAAACTGAACGATAACGATGTGTCAAGAATCCCCTGGAGCTCAACTCCCCGGGTCCAATCCATACGTTCGGGAGGCACCAAGAACAGAATTCCGGTCACATCGACATTATAGAGGTTCCAAAATACCCGCGTGATCCTGTAAAATTTGAGTGAGAAGAGGGGAAGAATTAAAATTCCTACGTCGGGATTCCTCACCAGAAAATAGAAGAGGACTAAAAAGAATCCTACTCTCCGATATATAACTAGACTCAAAATAGTTTTTCACTAGACTCGACTCGGCCAAGTTCGATTAATCAAGGGGGCTCCTAGGTCGGTACAGGCTCTGATACCAACTTGTAACGCCCAAGATGCGATCCCATCCTCATTTTGGATCGAGGGCCTCGATAGGGATAGAAGCGCATCTCGTCGTTTCGCAAGAATGGATATCATTACAATTACATGTAAAGAAGATATGAGTATATGGAATTGGCTTACACTCGCCACAAGCTAAATCAGATCACATCAATACAACAACATATACAATCATCATACAAAAGAGCAGGGTCCGACTACGGACGAAATCAAACGATAAAAACAACATCCATCCTTGCTATCCCAGGCTGCCGGCCTGGAACCCATCCCATGATCGAAGAAGAAGAAGAAGAAGAAGAACTCCAAATCAAACAAGCATCGCGCTCATGTCAAAGCATCGCAATACCTGCACCTGCAACTATTGTTGTAGTAATCTGTGAGCCACAGGGACTCAGCAATCTCATTTCCAAGGATATCAAGACTATTAAAGCTTAATGGGTGAGGTATGGTTAAGTGGTGAGGCTGCAGCAAGCACTAAGCATTATTTGAGTGGCTAACTTATGAGTACAAGAATAAGGGGGGATGATCGTCGAATAAACGGACTTGTACTAGTAATGATCACTAAGTGATCCTGAACACCTACTTACGGTCAAACATAACCCCACCGTGTTCTCTCTCGGTTCAGAAATCACGAGAAGAGACAGTCACGGTTACGCACACGGTTGGTGTATTTTATTTGAGTTTACTTTAAGTTTGGTATGACCGGGTGTTAAACAAAATTTCCAAGTTGCCACATAACCGTGGGCACGGCTCTCATGAAAGATTTAACCCTGCAGGGGTGCTCCAACTCATCCATCACAAACTAACCACACACCGTGGGAATAACCTTGACCACGAAACCCGTGATCTCCTTGGAAATTCCGTTGGAAAATCTCAACCTCAAGATAGCCCGAAGTGTCCTCGAAATCCTGCGCACAAGACATTCGAGAAAGGTAAAACAAATCCAGCAAGACCGCCCGACGTGTCGACGAACCCGATAGGAACCACGTATCTCGTTCTCAGGACATGACAGATGAGCGATGGTTACCACGCCAATCACCGAGTTGCCAAGGGCGGCGTTAATAAGCTGCTCTGGGTTGGACCAACACTCATGAGGAGCACTGGCCTGGGTTGTTGATTAAAGATCCTCGGGTTAATTACTCCCTATGTAGGTTTATTAGTTATTAGGCAAATGTAGTACCAATGTTGGGCCTTTCCAGACGAGTTTTATCCCAAAACAGAAATCAAGGGGGTCCCCATAACAACCCCGAGCATGTTAGGAGCGCTCAATATGGAACATAACACCGGTACACAAGTAACTAGGGCGGCAAAAGTGGAACAAAACACCGAGCAAAAGGCCAATCCTTCCACATTTTACCAAGTATATATGTGCATTAAATTAAATAGCAATACTATTCTGATATATCAAAAATATCCATGTTGGCACATGGAAACAATTGCGCCTGCAACTAGCAACGCTATAAGAAGGGTTGAGCAAGCGGTAACATAGCCAAACAATGGTTTGCTGAGATGTGGAGGGTTAGAGGCTTATCATGAAATTTTAGGAGGCTTGACAAACAAGTGGTAGGTAGCGAGACATAGCGATAGAAACGAGACAACTAGCATGGCAATGATAGTAGTGGTATCCAGGGAAATGGTCATCTTGCCTGAGATCCCGCTTGGAAGAAGAACGAGTCCATGAAGAAGACGAACCAACGTTGTCGAACGAATCCTCACACTCCGAACGCTTTCGGAACTCTATTGAGAAGAAGCAATCTGGAAACAAACAATCAACACACGATAAACACCACAACATATTCATGATATGATGCACAACAAGGATGATGCATGTTATGCATGACATGGAAAAGCACAACAATCAACTCCTACACATTAAGTGAAGTTCAATATGCAACGAGTTGCATATTGATGAAACTCCACGTTTGAATCATTTAGTTCACTCCCGTTTATTTACATGGCAGTTTTAATGTTGTTTAAACATGGCAAGAGGCGAAGCATAAATAAACTATCTATCTAGGCATTTTAAATGAGGTCGGAAACAACTTATAGTATTTTCAAAACGACCTCATATGCATATTTTAAGTTTGGTACAGATCTGTCCTAACACAATTTTATATTTGTTAAACAGCAAAATAAAGTGTGCCATGAGATTCTACACGTTTTTCTAGTCAAGTTACATGTGTGGATCATTTTTATCGGAGCTACGGTTAATTAGTTATGACATAAACCGTTTTTAACATGGCATTTGCAACTTTTAATGCAAAAAATATTTTAAATGTTCTTAAAAATGCATGAGGATGACACATTTGAATTAGATGCAATTTTATGAAAAACATTGGCATATAATATGATATGGAGCATTTGTCATCATGGCGGAAGGAAAGGGGTGCCACGGCAACGAAAAACGAAAACGGTGCCACCGCAACGTTCCGTTTCCGGCAACTCATTGAGATGGCGGTGCAAAAGAAAGTGTGGTCGTGAGCGTGCCATACAACGGATGGTGGGGTGGTCCCGGTAACCTGGTTCCCACGTATCGGTGGCATTGCAAACGAGAAGCGTGCAAGAGACAATTCGCATACGGTGCAAACACTTGCATCTAATACAACAATGCATTCATCCATGGGCGGTCGTCTCGGCGTTATACCTTCGAAGCGTGCGTTTCGGGGCGGATCGAGTTCGTCGAGGGAAGTAGACGTTCTCGCGATGGTCATAGTGGAAGTAGTGGTTCACACGGTCTTGTCGTATCCACGGCCACGGTAGTTGTACACGCATCCGCGAGAACACTCGACGTCCATGTGGTCGATCTTGGCGGTCCTAGTAGATACTTGGCGAATATGGTAGTGGCACATAGAAAAACATCAGGGCATCGCCAGCTTGGTGTGACCGAAGTGGATGGCTCGAGGCAAAAGATGAGCAGTGGCAGCAGAGGCTCGGCACAGGAGGCTCAGGGAGCAGGAGATGGTTGCTTTGGCTTGGCAGCGCGCCACTTGGCTGTTTGACGGACGTGCAATAGGGGCTTGCTGGAGCAGCCGATCCAGCGAGTCAACGATGACGACCAGCGACCAGACCTGGTGGTTGGCTAGCAGCAAGAGCAACATGCGCGGGCAGGAGAGAGCACCCGGGAGGAAGACACACGAGGCGCGGGGACGTGCAACGGTAGCAGCGAGCAACGGCGGGAAGGAGCTGAGGGGGGGTTTGGCGAGCCAACAGCATGGCCGGGCAGAGCAGCAACAGGGCGGAGTTGCGGCTAAGCGGCATGAGCGAAGCGAGCAAGGCGACGGCGGGAGGGAAGGCACGGAGGGAGCTGGTTTACTCGGATGCGGTGGCGGGTCGCGGCGGCAGAGCGCTCCGAGGCTGTTGGAGGCAGGGCGCGGCTGCAGGCAAGGAAGCCAGGAGCGGGGAACGGCGTGGCCGGTGCTGGTCTCGGCGGCGTCAGGCGGCCCTCCGGTGGAGGCGGGTTCTCGGGGCGTAGGCAGATGGAGCTCCATGGCCGGAGGCCGAGTAGGGAAAGGCATGCGGGGTCGTGCGTCTCTGGTGGGTGGCGGCGGCGTGAGGAGAACGAGAGGGATAGGGGATCGAATGGGAGGGATGAGGGGATCGAGAGGAGAGGGCTGGCAATCGGTCTAGGGTTACGGAGGGGTTTAGATGGGCCGCGGGGATGGCTAGAATCGGCCAGAGGCCCAGTTGTCCTCCCTCTTTTCTATAATCTGAAAAAAACAGATATTTAGAGAAAGAAGAGAGGGCTATAGGTAGAGAGTTGGACAAGGTGGAGGGGGGGTATTTTCCCGGGCTTACAAAAATGCGCTCGATCCAAGAAAATTAGAAAAGAGCATGCGCATGAAGTTTGAGTTCAAACTCATATGAAATATAATGCAAAAGGGTTTGAATAGGAGGTGGGTGCTAGGAAGGCTTTAAAATGCTGAGAATTTCGGTAGAGCTTGAGAAAGTGATGAAACAATTTATGGGCAAAGTTTGAAGGCAATAATTGAGATAGAGAAGGCATGGAGTTTATTTTGCAAGTGCGGTATGGTTAATTCCAATTAATGGAATATTCATTATAGCTCCCTAAAATATTGGGAGGATATTTTATAAAGAGAAAACACCATGTGCATTTCCCTCAATTTAAATGGACTAAAGATCCATAAAATTTATTTATTTTAGTTGCAAAATTTAATGACATGATGGCATGATGACATGATGAATGCAATAAACAAATAAAACATATTGCGATAATGAAAATAAAAGGAAGGCATCTGAAGCGCCGGTCTCGGGCTGTTACATTTTAGCTGCTTCTGTTTCTTCTTCAGGCTTCGGGCAGTGGCTATAAGTTGCCACTTGAACCGTTCTTGATCCAGAGGGTCCTCGGGGACGATGATATCCTCAGCTCCGAGGCTAACCTCCTCTTCTGCGGGAGGAAGGTAGTTGTTGTCCTCGGAGTCACTGAGGTCCTCGGGGTTGTACCGATCCTCATGTCCCTCCGAGTAATCGAGTTGTTGTTCGGGGGAAACGGGGTCGCCGAGGTCTTCCATATTGTCCGTGGTATCGTTTTCTCCGGTGCTCGTGTTGCTTTCCCTGCCCTTGCGACCCTTGGATCATTTGTTCTGACGTCGGCGCTTGGGCGGCTCCTCGCCGGGCTTGTCGCCATTTTCTCTGGGGGAGCCATCGCCCTTATCGCCGGGGTTGTCCACCATATAGACATCGTAGGTGGAGATGACTGTCCACCGTCCAGTGGTGGGAGGGGCAGTGGCGTTGACATCTTCATCTATGTCCTCGGCCTCCTCGGAGGTGTAGTCCAGCATATCGGTTAAATCTTCGATAGTGGCTACCAAGTGGGTGGTGGGTGGGATATAAAATTCCCCGTGGCCTGCCTCAAGACCGATCCGAGCATGGGTCGAGGACGGGTCATACGTAATGTTCATTGTATGGATCCGGGCCAGTGTCTCATTCAATAGCAAGGGGTCGGACAGATTAGTCCTTCGGAGTCCTTCGGAGTTGACCTCCGGCGCGTCGGCATAGGGACTGTGTTCGGCCAGGGCTAACCCCTGGTCTTCGGGCGCTATAGACGGATCCAATCTCAAAGCCGGATCCAAGGTAAGAATCGACCCGGAGACAGGGTCGGGCAGGAGGCCCAAAGTTAAAGCTTCGGGATTCCCAGGATCATCGGGTGAAGCCAAGAGCCCTGCAAGGACCAGATCGCCCCAGCCTTCGGCGATGTACTCTAGGTTGCCGAAGCTTATCTTCCGCTCAGGGGCGAAGCCGTCGATATGGTCGAAGTGACCGGCCGAATCGGCGTATTGAACGATACTGCCGGACGTGAAGAGCTGGCCGGGGACGAAGACATCCCCAGTGCGGATGCTTTTACTGATGACTAAGCGAGCCATCGATCCTTTGGGGATCTCATAGTGGAATTCTCAATGAAAGCACCAATGTCGGTGTCAAAACCGGCGGATCTCAGGTAGGGGGTCCCGAGCTATGGATCTTGGATCAATGGGGAACAGGAAAATAGAGGGACAATATTTACCCAGGTTCGGGCCCTCTCGAAGAGGTAAAACCCTACGTCCTGCTTGAATGTATTGATGTGTGTATGACAATTATAGAGTCGATCTACCACGAGATCAAATGAACTAAACCCTATATAAGTAGGATGGTCCTTCTCCCTCTAAGACCCTCTGGTTTATATAGACACCAGGGGTACCTAGGGTTACAAATGGTCGGTTGCCATCAGGGAATAAACATGCCGAATCTACTATCTTGACTTGGAGGACCCACCAAGGCATCGGAGGCTTCCGTCCTGAACACGGAGTTGTCTTATAGCTCGGCCTTCCAATAACAGTCACAGAGCGGCCCACCTATTCGGCCCATAAGAAATAGACCGGCGGCACGAGAACCCCTTAGTCCCGGACTCCCTCAGCGGGAACTCCAACATAGTTTATATAAGTAAATATATACTATATCACTAAGCTCCCTAGGATTGGAGGCCTCACAATCAATTCCTAGGATTGGAGGCCTCACAATCAATTGAGGTATCCAACTGGAATTTGGTCATCCAATTTTAACCGGGTCACAATTTCTCAAAACCCTCACGTTTAATTTTTTATACGATACACTATGCTTCCTAATTTTAAAATCTTCACAATTAATTGAGGCTTCAATTTAGAACTGGGTCACCCGATTTTGACCGGGTCAACAATTTCTCAAGGAGCTCTCCTATTTAATTATTTGAAGTCCCTATGTTCCCTAATTTTAAATCCCTTCCATTCGATTGAGGTATTCAATTTTGAATTTGGTTTACGAGTTCGATTGGGCCAACGATTTTTCAAATTAGTCAGCAACAACTGGCCTATAAAAACATATCAACTCCTCGCAGACTCCTATCACCCAGAAAAAAGCACCACCATGTCATACTATAGCACGAATACAGTACATGCAACCAACGATGAAAAATATCCCCACATAAATATGGGTTGATTAGCGGATAACAAAGAATCACGCCACGAAATGCCCACCAAATAATTGCATTATAAATAAACATAAAACACACTCCATCGTATCCCCACCGACCAAACTAATTACTCCATCAATTTCAAAATATAAGGGTTATTATTTTTTCAAAAGTCAAATTTCTTTAATTTTGACCAAGTTCAGAGCCAAAAGTATCGACATCCATAATTAAACCAAAAATATGAAAATTCACTTCCTGATGAATCTAATAACACCGATTTGATATTATGAATTGTGATATATTTCTCTACAAATTTGATCAGACGTAAAGAGGTTTGACTTTTCCAAAAAAACAATACACCATATATTTTTAAATAGAATGAGTATCGAAATTTAAGCATCCCAACAAATTCAACGGCCCAGCAAAGCGAGCCCAACCCTTCTAGTATTCCTTATATCAAGGCGCTGCACACAATCTTCCCTATGTTCTGATTTTAAACTCGGTGATTTGACCAATTTCTCTAACCGTTTTTTGAAAACAAGGTGCACATTTGACTTCAAATTTAGTATTTTGCTTAGGTTTAGAGTTCAAACTATCATCATAAATATACGCAATTTTATACGGGAGGCCCGTTTTGGCTCTGGGAGCATATGCTCCCTAATGAACCGTAAATTCAAAATAAATTGTAAATAAAATATAAAATATCTGATTTTCTTTTAGATATTCTTGTTAGTGTAACAAGCGTGGTTGCCAGTTTTCATGCGAAACGGGATGGCTTTGTAGGTGAAAAAAACAAAAATAAATGTAACATTTGGAGGTAACATTTGTCGTTTGGATTATGTATTTGCATGTAGCATTTTGGTGTGACAATGAACACATTTATTCTTTTTCATTACGTTTTTACATTTGCAAAAAATAGTTTTGATGGGCAGGAGCATATGCTCCCAAGAGCTAAATTGGATTTCCGATTTTATATGAGTTTCTGACTGCGCCACCAAAGTTCAATTTATTTATCACTGCTCGTAATCAATTCTAGTCGCGTTGAATGCAAATGCAAGTTTTCCTTGTAAGCAGCAAAACTAGAATCCAAATTGTATTTTTCAACAAATACATAGTCCTATTATGACATGTATACAAGGTAAAAGAGAGTCTAGAAAATTCACACAAGTATGGTCGTTGATTCCATCCTCCAACTAGAATAAATTGTTGCCTAAGGTCACTAGGGATGTGGAGTGGCATGATCACCCTCTGCTCCTGATTTTCATCCGTTTTTTACAAATTCAGACCTTTAATTCACACGCAGCCCAACTAACCATACCCCTTGCCTTTGCCAATTCTTGGCACGCCACCCTCCCTCTAATCAAAGGCTAGGATTTGATCCCGTTCGAAGTACACATGCACGCGCAGACTTGCATCGCTGATCACTCCTCCCGTCCCATGCGCCGGCGAGCAGTGGTCACGACGCGCCGGAGGCGCTGGCGACCTCTTCCACCATCCTCGCCACTTCTGCCATGTTAGGCCGGCTCTCCGGCGCGGGGTCGGTGCATTCAACGGCGATACGCACCAGCTGCACAGCGGAGCCCCCGCCGGCCGCGGCGATGACGGGGTCGACGACCTCGTGCTCCTTGCTCTCGGTCACCGCCGCAGCCGCCCAGTGTACGACGTCTGTGCCACCGCGCGCGTTGAGGAGGTACTGCGAGGGGAATCTCCCCGTTATGAGCTCGAGGAGCACGACGCCGAAGCAGTACACGTCGGACCTGGCCGAAACGGGCACGCGCTGTTGCTGCTGGAGCGCGGCGACAGCCTCTGGCGATCGGAAGGCGAACATGGCCTGAGGCGCCTGCGGCGCGTTGACGAGCGGGAAGAAGCCGTAGTCCACGATGTGCGGCTCCAGGTTGGCGTCGAGGAGGATATTTCCGGACTTGAGGTTCCCGTGAGGCGGCGGCGGTGGCGGCGCGTCAAAGTCGGCGCCGTCCATGCTCACGAACCGCATCGTTGGCATGCCGAGCTTCTCGTGAAGGTATGCCATGCCCCGCGCCACGCCGAGGGCGATCCTCAGCCGCGCCGGCCAGTCCAGCACCACCCTGTTGGGGCTCTGGTCCCCTGCACCGATCGATCACACGAACGTCATTTTAGATACACATAATAAACATTATACAGGAGTGAACATGTAATTATCTTCCTCTCTGTTTCTTTTTAGTCCGCATATAAGATTTATAAAATTTGACTAACATTATATAGAAAATATCAGTATCCACGATATCAAATCAATATCATGAGATGCATCATGGGATTAATTTCCATACAGTATATAGGATTATGGATGTTGATATATTTTTAATACAAACCTTATAAAGTTGACCTAAGATAAATCTTATATACAAAGTAAAAAAAGAAAAGGGTATTAAAAGAGGAGTCCGTATGGTTAATACCAAAACAATTTGAAAATAACCGTCAATTCAATTTGTAAAACCAAATCATTAATGCAATTAATTAGCGATGCAGCTAGTTAAATGTACAGTTAATGAGGTTCGTTTAAATAGTTTTTCTCATGTCAAATCAATTTGTAAATTAAAACACTAATGCAGTTAATTAACTAGGGAGTCAATTAGGTGCATGTAAATAGAATTTTGTTTCCATTAGTAGTGAAATAATAAAAGGAAACACTAGTTTGTGGCTCGCCATCGCTATAAAATAAGTTCACCGGTCATTTTAATTATTGAAACACCCAAGTATGTCAACCGAACCGATTTATTTATTTGTAATGGGATTAAGCTTTCGGTCTAAATTCCTATATATATCATCTATCTATGAAAAAAATAAACAGAGTTCGTTTTTGGGTTCCCCGAAGCCCCGAATGGATTGGATCGTTTCTGCTTCTGCCAACGAAATGAAGGCCTCGCCCCTTCCGAATGCTTCTCCGATCCTGAAGTTCTCGTGAAGAGAATAAGATGCAGCTCCCCCTCCCTCTGTCTTTTTCCGCTTTGCTAATCTTCCCCTCTAACGCGGGCCGGGCTTAGGCGGGCGCGGGAGGAAGAAAGAAAGTCGAAGAGCGTCTTCTCCTTTGTCCTTTTTTCAGTGCAACACAGGAAAGCACCCTCTTTTTGTAATCCCTGCAGCTTCCCAGAGGCTTGCTTTTTTTTTATTGAACGCATGGCGTAGGTAGGACCCCTCCAATCATGTTTGAGCCTATGTTCACCCGGGGCCAAAAAAGGAGAATTCCGGAATGCTCTACACTAGGGCTTCTACGCCGCCACGTCATCTCCCTCTACTTTGCGGCCGGCTTCGAGGGCGTTGCGCTTATTGCTCATCGACCACACGCACAAAAGTGGCTCCACACGACGACCAAGCATGGCGTACCGGTTACTTGCACTGATGGTTGTGCTTGGCCACACGACCACGCTTATCATCCATCAATGAGCATGCGACATGACATGCTAGAGTCCACATCTGTTGTCAATATGCGACAGAGCCCAAGAACACTTGCTTGGTTTGGGTTCAATGACAACCGCCAAGGATTAGATCTAAAACCCTATCTCACCTCTCATCTTTGCAACCCTTCTCCAAGCAAAAGTTGGTGTGTAATAATAGACCTACGTAAAATAATTTACGGTTTTTGTGTAACAGATAACGCGGGGAAGGGAGTGAGTTAGGCAGGTTGGTATGTGTTGACATCGTTGTACCACATTCGATGTCATTGTGGCCGAGGACAATCGATCACACGCGATCACTCTTTAGGTATTGTTTCATCGGTATTTAGCTAGTGCTAGTAGTGATTATATACTCCTTTTGTCCGAAAATACTTATGGTAGAAATAAATAAAAATGAATGTATTTAGAAATAAAATACGTCTAAGATGCATATATTTTTCCAACAAGTATTTGTGGAGGAGGGAGTATATTTGTTATAATAAGTGATTAATTTCATGTTGGTTCATCATAATTACGTACGTACCGTGGAGGACGTAGAGGAGGCTGCCGCGTTGCATGATCTCAGAGACGATGAGCTTCTCCTCCTTGCGGTAATGGTAGCCGAGGGGAGCGAGCACGTTGGGGTGGCGGAGCTCTCCGAGCACGCGGAGGTGGTTCTCGAACTCCTCGCGGCCGACGCGGTTCATGTCGCGCATGCGCTTCACGGCCACGGTGATGCCGTTGCGCATGGCGGCCTTGTACGCAGAGCCGAGTGTGCCGTTGCCGAGCACCTCCGCGGAAGCCTTCATCATGTCCTGCAGCCCGAACTCGCCGCTCGACTTGTTCATCAGGACGAACTCGTCCATCCGCTTGCCGCCGACACCACCACGTGACGAGCCCTGGCTGCTGCTGGCGCCGTGGCTGGACCCGCCCCTTTCCATCCCCACCCCTGAGGTGCGAGGCGCGGCTGTCACGGCCGGCTTGGGGGGGATGCCGCCGCTAGCGACAGGGGCGTCGTAGTAGGCCGGCGGCGGCGCGCTGTTCCGCTGCTCGTCTTGCTGCAGCATGAGGACCATCGCCCCGGAGACCAGCGCGATGACGAGCAGGATGATACCGATCACGACGACGATGCTGGTCTCCTCCTCCACGGCGAAGTAGTCCGCCGCCGTCATGGGCGGCATCGACGAGGGCGCCGGCGCGGCCAGCGCCGCGCCCACCGGCGCGCTGCAGGCCTTGGCGTCGCTTCCTGGAGCCCCGCACAGGGCTGGGTTCCCGGCAAACCCCGACTCGTTGAAGCGCGCGACGACAGCGCGCGGCAGCACGCCCGTGAGGCGGTTGTGCGAGACGTTGAACAGCCGGAGAGACGCCGGGAGTTGCTCGGGGACGGCGCCCTCGATCTTGTTGTGATCGAGGTGGAGCTCGAGGAGGCGCGGCGCGCCGGCGATGGCGGCAGCTGGCAGCGGGCCGGACAGGTCGTTGTTGTCGAGGTAGAGCTTCTTGAGCCAGCGCATGTTGGCGAACATGTCGCCGGGGATAGGGCCGGTGAAGGCGTTGTGCGACAGGTAGAGCGCACGGAGGCTGCGGACGGTGGCGAGGCTCGCCGGCAGCGGGCCTGCGAAGGCATTGCGCCTGAGGTTGATTGAGTGCAGGCCCGGTAGGTTGGCGAGCGCAGCAAAATCGAATGGGCCGGAGAGGTTAAGGTGCACCAGCCGGAGGCCAATGAGGCTGCCCTTGTAGCACTGCACCCCAGGCCAAGGCCTAGAGGCGTTGCATGGCGCCGGGGGCGACAACGGGGACCACGCCTCTAGCGCGTTGGTCGGGTCCTTGAACGACGCCTTGAGGCCCATGAGCGCCGCGGCCTCAGTGCCTGGTGGGGAGGCATCAGGCTCAGCGGCGACGACAACCCGGCCGCCCGCGAGGAGGAGGAGAAGAGTGGAGAGCCGGAAGGCTAGGATGAGGATGACCATGACCATCTTGGTGGAGGTCAGAGCCTTTCCTCTAGTTTTCTTCCAGCCTCTCTAAATGTTTCCTGCCTTTCTTGGCATTGCCTGTTTTGCTTTTTGTCAATGCCCCTTCTGCTCCAGTGGTTTGGCATGCAATTTTGGAGCCTAAAAATAGTATGACGCGTACCAATATTTTTATCAACAAAAGGAGAAGAAAAAAAGTGTAGATTTGTACTGGAGAGTAGATTGGTAGTTTTCTTTTTCCTTGACAAAAATGAGGCAGGTAATATGGCCCTAAAAATAGCAAAGATGGCAAATTAGGCAAAGATTAATTTAGTAAACTGAAACAGCTGCATGTTCCTTCTTCAGGCGTGTATACCATGCTGGATTTAACATGCTTCTGCAAAGACGAGTATGGGATAACATATGTAGGCTCCTGTACTTCCTTCAGCATCCATCTTACTGTATTTCGTGCTGTAGTTTTATCTCAATAATAATACAACAGCTGTCGATATTGTCAGGACTGAACCTGGAGGTGTCGAATTCTTCAGTTAACTGCTGCTATTTCAGAAAACGCTTCGACAGACATCTACGGCTGAGATCGCTCCTTGCCTTACCGCGTCGTCGCGAGCCGTTGATACTTAATGTAACATTAGACAGTGGGTTACTGTACTTTTCCTCTCTTGCCTGGTAAAACAGTCAGCCTATATAACAGCCGGGTTGTGGCTGGCGTCCGCATCTATCTTCTTCCAGAATTCGCCTCGATGGCTTATCATATACACTATAGTTGATATTAATAGAAATACATCTGGATCTGGGAGTTCAATTCCCCAATCCTTGCCCTACATTGCGTCTGAGAAATCTCGAGATAGGTTAGGTCCTGACAAATTGGTAATCAGAGCAGTGGTTCCTCGGTAGCTTCCGACCGAATCAAAAGAAAATTCCAGGAGAGGTATGAACACCCACCCAATTCCCTCCCTGATGTGTTGCGGCGGCGGTGATTGGCGGCGATTGGGGCGTGCGGTGAGGGCGTTCTTTCACTGACGCGTCAGGCGGCGGCGGATCCCGGGCGGCGCAGGCGGCGGTGAGTGTTCGGGTACAGATCAGTAGCGCGGAGTGGTTATGCTGGATCCCTTCCAGCAAGGTAAAATTCCACGTCCTTCGCTGATCTGTGTACCTTGGTGGCGTGGAGCTTTGGCGGCGGCAGGATCTGGAGTTTAGAGGTTGGTTGCCGCACTTGCGGTGGTAAAATTCCCCCTCTCTTCTCTGGATCAGGGTGATGGGGCGCGCCAAGACGATCGATGAGGCGGATCTTCACGAGGTTCTGTCCCTGCGCGATGATTTCGGCGTTCTACAAAAAGACAGTGCTCAGATGCAGAATCAAGTGTCCAAGTTACAAGAGGAGGTTCAGGTAATTGGGGCTAAGCAAGGACAAATCTCTGCAACAGTGGGTACAGTTGAGCAAGTCGTTCTGGACCTGAGTAAACAGCTATCGGCGATCAGTAACGTTCTGCAAACATTGGTAAAATCCTCTCAGCCCGGTTCCCAACCTGATAATCCATCCAGTTCAACACAAGTGGTCAGATCTCCTACACTGCATCATGAGCAGACACAAGAACAAGCTGCTAGAGTGGAACAATTGAGGAAGCAATTAGCAGCAGAGAAGGAAAAATCTAAACAATTAGAAGAGATGCAGCTACACAATCTACCTCCTATCAGGACTAATAGGCCAGCACCTCCTCCAGGTTATCACAATCAAGGAAGACAAGATACTGCTAGTCAGATGGGAACTCCAGTAACTGCCAGAAACAAGGAATATACACCTGCATTCAATCAAATCTATCAACAAAACAGAGATAGACAGTTGTGGCAGGGGTATTACAAAACATATGAACAAGACATGCAGGCACAGTTTATGAAGTCTATCACTAAAGGACCCAAGTTAGATTTTCCAAGATTTTCTGGTGTGGATCCAGTGGGTTGGATCAGACAATGCAATAAGTATTTTCAAATGTCCGGTGCACCTGAAGAGTACAAAGTTTCCTTGGCTCAAATGTACATCACTGATGAGGCAGATACTTGGCTGAGAAGATCTGGCTTATTGAAGAAACAATTGACTTGGAAACAGTTTGGGGCTGAAGTAGTGAAAAGATTTTCAGAACAGGGCACTTATGATCTCACAGAAAAGTTTAACAGCTTGAAACAGCTCAACACTTCAGTGTCAGAGTATACCAAGAACTTTGAAGATTTAATGGCAGAAATACAAGAGGAAAACCCTGAGTTAGGAGAAATGTGGTTTGTCAGATGCTTTGTAAATGGCCTCAGAGAAGGAATTAAATTTCAGATTAGGCCTTTGAGACCACAATCTCTCACTGATGCATATTGTTTAGCAAGAGATGTGGAACCAAATTACCCACCTATTAACTCAGCTGTGAAGAAACAAGGTCTGTCTTATGCAAATTATTACCAGAAGAGCAGTGTGGGATTTCAGAACAAAAGCAGCAATTCACCAGCTCCTACTCAGCAACCTACATCCAGTAAAGCTCCTGAAATTCCTTCAGGCAATTTCCAGAAACTAAGGAAAGTAGGGGAATGTTGGAGGTGTGGAGATAAATGGGCACATGGACACAGGTGCAAACTCATTCCAAATGTCCATCTGTTACAGCAAGAAACACCAGAGGAAATGCAGTTAGACTCTGAAGAAAATTTACTTCAGGAACAGGAAGATAAAACAGAGGAGCAAGAACAAGTTATGTTTATTTCTGCTTTTGCTATGGGACAACAGATAGCAGTGAAGACACCAACTGTGCTTATTCACATAAATGGCAAGAGAGCTGTAGCACTACTAGATTCAGGCAGCTCTTGTTCTTTCATCAATCAAGAATTTGCAGTCAAAGCTAATTGCCAATTACTGCCAGTTAAACCTAGAACTATTGCAGTAGCAGGGGGTAGTAAATTACTATCTACAGCAGTAGTGCCTAATTGTGAATTTCAGTTGGCAAAAACCAAGTTAAAGCATAATTTCAGAACACTTCCTTTGCCAAGCCATGATGTTATCTTGGGATATGACTGGTTTACATTAATGAGCCCTATTGCTTTTGATATCCCAAGAAACACATTCAGTTTCACACAAGAAGGCAAACAAACAGTGACTGCAGCCATATTTAACGATGTAGAACATGTGAAGGAGATATCAGCTGAGAAAATGCACAAGTTGTTGGACAAAGGTGTAGAAGGGTTTTTGTTGCAAGTGGAAACCATTCTCAAGGAAGTACCTGAAACAGTTCCAACCCCACCTCAAATACAAAAACTACTGCTGGAATATGCTGATCTGTTTGAAGAGCCAACTACTCTCCCTCCTCATAGAGAGTTAGATCATACTATTCCCTTAGTACCTGGAGCAACTCCTCCTCAGATGAGACCATACAGAGTGCCCCAACATCAAAAGAAGGAAATGGAGGAACAAATTAAAAAGTTGTTGGCTGCTCATTTGATCAGACATAGCCAGAGCCCCTATGCAGCACCTGTAATTTTGGTCAAGAAGAAAGATTGCTCTATGAGGTTGTGTACTGATTTCAGGAGGTTAAATTCCCTCACGATCAAGAACAAGTTTCCAATACCTGTGATAGAGGACCTACTAGATGAGTTACATGGAGCAAAGTATTTTTCTAAGTTGGATCTCAGATCTGGATATCATCAGATAAGGATGCACCCTGAAGACATACATAAAACTGCATTCAGAACTTTTCTAGGTCATTTTGAGTACTTGGTAATGCCATTTGGATTATCCAATGCACCAGGCACTTTCCAAGCACTAATGAACAAGATATTCAGTCCTTATCTCAGAGTTTTTGTCTTGGTCTTCTTTGATGACATCTTGATTTACAGTAAAACCTTGCAAGAACATCAGGAACACATAAAGATAGTGTTGCAAGTACTCAGAGATAACCAGCTATTTGCTAAGCTTTCTAAATGTGTGTTTGCTGAACAGCAAGTTGAGTACCTAGGACATGTCATTTCTGCTGAAGGAGTGGCTACAGATCCCAAGAAAATCTCTGCTATTGCTGATTGGCCAACACCTGATAATGTCACTAAATTAAGAAGTTTTCTAGGGTTGGCAGGTTACTATAGAAGGTTCATTCAAAACTATGGGCTTATCTGCAGACCATTGCATGATTTACTGAAAAAGGGAAATTTTCTTTGGACAGCAGCACATGAAGCAGCTTTTACTCAATTGAAGCAAGCTCTAATATCAGCCCCAGTATTGGCATTACCAAATTTTGCTCAGCCTTTTGTGTTAGAAACTGATGCATCTGGTAAAGGCATAGGAGCTGTCCTCATGCAGCAAGGGAGACCTCTTGCTTATTACAGCTCATCACTATGCCCTAGAAATGCTGCTCTGTCAACTTATGAAAAAGAAGCCTTGGCCATTTTGGAAGCATTAAAGAAATGGAGACACTACCTGTTGGGAAATGAAGTCATCATCAAGACAGATCAGCAGTCTTTGAAATTTATAACAGATCAGAAGATTACTGAAGGAGTTCAACACAAATTGATGATGAAGTTATTGGAATTTAATTTTACTGTCCAGTATAAAAAGGGTGTGGAAAACAGAGTTGCTGATGCTCTTTCTAGGCTGTTACCTAAATGTTTGGCCTTATCTGCTCCTGTACCATCCTGGGCTGAAGAATTAGTAGACAGTTACAGGAAAGATCTTACAAGTAAAGCTCTCCAAGAACAGTTGCTACTACAAAAGAACCATACTGTGGACAATTACACACTGACAGCTGGCATTATTAGGTTCAAAGGGAGAATTTTAGTGGGCAATGTACCTGAACTGAGAACTAAGTTGCTGTCAGCTCTACATAGTTCACCTGTGGGGGGACATTCTGGTGTTAGAGCTACTTATCACAGAGTTAAAAATATCTTTTATTGGTCTGGTTTAAAAGTTGATGTGGAAAGCTTTATTGCAGCTTGCCCGGTATGTCAAAGAGCTAAAAGTGAACATTGCTTGCAGCCAGGCCTACTGGAACCCCTACCTGTGGCAGACATGGCCTGGGAGCATATATCTATGGATTTCATTGAGGGACTACCAAATTCCTCGGGCAAGGAAGTGATCATGGTGGTGGTGGATAGGTTCACCAAATATGCTCATTTCATTCCACTATCTCATCCTTATTCAGTTCTGACAGTTGCTCAAGCCATAGTGGACAATATTATAAAATTACATGGTCCTCCTAAACTAATCATCTCTGATAGAGACAGAATATTTACCAGCAAACTGTGGAAGGATATCTTTACAGCTCTGAAAGTGGAACTAAGGTACAGTTCTGCCTATCATCCCCAAACTGATGGCCAGGCTGAGAGAGTGAATCAGTGTTTGGAAACGTATCTCAGATGCATGACAACACAGGAGCCTAAGAAATGGTGTGCTTGGTTGCCCTTGGCTGAATACTGGTACAATTCTACCTACCATACAGCTATCAAGATGTCTCCCTTCCAGGCTTTGTATGGGTTTCCTGCTCCCATCATTGCTGAATTAGCAATACCTGGCCCTGATGATCCAGAAGCTCAGGATTTTTTAGCAGCAAAACAGAGTATGTTGGAGCAACTAAAAGCAAATCTTTCTCAAGCCCAGAACAGAATGAAAAGATATGCTGACATGAAAAGAGTGGAAAGAAGCTTTGAGACAGGAGATTTGGTGTATCTCAAAATGGCACCATACAGATTAGCTGCTTTCGGTTTTCGAGGAGCATTGAAACTACATAACAAATACTATGGGCCTTTTCTGGTTATACAGAAAGTGGGCAAAGCTGCTTACAAGTTACAATTCCCAGATCATGTGAAAATCCACCCAGTCTTTCATGTGAGCCAGCTTAAAAAGCATATTGGAAACAAAGCTATCCCCAGTCCAAATCTTCCCATGGTCAATACAGATGGCACAGTAAAAACTGGACCAGCAGCTGTTTTGCAGGTCAGGCAAGTACCCAGGAACAATTTACCTATAGTACAGTGGTATATTCAGTGGGAAAATTTATCTCCAGCAGAAGCAACGTGGGAGGATGCAGATTTCATCAAATATACATTTCCGGAGTTCTTCAAAGCTACATCACAAGCGTGGCGCGAGGCAAACCAAACGCCCTGAGGACAGGTCGTCTCTTAGAAGGGGGCAATGTCAGGACTGAACCTGGAGGTGTCGAATTCTTCAGTTAACTGCTGCTATTTCAGAAAACGCTTCGACAGACATCTACGGCTGATATCGCTCCTTGCCTTACCGCGTCGTCGCGAGCCGTTGATACTTAATGTAACATTAGACAGTGGGTTACTGTACTTTTCCTCTCTTGCCTGGTAAAACAGTCAGCCTATATAACAGCCGGGTTGTGGCTGGCGTCCGCATCTATCTTCTTCCAGAATTCGCCTCGATGGCTTATCATATACACTATAGTTGATATTAATAGAAATACATCTGGATCTGGGAGTTCAATTCCCCAATCCTTGCCCTACATTGCGTCTGAGAAATCTCGAGATAGGTTAGGTCCTGACAGATATGCTTGCTTCATTTTCGTGGAAGAATCATGAGGTGAAATTTTCTTGCTGTATCTCTACAACTGAAGTAGATAGACCACTAGATGCACTATCATCAATCTTCCTAACTAACACAAAACAATCCAACAACAAATCTACATTTGTCATATGCACACGTATTAGAGCAAGCAGACATTGAGCGCTCAGCTTGTGTTGCCTTCAGTCCTGAACATTCTGTTTCCGTTATAGACATTCCTTCCTTGAAATTTTGAAGATCTCGGCGATGAGCTCCAAGGGAAGACCTTTCGTCTCTGGCACTCTTAAGTAGACAAACAGAATAACAACGAAGCACACGAATGCATAGACACCGCATGCTCCTGTGAGCCCAATGGTACTCAGCATCACTGGGAAACAGTATGTTGAAAGCAGTCTCCCGAACCAAAAGGAAAGTGAACAAAAACTTGCACAGGTTGCACGGGCCCTTGTGGGAAACATCTCAGAGCAGAGAATATTTGGTATTGGGCCCAAACCAACAACATAAGAGCAGAGGCAAATGGTTAATGTGAGCTGGAAGAGGATTTCTTGTGCCAAAGATCCCATATTCACTATGGAGGACAAACATACTGTACTCAGGGACAACATTAGGATAGGCGTAGTTACAAGGAGAAGAGACCTGCATAAATGTACAAAGGTCTTAATCTGGAGTTTTGTGCAGAATATGCAAGAAATCGCATCTTCAAAATCATGAGCACAGCATGATGAGCTTATTCTCAGGTATGACATGAAAAAAAAAATCCAATGCTGACAGAAACAATGACCAATATTGATAAGTTTATTTGTAAAGTTGTCAGTAGAAAACACATTTAAGGTAACATGGAGATGGCAACTATGGCAATTTCGAAGAACTGTCGGAATCTCAACAATAGTACTATATGATAGATGCTTTTCTAATTGTAAATATTTATGTTTGGCGTTCAAGTAGTCTCAGAGTTAACCTTCGTCCGCAAATATCCATCAGCATCATCGAAGCAGTTATACAAGGCAGCATGAGCAAAGCATTAAGGGCACTTAGGAGGATTGCGGTTGAATGAGAGCCAAGTCCAATGTCTGAAAACAAATTAACTACTCCAACTTGTTCAAGAATCCGAGGAGTGTAACGGAGAAGGCCATTGATTCCTGCAGACTACATTTTCAAGAGAGGGCAACAAACAGTAAGCAAGCTATTAGCTCAACTGCCAAGAAGTTCAGTTGATAGTGCAGGACTGGGAACTGAGGTTCCTGTTCAAACTATGTACATAGACGCATATGGGTGACAGAGAGAATTGTACCTCCTGGAGCGCTTGAATTAACATGCCATGACACAGAGCATGCCTGACTCCTGGCTCAAGAAGTACCCTCCACTTAGGCCATATATTAGCTGTTTCAGATAGCCGGACAATTTGTTGGCTGGATAGATGTCTCCTTGTGCTTTCCACGTCATGAAGTGCAGACCGATGTAATAACAATGCTGCTTCGTGGATTTCTTCTTCTTCTTCTTCTTCTTCTTCTTCTTCCTCTTCTGCAATCTCATGATCATCTAAAGAAGCCATAAAATCTTGCACAAGTCCTGTTGTGCCATGCCTTCTTAAATATGAAGAGCTCCCTTCAGACGTAAAGGGTGCATTTGTATCATATCCTTCCGCAATTGCAGCCTGGGAAAGCAGAGAAGCATGTAAACCATCTCCATTATTGCCTTCGTCAGCAGGACGAGCCTCCCTAATCTGTTGAGCACTGACATCCTCCCCCACATGCCCATTCACCCGCTCATGTTCCACAAAATTAAAACTGCTGAAGGCAGGGACGAAATTGCTTCGCACACCTCCTGTTTCTGACATGTTCTAATGGATGCTTCCAAGAAGATCAACTAGTGGATCTGAAAGGTGCCAATACAAGCTACTATAACGTGAAAGCTGGCTGGTGCTAGTTTGAAGAAAACTTTGACCTTGAGCATTGCTGATAGCATGTCTTCCAATGTCCATGCCCGGTATAATGTTCATACCATCCGTAATAAGAGCTATTTCACCTGCAGGCCTATGTGATGTTATGATTTGTGGTGCACTTATGTTTTTTCCTATGATAGATATAATATAATACGAAGTGTTATGTGCACAAATATAGGATTACAAATATTCAAATAAATATGGAATATTATATAAATAGGCAGGAGAATTATTTAACGAGGAAAGAGATAAGTTATAGTTAGAGATCAGTTTAGCATCCATTAAGTTGTTCTTAGGGTCAAGTAAATCCTACTATATATATGAGACATCATATGTATGCATAATCAATCAAGCAATGAGAGAATAGTTTGCCAATCTATTGTGTCCATTGTTCAGCCTCCGTAAACTATGTCCTACTCCCCAATCCCCTACGCTGTGTCGTCTGGCCATCTTCATGGCAGTAGTTAGCCAGGTTGTCCCAAATAGTTGTTGGTTAGATTTATGAAAACAACATGCCACATGTTAGCGGTATCATATGTAAATTAACCTCCCTTGACATTTTTCATATTATTTTAGGCATTATATTCACTAACAGATCATTATCATACACATCTTACGGTCAAATAGTTTTATTTCTTGTGTCAAGTGCAAATTGGTACAGATTCCTGGCAATCAGTTTTGAAACCAGCATGATGAATAGGATTATCGTTTTTCAAATCCTATTTTGGCTGTGAAGTTGCCTGTTAGGAACTTAGGATAGGGGGTTAGGATTTGAACCCTTACCCTGAAACGCCCTGACGGCATCTCCCTCATCCAAACGCCCAATGGTAGGTACATATCTTTCAAACTTTCCACACTACAAGCTTGTCTTACTATATAAATGGTCGTATTAGGGATTTTGGAGGCATGCAGACACTACAAAGAAGCTCGACTCCTAAGATCCTGTTCTCTTTCAGCTTCTCTTTTCTCCTTGTCTTGACTAGATGAACACCATGGCGAGGAAAGAGCTTCACATGGTGGACCGAACAGCACCACCACCCATTACTGCCACAACAGTCTACAACCATTATCTATCCCCAGTTCAACAATATCTCCACGCACAGGGCAATTTGTATTTTCATGCTCTCAGATGTTAGCTAAAACTACACATTTCTCTACTAAAAATCTAATGACTATTTCTAGTTACTCATTTCCCATCTGACATTTCAGAACCAGCCATCTTCAGCTGAAAACAGTAAAATGTGAATAGATCTTTTGAAGTTGTTGGTGACAATCTCACCTGAAACATCATCCTTCCCTCTAAGCCACTGTAAAGAAACTCTGGCCTGGCTAATATTTCCATCGCTTACAAGCCACCTAGGCGACTCTGGCAAGTAGAACACCAATAAAGCAAAGTAGAGAGTGGAAGGAGCAAAGACTGAGCCAATCATAAATCGCCAGTTAGGAGAAGACACCAGTGTCATCCAAAATAGCATGCAATAGGAAAAGATTATTCCAACGATGAACATGAACTGTGGCATAGTTCCCAGTGATCCCCGCATATCTGGAGAAGATGTTTCTGAGATATAAATTGGGACACAGGTGAAAACCAAGCCACTTCCCGATCCAACAATTAGCCTAGCTAGGAGTAGAATGTAGATATTAGGAGACCACAGCATAAGGACGCCACCGGAAAATAATAGCAGAGATGAGTGAACCAATACAACACGTCTCCCAAGCCAATCCAATAATGATCCAGAGAATATTGTAATCACAATGGCCCCAAAAACTGAAAGTGCTACAATTATTCCCTCAACTGAAGGTCCATTCTCTAAGTCAAATTCCTTTTTCATATGGAGATTAGCCTCTGTCAGATAATTAAAATCAAGTTAGTATGATTGTTTGACATGCTTCCTCAGAATAGAGAAAGTTGGGTTGCTTAAGTAAACAATTAGTATCTCGTGATAAATCAGTGCCAGACTACCAGTAAAGGATTACCTAAAACTGTTGTAAAATCCCATCCAAGTAATACATAGCCAATAGAAACAGCAACGGCAGAAAACACGGTTGACTTCATCTTCTGATCAAGTACTATAGGCCATTGTGTTTATCAGATATTTTGTATACCTGAAAATATGGATGCTTGTGAGGAACAATTGCTTAATGATAGATCCAATCAAACTTCTGCTTCCTGATATAACCATTTTAGATCTAAAGTTGGATGCTTAGGAGTTAGGATATCAATGCTTGGCTGGTTGCTCTTTAATCCACTGGGGTACTATCTCGTCAACTGTGCAATATTATTTATGTGACTTGTCATAGATTCCTGTGCTGTTACGAACATCAGTTACTATCTTTGCCATGTTTTCGAAGATGAAGTGGTAAATTACTTGTATACTTTATGGCACTAGTAAACCTGCACGTGCAAATGCACGTCTCAACTAATATACAAATATATGTTAGAATTAACATGTATAGAAACATACTTTGATTGCTCTAAAAATATTATAAATCGAGAAAATATTTCCAGGTAACATCATATGCATAGAGACAAAAAATACACTATTATCTTAGTAATTTCTAATACGACGAATCAATTCCCGTGCAAGTTGTGTGCAGCTTCATTGTCAATGTAACTGAGCAAGTGCATCAAGAATCGCTTCCTTAGTTGGTCCTCATCCCGCATCAAAAGTTTTGAGCATTTAGGTTGATCCAATATCAAAAACTATATAAATAGATGATTATATGTGTGAACCTCAAGCCTTTTGGGGACAATGTTGCAAATTGCAAGTTAATACCTTTTCTCCCCAAGAGAATTTACATACATGCTTAGCAAGGCATCATCAATGTTTGATTCTACAATGTTTGATGCCAAGACCGACTCATACATTTTCAAAGCAAACGGATGCACGCTGGTTGGCTTCTGGTTGCCTTCTTTTACCCTGGAGATGAATCCATCCAAATCATCTTGTAGACCATCCATTACTTCATTTTGCCTGCAATTTCAGTATGTACAAGTACAACGCCACTCAACACTCAACAGGATGCACATGCACAGAACATAAGTAAGAAGACAAGTTGGGAGTTGTACATTTCAAACTGATAAGAATCTTCCATGTATTTTCCAAAATGATTCCTTTATAGTTGATTTTACTTGGTCAGTAGAAGTAGGAAGGAAAGTTCAGGAGCAATGAAATCAATCGATGACGGATAAAAAAAATCATAATCTTCAATGCCCATGCCAACTATCACTCCCAATTTCGTGAAATCATGAACATTTTTTAAAACTCGTGAACATATTTGAAATCGTGAACATTTTTCAAATTCATGAACACTTTTACAAATTTTCAAATATTTACTAAAATCAAGAACATTTTTTGAATTCATGAACATTTTATACTATTTACAAACATTTTTTAAAATTATGAATATTTCTTAACAATTTTATCCGAGCTAAGCGAAATTATTGAAGTACTCCTTGCACATACAATTTTATAATTTATACTATAATTGTATGGTTTCCAGATTTTAAGAAAATAAGAAATTCTGCTACTATAGACTTATAGAGATTTTATTCGAAGATGACACCATTCAAATATATTAAAACAGATTATTTTACGAGAATACATTCACACAACAACAAACATGAATAACAAACTCTTTATATTAATATTTCAAATGACTTACATAATTTTCAATATACATCGAAAAACTGAAAAAAGGTCTATGCCTATATGATTGGCTTGCAATTCCATGCATGACTCGATTCCATTGTTTGATGCTCTAACACTTCACATCTTCTATATAATAAGACATACTTTGTACCACTCTTCACATCTTCTCATTAAGGACAAAAACATGATTATGACCGCAACTACGCCACCGCTTCATATCCAAACGGAAGATGAAATGGATGGAAGATGGGAAATACCTTTCAGCATCTCCCTTACTCCCAATATTATGCTTCCTCTCTTTTTCCTTCCCTTCTCGAGATTCTTTTCATCAAACTAACAGCATGAAGGAGAAAATCAACCAAGCAAACCAGTCAAGAGAAACAAAATATAAAAACATGAATAAACCTTATCTCACTTCAATGCAAATCTGGATACTTGTGGGCACCGAGCCGCTGATTATGCTGCTACTCGTTGGACTGCTCAATGCAAATTACCTAGAAGGTTCAGCTTTGGTGATCCCGCAAGCAAATATCTTGTCTGGATATAATAACTGTAGGGGCAAACTTGAAAACTTTATTAGATGCCCCTGATGCACCGTAAGGCCTTCCAGTGTTATCTTGAACAGCCCAATAGTATGGACATGTAAATCAGGTACCAACATGAAAATATAGAGGAAGATTCCATACATTTTTGTAGGTGAAGAAAAAAAATACCAGTTAGTAGTTGCTGCAAGTACATATGTATTGAAACATTATACATACAATGTGATATATCGATCCAGTAAAAGTGGTGACAAGTCTATACATGTTGCAGCATTGTATACATGGTAAGATACTGGGTCAAGATAACATATCACTACAAAACTCAGTCTCCAAAAGTGAGGTCAACCTTCTGCATATTTGCACGGCAAACACAATATAGTCAGACATATGGAAAATTTATTTGCGTGCCAAAATCATACAATTAGATGGCATATATTTACACATTTGTTCAGTGTCTTATTTTTTTATAAAAAGTAGTACAGATATGCTAATGCTGCTACCGTTCTTCTTATGTAAGCAACCGCCTTCTAATGGATGGCATGGAACTTGTTTTCTAAAATGCCTTCAGAAGGATAAAAGTTTGACATGGAAACTTATTTTATAAAATGCCTCCAGAAGGACACATGAACTACAGATGAAAAAAATCTCTGTTGTTTAAATTGACATGTTATTAATGACGTTGAAGTTGGGACAGAAAATATTTATGTTACCCATTCCTCTAGCAAATAACAGAAAAATGACCATATATATACTTGCATCAAAATCAATTTTAGTGTGTCTTGCACAATGACTTCTCGAACCCAGTGCTGGGGTAGGGGTGCTTGGCTAGGAGGTATGTAAAAGTCCTAAATGAAAATAAATATACACTCCTACTTGTTTTATCTAATTCAATCATCAAAAGCATATTAGTGAATAGTAGAAAAACATATTGGTTCAGGAATAGGAGTTAATCTGAAGAATGTGTGTTGCTCTTAACTTATCTCTGGCTGCTCTCTCCTCCTCCCGGCTGCTCTGTTAATATCCTCTTTCAGAAGCACATTCAGTAGAAGGAACAAAATTGAGTTTGAAGGAGAACCGTATTCTTAAGCACGGCCCAAAATGATGTGTATCAATCGCATAATTTCTGGAGCTACTGAATTTGACCTGTACTGAATTTCCGCTGTTTTTTCAATACCAATTACCATTTAAAATTGCTTATTGTGCCACCGAATTTAGCTAAAGCCAAATTGGCAATGGATGTCAGATTGCATGTACATTAGAGAATAGGTGAAAGCATCTTACAAGGAATACCTGTACCTGTGCGTTATGGAGTTGTGCACGTCAACTGGAGATTAATTTGCGAATGGCTGTAGAGAGAACGAATGCTCAAGAAACCAAGCACAAAGGCAGATTTTCTCAGAGATGAGTGCGACCTCCGATGCACAACAGATCGACCGAAGGACGTGAATCGTCGGCCACACGTGCGTGCGTCTACGTCCCCAGCGACGGCAGCTCCTACGTGGGCACTCGTTTCCGGCGGCGCGTCCCCGACAATAGCACCCTTGGCAGCCAAGGCTTCGCGTCGAGAGTTGGGTCGGGGCAGGGGTCGTGCGTAGGGCAGCGGAGGCGCGTGGACGTGCAGGGTCGGCGGCTCGCGCGTAGAGGGGCCAGCGGCGGCAGGGCCTGCGCGCCTCGCCGCGTCGCCGGCCGAAGAGCGCCCGCCTATGGCCAGGCCGGCGGTGGAGCGGTCGGTGGCCCCAGCGAGATGAGGTAGTGAGTGCGGCGGCGGCGATGCGTACTGCGGCGATCTTGGGGAGGACAGGCGGGTGGCAGTTGGGGCGAGGTGGGACGTAGAGGTGAGGCGGAGTAGAGGTAGGGGAGGTTACGGCGTCGGGAGAGGCGTGGGTGAGGGCGTCGGGACGGGTTTTTCCTTTTTTTTTTTTACAGCGGTAAGATGTGTTTAGTGGCTTGGTGTTAAACATGGAAACGATCTGGGACGTTGGATATCAGTAGGTGTACGGTGCAGATGTTTTGGATCTTCGCTTTTCGTGCTTTTATAGGGGTAGTAGATAGTAGATAACGGTGCTGCACCTGCCAAAATAAGGTAAGCTGGCAAAGCTATTGAAACTACCAAATACTATTAGTTTGTTGATCAACTGGCAACCACTTTAACTTATAAATGTTAAAATAGGTTGATCAGGTTGTCATGGGGAATAATTAAGCAAACGGTTGATACAAATAAATGTGCCTTAAGGCTTAAAAGACTAGTAAAATACACATTAAAAGCTTTATGTGGTTACTGCCATTCGTTTTTAATACAGAGTATGATGCCATGATTAACTACATCATGTAAACCCATCTCCAGAAAGAGCATCTTTCTTGAGCAGTGGGCACGGTTCTGAAGTAGCATCTATGATAAAATGCACTACATGTTTAACATAGTGAAATGGTCAGAAATGGTTGTCCTTCATAAAAATGCATCAAGCCTAGTAACTCACTCATTACTTGGTTAAAACAGAGCAATTGTCAACTAGTATCTTTTTAGTTTACGTTGGTTCACCACTGAACCAAACATATTCAGATAAATAAATGAGGAGCTACAAAGAAACAGAATCACTGCCACCATTATCAATGTGGTCTCTCTAAGTAGCATCGTGAATACTGAATGCTATCAGAAATGGTAATTCTCGACCTTCTGGTTTTTATGGTTCTCTCACCTGCAGAATCATCTGGAACGAAAAGTAAAAGTGAATACTTAACGTTATCCAGAGATCAAATGTTTCACACTGCGCACCAAGTTCTTTCTCCAACTAGTGTTTCCTAGAAAAGGTTATTAATGCAACTGATAGTCAAAATTCATCTCTCGGACGTCATAACTACACGAATATGAAACCTTAGTACTAGGGATTCGAGCAAAAGAAAACACCTTAATTTGGTGGCCCATAATTACATCTGAACTATGCACCAACTGAAGTTATGTTGTCATTACTTGGTAATTTAAAAGGTACACGAGAAGGTAATCTCCCACTTCCTCCGTTCCTAAATATAAGTCATTTTAAAGATTCCACTATAGACTACATACGGATGTATATAAACATATTTTAGAGTGTAGATTCACTCATTTTGCTCCGTATGTAGTCCGTAGTAGAATCTCTAAAAAGACTTATATTTAGGAACGGAGGGAGTACCTGTCAACTTCACTCATTTTGCTCCGTATGTAGTCCGTAGTAGAATCTCTAAAAAGACTTATATTTAGGAACGGATGGAGTACCTGTCAGTACCTTCCATGCATGCATATACACTACATTTTGATCTCATGCGGCTTAGAAAACGTTAGCAAAGTGTGTTATAATGTTTTTAGATAGAATGTGCATTTACATCCATGGCATAGTGGAGAGCCGGATCTTAATGTTGTATTGCAGGTACATCAAGGCTCTGTATGTGTTCATGTCTTTGGAGCATGCACTTCGCCTTGATTTTAAATTGTTTGTAAGACAAGTAGCCACGGCCCACATATTTGAGTTCAAATTGTTTGAGATATCATCATGAACTTGCCAAGATGGTGAGAAGGCACCCATGTTTTAACGGGTTAAATTTGAATGTAAATAGCCGACAACTGTTAATGATGAGGTGCTAGCTATGCTTAAGAACCATTATGAACATATCATACAATGGACTGGCCACACTGACCAGATCATAGAATGGTTTTGCTGTTGAGAAGGTTGAATACATATGTAGGCCAAAGTTAACAAATCATTTTTGAGTTAGCAAGTCATCTTAACTATTCAGAATTTCGTTTTTCTCATCTTAACTATTCAGAATTGCATTGTTCAAATTAAATCGAATTGAAGGTGAAATATTATTTTCATTGACGGGAAAGGCATGTGCTCTACGGTGAAATATGGTTCCAGCATATATTATGTGTGAACTTTACCAACTCTAGCCAACGAAACTGTGGAGACAAACTGCCTAGTTGACAGAATCTCGTAATTACTCTGAGCAGTGGAAAACACGCACGGTCCACCAGCCAAAAGTTATGGTCTCCGTTGTTATCTGTACATTCATTCAGTTACATCCATGACCAGGGACGGATCTAGATGGTGTGCCGGGTGTGCATCCGCTGCACAGCCAGAAATTGCGAAGGCTAGTGGGATTTCACTAATCGGTGGATGAGAGCAACCTCATACCTTAAAACCCAATGGCCACAGATTGTGAAGACAGCAGGGACGCGATGAGCGAGAACGGGGACGACGATGGAGGCAAAAGTAGCCGCCTCACGCCGCGCCGCCACAGTTGCTTGAGGAGCAGGAGTGAGCAGAGATATGGCAGGGGAGGGGAACGTGAGGTGGTCTTCCCTTTCTTTGGGGGGCCTCTGCGCCGGAGACGATAGCACAGTAGGGAGACGAAATGAAACTGATTATGATTATTAGACGAGGAAAAGATGTGATGAAACCACACTGCTCTAAGCAGATCTGCTGGCTGAACTACATCTGCGCCGTCCGCTGGCCAATCAAGGGCTTAGGGCATCTCCAAGGTTAACTGTCAAAATACTTCCCCATATGTTCGCGGACAGGAAGGATTGAGCTCCATTTGTCCTCTCGATGGCAATTCTCATTTCTCCCTTCTCACGTGAAAACTAGGGCACGTAGGCCGCACCTGCCTAGCCATGTGGACCACCTGATTGTCTCGTGATTCATAAAGTCGTTGGTTCCTGCATGAGAGCACTTACGAATTTATCGAGCACATATTCTCAAAAAATTATGATTTTGTCAGTTGTTCGTATCAAATTTAGAAGTTGAAACTTAATGAAGATTTAAAAACTCATTAAAACGATTTAAAATGGATCTTATTTGAAAGTACTTGTCATAGAAACACGAATATGTAAACGAAACTTAATTTAGATTGTTGGTTCAAAAGATATGAAAGATTGAAAATCGAAAGCCAAAAAAAGGATGCATGCTACAAATCCTCTCCCCTCTTCTCACCGCCATTTTCATGCATATTGCTTGAGCATCGCATGTAGGTCACACAACACATTCATAACACGCATAATACCAAATGGCATTTGGGATAAAAAAAATACTACAATATACAACATAATTCATACAAAACGACATAGGAACACATAGTTCATATGACATATCACATGGAACAGAGAAGTAGGACACTTACTAAAAAAATACTTCACTGGCAGTTTTTGAAGTAGAGGTGAATATTGAAAGCATTGATGTCGTCCTCGGAGTCCTCCTCTTCTTCCTCCTGCAGCCCGGCAAGGGCTCGGGTGGTGCGGGCTTGTTCTTCAACGAGGGCTTTGGCTCAGGCAGGATTTTTAGCTTTGTGTTGTGAAGCCTCTATCCCTTCTAGTGATGGTGAACGACAACCTACTTCGTGGTCAAGGAGCATCGGAGGATATCGCGGACCACCTGCTCATCCTCATAGGAGGACCACATGATGGAGTCAAATCCAGTAGATCTCGGGTAGGGGGTCCCAAGCTGGTAGGTTTGGTGTGATGGTAACAGACGTAGGTTTTATCCAGGTTCGAGCTCTCTCCAAGAGAGAATGCCCTACATCCAAGAGAGAATACCCTACATCCTGCTTTAGTTGTATTGATTGAGGGCTACATAGTATGTGTTAATCTACCACGAGAGTGTGTGTGTGTGTATCAAAGTTGTCATCTACGATCTAACCCCCCGGCTTTTGTAAATGCCAGGGAACCTAGGGTTTACATAGGTCGATCATATAAGGGTAAATGTGCCAAAGACGACCTCTAGGTCTTGGAGTATGTGCCAAGTCTTCGGAGATATCCACCTTTGGCGCTCATGGGCCCTATGAACATGGCCCACTCGTTGATCATCTTAGGGGTTCTCCTCCCCGCCCACATGGTCGGGAGCTGATGTGGCAAGCACCCCCTAGTCCAGAACACCATTAGTAGACCCTACACCAGTCTTCAAGTCGAGGATGTTCCTCGGTCCTTCCGAGACGTTCCTCATCATTGCTCTTGCAAGCTGGTTCAACTGGTCTCCATCCCTTATATGGAGGAGTTTCTATACCACGGGCATCCGAGGAGCCCCTTAACATTTCCTTGCTTGCTTTATGTCAAAAGATTATTATCACATGTGAGGACAGCCTCGGACCCGAGTATCGTTTTCCCATGCAGGGCTACCTTAACGGCGAAGCTTTCCCGTGCTCGGATAAGGGTGAGAACTCATTCCTGATCTAACGGCCTTGACCAAATTAAACCATCACCAGGCACTGTATGAGTCGTGTAGTCATTTCAGATGCCATTATAACGTGCTAGCGTGGGTCGAGGCCATTGTTATTGGCATGTCTGATCAATAAAGAGATTGTGCCC
Source organism: Elymus sibiricus (assembly GCA_039707655.1). Taxonomy (NCBI): domain Eukaryota; kingdom Viridiplantae; phylum Streptophyta; class Magnoliopsida; order Poales; family Poaceae; genus Elymus; species Elymus sibiricus. Next base: position 163,607,149 of record CM077669.1, read on the forward strand.
AGATTTGTAGTGACGTTTTCAAGAAACCCCTCAATTTGCATGCTCTCTTAACACACATCACATGGGGAACCTGAGAAATTACTGCCACGCGACACGTTTAATCTGTGTTTTCACTTGCCGAAAAAGGCTAAATGTGAGAGAAATTAAGCTTTACACTTCCAATTTCACTCTCGCCTTCGTCATCCTCAAGCTCCAGCGCCCTAAGAACCAGAGCCCGGGAAAGCTTCCAACTTCCTCTGCCTCCTTCCACCTTCAAGAGATTGTCGGGGAAGGTTCCCACACCACAGCGGCGAAGCCTTCAAAGGGTAGCCAAAAGGCCACTGCGGTAAGTCGGAAGATGGCCGAAGAAGGCCATAAGGCCATGAGCACAAGGGGGCTATGGTGCCTCTCTGTCGTCACCAAGAACGACATCATCGCACTCCAGGGCGTCGGGTATATCCTTGTGCCCAAGCTTGCCCTGACCCGCTCGCCCCTCATCAAAGGACCAATAGATCATTCCCCCATCAAGTTTCTTGAGCCTCGCGTCGACGAGCGCGTCCTCTTCATCTCCCATCTCCTCGAAGGTCTGGGATTCCCTATCCACCCATTCCTCTAAGGTCATCTCTATTTCTATGGTCTCCAACTCCACCACCTCGCCCTCAACTCCGTTCTGCATATCGCATGTTACGTCACCTTCTATGAGTCATTCCTCTGCATCGATCCCCAGTTTGGACTCTGGCTCAATCTCTTCAGCGTGAAGATGCATATGAATGACAACAAACTCATAGAGTGCGGGGCAACCATGGTAAGAAAGATCCCAGGTGGCAAGTGGTTGCGGGGAAAATTTATTGAGACTGTGAAGAACCGGTAGGAGGAAAGGTACTATATGGTCGATGTGCCCTTGGGCAACCAAGAAGGGGTCTCTGCCTTCTCGGCTGCAAGCCGCCCCACTGGAGAGGCCCCACTCTTGGAATCCCAAGAACCTCAATTGCGGGTGGAGGAGGAGTTGACAAAGCTCATGGAGAAGGTGGACTTCTTTGTCAAGAGTGATGTCGCATTGATTGACGTTATGTATGTGGTGCTCTACCACTAAGTCCAGCCTCTTCAAGCTCGAGCTCACCCGATGTGGAAGTTCATCGAGGTGAATGACAAGACCTCGTTCATCCGAGGTTTCTATGGGAGGAAGACCATTGCAGGAATGTAAGCCCTCCTTTTCACCAGCAAGGATCAGTCCTTCAAGGTTGAGGGGGGCTATGTCCGGTACTGTGCGGAATGCCTGCCCAACAACGTTTGATACCCTGCTCACTCCCTTATCATGAGGTGTTTAATGATGCCAAACTGACATATTTCCCCTACATCAACCTAACGCAGGAACCGTGTGCCCATACAGATGTCGTCAAGTCACCGACACCCCATCCCGAGGAGCCTTTAGATGCGATACTGGCCGATCTACTGACTATGGATCACTCCATGATTCCGGTCAAGGCCAAGCGGGCCAAAACCTCCAAGGTTTTGACCATCCACGACATTAGCTCCGAGCTACCCACTTAAAGTAATCAAAGCTCAGATGTTCAGTCTAGCACCGAGTACCAGCAATACAAACCAGCGGCATGTCGCCGTTGCCTGGGGCCAGAAGGATGAGCCGAGTGGTCCTCTCGGACGACGTGGCGCTACTGCAGGAAGGTCCTAAGATGACACATCAATCACAGAACCTTCGACCAAACTATATGCGATGCATGAATCGCAAACGGTATAGTTCTAGATTCGTCGCCAATAACATGAACTGTGTGCGATGGCTGGTCCATCAACCACAATTCAGATAAGACTTGCATGTGCGATACATGGCATACAGTTGGGGAAATGATGACGTCGTAATAAAATGTAAACGTTTTTTTTTATTAATAATTTCTACACTCATAATTTCTTCCTCCTCTGCCACGTCTTGTCACCGCGTTGGCACCCGAGGATTCCAGAGCACGCTTCGGCACCGTACAGGCGTTTCGTTTGGCCACGTGCGAGCCTATTCCCGCGCGCACCGCGCAAGCCTCCCACCGGGCTCGGCGAAATCCCCCAAACCCCCAATGCTTGTCGGCCTGCTATATAAACCATCACGGCCGCCGACTCCACATCACTCTCATCCCATCCCTACCTGTAGCATATCTAGTTTGCTTCTCCCCCAATCGCCAATGGCACCGACTGTCGTTGTCGCTCAGCCACTCTACCAGAGGACAGCTCCATCTGGGAGGCTTCACCTCGTGGGCACGGCAGTCCTCTGAAGCGTGTAGTGCACGTGGCGTCCCTGGTGGGTGTGCGCATGCCACCCACCACATGCTCTGCCTCCGCTGCCCGAAGACAGCTGCTGCCGATGCCGCCGTGGCCGCCACCCCACTGATGGTCGCCACCCTAACGGCGGCCGCCTTGGCTGCGACCCCACTGTCAGGCGCCGAGGCCATCACCCGCTCTGCCACCCGCGGCCCGAATGCGGGAGTTGGAGGCCGCCAAAACCACGCCACCAGGCTTTTGCGTCAGAGACCTTGCGTTCTACATCTACTTCCTGGAGGAGGAGGTGAAGCGCTAGGTCGCGTGCGCAAATAAGCTCACTGATGTCGTGGCCACAGGAGAAGCCGCAACGGAGGTGCAAAATGCAGAGATCTACGCCGAGTCCCACCGCTTCGAGGAGGCGCGTCTGGAGCGGCGAAGGGCAGGAGTGACAGGCAAGGGAATCGACTCCACCAGCTCGTCGGTAGCCTCCCCCCTTTGTGTCTTACTGAGCGCGCTCGGCAGAGGTGAGGCTACCGGAATTAGTACACAGCCCCTCCGTAGTAGTATTTAGGGCCTATTTTGTTCAGTTCATCTAACTATAGATATGGTTGAACTGTACCGCGTACTTTAAATTAGCCAGTATATGTAGTTGAACTAGCTATTTCAGTACATGGTTGGCAACAATTCGGGAAATTTTTGTTTGGTTCAGCTAATGAGTTGAACTGTTTTGTATAAAGAACGAATGCTTAATCTATGAATGAAATCTATGTTTAGTGAATTTCAGTTGCAAAATTACATCGTACTGGTGATTTTATTCCTGCCAAATTTGACAAATGTAAGTGTTAAAATGTTGACAAATGCCAATGTTACTAGATGGACAAATGGCAATGTTTCCAATTTGACAAATGGCAATTTACCCAATATGACACATAAAAATCTTACCAAATTTTCTGTAGTAAGCACACGGGTCAACATACAGAGTCGTTTGTGATGCCGTGATGCACCAATCCTTCGCGCCAATGACAGTTCCTGTTTTTTGCATTTTTTTGTTTCGCAGAAAATCTATATCAAACGAAGTCCAAACGCGATAAAAAATTACGGAGAATTATTTTGGAATATTTGTGATTTTTGGGAAGAAGAATCAACGCAAGACGGTGCCCCAGGTGGTCCTAACGCAAAAGGGCGCGACCAGGGAGGTGGCCGCACCGGGTTGCCTTGTGACTCCCTCGAACATCGGTTCGAGCCCTTCTTTCGCTACAAGAAAGATAATTTCTGGATAAAAACCCCTCAAAATTTTAGCCCAATCGGAGTTACGGATCTCCAGGAATATTAGAAACGGTAAAATGCAAGAAAACAAAACGGAAAACAGAAGAGAAATAGAGAGGCAGATCCAATCTCGGAGGGGCTCCTGCCCTCCGGAGCCATGGCGGCCATGGACCAGAGGGGAAACCCTCCTCCCATATACGGGGGAGGCCAAACAAGAAGAAGAAGGAGGGGGCTCTCTCCCCCTTTCTTCCGGCGGTGCTGGAGTGCCGCCGAGGGAACCATCGTATCGACGATCTACACCAACAACTTCGCTGTCGTCATCACCAACTCTCTCCCCCTCTATGCAGTGGTGTAACATCTCTCTCCCCGCTGTAATCTCTACTTGAACATGGTTCTTAATGCTATATATTATTACCCAATGACGTGTGTCTATTCTATGATGTTTGAGTAGATCCCTTTTGTCCTACGGGTTAATTGTGGTATGGTGTGATTGATATGAGTTGTATGTTAATATGGTGTTGTCCTATGGTGCCCTCTGTGTCGCGCAAGCGTGTGGGATTACTGTTGCACGGTTTTTGTAATACATTCATGCTTCGCTTATAGTGGGTGGCTAGAGTGACAGAAGCTTACACCCGAGTAAGGGGGTTGTTGCGTATGGGAGTAAAGAGGACTTCTTACTTAATGCTATGGTTGGGTTTTACCTTAATGATCTTTAGTAGTTGCGGATGCTTGCTAGAGTTCTAATCATAAGTGCATATGATCCATGTACGGAAAGTGTGTTAGCGTATGTCTCTCCCTCATTGCATATGATAAGTATCTATCGTGTTATATTCAATTTCCGATGGACAATCTTTCTCCAGTGTTACAAAAAGCTCTCTACTAAACTATTAACATTTATTATATTGCAAAGTAATTGTAGTTTTATTCTCGCAAAGTACTCCTAGTTTTATTCTCGCAGAGTACTTCTAGTTTAATTCCCGCAAAGTAGTTTATTTCTTGTACTAGGTAAAGTGAACATTGTTGCGCGTAGAGTTGTATCGGTGGTCGATAGAACTTTAGAGAATATTAATTCTACCTTTAGCTCCTCATTGGGTTCAACACTCTTCCTTATCGAAAAAGGCTACAAACGATCCGCTATATTTGTGGGTTATCAAGACCTTTTTCCGGCGCCGTTGCCGGGGAGCAATAGCGTGGGGTTTATATTCTCGTGTGTGCTTGTTTGATTTATATCTAAGTAATTTTATTTTTAGTTTTTGTTTTCTATCTTTATTATGGGTAGGAAACATAAAATACCAAAACAATTAGTTGTACTTCCTACCCCAAAAGTCGAGGAACCACTAGTGTTCCGTACTACCGAATCCTTCTACTTGGATCATCTTTGATCCCTTTGTGCTCATGCTGAAAACCCAACTAGTTTAGTTAAGGGAAAATCATTAGATGAGCATGCCTATTTTGTGCGACACCGCTTGTTTCAAAAAGGGAAACTCTTATGGCATCAAATTAATTGTTTGAATTGATATGCTTGGAATTTATGTGAAATACATGATTTTACTTGTTGTTCTGAAGACCCTAAAAAACACCTTCCCTACGATTTAATGGTAATGAAATATTATCTTCTTATGCCAAGGATGTCTATAGTTATTATGATATTGAACAAATTGAAGAATTTCTTGCTTTTAAGGGTGCATATGAAATTGCTTCTTGATTGAAAAGTATGATGCTATACTTTACAAATCTATATTTTTTGCCATACTTAAATATTGCTATGAAAACTATGCTTCTAATTCTTATTTTAAAGAATTTATTGAGAGAATGTTTGCTGCCTTGGAAGAGACTAATATTTTGCAGGAACCTATGAAAGAAGAAATTGCTGAAACTGTGAGCTCATTAGATGAAAAAGATGAGGAGGAGAGCGAAGAACGAAAGGAGAAAGAGCAGATTGATCACCCGTGTCCACCTTCTGATGAGAGGAACTCTTTAACTCATACATTGTTTAATTTCCCTTCATGCTTACCGAAGGATGATTGCAATGATAATTGCTTTGATCCCTTGGATTCGTTCAAAATATCCCTTTTTGATGAATTTGATGCTTGCTATGCTTGTGTCCATGATGCCAATACGAATTATGCTTATGGAGATGAACTTGATGTAGTTCCTTATGTTAATCATGAAATTGTTGCTATTGCACCCACGCATGATAGTCCTATTATCTTTTTGAATTCTCCCAACTATACTATATCGGAGAAGTTTGCGCTTATCATGGATTATATTGATAGGTTGTGTTTTACTATTACACATGATGATTTTGATCACTACTGTAGGATGCTGCTAACACGACACATCAATCGGAGACAATTCAACGAAACTGTGTGCGATCCATCAATCGCAAACAGTATAGTTCAAGCTCCGCCTCCAATGAAGAAAACCGTGCGCAATGAAGGAACGAGCAAATACGGTTCAAAAAAAAGTTGCGTGTGTGATGCGTTGCAAACAGTTTGTTCTTATGAACTATTTGTGATTATGGAAGATAACAGAAACGGTTAACAAACTATATACGTGTGCATAGTGCGGCATACAGTTCACTCGGACAAACTATTTGCGCTGATCCAGCAGAACACAAACGAGTTAGCCTAAGAAGGCGTGTGTGATACCCGGCAAACAATTCACTCATCAGAATTGTGTGTGAAGACCAATAATAACCCAAACGGTTCATCCTGACAACCGTTTGTCTTGTGGGTACCCGGCAAACAGTTCATTCATCAGACATGTGTGGGAAGACCAATAATAACCCAAACGATTCATCCTGACAACCTGTGTGTGTTGAGGGCACACGATTGCTGCTAATAATTGTCTGAGATGTGATTTGTTCTGTTTGCACAACATCTATATGCTCTGTCTACAGAACACCAACATTATTGTTGCATAACCAACTTGAACATACAGTTCCATAAGTGACTACACAACACATGTACAGTCCTCAATATAAATTTACAAGAAGTAGACGATCGCCAAATCATATTGTTCTTCTGACGACGGTTGCCAACACTGCTCTGCTTATGGCTATCCCTCGCCGTCTGCAGGAAGGAGGCACTTCCTCATGTCAATGATCCTCCTGTACATCTCGTAGCTGGTGTACGCGTCCTTGGTCGCGTACTTGATGTGTTCTTCATCCAGTTCGTCCACCCAGGCCGCGTGCCAGGCAGTCTTGTCCTTGTGGCACTCAGCCTTCATGTCTCTGTAGTAGGGGTCGATGATGGCCGCGGCAAGGTCAACCAGGGAGTCCTTTTGCTTCTTCTTCTCGCCCCCAGACCCTGTACTAACCTTGGATGTTGACAAGCTTCTGGCGGGACAAGCCCAAAGTCTTGAGCACCTTTAGATCGTTGGTGGTGTCCACCGTTGCGAACCTGTAGTCGGGGTTGTTGAAAAACCTGGCGAAACGCTCGCAAGGCCTTGTGGCCAGGCAGTAGTGGTAGACGAGCACGTGATGGCGCACGCACAACTGGGCGACGGCAACCTTCTGATCATGCCCGCTACGACTGCCGGTATACTCGAGGTCGAAGCCGACCACTTTGTACTTGTCATCCTCAGCAAGCAGCTGCTCCAACGTGTTGATGGAGTTCACCACCACGACCGGGTCGTTGGTGTACACCACCGAGAGGTCCGTCTTCCTGCTGTGTGTGTCCACTTTGACAATAGTGGCGAACTGCTGCTCGGCGCCGGCAACCGCCATTGGATCCGCACGGGAAGGTTGAAGCGTTGAAGAGATGTGCATCCTCTCTATATTATTTGTCGTCGTGGGTGTGCTTCTTGGGTTGTGTGGCGTGATCGGAAGGTGGAAGAGACGAAGGTAAATGGCCGCATCAACCGCATGGCAGTTTTTGCAGCGCTTAACTGCATGGTGGCGCCGGGAGCGGCGCAACCGCTTGCATATGGCTCCCAGAATGTGCCTGATCATTCGCGCGTGGATGCCAGCAGAGCGGTCGGGCGCGCACGGACGCGAGCACAGCGCGCCGAGGCCGCATCAACCGCCTCATGCGTACATTCATTCGCGACGGTGCATACAGAACGACCGTTTGCTTTGTAATAAAACGTAAACGGTTGTTTATTATTAACCATCTGCGTACTTGTCATTTCTCCCACCTCCGTCCGATCTTGTCACCGCGTTGCCGCACGAGGATTCCAGTGCACGCTTCGGGAGCGCGCAAGTTTCCCGCCCGGCGCGCCGAAATGCCCCAAACACCCAATGCTTCGGGAGCGCACAACGTCTCTTTTGGGCTTCCCGTTCCCACGAAACCGCGCAGGAACGCGCACAAGCTTCCCATTCCCGCGCATGAACGCGCGCAAGCTTCCCGCCCGGCTCGCCTTGGCCGCCCGCTTTATAAACCCTCACGGCCGGCCTCTCCACATCGCATTCATCCCCTCCCTGTCCGTAGCTTCCCAAGTTTGCTTCTCCCCCAATCGCCAATGGCACCTGTCCGTTGTCGTCGCTACGCCACCCCACCAGAGGGCAGCTCCAGCTGGGAGGCTGCACCACGTCGGCGGCGCAGTACCCGGAAGCGTGTAGTGCGTGTGGCGTCCTTGTTGGCTGTGCGCATGGCACCCACCACACGCTCCTCCACATTTGCCCGAAGGCAGCTGCTGCCGGCGACTGCCGTCGCCCCCACCCCATCGTCGGCCGCCGTTTTTGCCACCCCACCAGCTGCCTCCTTGGCCGCCACCACACCAGCGTCCGCCTTGGCAGCCACCCCACGGTCAGCCGCCGGGGCCATCACCCGCTCCACCACCGCGGGAGGAGGAGGCCGCCGCCGAAGCACAGCCGCTCGGCTTTTGCATCAGTGGACTAGCGCGCTACATCAACTTCCTAAATGAGGAGGAGGAGCGCCAGGTCGAGCATGCACAGAGGCTCACCGCCGCCGTGGCCGCAGCAGACGCCGAGCTATGGCGCGGAATGAGGAGATCTACGCCGAGTCCCGCCGCTTCGAGGAGGCATGTCAGGAGCGGCGGAGGGCAGCAGCGGCAGCCGACGAATTCGACTCCTCCAGCTCGTTGATAGGCTTCTCCTCCTCTGCCTCTTAATGAACGCGCTCGGCAGAGGAGAAGGCTACTGGCAGTAGCACGAAGCCCCTCCGGAGTAGTATTTAGGGGCTATTTTGTTCAGTTCATCTAACTATAGATATGGTTGAACTGTACCACGTACTTTAAATTAGCTAGTATATATAGTTGAACTAGCTATTTCAGTATGTGGTTGGCAACAAATGGGGAAAAGTTTGTTCGATTCAGCTATCTATGAATGAAATCTATGTTTACTGAATTTCAGTTGCAAAATTGCACCATAATAGTGATTTTGTTCCTGCAAAATTGGACAAATCTCAGTGTTTCCAATTTGACAAATGAAAATTTACCCAATATGACAGATTCGAATCTTACCTGACTCCTGCTGCCAATGCATCGATCGGTGCTTACATGGGGTGCTTAGTGTATTAAATGTTTTAGCAACTCAAGTCCACAATGCATAGTTGCTAAGGTCCCTTCATTTAATGATTTAGCAACTAAACTCTTGCATGGATTGGTGAGTTTCTTTTATTTAAGTGTTTGGTTCACGCGCCTGGCATTGTTTCTTCATGTGGTCACCAAACTCATATCTCTCCTTAATTACCTCCCCACATCAGATTTTTTTTGCATACATGGCAACCTCAGTAGTTAGTAACATTATTAGTTGTAGCATCGGGAAGGGCACACGAGTCATCATTCACAACCGTTTGCGATGACGCAATGAAAAAATTCCTTTGCGCCAGATTTTCGCTTGGCTTAGTAGGGAAGGAACAATTGCCCTCGGTTTGCATACATGTATTCAGTCTGAAACATCTTTGATGACTGGCAAAGGACACGCCACCCCGATGAGCGTGCGTAGGACACTGCTCGCACGCCACCCGTGTACTCAAACACCTGTCCACACGCTACCTCCTTGCCAATACAGATAGCGACACGTGGCCCGCACGTAAGGTCTGTAGAACATCCACGAATTATAAATAATACGCCCATTTGCGATGGTAATGTGACATATTTTTGTTCCAAAATGCCTTTGTTGGCTATTAATAATGCTTGCTCTTTCTCTCAAAGTGGACACTAAAAATAGCACAACATATTTATGCTTTATATGATGAGGCCCTGCCCAACATAGACCTTGTGACTGTAGTTTATATTTGAATTATGTACATTAAATGCACATAAAACTCAATTAATGTATAAAAAAGCCATACAAACCGTTAATAATTTAATATGTTTGCTGTACACACCTATTGCTTTATGTTGTTTCTCGGAAAAAATCAAGGAGAGAAGAGGCATCGGATGTCGTTTTTCACCTGCAGATGTGGCATGCATATATATGTTCCCTAACGGAACACTAGACATAGCTTATTGTTGTATGAGAACCTCATGTTTGTAAGTGGCTTCTTAAAAATCATGGCCAACTTGGTATTTTTTTTACCACGGCATATGTGTGCCTTCACATGACACCGTTCCAAGTTTCATGAATTTCTGACAGAGTTTTGGATTTATGAGAATTTGGAAACCAAGTTTCTCGATATTTGTGGCCGAGCCAACATGCTTAGATGTTTGAAATTCGTTCTCATTTCTTGCATGTGACCTAACACATACATCCAAGGACGCATATATGATTTTTCGACCCATTTTGCCGCCCCGGACCTTGTGATTGTAGATCAAATTTGAATTATGCACATTAAATAATGCACCGAAAACTCAATTAATGTATTTAAAAGCCAGATGATCCCTTATTTAATCATATTTTTGCACTTCACACGTACGTTTTTCTATGTTGTTTATATAAAGAAGGAGAGAAGAGGCATCACATGTATTTTCGCCCGCATATGTGGCATGCATATATAATGTTCCCTATCGAAACCACAAAGCTTCTTGTGAGGAGCTCCGATTTGTAAGGGGATTGAGCAAGAACATGTCCAATTTGGACAATTTTTACCACGGCATGTGTGTGCCCTTGTCACGACACCATGCCAAGTTTCATGAATTTCTGACGAGTTTTGGATTTACGGGAATTCAAAAACCAAGCATCTCAATGGTTGCGGCCGAGCAAACAATCAATGAGATGTTAGAAATTCATTCCCATTTCTTGCGTGTGACCTAATTAAACATGCATCCATGGAAAGGCATATTTTTTCCAACCTATTTTTCATGTGTCGGACCTTGTGATTGTAGTTCAAATTTGAATTATGCACATTAAACGACTAGAAAACTCAATTAATGTGTTAAACAGGTCTCACGAACCCTGGAAAAATCCACAGTTTAGAATGACTGTCAGAAAGTTGCTCTGTGGGTGACTCCAGAAATAAATGCAGGCCACAAGAGACAACAGATGTTGTTTCGCACATAAAATGTGAACTTCCCCTATCAGAACACACGACTTTCTTGTGAGAACCTTCAGTTTGTAAGAGGCTTTTGTGCCAAAACTTGTCCAAAATTGGGCAATTTTTTTACCACAACACACACAACAGGGCAATTGATGGCACCATGCCCAAATTTCATGAAATTCTGTCAAGGTTTGCATTTACATGAATTTAAAAATTAAGTTTCCAGATGTTTGCGGTCGAGCCTCGTGCCGTAGATATGTATGTTCGAAATTCATTCCCATTTATTGTGTGGGACCTAAACATGCAGCCAGTGAAACGTATATGGTTTTTCGACATATTTTCATGAGCTGGACCGTGCAGTGATTGTATAGTTCAAATTTGAATTATATATATGCACATTAATTGAATGCCTACAAAACTCAATTAATGTACTTAAAAGGCCAAACGAACTCTGTAAGACTCCATTGATTCGCATGCCACATTCATGTTACTCTATGGAGACTCTAGAAATAAATTCAAGGCGAGAAGCGACATCAGATGTTGTTTCGCACATAAAATGTGAACTGTCCCTACCGGAACCACATGACTTCTTGTGAGAATCTTCGGTTTGTAAGAGGTTTGCGCCAAACTTGTCCCGAACTAGGCATTGTTTTTACCACAACACACATGCGCCATGACATCACACCATGCCAAGTTTCATGAATTTCTCACGATATTTGGATTTATTGGAATTTGAAAACACGGCTTCTCAAAGTCTATGGCCGAGCCAAAATACCGTGAGGTTTGGAATTCGTTTAATTTCCATTTCTTGCATGGGACCAAAACATGTATCCAGTGACAAATAGTTGATTTTCAACCCATTCAAGTGCCCTCTAGTATGTGCTTAATAAAGTGCAGTTCAAATTTGAACTATGCACATGAAATGACCAAAAAACTCTTTAAATGTTTTAAAGGGCCTAAACATCCCTGAATTATTCCTTATTTAACACACAGTCCGATAGTTGCAAGTTCACTGCAGATAAATGTTATTGCCATCCAAACACCTTCAATTGCCAATGTAACTTCATTTTTAGTCTCAAAGCAGTTTGAAAATCAAATACATCGCAAACAGTTCTTGATCATGAAACGTGTGTGATGTTGTATCAATATATCTTGGGCCAATCCTCATATATGGCCTAGGCCGGAAGCTTCAGTCCACCGCCGGCGCGTCAACCACACAGTCCCACTTGTTCTCCAAGACCACTGTACGGTTCAAGCGTCGCCGGTGAAAGATGGGGACGTGGATCCGCGTCGTGAGGGCAACTTCGGCGACCCACTCCGGCCCGAGCGCGGCTGCATCATCCATGAACGCGCTCACAACATCCTTGAGCACGGCTGCACTCTCCGACAGGGCGGCTGCGGCCGCCGAAAGGGCAGCTGCTGCATCCGAGATGGCGGCAGCAACATCCGTGACTGGGATAGCAAATGGCGAGAACGGCACAACAGCTGTCCGTTCCTCGGCGGCCGCCGTAGCCCTGATGGCTGTTGCCCACGCCTATGCCGATGCCGCCCACGCCCATCTCATGGCGGTCACCGCACAAATAGCAGCGGCCTTCTCCGACAACGGTCGGCAACCTACGTCCGAAGAGTTGGAAATCGCCGAGAGCGCTCGGGCAGCAGTCTGTTCGTCGGCAGCCTCCCTTGCCAAGATGGAGGCCGTCAATGCCCGGACCGCGGCCGGCCACGCCAAACTCGTGGCCGCCTTTTCCAAAGAGATGGCGGACGCGGACGGCGAGATGCTTGCAGAGTATGTGGAGATGGATGCCATGGAGCCCCTTCCCCTGGAGGTCGTCGAGCGCGAGCTGGTCATGGAGGATGCGGCGGAGATCGGCGAGCATCACGCGGAACATTAGTCATTGTTTAGAGTGCTGGTCTTTTGTTAGAGTAATGTTTAGGTCAACCAGCTCTGTTTAATTGCTCGATTAAGTAAGTGCGGGCTGTGGTGTAGGCTCTTTTGTGCAGTACCCAAATTAGCAATTGATGTTAAATTATGCGACAATGTGGATGACCACTGTAACCATGGAAATTCGGACCAAAAATTTGCCGCCATATCCCCATTCCATCTTCCAATTGAAAATGAAACTGAAGTTCATCACACACACTTTTTTTGGAATGAACCGTGTGCAATGTAGTACCCAATCTTACGTCCGAAGTTTGGAGACAAACATTTGCACGTCCAAGTTCATCACACACGGGGTATGTCACAGGCTTCGTTTGTGATGTGTTGATATCGAGAACTATTCTGAAAAATTTGCACGTTCAAGTTCATCACACACGGTGTATAAACCAGGCTTCGTTTGTGATGTTTTGATATCGCACATGGTTCCGAATAAGGGACTGTGTCCGATGGTGCTTCCCACGCCAGTTTTTCGCTGAACCGAATGAAAATTTTGGGCTGCCACGGAAATATCTACCTCCCTCGGCCCCCGGTACCAATCAAAAGCCACATTTCCCCCTTTTCCTCTACCTTTCCTAGTTCAAACCTTCATTGCTTGCTTGCAGCGCCGCCTCCTTGCCGGCGACGCTCCTTCCTGCTGCTCGGTCTCGTCCATCTAGTCAGGTAATCCACACCTCCCCAATACCCCCTCACCCCCTCCTCATCCATCCCACATGGCCCGACCGCTGGCGCGACACCTTCCACCCAAATCACCGCCCCATCCTCCAAATAATCGCCGCCGAAACCATGGTGCACGCAGTATAGCCAGGATCTCAAAGAGCATTTGGCTGCGGAGAAGCAAATCGCGGCTGCACGCACAGATGAGGCAGCTATGGATTCGATGCGTGTCGGCCCCCAGATCTTGGAGGAGCACCTCACCGTCGAGGCCACCGTTGACGCCTCGCGCGCTGACGCCGCCACGCGGTTGGCTGCTATAAATGACAGCTCGTGGTCTTTTCTTGAGGGCACCGCCGGTGCGTTCGACGAAGACTTCGTTGTGTTTTCTCAGTGTGCCCGTGCTTACCTCAACTCCAGAGCCGGCATGTTGGTGCCGGGACAGGATCAGGCTACTCACCACTACGAGGGGTGCACCCACGGTGTGGAGGCCTCGCCCTCTTCCAAGTTGATGGAGCCCATCATCATTGATATCTCCGACGATGAGGAATAGCTTGTTTTTCTTAGCTTTATCACTTAGGACCTATGTTCACCTAGCTATGCCGGTTAAGCACGTTTCGTTTAGCTGTTGCATGTGCCGCGACTGCCTTTCATTTAGAAATTCTAGTGAAATGTCCAATGTAATGCTACTGCCACCTGACCTTCTAGTATGTTCTATTGTGCAATGTGGTGCTGAGTTAACTGTTTCGTTCATTTGTTGTGGTGATCATTTAACTATTTAATTCAATTTCTGAAATGTGATGTACGATTGTTGTTGGTACAATTTTGTATTGTTATGCATGTGACGAATAAATCGAATTTAGATGTACTAAATACATGTGCAACATATAGAATTGCTACATTTCCTAGTTCTTAGCACGCTTGGTTTAGATAACTGGATTTTCAATGTGGCTTGAACTAATATGTTGGATCCGCAATGTGTTTATTTTCCATTAACATATTTCAGTGATAGTATGCCAAATATCACTTGTAACCTGATCAATATTTGTCTTAAATATGTTGCAGGGGGAAACAATGGGGGACACTGAAGTTTACCATCGAGGTTTGCACATCCATGGTCGTTTGGCTAATAGCACATTATTGTGCAATTGCAAAAACCATTGTAATATGAATGTTTTTATTAATAATTTGTTCTTGCACATGTAGGTCCTGCTGTAAGAGGTTTAGACCCACTGTTCGACCCTTTTTGCATGTGGGGAAATGAGCTGTCCTTGAATATCTGTCAAATCAAGAAACTCAGAAAGATCGTTAAGATAAAGAAAATAGCTACAAAAAACAACAAGATGATTGTCTGTACAATGAAAAAGACATCAGTCAACTATAGGATGGTACCATCTCTTTCACCTTGTCGTTTTCCCTTTGCGCCATTTCAAAGTTTAGAAAAGATATTTATGCGTATGTTTGTTTTCAGTCCTTCTCAAGGCAGTTCATCGATGATTATGTCTCAAACCACCTGTATGATCAAGAGGCGATGAAGGTATTCATACAGCACCCACGGTATAATCTCGAAGTCTTCCTTAAGAGGACGAAGGGTGGGCGGGCAATCATCCACAGGCACTGGCCTAAAGTTGCCAGGACCTTCAACATAATTGAAGGCTCATTATTCGCCTTCCGCTTTAACAATTTTCTAGAGGAGATTCATCTGTCTATTTACCGTCTATGATGATACCTAATTTCCAAAGGTTTTAGATGTTGCATTTGAAACTTTGTCTTGTTGTGCAATTGGGTAGCTAGGCAGTATATGCCTATATGAGGTTGTACCCTGATGTAATTCAATTATGAAATCCTGGTTGCCGTACTACGAATAAGAAATATATTCTGTGGTTGATATGAAATGTTAATTTTGATTACAAAATGGATTATAAATAATTGATCAATCAGGCTGATTATTGGGGTTCCCATTGCAGACGGTTTCTAAGACAAAACCGTGGACGATGACATGAACAAACCCACACGGTTTCTAGAAAGTTGGCGTGTTGGATCGTTGAGCAATCACACACGAATTCTGGTCGACAACTGTGTGCGTTAGGACACCCAATCACAAACGTTTTCACATTGCTAGTGTGTGTGATGGGCAGCCCAATGCCAAACAGATTCTTCTAGACATCGTGAGTGATGTTCTGAGTAACGCAAACGATAGAATTATAACTATCGTGTGTGATGAACATACCTATCACAAACGATGTTATGCAGAAAATTGTGTGTGATCTGCAATACGAACGGAAACGTACCCTTGGGATTCCCTGTGTGGGATGCTAAGTCATCTCACACGTCTTCCCCAATATGTCTGTTTGTGATGGTCCTTACAATCGCAAACGATATATTTTTGCCCATCGTGTGCGACCAGGTGTAGGCATCGCCGGCGGGTTTTGCCTGTCATGTGGGATAGGCCCCCTCGCCCACACATGCAAGGCGACGGTTTAAGACTACGTCACGGAAAGGGTTTAAAAACCATTTGTATAGCACACGGCTGCACTAGTGGATGGATATAATATGCATGTGCTTGCTGCTTCTACTTGCAATTATTATTAGAGAGAAACCAAATCTTCACCTCTCTATGTTTCCTATATGACAAAATTATGCGAAACTATTTATACTGTGCATTGGCCTTTACTTTGTGTGCATGGATTGTTCTTTTATCACATGTAAATGCATAGGAAGAGAGTTAGACTTTGTTGTTACATTTTATATATTACTTTGCGCTCACTACTTAATTACAAATCATTGTTAATTAAAATTGGCTTTGATATACCTTGGGATCCGGGTAGATCAATTACTTGAGCACTATATGCCTAGCTTAATGGCTTTAAAGAAAGCGCTGCCAGGGAGACAACCCGAAAGTTTTAGAGAGTCATTTTATTCTGTTGTGTGTTTCTAAAATAATTAAAAACAAAAAAATAAAGCGGGGAACTTAAAAACTTTTTCAAAAAGAGAAGCGATTGGAAAGTCATGCATTGGAGAAGTGAGGTCGACCTTGAACACTTTTATTCATGCTCATGGAAAGAATGTAGAATTTTCATGGAAGGTTCTCATAAAAATAATTATCCCCCTGTACAAATCCATTGTATTATAAAAATAATGTGCCAAGATTTACCTTTAGGATGTTTGAATTGCTTGTTTGATATGTGATGTGCAAAAACAGAAACTTTTTCTGTAGTGTTTGAATTCTCATACTTTACTGGATCGTTAAAAAAATCTGAAATTTTTACAAAGTACCATTATGCATATTGTTTATTATGACATAATTTTTCATTATTTTCTGAGTTACGGAAGTATATGTTTCATATGCACCTTTACAGACTGTCCGGTGATAACCCCAAAGTATAGGGGGTCGTTTGTAGCCTTTTTTCGATAAGTAAGAGTGTCAAACCCAACGAGGAGATAAAGGTAGAATTAATATTCTCTAAAGTTCCATCGACCACCGATACAACTCTACGCGCAACAATGTTCACTATACCTAGTACAAGAAATAAACTACTTTGCGGGAATAAAACTAGAAGTACTTTGTAGGTGTTATAAGATAGATTTGCAAGATATTCACGAATGTGGAAATAAAAGTTAGGTGTTGTTTTAATAAAAGAACAATAAAGTAAATATAGCGAGATTGTCCTAGGTAAAGTGTGGAAAAGTGGTGGTAGGATTTGCGACATTATCCTAGGCAATTGATAACAAGATCGGTAATCATTATTGCAATTTTGTATGAGGGAGAGGCATGAGCTAACATACTTTCCGTGCTTGGATCATATGAACTTATGATTGGAACTCTAGCAAGCATCCGCAACTACCAATGATCATTAAGGTAAAATGCAACCATATCATTAAGTAACAAGTCCTCTTTACTCCCATACATAACAACCCCCTTACTCGGGTTTGTGTTTTCGTCACTCACGCAACCCACTATAAGCGAATCATGAACGTATTGCAACACCCTACAGCGGCAATCTCACACTCTTGCGCGACATGGCGGGCATCGTAGGACAGCACCAAATGAAACACGCAACTCAAACCAATCAAGATCATCAATCAACCCATAGTACAAAAGAAATCTACTCAAACATCATAGGATGGCAACACATCATTGGATAATAATATGAAGAATAAAGCACCATCTTCAAGTATAGGGGGTACAGCGGGATGCGGGAGAGTGGACCACTGTAAATAGATGAGGGAAGGTGATAGTGGTGCTGAGGAAGACGACGGAGTTGTTGGTGTAGATCGCCGCCACGCCAGTTGCCCCGACAGCATTCCGGCACCACCGGGACAGAGGGGGAGAGAGCCCCCCTCCTTCTTCTTCTTCCTAGGTCTCCCCCCTAGATGGGAGGAGAGTTTCCCCTCCGGTCCATGGCCACCATGGCTCCTGGAGGGCAGGAGCCCCTCCGAGATTGGATCTCTCTCTGTTCTCTTCTGTTTCGCTTTCCTGTTTTCTAGCGTTTCACTGTTTCTTATATTCCCGGGGATCCATAAGTCCGATTAGGCTGAAATTTTGAGGGTATTTTTATCCGGAAACTATATTTCTTGCAGAAAAAGAAGGGCCCCAACCGACATTCACGGGAGTCACATGGCAACCCGATGCGCCCAGCCCCCTACGCGTGCTTTGTTGCCTTGTGACCACCTCGGGCATCGTCTTGCATTTATTCTTCTTCCTAAAAATCACATATATTCCAAAATAATTCTCCATAAAAATTTATCGCGTTTGGACTTCGTTTGATATGGATTTTCTAAGAACGAAAAACATGCAAGAAAATAGGAACTGGCACTCGGCACTGGATCAATATGTTAGTCCCAAAAATAATATATAATATTGCCAAAAGTATATGAAAGTTTTACAATATTGGCATGTAACAATAAAAAATTATAGATATGATGGAGATGTATCATGTGTTTTTTCACAGATTGTTGTTATAGTCTCTTTGTCTGCTTATGTTTGAAATCTTGTTGAGCCCCATTGACTTGGGAGCCATAGAATTGTGATAGAATACAATAGGTAATGTTGGATAATAATTGTACAATAATGTTATGGAAAGACATGCTAGGATTTGATATTATATGCACTAACCTTTCTAATAAAAGTTATGTTAAGTTTTGTGTGGATCAAGTGTTCGAAGATCGAGGAGATATCGATATGAGAAGAATAAGGAGAGGCAAGAGTTCAAGCTTGGGTATTCCCAAGGCACCCCAAGTAAATATTCAAGGAGACTCAAGCATCTAATCTTGGGGATGCCCCGGAAGGCATCCCACCTTTCTTCCTCGACAATTATCGGTATGTCTCGATTTTTGTTTTGTTCACATGATATGTGTAAATCCTTGGAGCGTCATGTGCCTTTTATTTTTATTTTAGTAATGCACCATGCCGGTAAATGATAGTCCTTGGTTGATTTATAGAATTCTCTTTGCACTTCACTTATATCTTTTGAGTATGGCTTTATAGAATGCTTCGTGGGCTTCACTTATACCTTGTAGTTTGGATGCTCGCTTCTCTACATTAGGAACACCGTTATTTGTAGAATGCTCTTTTGCTTCACTTATATTTATTAGAGCATGTCCAGGTCTTTTGTAGAAAGAACTAAACTCTCATGCTTCACTTATACCTATTTAGAGAGTTAACATGAATTGGTCATTCTCATGGTTAGTCATAAAATCCTACATAAAACTTGTAGATCACTTGAAAGCACAACTTCTGCCTAGGTGGGTTTGGTAATTAATAACAACATATATTTCATTGGACTAATGTTTCCACTAAGTATATTCCAGGAAAAAGTTCAATGTTGGATTGGCAAAGGATTGTGAGGAGACACCAAGATGCAAGGAGTAGGATTGGCCAAGCTACAAGCATGAAGACTCTACATTTTACTTTGTGAGAAATCACTTTGAGTCCATAGGAAAGCCAATACTATCAAAAGGGGGTGAGGTAATAATGGTGAATGAAATGCTCAAAATGATCAAATGTTAGCCACCAAAAACACTCACAAGCTCTCCCACAAATATTCTGTCTTAGACCCTACCACTCAAAATCGGTGCCACCAACAATATCCTATCGGATACACCGAGTCAAAACCCTAGACAGAAACCCTAGCCAAAACCTACTTCTCGGTACTACCAAGTTTCATATCGGTGCAACTGAGTTTCAGTGACCAACTTCGTGTTGCCTCATTCACAAGAATCAGAATTTCTGAGAATTGTGAATCGGTCTCACCGAGTTGTGTAACTGCCCTCGGCCACTCATATCGGTACCACCGAGAATTCTATATCTGTCTCATCAAAAACGCCAAAGTTTCCACATTTTGCACTAGTCGGTGCAACCAAGTTTTCACTTCGTTTTCACCGAGTTGGGCAATAATGTTATACCAGTTGGATTTTTGGATATGCCTATATATATATACCCCTCCACCACCACCCACTCGCAAGAGAAGCACTCAGAATAGACCCACACTTCCCATATCCAAATTTCTGAGAGAGAACCACCAATTCTTGTGTTGAGGTCAAGATCATCCACTCCAACCATATGGATCTTGATTTCTAGCCTCCCCAAGTTGCTTTCCACCCAATCAATATCTTCTACCCAAGCCAAATCTGTGAGAGAGTGATTGAGTGTTGAGGAGACTATCATTTGAAACACAAGAGCAAGGAGTTCATCGTTACTATCACATCTATTACCTTTTGGAGGGTGGTGCCTCCTAGATTGGTTAGGTGTCGCTTGGGAGCCTCCTACTTCGTGTTGTGGATTTGAACCAAGAAGTTTGTAAAGGCAAGGAGATCGCCTACTTCGTGAAGATCTACCCCGAGTTAGGCTAGTCCTCCATGCATGTAGGCCATCATGGTATATACAAGGTTGCTTCTTCATGGAACCCTTCGTGGGTGGAGCCCTCCATGGACTCTAGCGACCATTACCTGATAACCCACAAGTGTAGGGGATCATTTGTAGCCTTTTCCGATAAATAAGAGTGTCAAACCCAATGAGGAGCTAAAGGTAGAACAAATATTCCCTCAAGTTCTATCGACCACCGATACAACTCTACACACACTTTAACATTTGCTTTACCTAGAACAAGTATGAAACTATTTTGTAGGTGATAGGATAGTTTGCACGAATAAAACTAAAAGTACTTTGCGGGAATAAAACTACGAGTAAATTGCAAGATAATAAAAGTTAGTTGTTTAGTAGAAAGCTTTTGTCAAACAAGAAGGTTATTTGTCCCTAGGCAATTGATAACTAGACTAGTAATCATTATTGCAATTTTATATGAGGGAGAGGCATGAGCTAACATAATTTCCGTATTTGGATCATATGCACTTATGATTGGAACTCTAGCAAGCATCCGCAACTACCAAAGGTCATTAAGGTAAAACCCAACCATAGCATTAAGTATCAAGACCTCTTTACTCCCATACGCAACAACCCACCTACTCGGGTTTGTGCTTCTGTCACTCACGCCACCCACCTTAAGAAAATCATGAACATATTGCAACACCCTACAGTGGATCCCTCATGTTTGCGCGACATGGAGGGCATCATAGGACAACACCAAAATAAAACATAAAACTCATACTATGGGACAAAATGGATCTACTCAAACATCATAGGATAGCCACATATCATTGGGAAATAATATATGGAGTTGAGCACCATGTTTAAGTACAGATTACAACGGGGAAGAGAGGTGTTACACCGCTGCATAGAGGGGGAGAGAGTTGGTATTGACGGCGGCGAAGTTGTTGGTGCAGATCGCCGTCACGATAATTACCCCGGCGGCGTTCCGGCGCCACCGGGAGAGAGGGGGAGAGAGCCCCCTCCTTCTTCTTATTCTTCCTCATCCTCCCCCTAGATGTGAGGAGAGTTCCTCCTCTGGTCCATGGCCTCCATGGCGGCGGAGGGGCAGGAGCCCCTCCGATATTGGATCCCCTCTTTGTTCTCTTCTGTTTCGCGTTCCTGTTTTCTGGCCGAAAACCGTTTCTTATATTCCCGGAGATCCGTAACTCCGATTGCGCTGAGATTTTAACACGATTTTTTCTGGATATAAGCTTCCTTGCGCCCGAAGTAGAGCTCCAACCGACTTACGAGGAGGCCACGATACACCACCACGCGTCTGAGCCCTGGGGCGCGCCCTGGTGTCTCGTGATGGCTGTGGGCCTCCTTTTGCATTGATTCCACCTCCCAAAAATAAAAAATATTCCAAAATAATTCTCCGTAAATTTTTATCGCGTTTGGACTTTGTTTGATATGGATATTCTACGAAACAAAAAACATGCAACAAACACGAACTGGCACTGGGCACTTGATCAATAGGTTAGTCCAATAAATCATATAAATTGTTGCCAAAAGTATGTAAAAGTTGTATATAATGGCATGAAACAATAAAAAATTATAGATACAACGGAAACATATCAGCATCCCCAAGCTTACTTCCTGCTCGTCCTCGAGTAGGTAAATGATAAAAAAGACAATTTTTGATGTGGAATGCTACCTAGCATAATCTTGATCATATATCTAATAATGGCATGAATATTAAGACACGAGTGATTCAAAGCAATAGTCTATAATTTGACATAAATACATTAATACTCAGGCATCCCAACAAACAATCGTGTCTTTCAAAATATCAATGCTAAAGAAAGTTATCCCTACAAAATCATATAGTCTTGTCATGCTCTGTCTTCTTAACACAAAGTATTTATCATGCACAACCCCGATGACAAGCCGAGCAATTGGTTCATACTTTTTAACGTGCTTCAGATTTTTCAACTCCCATGCAATACATGAGCGCAAGCCATGGATATAGCACTATGGGTGGAATAGAGTATGATGATAGGGGTAAATATAAAAAAGACAAAAAGGTAAGAAAGTCTCACATCGATGCGACTAACCAACGGGCTATGGAGATGCCCATCAATTGATATCAATGTGAGGAGTAGGGATTGCCATGCAACAGATGCACTAAGAGCTATAAGTGTATGAAAGCTCAATATGAAAACTAAGTGGGTGTGCATCTAACTCTATAATAAAAAATTCCCACTAGTATATGAAAGTGACAACATAGGAGACTCTCTATATGAAAAAGATGGTGCTACTTTGAAGCACAAGTGTGGAATTAGCATGCCCCTTCTCTCTTTATCTCTCGTTTTTTTCCTTTTTATTATTTTTTCTTTTTTTCCTTTTTCTTTTTTCTTTTTTTCCCCTTTTTTTGTTGTCCGGAGTCTCATCCCGACTTGTGGGGGAATCATAGTTTCCATCATCCTTTACTCACTTTGACATGCTCTAATAATGAATAATGATGATCATCACACTTCTATTTACTTACAACTCAATATTTCAACTTGATACCTAGAACAAAATATGACTCTATATGAATGCCTCTGGCAGTGTACCAGGATGTGCAATGATCTAGCATAACATGTATAAAAATGTTGAACGATGGATGAGCCACAAATACTATGTCAGCTATATTATCAAGCAAAGCAATATGACAATGAATGCTCAAGTCATCAAAACGGAAGCGGTGGAAGTTGCATGGCAATATATCTCGGAATGGCTATGGAAAGGCCATAATAGGTAGGTATGGTGGCTATTTTGAGGAAGATATAATAAGGCTTATGTGTGATAGAGCATATCATATCACGGGGTTTGGATGCACCGGCGAAGTTTGCACCGACTCTCGCGGTGAGAAAGGGAAATGCACGGTACCGTAGAGGCTAGCAAATTGCGGAAATGTAAGAGTGCGTATAATCCATGGACTCACATTAGTCATAAAGAACTCATATACTTATTGCGAAAGTTTATTAGCCCTCGAAGCAAAGTACTACTATGCATGCCCCTGGGGGGATGGATTGGTAGGAAAAGACCATCGCCCGTCCCTGACCGCCACTCATAATTAAGACAATCAATAATAAATCATGCTCCAACTTCATAGCATAACGAGAGACTATATGTGCATGCTTCGGGAATCACAAACCTTAACACCAATGTTATTACTAACCACAACCGTTTACTAGTACCTCCCACATATTATCATCTCTATATCGCAAAACTATTGTAAGGAATCAAACATATCATATTCAGTGATCCATAAGTTTTATGTAGGATTTTATGACTAACCATGCAAATGACCAATTCCTGTTGACTCTCTAAATAGATATAAGTGAAGTAAGAGAGTTTAATTCTTTATACAAAAGACCATGATCTAATAAATATAAGTGAAGCAAAAGAGCATTATACAAATAACGGTTTTCTATGTGAAAAGAAACAGGCAATCCAAACTTCAAATGATATAAGTGAAGCACATGAAGCATTCTATAAAGCCATACTCAAAAGATATAAGTGAAGTGCAATGAGCATTCTATAAATCAACCATGGACTATCTCATACCAGCATGGTGCATAAAAGAAAAGTGAAAACTAAACACAAAAGACGCTCCAAGATTTACACATATCACATGAACGGAACAAAAACGAAAACATACCGATACTTGTTGAAGAAAGATGGGATGCCTTCCGGGGCATCCCCAAGCTTAGACACTTGATTATCCTTGGATATTTACTTGGGGTGCCTTGGGAATACCCAAGCTTGAACTCTTGCCTCTCCTCCTTCTCCTCATATTGAGACCTCCTCGATCTTTGAACACTTCATCCACACAAAACATAACAGAAAACTCGTGAGATCCGTTAGTATAATAAAGAAAATTACTACTTTAAGTACTATTGCAAACCCATTCATATTTTATATTTGCATTATCCCTGCTGTATTATAACTTCTCCATGGCTTATACCACCGATAAAATCGATAGTTTCATCAAAACAAGCAAAATAATGCATAAAAAACAGAATCTATCTTAAACAGGACAGTCCGTAGTAATCTGAACTTTGACCATACTTCTGTAACTCCAAAAATTCTAAAAAATTAGGAAGAAATAAACATTTTGTATAGCAATACTGTGTAAAAAAATTCAGAAACTTTTGACGTTCCAGTATAAATTCACGCACTATAGCCAAAGTTTATGTTTTTACACCGCACATACCAACAAGCAATCTAATCATCCTAAAGGCAAATCTTGGCACATTATTTTTATAATACAATGGATTTGTACAAGGGGATAATTATTTTTGTTGAATTTTTTTTGTGATTCAAGATTCACAAAGTTTCCATGGGCATGAACAAAGTTCAAGGAATTCCCCCACTTTCACGATGTTCGTCTCTCTCACTTTCACTTTTCTTTTTGTGAAGTTTTAGGTTCCCTCTATATTTTTTTGTTTTTAAACTTTATAAAAGTACTCAACAGAATAAAATGACTCTCTAAAACTTCCGGGTTGTCTCTCTGGCAGCGCTTTCTTTAAAGCCATTAAGCTAGGCATAAAGTGCTCAAGTAATGGATCCACCCGGATACCAAGCTATATCAAAGCCAATTTTAATTAACAATGATTTGTAATTTAGTAGTGAGCACAAAGCAACATATATCATGCAATGACGAAGTCTAAGTCTCTTCCTATCCATCAGCATGTCATAAAAGAACAATTCATGCACATCAAGTAAAGGCCAATGCAGAGTATAAACAGTTTCTTGCAATTTTATCGTATTGGAAACATAAAGAGGTGGAGATGTAGTTCCTCTCTCATAATAATTGCAAGTAGGAGCAGCAAGCACATGCATATTATATTCATCAAAATCATCATGTGTAGTAGCAAAACGCAACCCATCAATATAATCCTTAATAAGAGCAAACTTCTCCGATATAGTGTAGTTGGGAGAATTCAAAAACATAATAGGACTATCATGTGTGGGTGCAATAGCAACAATTTAATTCTTAACATAAGGAACTATAGCAAGTTCATCTCCATAAGCATAATTCATATTGGCATTTTGGCCACAGGCATAGCAAGCATCAAGTTCATCAAAAAGGGATATTTCAAAAGAATCCACGGGATCATAGCAATTATCATAGCATTCATCCTTCGGTAAGCACGAAGGGAAATTAAATAATGTAAGAGTTGAAGAGTTACTCTCATTAGAAGGTGGGCACGGGTAGCTAATCTGCTCTTCCTCCTTTTGTTCTTTGCTCTCCTCCTCATCTTTTTCATCTAATGAGCTCACAATTTCAGCAACTTCCTCTTCCATAGATTCCTGCAAAATATTAGTCTCTTCTTGGATAGTGGAGGAGTCCTCAATATATTATTTAACACAAGCATTGGAAGCATAGTTTTCATAGCAGTATTTAAGTATGGCAAAAAATTTAGATTTGTAAAGAGTAGCATCATACTTTTCAACCAAAGAAGCAATTTCATAGGCGCCCTTAACAGCAACAAATTCTTCAATTTGTTCAATATCATAGTAATTATAAACACCTTTGGCATAAGAAGATACGATTCCATTATCCTTAAACTCACATTGGCAGAAAAGGTGTTTCTTAGGGTCTTCGGAACAACAAGTAAAATCATGTATTTCACATAAATTCAAAGCATAGCAATACAAACTATTAATCTGATGCCACAAAAGTTTCCCTTTTTGAGATAAGTGGTGTCGCACAAAATAAGCATGCTCATTTAATGATTTTCCCTCAACTAAGCTAGTTGGGTTTTCAGCACGAGCACAAATGGATCAACGATGATTTTGGGACAAAGGGAGTATATGTTATCAAATGCCCAAATGTATTCCACACACGTGTATTGTTACACAAGTTGCTTATTGTTACTATATAATTTGGTCTGATACTTATTATACCACTTCATGAAACCTAATTTACATTATACCACTTCTGATCAGCCCACAAAACCTAATTTTTTCATACATTGCAGCTCATATACTACTAAAACTAAATATAGCACGTAGTATTGAAAAATGGGTTTGGGGAAACTTCTTTCAATACCTCTTTGGAGATGACATGGCAGGCGACGTCGAGCGGAGACGGGAAGCGTCGGCGGGGCGGCGTTGGGCGGAGATGGGTGGCATCTGCGGAGCGGAGACGGGCGGCGTCGGGCTGAGACGCGACGCGTCAGGTGGTGGCGGCGGCGGGCGGAGACGCGACGCATCAGGCGGCGGCGGCTGGGATGGAGACGAGGACGTGCCGGTGGAGTTGGGGTCGAGAGTGAGGATAAGTTATTTTACTGCGTTGGGTTGTTAAAACCCACTAGTGCTGGCGTGGGCCCTAATTTGTGTGCAACGCCGGCCCTAATTTGCAATGCCGGTACTAAGCAAATAGCTATGGCGTTCGAATTTGTCCAACGGCATAGCTATTTGAAAAAAGTAGTGCTGGCATTGGTGTGAAATGGGGCACCACGAACAAGAGTTGTGGCTAGCCATTTCTGCACTAGCGAGTTAGCGTTACCCGTGGTTTTAGTCTACGTAATACAGGGGGCCAGTGCTGATGGTGCTAGTCAAAACTAGAGCAGCTTATTAAGGCTACCCTTGGGAAACTCAAGGATTGGTGTGGTAACCATCGCTCATCCGCCGTGTCCTCAGAACGAGATACGTGGCTCCTATCGGGGTGTCGACACGTCGGGTGGTCTTGCTAGATTTGTTCTACCTTTAACGGATGTCTGGTGCATCGGGATTCCGAAGACACTTCGGGCTATCACGCAGTTGAGGTTTTCAACCGTATCTTGTGGCTAGTTTGTGATGAAATTGTGGGAGCACCCCCGTAGGGTTAAATATTTATGAAAGCCGTGCTCGCGGTTATGTGGCAACTTGAAAATTTTATAATACCCGGTTATAGAAAACTTGAAGTAAACCCAACAAAAATACACCAACTATGTGCGTAACCGTGTGATACGTCCATTTTGCATCATGATTTCCTACTGTTATTTATTATGTTTTGTTGAATAATAATGCTTGAGGGAGTGATTCTAATGCCTTTTCTCACATAATATGCAAGGTTTACACAAAGAGGGAGAATACCGGCAACTGGAATTTTGGGCCTGAAAAAGCACATCAGAGATACCTATTCCGCACAACTCCAAAGAAGCTGAAACTTTACGGAGAAATTTTTTGGAATATATGAAAAATACTGGAGCAAATAACTACCGGAGGGGGCCACCCTGGTGGGCACAAGACACCAGGGCACGCCAGGCCCCCCAGGCGCGCCCTAGTGGGTTGTGCCCTCCTCGGCCCACCTCCGGTGCCCGTCTTCTGGTATATAGGGTCTCTTGACCTAGAAAAAATAAGGAGAGGACTTTCGGGACGGAATGCCGCCGTCTTGAGGCAGAACTTGGGCAGGAGCACTTTTGCTCTCTGGCGGAGCGATTTCGTCGGGGGAACTTCCCTCCCAGAGGGGGAAATCGAAGCAATCGTCATCACCAACACCCCTCTCATCATTGGGAGTCAAATCTTCATCAACATCTTCAACAATACCATCTCCTCTCAAACCCTAGTTCATCTCTTGTGTTCAATCTTTGTACCGGAACCTCAGATTGGTACATGTGGGTGACTAGTAGTGTTGATTACATCTTGTAGTTGATTACTATATGGTTTATTTGGTGGAAGATTATATGTTCAGATCCATTATGCTATTCAATACCCATCTGATCTTGAGCATGAATATTATTTGTGAGTAGTTACGTTTGTTCTTGAGGTCATGGGAGAAGTCATGTTGCAAGTAATCATGTGAATTTGATATGTGTTCAATATTTTGATGATATGTATGTTGTGATTCCCTTAGTGGTGTCATGTGAACGTCGACTACATGACACTTCACCATCCTTGGGCCTAAGGGAATGCATTGTGGAGTAGTTATTAGATGATGGGTTGCTAGAGTGACAGAAGCTTAAACCCTAGTTTATGCGCTACTTCGTAAGGGGCTGATTTGGATCCAAACATTTAATGCTATGGTTAGATTTTATCTTAATACTTTTCTCGTAGTTGCGGATTCTTGCGAGGGGATTAATCATAAGTGGGAGGTTGTTCAAGTAAGAACAACACCCAAGCACCGGTCCACCCAGATATCAAATTATCAAAGTAGCGAACACAGATCAAACGAACATGATTAAAGTGACTAGATGAAATTCCCGTGTACCCTCAAGAACACTTTGCCTATTATAAGAGATTGTTCCGGCCTGTCCTTTGCCACAAAAGGATTGGGCTACCTTGCTGCACTTTATTTACCATTACCGTTACTTGCTTGTTAACAATTATCTTGCTATCAAACTATCTGTTACCTACAATTTCAGTGCTTGCAGAAATTACCTTGCTGAAAACCGCATGTCATTTCCTTCTGCTCCTCGTTGGGTTCGACACTCTTACTTATCGAAAGGACTACGATTGATCCCCTATACTTGTGGGTCATCAAGACTCTTTTCTGGAGCCGTTGCCGAGGAGTGAAGCGCTCTTGGTAAGTGCAAATCGGTAAGGAAAAACTTATACTACGTGCTGAAATTTATTGTTACTTGCTACTATGGAAAACAATCCTTTGAGGGGTTTGTTCGGGGTATCTTCACCTCAACCGGAGCCACAATTAGTTTCCCCTCAACCTACTGCACCTACTGAAAATATTGGTTATGAAATTCCTTTGGGTATGGTAGAAAAACTGCTAGCTGATCCTTTTGCAGGAGATGGAACTGAACATCCTCATATGCACCTAATACATGTGAATGAAGTTTGTGGATTATTTAAGCTTGCAGGTTTATCCAGAGATGAAGTTAAGAAGAAGGTTTTCCCTTTATCTTTGAAGGGAAAAGAATTGACATGGTATAGGCTATGTGATGATATTGGATCATGGAACTGGAATCGATTACAATTGGAATTCCATCAAAAGTTTTATCCCAAGCATCTAGTTCATCGTGATCGGAATTATTTATATAATTTTTGGCCTCGTGAAGGAGAAAGCATCGCTCTAGCTTGGGGGAGGCTTAAGTCAATGTTATATTCATGCCCCAATCATGATATGCCGAGAGAAGTTATTATTCAAAAAAATTATGCTAGCCTTTCTCATAATGATCAATCCATGCTCGATACTTGTTGTACTGGTTCTTTTATGAAGAAGACTATTGAATTCAAGTGGGATCTCTTAGAAAGAATTAAACGCAACTCTGAAGATTGGGAACTCGATGAAGGTAATGAGTCAGGTATAAAGGTTAAGTTTGATTGTGTTAAATCTTTTATGAATACTGATGCTTTTCACAAGTTTAGCATTAAATATGGACTTGACTCTGAGATTGTAGCCTCTTTCTGTGAAGCATTTTCTACTCATGTTGATCTCCCTAAGGAGAAGTGGTTTAAATATCATCCCCCTATTAAAGAAGAAATTAAAGAACGGGTAAAAGCTAAGGATGGTTCCATCATTTACAATGTTGATCCAGTTGTGCCTACCGCTTATATTGGAAAACCACCTTTCCCTATTAGGATAAAGGAACATGCTAAGGTATCAACTGTGGTTCGCAAGAGTAATATTAGAGCACCTAAGCCCCCGAAGCAAATTAAAGTAGAACCTAGTGTTGCTATGGTTAAAGATCTCTTGGTAGAAAATATTGATGGGCATGTTATCTAGTTCTGTGATGAAGCTGCTAGAATTGCCAAACCTGATGAAAAAGATAAACATAGACCCGTAGTGGGCATGCCTGTTGTCTCAGTCAAAATAGGAGATCATTGCTATCATGGTTTATGTGATTTGGTGCTAGTGTGAGTGCTATCCCTTTTACCTTATACCAAGAAATTATGAATGAAATAGCACCTGCTGAAATAGATGATATTGATGTTACTATTAAACTTGCTAATAGAGACACCATCACACCACTTGGGATTGTTATAGATGTTGAAGTCTTGTCTGGGAAAGTAAAATATCCTACTGATTTTCTAGTTCTTGGTTCCCCACAAGATGACTTTTGTCCCATTATCTTTGGTAGACCTTTCTTTAACACCATCAATGCTAAGATAGATTGTGAAAAACAAATTGTAGGTGTCAGTTTTCGTGATGTGTCTCATGAGTTTAATTTTTCCAAGTTTAGTAGACAACCTCGGGATAGAGCATTATCTAGTAAGGATGAAATAATTGGTCTTGCTTCTATTGCCGTGCCTCCTACTTATCCATTAGAACAATATTTGCTTGACCATGAAAATGATATGCACTTGCGTGAAAGAAATGAAATAGATAAAAGTTTCTTTGAAAAACAACCTCTCCTGAAACACAATTTGCCTATTGAAACTCTTGAGGTCCTCCTCCACCTAAAGGTGATCCTGTGTTTGAATTAAAGCAATTGCCTGATACTTTGAAGTATGCTTATCTTGATGTGAAAAATATATCTCATGTTATTATTAGTGCTAACCTTTCAGAACACGAATAAGAAAGATTACTAAGAATTCTGAGGAGGCACCGTGCTGCTATTGGATATACTCTTGATGATCTTAAGGGCATTAGTCCCACTCTATGTCAGCACAAGATTAATATGGAACCTCATGCTAAACCCATTGTTGATCACCAACGATGATTGAATCCTAAGATGAAAGAAGTGGTAAGAACTGAAATATATAATCTATCCCATTGCTGATAGTAGATGGGCAAGTCCCGTTCATTGTGTTCCTAAGAAAGGAGGTATTACCGTTGTTCCTAATGATAAAAATGAACTCATTCCACAAAGAATTGTCACTCGCTATAGAATGGTAATTGATTTTAGAAAATTAAATAAAACGACTAGAAAAGATCATTACCCTCTGCCTTTCATTGATCAAATGCTAGAAAGATTATCTAAGCACACACACTTTTGTTTTCTGGATGGATATTCTGGTTTCTCTCAAATACCTGTATCACAATCTGATCAAGAGAAAAGCACTTTTACTTGCCCTTTTGGAACCTATGCTTATAGACATATGCCTTTTGGTTTTGCAATGCACCTGCTACCTTTCAAAGATGTATGACTACTATATTCTCTGACTTTTGTGAAAAGATTGTTGAGGTCTTCATGTATGATTTTTCCGTTTACGGGACTTCTTTTGATGATTTCTTAAGCAACCTTGATCGAGTTTTGCAGAGATGTGAACAAACTAATCTTGTCTGGAATTGGGAGAAGTGCCACTTTATGGTTAATGAAGGTATTGTCTTGGGGCATAAAATATCCGAATGAGGTATTGAGGTGGATAAAGCTAAAGTTGATGCAATTGAGAAAATGCCATGTCCTAAAGATATTAAAGGTATTCGAAGTTTCCTTGGTCATGCTGGTTTCTATAGGAGGTTCATTAAAGACTTCTCTAAAATTTCTAGGCCTCTTAATAATCTTTTGCAAAAGGATATCCCTTTTGTGTTTGATGATGATTGGGTGGAAGCTTTTGAAACACTCAAGAAAGCCTTAACTTCTGCACCAATCGTTCAACCACCTGATTGGAACTTGCCTTTTGAAATTATGTGTGATGCTAGTGATTATGCTATTGACGCTGTTCTAGGACAAAGAGTTGATAAGAAATTGAACGTTATCCATTATGCTAGCAAAAATCTAGACAGTGCCCAACGAAATTATGCTACTACAGAAAAAGAATTTTTAGCAGTAGTGTTTGCTTGTGATAAATTTATATCCTATATTGTTGATTCCAAGGTTATCGTTCACACCGATCATGCTGCTATAAAATATCTTATGGAAAAGAAAGATGCTAAACCTGGACTTATTAGGTGGGTTCTCTTGCTTCAAGAATTTGACTTACATATTGTTGATAGGAAGGGAGCTGAGAACCCCGTAGCTGATAACTTGTCTAGCTTAGAAAATATTCTTGATGACCCACTACCTATTGATGATAGTTTTCCTGATGAACAGTTAGCTGCAATAAATGTTTCTTAAAACACTCCTTGGTATGCTGATTATGCTAACTATATTATCGCTAAATATATACCACCTAGCTTCACATACCAACAAAAGAAAAAATTCTTCTATGATTTAAGACATTACTTTTGGTATGACCCACATCTCTATAAAGAAGGAGTAGATGGTATTATTAGACGTTGTGTACCTGAGCATGAACATGGACAAATCCTACGGAAATGTCATTCCGAAGCTTATGGAGGACATCATGCGGGACATAGAACTGCTCACAAGGTATTGCAATCTGGTTTTTATTGGCCTACTCTCTTCAAGGATGCCCGTAAGTTTGTCTTGTCTTGTGATGAATGTCAAAGAATTGGCAATATCGGTAAGCATCAGGAAATGCCTATGAATTACTCACTTGTTGTCGAACCATTTGATGTTTTGGATTTTGATTATATGGGACCTTTTCCTTCCTCTAACGGGTACACTCATATTTTGGTTGCCGTTGATTATGTCACTAAGTGGGTAGAAGCTATTCCAACTAGTAGCGCTGATCACAACACCTCTATTAAAATGCTTAAAGAAGTTATCTTCCCGAGATTTGGAGTCCCTAGATACTTAATTACTGATGGTGCTTCACACTTTATTCATGGTGCTTTCCGTAAGTTGCTTGCTAAATATGATGTTAACCATAGAATTGCATCACCCTATCATCCTCAATCTAGTGGTCAAGTTGAACTTAGCAATAGAGAAACAAAATTGATATTACAAAAAACTATCAATAGGTCTCGAAAGAATTGGTCTAAGAAACTAGATGATGCACTTTGGGCCTATAGAACAGCTTATAAAAATCCTATGGGTATGTATCCATACAAAATGGTATATGAAAAAGCTTTTCATTTGCCTGTAGAGTTAGAACATAAAGCATTTTGGGCAATTAAATAACTCAATTATGATTTCAAACTTGCCAGTGAGAAGAGGCTATTTGATATTAGCTCACTAGATGAATGCAGAACCCAAGCCTATGAAAATGCCAAACTATTCAAAGAAAAAGTAAAAAGATGGCATGGCAAAAGAATCCAAAAGCTGGAATTCAAAATAGGAGACTATGTTCTTTTGTTCAACTCTCATTTAAGATTTTTTGCAGGTAAGCTTCTCTCCAAATGGGAAGGACCTTATATTATCGAAGAGGTTTATCGTTCTGGAGCTATCAAGATTAATAATGCCGAAGGTACTAACCCGAAGGTGGTCAATGGACAAAGAATTAAGCACTATATGTCAGGTAGGCCTATTAACGTTGAAAGCAATGTTATCCAAACCATGACACGGAGGAACACATAAAAGAAACCTTCCGGAACACTCCAGAATTCTGAAAAAAGAGGAAGTACGTGATGCGGTAAGTAAACGGACTCCGAAAAATACGCAAAAATATTTTCAGTCAGTTTTGGAATATTAGAAAAATTAGGAAAATAAGAAATAAACCGGAAGGCAATCGAGGTGAGCACGATACACCAGGGCCGCCAGCCTTGCTAGGCGCGCCCTGTTGGGTTGTGCGCACCTCGGACACCTTCCCGACTCCGTTTTCCTTCCATATGCTTGTTTCCCAAGAATAAAAATTCTCTATATATACCCCCGACTATTTTGACGACCGCATTGCAGAAAAACCCTCTGTTCTGGTTTCGTGCTATTTTCCTGGCAGATCTGAAAATATGTCGTCTCAAGATTCAGAGGGGGAGAGCTATGTTGCTGACTATATTGCAAACCCCAAGATCTATGGAGAAGTGGAGCACTATGGATGGACCTCAGACGAGGAGGAAGATGCTGCCATGAAGGAAACAAAGGATGATAGCTCTGAGGAGGAGGATGACCCGCTTCCTCAACCGGGAGACATGCATGTGGAATTCAAGAAGTCAAGCCTCCCTACAGGATACAAACCTGAGGTTCAATTTATTCCATCCCATTTTCTGCAGGAGAGCAAGGCGGCATTATGCAAAAAGATATTAAAACTCGAGTTGGAGAACGATGATCTAAGGGAGGAAAATTTTATGATCAAATATAAGTTGAAGAAGAAGGATACTTCATCACCACCACCAAAGGAGACTTGAGCACACGGGTATGGGCACTCCCCTTGGCTTGAGCCAAGCTTGGGGGAGGTGCCCCGATCGAGGGAGTCCTGGACTAAGGGGTCCTCGGGCCGCTGGCCTGTCTCTCAATAGGCCGGCTTGGTGGGCCGCACTCTGACTGTCGCAGGAAGGGTCGAATACATCGAGACCCTGTGTTCTAGAAGGAAGTCCCGAAGGCGCGTCGTGCACTCCAAGTCAAGATGAGGGAATCGACATCTCCATCCCCGGCAGGAGACCTGTCATGTGTAAACCCTAGGTACCCCCGGTGTCTATATAAACCGGGAGGGTTTTAGATTGTAAGGCAGAGAAACTCATCTAGGGTTTTAGCTATCTGATCTCGAGGTAGATCAACTCTGTAACCTTCATACCATCAATATAATCGAGCAGGACATAGGGTTTTACCTCCATAGGAGGGCCCGAACCTGGGTAAACATCGTCTCCTTCGTCCCCTTGTTACCATCGATCCTAGACTCACAACTCGGGACCCCCTACCCGAGATCCGCCGGTTTTGACACCGACATTGGTGCTTTCATTGAGAGTTCTGCTGTGATCGCCAAAGGAATTGATGGCTCGCGTTGTCATTAACGAAGAAGTCCGGAACATGGACCCCTTTGTCCCTGGACAGATCTTCGCTTTCGGCAGCATTGTGCTGCACGCCGACCCGACCGGCCGTCTTGGCCGGGTCGGGAGTTTCGGCCCTGATCAAGAGGTCAGATTCGGGAACCTAGAGTTCTCCATAGACTCTCGGGGCGATCTTTCGCTCACCGGGCTCGCAGTCTCATCCGACGCACCCGAGGACTCCGAGGCCTTAACCTCGAATTTCGCTTTCGATCCCGCCCACGGGACTAACCCCGGTGATGATTTGGCTTTTAGTCCGGATCCGGCCATAGCGCCAGATGGCCGGGTACCAGCTCCTGCCGAACACACTTCTTGTGCGGACGCATCGGAGGTTAACTCTGAAAGCGCTGAGCAAATTGACCCGATCGAGCTCTCGACACTCAACGAAGCTCTAGATCGGATCTTATCGATGAAAATTACTGACGACCCAACCCCGATCCACGTTCAGATCGGTCTTAAGGCGGGTCAAGAGGAATTTTTCATCCCACCCACCACCCACTTCGTAGCCACTGTCGAAGACTTAACCGATATGTTGGACTACGCCTCCGAGGAGGCAGAAGACATGGATGAAGAGGATCGCGCTCCCACCCCCGTCAACACCGGGCGATGGACTACCACCTCCTCCTATGACGTCTACATGGTGGATACCCCAGCCGATAACGGCGAGCGCACACCCGCAAACAATGGTGATAAATCGGGTGAAGCACCGTCAAGGCGCCGGAAACCACGCAAACGATCAAAGACAAAAAAGGGAAGGGAAGCTATTGCTGGCACCGGGGAAAACGATACCCCGAAAGACCTCGGCGATCCCGATATCCCCGAGCAGCCGCTAGAGGACCAGGAAAGGCCGGAGGACCAGCACGACCCCGAAGATCCAAACGATTCCAAGGATGACAACTACCTCCCCCCTGTAGAGGAGGAGAATAGCCCGGAAGCCGAAGACTTCATCGTCCCCGAAAACCTTGCGGATCAGGAACGGTTTAGGCAACAGCTTATAGCCACTGCCTGAAGCCTAAAGGCAAAAGAATGGCAGCTTAAGGCCGAACAAGATACCCTCAATGATAGATGGACGAGGGTCCTATCAGCCGAGAAGGATACGGTACCGGTCTATTGGACCAACCCAAGAGCTATCCACGCCGACGTCTGCTGCCACAATTTGATGACGAGCTCCCTAACACGCCGTCCCCCAAGCACACTCCCCGCGGACCGCCCTCCCCGAGGACGAGATAGGACGGCTGGAGACACCGGTTATAGGCCGGCGATACCCACCAGAAGGGGAAAAGAGCCAATGGAACCTGAGGACAGGTACGACCTGCGACACGACCTGGATTATAGAACAGGCCGCACGAGATCCATCTACGGATCTAGAGGATACTCCCCCGATAGACGGGACGGGTACCGGCATTGGCTCGACCGCAACAATAGAGGTCGGGAACAAAACCGGGCCAGAACAGACGCCGACCACCGGCGTGACATAGCCTGGGTCAGAGGCGCTGCCCACCCACTGTGCTTCACCGACGAGGTGATGCAGCATCAGTTCCCGGAAGGGTTCAAACCCGTGAACATCGAGCAGTACGACGGAACAACTGACCCAGCAGTGTGGATCGAGGATTTCCTCCTCCACATTCACATGGCACGAGGAGACGATCTCCACGCCATCAAGTATCTACCCCTTAAACTTAAGGGGCCAGCTCGGCACTGGTTAAACAGTCTCCCCGAAAATTCTATCGGGAGCTAGGAGGATCTCGAGGATGCATTCCGAAATAACTTCCAGGGCACCTATGTACAGCCTCCGGACTCCTCCGACCTAAGCAACGTCGTCCAAAAGGCAGGAGAGTCCGCTCGACAATTCTGGAATCGGTTCTTGACCAAGAAAAACCAGATCGTCGATTGCCCAGATGCCGAGGCTATAGCCTCTTTCAGGCACAATATTCGGGACGAATGGCTGGCTCGCGAGCTTGGTCAAGATAAACCTAGGACCATGTCCGCCCTTACATCACTCATGACCAGCTTTTGCGCGCGCGAGGATAACTGGCTAGCGAGACGAAGCCACAACCCCGAAGACCCCGGCACCTCCGAAGTTCGGGATGGAAACGGGAAACCACGACGCAACAAAATAAATGCCGGCACAACAATAGTGACACCGACGACATGGCCGTTAACGTCGGCTTCCGCAACCCTTGATCCGGGCAGCGGAAGAAGCCTCCTAAAGGCAATCGCGACGGACCCACCCCTCTGGACAAAATCATGGAGAGGCCTTGCCAGATCCATGGCACTCAAGACAAGCCCGCCAACCACACCAACCGCAACTGTTGGGTGTTCAAACAAGTCGGCAAACTCGCATCTGAGGAGCGAGGCAAGGGCCCACGCAGCGAGGATGATGATGAGCCCCGCGGTCCGATCAATGGTGGACATAAGCAGTTCCCTCCAGAGGTAAAAACTGTGAACATGATATACGCCACTCACATACCCAAAAAGGAGAGGAAGCGCGCCCTTCGAGAGGTCTACGCCGTAGAGCCCGTAGCCCCGAAGTATAACCCATGGTCGGCGTACTCGATCACCTTCGATCGACGAGACCATCCGACCAGTATCCATCATGGGGGATCAGCTGCCCTCGTCCTAGACCCCATTATCGATGGGTATCACCTCACTAAAGTCCTAATGGACAGAGGAAGTAGCCTCAATTTGATTTACTCAGATACGGTGAAAAAGATGGGTATAGATCCATCAAGGATCAAACCCAGCAACACGACCTTTAAAGGAGTGATCCCAGGCGTCGAAGCCCGGTGCACGGACTCTGTGAGCCTGGAAGTGGTGTTCGGTTCGCCCGATAACTTCCGTAGCGAGGACTTGATATTTGACATCGTACCTTTCCGCAGCGGTTATCACGCCCTGCTGGGCCGTACAGCGTTCGCTCGCTTTAACGCCGTCCCACACTACGCATACCTCAAGCACAAGATGCCCGGGCCCAAGGGGGTCATCACTGTCAACGGCAACACAGAGCGTTCCCTCCGAACTGAGGAATATGCATTGGCCCTGGCAGCCGAATTCCATTACGAGGACGATCGGCAAACACCGAAATCTGCCATAAAGGCACGTAAGGTTGACAAACGATCTCGGTTTCAATCCAAACTCCCAGAATCTTCTTCTCCCCAGAAATAGGGACACGCTCCCCATTGCACAGCCCTAATGACCGTCAAACACATGCCGAGAAGGCACAACTTCGCACTCAAAATTCCATGGGCAGCAGTGGGGAACAACCATTAAAGGGTAAGTATTCGGCTGGACCGAACTACTACCAGTACACGTCCTCGGACATAACACAGGTACCATCAAGGACCTGCTAAAGCGTAAAGCTCATCCATACTTCGGCGACTTCTCAAGACCTTCTTCCCAAGGTTCGCTCGACGACAGGATCACCCTTAAAGGAACACAACTCCCTAGGAGGCACAGGAGCAAACGGGCGATAGGGCACATCGAGGACGTCAAGCCACCAATCGAAGACCCCTGGTACAACCTCTCCTCTATAAATTTTATATTTCATCTTCAAATACCTGTAACCAGTTGCTTCGGCAATTTGAGCTAGAAGAATTATTGAGCAAATACAAGACCATTATACACGGCCACTTCGCTGTATTTTATACATACTCTATTCTTCCCTCATCAACGCTTCTTGCAAAAACTGTTCGGTATACATTACGATGCACCCGGCTAATGGACCGGGGGATTGAATTTAAAATATCACCCTAAGCATCACTCCGACACACCTGATTGCGTGTTCGGCATCTTGGATTTTACTTTATATGCATCGGATCCGAACTATGTCTTGGGTCAATAGTTATGTTGCCCGGCTCCTGTGTTTGCCCTCTTACGTTCCGCTCGTTCGGCTAAAAGGGCAAAGGGAGAACCACTGCAATTGTGTTTCCAGCTCGCCTGGTCAAGCACCTCAGGGGAGAAAGCCAAAAACTGACTGTCATAGTAAGCGAGAACCGGTCTGCAAATCCGAGCATAAGTGTCATACTAAAAAATCGATAGAGGTTATTCCGTGTTATACGATGGGTTTCGTACTTGTACAAACCATGTGATGCTGGCTTCGGCCCTGGTACATACGAACATCACAAAACACTGGGGGCTGGTCATCAGCACCCGCATTTTTTACGCTCCTACGACTAAGTGAAAGCGATAAAGCATCATAGTCCGATTGCCTTGTGCCCCTCGCACTACCGCCTTCGGGCACCGATACCTCGGCTAAGGGTCACAATGCGGAGGCAGAGACACCTCGCGTAGTATCTACGTGGGGGCTGAAGCCGACGACTCGCAACTTTCAGATAAAACAGCCACATGGGAGTCAAAATAAATACTAAAGACTTATAAGACATGATAAACCATGCAACGCTGATTATAAAGCGTTAAAAGTCTTCGGACATATTACAACGCGCTCATTCATAAAAAATGTCTTTGGAGCATTGGGCCTCTATTGCCCGAGCACCCTCCATCACTGCGGAGAAGTATCGCTCGGGGTGCCTATACTCCTTTCCAGGGGGCGGAGGTGCGGTGGCCATCTCGGTCGGGTTGAGCTTCGGCCAGTGCATCATGGTCCTGGCAAAGGCCATCCGAGCTCCCTCGATGCACGTGGAACGCTTTAGCGCGTCAACTCGAGACGCAGCATCACAAAGTTTTTGCACCAAGCCGAAGTAGCTGCCCGGTAGTGGCTCTTCAGGCCACAGCCGGATGCAGATATCCTTCATGGCCGGCTCCGCCATCCTGTTCAGCTCCATAAGTTTCTTCACCTGCTCGATCAGAAGAGGAGAGCGCTTGGGGGCTTCAAACTGTGCCCAGAATAGCCGAGCCTCATCGTCTCCATCTCGCGAAGCATAGAACTTGTTCGCATCCGCCGCACTCTTTTGGAGATCCGAACAGGCGCCTGAGGAACGCCACACCTGGGTGAGCAATGCGAACCTGCTATCTCCAAAGTCACACTGTAGTAAATACGGCTTACCATCTGTGACAGCTTTAACTTGGCGGATTTGTTCTTCAAAGAACCGCCTGTCCACCCACTCCGTTTGGAGCTCGGACTTCAGCGTAGACAGCTCAGTGGCTTGTTCTTTGCCTTTCTGCTCAAGGGCCTCGCACTTCGCGCTGGCATCCTTGTGCTCCTGCTGCACCTCCCCCACCCGGGCCTCATGCTTAGCACTCACAACTTTCAAAGTGGAGAGTGCGGCTGCTACTTGTTCGGCGGCCGCCTTCTCATCCGCGGCCTCTTGCTTCATCTTTTTGAGCTCGGCCTTGAGTTTTTCAACCTTCGCAGCTGAAGCTGTGGAAGCAATAAATAAATAATTACACTGGGTTACCAGTGTGGATCATTAACAATATACAGCCCGGATGTTACAATTCGGCTTACCTTGTGCCTCGTCGAACCTCTTGTTCAGGCTATCAAGCTCCTCCTCAGAGATCTTGAGCTTCCGATTTAGCTCAGTAAGCTCAGCGGCATTCACGACCGCCGCCGCCGATGACGATTTATCCGGTTATGTGCATTCCAACCCCCGAACTGTCAAGGATATGACCCTATGTTTGGTCCTCTTAAGGGCTTTTAGAACATTGCGGTACTAATGGTGCCTTGTGCATCGTTGGTCACTCCTGAGTATTTGACCCCCGGGTGCGCTTTTGCAAACCCACCCGGGGCTCGGAGGCTACTACATATACAAAGATAGCATAAACTTAATAAAATTAAAATTGTTCGGGAAAAGGGTATTACGTGACTCACCTTGAAGCCCGTCAAGAGACCATTGAAGGCCTCTTTCAGTACGCTATCGATGGACTGAATTCCTTGCAAAACCGCACCCATAAGAGTGCAGTGATCCTCAGAGATGGAGGCGCTTGATAGAGCCTCCTCCATGACCGGCCACCCAGTCATCGGTGGCGTCGGTGATGACCGGCTAGCCCGATCTCTGATCGGGGATTGAGCCGGTAGCTCCGGAGGCACAGTGCGCTCTGGAGATGACCTCAGAGGGGACTGGACATTCCTCTGTCCTTCCTCCTCAGCGGCCAGGAAGGGCTCCTCCCCCTGGTCTTCGGCGGTCGAGGCATTAACCTCGGCCATGATGTCATCACCCCCACCGCCTATGTTCGGCTCCAAAGGGGCCTGGCGGGATGACACCTCCGCGGCATCCTTCGCGGCCCCTGGAGGTGTGGGGTGTGACGCGGTCCCGCTCTCCGCCAGCTCGGTGGGTGGAGACTCCCCGTCTGATATCCGATCGGTGGGGAGAACGCGTGGTGGGCTGCAGATTGAAAGGCGTCCATGCATTTAAAAACATTACAAATTTTGCATAAACAACTTAGGGAGTCTTCGGATTCATACCTTCGAGCTGGGGGCTTGACCCTTAGGTTCCTTTGGGGAACCTTCTCAAAGTCCTCGGACTCAGCATTAGAGTCCGAGCTGTCGTCGGCCAGGATCAACCTCGGCCGACATGCCCTCTTCGGGGCAGGAGGAGGTACGTCCTCCGTGGCGTCCGGCGACTCCGCCCTCTTTCTTGTAAGGGGGGAATCGCCTTCCCCCCGTCCTCCTGCTCTTCCTCATGGGTAGAGGAGGTGGGGGTTTCCTCAGACATAGCGTCCGGCTGGTCCCTGATGCGGAGACCTTCTCTAGCCTTCTTCTTCTTCTCCTTCTTCTCTGGCGCCGTGTACGGTGCCATGACGAGCATCTCCGTCAACAGCTCCGACCTGGGGTATTCGGGCTGTGGTGTTGGGCAGTTAATTCCCGTGGCTTTGCTCAACCATTTCTGCAAAGATGAGGGGAAGGCGTTAAGTCCTTTTGTCAAAGAAACAGAGTCAGTGGATTAAAATTATACCGTACCTGGGTAGGTGGGTTATCGGCGCTCAGGCCCGAATCCTCCTCCTTGGCCGGCCCGCTCTTCCGGGGCTTGAATAATGCCTTCCACAACTTCTCGGAGGTAGTGCGGAAGAGTTGGAGCACGGTAGGCTCGTCCTCAAGCTGATAAGCCCACATTGGGGAGGCCCGGCGCCGGCAGGGAAGAATACGGCGATGGAGCATGACCTGGACCACATTGACCAGCTCGACTTTGGCCTTGACCACCGAGGTAACGCGCTTCTGCAGCAATTTCACCTCTGCATCCGACCCCCAGTCGAGGCCCTTCCTGAGCCACGAGGTCAATCTCGTAGGGGTCCGAATCTGAACTCGGTAGGCACCGCCTAGCTCTCATCCCTTGGTTCGGTGATGTAGAACCATTCTTTCTGCCAGATCTTGATTGTGTCGATGAAGGTGCCAGTTGGCCACTCGACGCGGGGAAGCTTGCTGATTACCGCCCCTCTGCAGTCTGCGTGCTCGCCCGCGACGGTCTTCGGCTTGACGTTGAAGACCTTGAGCCACAGGCCGAAGTGCGGTTCGACCTGCAGGAAGGCTTCACAGATAATAATGAATGCCGAAATATGCATAAAGGAGTTCGGGGGGAGGTCGTGGAAATCCAACCCGTAGAAGAACATGAGGCCCCTGACGAAGGGGTGGAGCGGGAAGCTCAGTCCCCGGATGAAATGGGGGACGAACACCACCCTCTCACCTGGCTTGGTGGTGGGCACCACCTGGTTCGCCTCTGGAGCGCGGTGGAAGACGTTGGTGGGGAGGTAGCCAGCGAGCTTTAAGTCCCTGATGTCCTTGTCGGTGACCGTGGAGGGCTCCCACTTGCCCATAAAGCCCGAACCCGCCATGGCTAAGCTCGGAGGGGAAGTTGAGGAAGAACTGGATCTGGGCTCTCGGAGCTTGGGAAAACTGGGAAAGCAGAGGATGCGAATGGGAAGCGTGAATAAGCCTTGAGTTTTTTACCCTTTTTATGGGGCGTAACACCGATTAGCCTCCCTTTACTGCACCGCAGATCTCTCCGCTTCCCAAGACATGCGTACCGTTATACACGCGTAAAGAAACTTGAGATGTTATTCATATCCCATGTGAAACGGAGCACGATCTATGCATTGATGAATCGTGCCAATGTAAAAACGGCCTCGAACCACGAATCGAGCTTTCATTACTGATTCACCGGTCGTGGTAGGGCACGACCCTTCGTTAGAAAGGTTGTTAGAAAAACACTGTTTACACTTTGACGTTTGGCCTTCGGGACTGAACAACTCATGGTGTCCGGACTATCGTGTGATCGGAAATCGGACAAGTATCAGCCGATCATTAATGGGAAGAAGAACTCACCCCGCAAGCCGAAGACTCTGATCACGTGGAGCTGCCAGAGCTGAGACCTTTGGCATTGGGGGCTAGTTCGGGGGCTACTGAGGGAGTCCTGGACTAAGGGGTCCTCGGGCCGCTGGCCTGTCTCTCAATAGGCCGGCTTGGTGGGCCACACTCTGACTATCGCAGGAAGGGCCGGATACATCGAGACCCTGTGTTCTAGAAGGAAGTCCCGAAGGCGCGTCGTGCACTCCAAGTCAAGATGAGGGAATCTACATCTCCATCCCCGGCAGGAGACCTGTCATGTGTAAACCCTAGGTACCCCCGGTGTCTATATAAACCGGGAGGGTTTTAGATTGTAAGGCAGAGAAACTCATCTAGGGTTTTAGCTATCTGGTCTCGAGGTAGATCAACTCTGTAACCTTCATACCATCAATATAATCAAGCATGACGTACGGTTTTACCTCCATAGGAGGGCCCGAACCTGGGTAAACATCGTCTCCTTCGTCCCCTTGTTACCATCGATCCTAGACTCACAGCTCGGGACCCCCTACTCGAGATCCGCCGGTTTTGACACCGACACCGGTATCGTATCACCATCACTTTTATTCACCTTTACCTATTTTAGTTTGATCTTTAGTTTCTTTTTGATTTAGTTGAATAAAAGTTTAGCATGATCTATTTTTTTGTGTTAGTTCATTGTCTATCTATCTATGTAATCGAGTGAGAGTTATATATTAAAGTTTGGTTTGAGATTTTGCTCATCTACTTTCTTGTTGCACCCAAAATAAAAGGAAAGAGAAATAAATGAAAAGAATCATATGCTAATCTCATGGTAAGTAATGACATCACATAA
The DNA here is from genome assembly GCA_039707655.1 of Elymus sibiricus. NCBI lineage: Eukaryota > Viridiplantae > Streptophyta > Magnoliopsida > Poales > Poaceae > Elymus > Elymus sibiricus. The sequence continues at coordinate 163,651,178 of CM077669.1, forward strand.
GGAAAAGTATAAGTGGTAAAATTTATTGGAGATTGACAAACATATCATTGGCCAATGATGCAATTCATGAAAGAATTAATAAGGGAAGAGAAGATTCACATGCAAATACACTATCTTGGACATCTTTTATGATTGTGAGCCCCCATTAAATATTATATGTCAAAATTGTTGACGTTGGACAAGGAAGACAACGCAATGATTTATGTTTGTTCATATTCACATAGAAGTTATATTGTCATAGATCCTTCAACATGTGGTGCTTGCTCGATATCTTTGCTAGCCAAAAAATTCGCACTAAGTAGAGATACTACTTGTGCATCCAAAAACCAAAAACCCAAATTCATATTTTGAGAGTCCACCATACCTACCTACGGATCGAGTAAGATGCTTCAAGTAAGTTCTCATTGGTACAATAAGGCAATAAAAAATGCTTCTAAACATGTTTTGATCAATTAGTGTAAGAGAAAATTGAGCGCTATACGAACTTATGATGGCAAAGTAATAAAAGCGACGTACTACATAATAAAGTTTGTTATCATAGGGGGTAATATAGCGTGACTTACTTTTACATTAAGGGATTGAGCATACAAACCAAAAAGCGCATGACAACCTCTGCTTCCCTCTGCGAAGGGCCTATCTTTTACTTTTATGTATTTACTTTTATGCGAGGAGTCAAAGTATTCTCCCCTATTCCTTTTCATTCTTTCTTTTTGCAAGCATCATGTGGTGAGGAAAGATCTACACACATATATCTAGTTGGATGTGAGTGAGCATGAGTTATTATTGTTGACATCACCCTTGAGGTGAGTACGTTGGGAGGCAAAACTATAAGCCCCTATCTTTCTATGTGTCGGTTGAAACTTTTTGCTCATGGTATGCTGTGAGCGTTAGCAATCATAGAAGACTAAATGATGGTTGACTATGTGGACTTGCCAAAAGGCTCCGACATGAGAGTCTTCCTGAAAATATGATGAATTGTAGTTTCAAAGTTGACTGAGAACATAGTTTGTTGGTTTCCAATAAGGTTTATGCTTTATACTTCTATGTTGTGATGAATTGTTACTTGTTCATGAGAAGTTATATGAATAAGTTTTATGCTAGAGTTTGTTGCTGTTATGATGATAAGCATGATGCTACTATGTCTGTATTTTGTTTTTTATCGACACCTCTCTCTCAAACCATGTGGACATGCTTTTCAATATCGGCTTTTCGCTTGAGGACAAGCGAGGTCTAAGCTTGGGGGAGTTGATACGTCCATTTTGCGTCATGATTTCCTACTGTTATTTATTATGTTTTGTTGAATAATAATGCTTTAGGGAGTGATTCTAATGCCTTTTCTCTCATAATATGCAAGGTTTACACAAAGAGGGAGAATACCGGCAGCTGGAATTCTGGGCCTGAAAAAGCACATCAGAGATACCTATTCTGCACAACTCCAAAGAATCTGAAACATTACGGAGAATATTTTTGGAATATATGAAAAATACTAGAGCAAATAACTACCGAAAGGGGCCACCCTGGCGGGCACAAGACACCAGAGTGCGCCAAGCCCCCCAGGCGTGCCCTGGTGGGTTGTGCCCTCCTCGGCCCACCTCCGATGCCCATCTTCTGGTATATAGGGTCTCTTGACCTAGAAAAAAAAATAAGGAGAGGACTTTTTGGACTGAACGCCGCCGTCTCGAGGCGGAACTTGGGCAGGAGCACTTTTGCGCTCCGGCGGAGCGATTCCGCCGGGGGAACTTCCCTCCCGGAGGGGGAAATCGAAGCCATCGTCATCACCAACACACCTCTCATCTTTGGGAGGCCAATCTTCATCAACATCTTCAACAGAACCATCTCCTCTCAAACCCTAGTTCATCTCTTGTGTTCAATCTTTGTACCGGAACCTCAGATTGGTACATGTGGGTGACTAGTAGTGTTGATTACATCTTGTTGTTGATTACTATATCGTTTATTTGGTGGAAGATTATATGTTCAGATCCATTATGCTGTTCAATACCCCTCTGATCATGAGCATGAATATTATTTGTGAGTAGTTACCTTTGTTCTTGATGTCATGGGAGAAGTCATGTTGCAAGTAATCATGTGAATTTGATATGTGTTCGATATTTTGATGATATGTATGTTATGATTCCCTTAGTGATGTCATGTGAACGTCGACTACATGACACTTCACCATCCTTGGGCCTAAGGGTATGCATTGTGGAGTAGTTATTAGATGATGGGTTGCTAGAGTGACAGAAGCTTAAACCCTAGTTTATGCGCTACTTCGTAAGGGGCTGATTTGGATCCAAACGTTTAATGCTATGGTTAAATTTTATCTTAATACTTTTCTCGTAGTTGCGGATGCTTGTGAGTGGGTTAATCATAAGTTGGAGGTTGTTCAAGTAAGAACAGCACCCAAGCACCGGTCCACCCACATATCAAATTATCAAAGTAGCGAACACGAATCAAACCAACATGATTAAAGTGGTTAGATGAAATTTCCATGTACCCTCAAGAACACTTTGCCTATTATAAGAGATTGTTCCAGCCTGTCCTTTGCCACAAAAGGATTGGGCTACCTTGCTGCACTTTATTTACCGTTACCGTTACTTGCTTGTTACCAATTATCTTGCTATCAAACTATCTGTTACCTACAATTTCAGTGGTTGTAGAAATTACCTTGCTGAAATCCGCTTGTCATTTCCTTCTGCTCCTCGTTGGGTTCGACACTCTTACTTATCGAAAGGACTACGATTGATCCCCTATACTTGTGGTTCATCACCGTGACCATCTCTTTTCGAGGGAGTTCGGGAAGAGAACACGGTGGGGTTATGATTGTCTCGTAAGTAGGTGTTTAGGATCACTTGTTGATCATTACTAGTTCACGTCTGTTTATGCGTAGATCAGTCTTCTTATGCTTGTACTCGTAAGTGTTGCTACAACCTCACCACTTAACCATTCCTCACATATTAAGCTTTCCTAGTCTTGATACCTTTGTAATGAGATTGCTGAGTCCCCGTGGCTCACAGATTCCTACAACAACAGATGCAGGTACAGGTAATGCGATGATTTGATGTGAGAGCGATGATTGTTCTATTTGGAGTTCTTCTTATTCTTCTTCATCGATCATAGGATGGGTTCCAGGTTGTCAGCCTGGGATTAGCAGGGTGGACATCGTCTTTTTTTGTTTGATTTCATCCATAGGATCCTGCTCTTTTTATGATGATTGCCATGTATTGATGCATTGAGATATTCATGTTGTAGCTTGTGGCGAGTGTAAGCCAACTCCAGATACTCATTGATACGTCTCCGTCGTATCTATTTTTTCTAATGCTTTTGCTCTTGTTTTGGACTCTAATTTGCATGATTTGAATGAAACTAACCCGGAATGTCGCTGCTTTCAGCAGAACTACCATGGTTTTGTTTTTGTGCAGAAATAAAAGTTCTCGGAATTGGACGAAACTTTTTGAAGATTCATTTCAGAATAAAAGAAAAATACTGGAGCCAAGAGCCACCGGAGGGGGTGCCCTGGCTGGGCACGATACACCAGGGCGCGCCACCCCCTCCAGGCACGCCCTGGTGGGTTGTGGTCACCTCATGGCCCCCCTGACCCTAATTCCAACTCCATAAATACCTATTTTCGAAGAAAAAAATAGGAGAGGAAGTTTTATCGCGTTTCACGAGACGGAGCCGCCGCCACCTCCCGTTCTTCATCGGGAGGCCAGATCTGGAGTCCGTTCGGGGCTCCAGAGAGGGGAATCTTCTGTCTTCGTCATCACCAAAACTCCTTCATCGCCAATTCCATGATGCTCCCCACCGGGAGTGAGTAATTCCTTTGTAGGCTCGCTGGTCGGTGAGGAGTTGGATGAGATTCATCATGTAATCGAGTTAGTTTTGTTAGGGCTTGATCCCTAGTATCCACTATGTTCTGAGATCGATGTTGCTATGACTTTGACATGCTTAATGCTTGTGACTAGGGCCCGAGTGCCATGATTTCAGATCTGGACCGTTTATGTTATCACCATTATATCTATCTTCTTGATCCGATCTTGCTAGTCATATGCACCTGCTATGTGTTATGATCCGTAAACCCCGGGGTGACAATAATCGAGATACTTTCCGGTGATGACCGTAGTTTGAGGAGTTCATGTATTCACTATGTGTTAATGCTTTGTTCTGGTTCTCTATTAAAAGGAGACCTTAATATCCCTTAGTTTCCTTATGGACCCCGCTGCCACGGGAGGGTAGGACAAAAGATGTCATGCAAGTTCTTTTCCATAAGCACGTATGACTATTTACGGAATACATGCCTACAATATATTTATGAACTGGAGCTAGTTTTGTGTCGCCCTATGTTATGATTTTTATATGATGAATATCATCCAACGAATCCACCGATCCAATGCCTACGAGTTTTCCATATATTGTTCTTGCTAGGTTGATATTGCTATTGCTACTGTTCCAATTGCTACAAAACCATTGCTATCACTGTTACCGTTACTACTACTGTTACCACTACTATCAAAATATCATATTACTGTGCTACTGATCACTTTGCTGCAGATATTTAATCTCCAGGTGTGGTTGAATTGGCAACTCAACTGCTAATACTTGCAAATATTCTTTGGCTCCCCTTGTGTCGAATCTATAAATTTGGGTTGAATACTCTACCCTCGAAAACTGTTGCGATCCCCTATACTTGTGGGTTATCACTCATATCTTCTTTATATGTATTATGACGATTTCCATTCTTGTGAAGCGACCCGAAATGCGCTTCTATCCTTATCGAGGCCCTCGAGCCGTTGCGAGGATAGTACCACATTTGGGGTGTGACATCATGCAGTTGGATACAACTGGCATCCGGCAAAGCACGACCACGTTTCGAGGAATTATCGCCGGCAAAGAAGCGCGATGCAGGGGAGAAGTCACCCACAATGTGGTCTTCGGCACTCCCGAGAACTATCGTTCCGAGAAGTTGACCTTCCACGTCGTACCCTTCTGAAGTGTCTATCATGCCCGCCTCGGACGGGACACATTTGCAAAGTTCCACGTCGTGGCCCATTATGGTTATATGAATCTCAAGATGCCAGGTCCTCACAGTATAATCACCATTGCAAGTAATACAAACATGGCACTTAGGGCAAAAAAAAACTGCCTCCCTCACTCTAGAGTCGTTGGTCGAGGCCTTCGCAACTGAAGAGTTAACAACACTTCGGGCTTTAGTTGACAGGGACGACGTCATCCTGGACAAGCGATCCAATTCAACCTCGTTCAAACCAATGGACGAAATCATAAAATTCCAAGTACACTCAATGGATCCCAATGAAACAACATCCATCGGTGCACAACTTGACCCAGAGATTGACAAAGCCCTCCGGAATTTCCTTCGGAAAAACTGGGGCATCTTCGCCCGGCACCCTTCGGACATGCCAGGAATCCCAACTAACTTGGTCGAGCATAGTTTGAATCTTATCAAAGGATTTAAACCAGTCGTGCAAGCACTACGACGATTGTATGTAACTAAGCGACAGGCCATGGGCGAAGAACTGGCCAAACTATTGGAGGCCGGATTCATCCGAGATATCAAACACCCCGAATGGCTGGCTAATGTGGTGATGGTACCAAAGAAGGATAAATCTTGGCGACCCTGCGTCGATTTTAAAGACGTCAACAAAGCTTACCCCAAGGACCCTTTCCGGTTACCATGCATAGACCAGATCATTGATGCTACAACAGGGCATGATTCCATGGGTTTCCTGGACGCATGCTCGGGGTATCATTAGATCAAGATGAAAAATTAGATCTGGAAGCAAGTGCGTTCATCACACCCTATGGGCCGTTCTGTTTCAACACAATGTCGGTTGGGCTAAAGAAATGTCGGTGCTACATATCAGCGTATGATCTAAACATTCTTAAAGGATCACATCGGCAAAACAGTCGAAGCTTACATGGATGACGTGGTTGTCAAAACCAAGGACGTCCGACCGCTCGTAAAGGATCTCGGTGATATCTTCACCAGTGCCCGGGTCTATCACATTAAGCTTAACCCGAAGAAGAGCGTCTTCGGGGTGCCGGCAGGAAAATTTCTCGGGTTCATCATTTCGCAAAGAGGAATCGAGGTCAATCCGGCAAAAATCCAAGCTTTGGCCGCGTTGGCAATACCCACCAAACTCAAGCCCGTCCAAAATCTGGCTGGCTGCATGGCTGCTCTCAGCAAATTTATATCTCGGCTAGGAAAGAAGGCCTTGCCATTATATAAACTCCTAAAGCAGACCAAGAATTTCAAATGGACTAGCGAGGCAGGAGACATTCTAGAGGATATCAAGAAGCTCCTCGCTACCAACCCAATCCTCACAACCCCTGGACTAGGCGAGTCGATGTTGTTATACATATCATCAACAAATCAGGTCATCAGCGTGGTCCTAGTGGTCGAGCGCGACGCCGAAGTCAAGAATATTCAGGTGCAAAAACCAGTGTACTATGCCTCGGAGGTACTGACCCCGTGTAAAACTAGGTACCCTCGCTACAAGAAGATCGCCTATGCAGTCTTTATGGCATCCCGGAAACTGCGACACTACTTTCAAGAGTGTTCCATTACCGTGGGATCTGAGGTCCCTTTAGGGGACATCTTCAACAATAGAGACGCCACTGGGCGCATTGCCAAGTGGGCAATATAGCTCCTCCCTTTTGAAATCATCGTCCGCCCATGCCGAGCTATTGAATCTCAGGTATTGGTAGATTTCATGGCCGAATGTACAGAAGCCGAACTCCCTTGAGAGTATAGTACATACTCGCATTGGACGATGTACTTTGATGGCTCTATAATATATAGTATGTATTGCAAATTATGTATACCAACTCAAATAATGCAGCCGAATACGAGGCTCTGCTACACGGTTTACGGATAGAAGTGTCCATGGGTGTCCAATGTCTAGAAGTCCGAGGCGACTCCAACCTTGCCATATCACAACTAAGTGGCAAGTTCAACGCAAAGGACCCAAAGATGACCGCATACCAGAATGTCACCTTAACCATATCGGCCCGCTTCGAGGGTCTAGAATTCCATCATGTCCCACGGGATATAAATCAAGCCTCCTACACCCTTGCAAGAATGGGCGCCAAGCACAATCCAGTCCCAAAAAACATGTTTCTAGAACGAATCTTTAAGATGTCTGTGGTCTAGCAAGATGCGAACATCGGTGCACCAACCATGACGCCGGAAATATAGATTCTCCGGCAGTCGAAGAGGACAAGAGGATAATAGGAGGCAAGTCCATCGAGGAGACAACCTCGGCTCATGAAATCATGGCAGTAATCGCGACATGGATTGAGCCTTTTCTCAAGTACTTGCGCCATAACGATTTATCGGACGACCAGACCGAAGCACGAAGGATAATTCGCCGATCCAAGGCATATCGGGTTCATGAGGGTGAGCTATATAAAAGAAGCATCACAGGCGTCCTCCAAGGGTGTATATCCGAGGAGGACGGATGCAAACTCCTTGCCGAAATTCACACTGGTATGGCCGTCCATCACGCCGCGGCTCGAGCACTAGTCAGTAAGGCTTTCCGAGCAGGATTTTATTGGCATACTACCAAGGAGGACACAAAAACCTTGGTAGAACTGTGCCCTGTCTATCAGGTTTTTGCAAATCAAAGACACATGCCAGCCACAGCTCTCTGAACGATCCGGATCACTTGGCCTTTTACGGTCTGGGGGCTCAACATGGTCAGCCCCCTTAAAGGGGACTCACACAAGAAGAAATACTTACTTATCATGGTAGACAAGTTTACAAAGTGGATTGAGGCTAAACCTGTCCCAATTGCCAAGGCCGTTCAGGTCATAGAATTTATTTCCGGCGTGGTGCACCGATATGGCGTCCCACAGAGTATAATTACAGACAACGGCTCAAATTTCACTGCCAAGGAAGTCCAAGCGTGTTGCAAAAAGATGGGCATCCATCTCGACTATGCCTCCGTATATCACCCCCAGACCAATGGACAAGTCGAGCATGCAAACGGCCCCGTCTTAAGCGGCATTAAGTCGCGCTTGGTCCGTTCCTCGAAGGATTCCGACTGTACATGGGTAGAGGAGCTTGACTCCGTACTATGGGGCTTACGTACTACGCCTAACCGTTCTACATGTTACACACCCTTTTGCAAAGTGTCGTGGTTTTGTCACGGCAGATGTCCTCGGGTGAGAACTTAGGTGTGAGGCCATCGCAACTAGGTGGCGACTTGGAAGGGGTTGATCGGGAATGAGAGACAAGGGTTCACCCAGGTCCGGCCCCTCCGATGGAGGTAAAAGCCTACATCCTGCTTTTTGTATTATTGACGATGATCTCGATTACAAGGGTGCGGAATCGCTAACCTAGCTCTCGAGAGTTTCTTTCTTACTTGATCTTTCTCTCTTAGGGGCTCACCTTTATATAAAGGTTGAGGCCCTAATGGTACAATAGAATCCGGGTCATATTATGACCCGTGACCTAATCGACTTCTTGTCTTGTCCCTTAAGAAAGGATATTCTTCATGATTCCTCTTGTTGAACCGGCCCGCCAAGACTGGCCCATGAGCCAACCTTCTTGCGTAAGCTGCCTTCTGGGCCTTAAGCTTCAGGGCTTCTACGCCGCATGCAACGACCACGCTTATGAGCCGCCACCTTGATAGTCGGGTCATATTTGGCGGGTCATCCTGTGGGGTATATCCCCAACATTGAGGTACCGTAGACAGCTGATTCAACATATCTTTGATTCATCTGGGAGGCTGCTCAAGATATTTTACTTCCATTATGGCGAAGACGCATCCCGTGAACATCTGCTCCACATACGTGAAGATAGCTTTCAGCTTTACTATGGGCTACTGCATGAGATTGTGACTTTTACGCCCTGCACAAAGAAGAAAAACATCAACATGAGCCGGCAAAATTTGATGACCCGGAATGTGACAGTAGAGAGATCCAAAATTGTACCAAAAACGGCAGCAGTCATATCAGTAATATGCTTCTTCAGCGTCTTCAACTCATCTGTCACAGAGCCAAGTCACTTCTCGGAATCGTCTGCACGTCTCCGCAGATCGTAATTTTCTCCTCGGCTTTGGCTTTTAGCAAAATTTCGGAAGATTGACGCAATGAGTACTGAATATTAGTCGCTTTCTTCTCAGCCACCTTCTTCAGCTCTTTCTCATGTCGAAGTATTTTTTGTATGCCAGCCAGAGATGACTCGGCTTTGTCCAGCATATCCTGCAGATTTAAATTTTTAGTCATTGTTTCTCAAAATACCGACTCATTGCAGGTCAACGACCCGGCGTTTGGGGGTTACAATACACAAAAAATGATCTAGTGTTCAAGTCCCATGCAGCTGCAAGCATTCTACACGGCACTTGGGGGCTAATGCAAATCAAATCCTTTTGCAAACTATAAAACGACCCAGCCATTTCAAAGAATTAAGCCGGCCCTTGGGGGCTACAGATTGATTTCTAATTTCACTAATTTCCCTCTCTTAAAGTACCGACTTACTATTACAAATAATAACTCGGTCCTTGGGGGCTACAGGAAGCTCTCACAAGATGCAAAAAGTTATTTATGGAAGACCCGGCTCATTAACTCACCCTAATGAGCCGGTCCTTGGGGGCTACAAGAGTATATATGATAAGGGAAAACGACAAAGTTTGTTACCTCATATTTTCGCTTGAGGGTGATGACCAAGTTCGTTTCAATGTCCTGGTCTCAGATAGTCGGGTCATATATTGTTGATGCAGGCCCTCAACATCCAGATTGGCAAACTTTGGAAGCTCAAGTTTGGGTTTCCCTTTTGCCAAAATTTCTGGCTCATTCTTGGTCATAATCATGGCCAAAACAGTGGAGGTTTTGGGAGCCTTGAAAGCTTCTCCAGTGATGGCAATATCAGTATCATTGGTGGCGGTTGATGGAACAATATTCTCAACCTCCTGCACAGGGCTGGAGGCACGAGCAGGGCTTGGCAAGCTAACATGAAGAGTCGAGTCCTCCATTTCCGTCTTCTCTTCTTCAAGATGAGCTGGGTCATCCATCGTCATCGATTCCTCGATCTGAGCCGGCTCATTTACATGAGCTGACTCAGTCCCCACATCCGGGTTATCTTGACCTGCAAGACCAGTCTAATGATCGGAATCAACCACTGGTGGGTTTTGAGCATTGGAGCCCCCTGCAGTTGAAGATGACCCGCCACCCTTATTCCTTGAAAAGGCTTTGGCTCTACAAACGTGAAAACAAGTGTCGGGTTAAGAAAATTACAAGTGAGAACAAAGAGGTAAAAACCGGCTTACTATTAAAACTTACCCATGGTTTATGGTAAAGGCAGGGAGTTGAATTGCAGACGACTTGCCAGAAGAGGGCGACGTTTCCTGGTAATTCGAATCAGAAGGGTTGAGAGGTTGTTTAAAAAGACCGGCTCGAGGACGAGATGGAGTTGGACTGTGTGGCACCTCAACCCGTTGCTTGCAAGTCGCCAGCTCAAGAGAGAGGGCGGCAGATAACTCCCCGGAGCTGCTCCGGGTCTTGCATTTTGATGTGCAAGAATGTTGAGTTTTCTTCAAAACAAAGTTTGGATCTAAGTAAGCGTCTGAATGCGAAAACTTAACCTTCCTGACAGCTTGCCTTGTCCTCATAGGGATATATGTTTCTGATGAGTTGGAGGAAATTTAAATTACCTCAACGTTGACGGCTTGACTAAATTCAGTGTTATCCTGACAGGTGGACGTGTCATCAAGATCAACAAACAATTGGCCAAGGGAATCAAGCTCTACCTCAGAATCTTCCCCTGACTCATTTTCATCCGCTGGGTCATCAGCCAGCTCAGGCTGAGAGGGGGTAACGGTTTTGCATCTAGCTTTCCACCAGTCAAAGTTTGCCTATAGGAAAAAATACAAGCCGGAAAATAAGTATGATGAGTAAGAAGATTTTTACAGGAAAAATAAACAAAGTTCACAAAATGCATACCGGAGGAACCAGTTAGTCAAGCAGAATGGAGCATGTCTGGTCATGCTGCGCTTCTCTTTTGAATTGCCAAAGAATTTTTTGGTGGCCTTATTGATGTCACTGTCAGGCTGTCTTTTCCTACTTAAGTGTTGAACGTCTTTCGACTCCCCAGTGTAATTACACATTAAGTCGCCACTTAGACTAAGAGGTTTGATCCGCCAGCTTATCCAACACTGGATCAGATCGATTCCTGTGAGGCCGCGAGCAGTTAAGGCCCTTAGCTTCAGAAGCACAGGTGTTAGTTGTTCCCTCTCCTCTTCGGCTGGCCAACCCAGGTGAGGGAGTCCTGGACTAGGGGGTCCTCGGGCCGCTGGCCTACCTTCCACTAGGCCGGCTCGATGGGCCGCTCTCTGGTCATCATGGGAAGGGCCGAATGTATTGAAGACCCCACGTTCCAGAAGGAAGCCTCGAAGGCGCGGCGTGCACTCCAAGTCAAGATGAGGAGATCGGCATTCTCCATCCCCGGCAGGTGACCTGTCATGTGTAAACCCTAGGAACCCCCCGGTGTCTATATAAACCGGGAGGGTTTTAGATTATAGGGCAGAGAAACTCATCTAGGGTTTTAGCTAGTCGATCTCGAGGTAGATCAACTCTGTAACCTTCATACCTTCAATATAATCGAGCAGGACATAGGGTTTTACCTCCATAGGAGGGCCCGAACCTGGGTAAACATCGTCTCCTTCGTCCCTTTGTTACCATCGATCCTAGTCTCACAGCTCGGGACCCCCTACCCGAGATCTGCCAGTTTTGACACCGACATTGGTGCTTTCATTGAGAGTTCCGCTGTGATCACCAAAGGAATCAATGGCCCGTGTTGTCATCAACGAAGAAGTCCGGAGCACGGACTCCTTTGTCCCGGGACAGATCTTCGCCTTCAGCAGCATTGTGCTGCACGCTGACCCGACCAGCCATCTAGGCCGGGTCGGGAGCTTTGCCCCCGATCAAAAGGTCAGGTTCGGGAATCTAGAGTTCTCCGTAGACCCTCGGGGCAACCTTTCGCTCACCGGGCTCGCAGTCTTACCCGACGCGCCCGAGGACTCCGAGGCCTTAACCTCGGGTTTCACTTCTGGTCCCGTCCACGGGGCTCGCCCCGATGATAATCTGGATTTCAATCCGAATCCGGCTATAGCGCCAGATGGCCGGACATCAACTCCTGCCAAATACACATCTCGTGCGGGCGCATCGGAGGTCAACTCTGAACGCGCCAGGCAGATTTACCCGATCGAGCTCTCGACACTCAACGAAGCTTTAGATCGGATCTCATCGATGAAAATTACTGACAACCCAACCCCGATCCACGCTCGCATCGGCCTTGAGGCGGGTCAAGAAGAATTTTTCGTCCCACCCACCACCCACTTAGCAGCCACTATCGAAGACTTAACCGATATGTTGGACTATTCCTCCGAGGAGTCAGAAGACATGGAGGAAGAGGATCACGCTCCCACCCCCGTCAACACCGGGCGATGGACTGCCACCTCCACCTATGACGTCTACATGGTGGATACTCCAGCCGATAATGGCGAGAGCACAACCGCAAATAATGGTGATGAATCGGGAGAAGCGCCATCAAGACGCCAGAAACCGCGCAAACGATCAAAGACCAAAAAGGGAAGGGAGGCCATTGCTGGCACCGGGGAAAACGGTACCCCGGAAGACCTCGACAATCCCGATATCCCCGAGCAGCCGCTAGAGGACCAGGAAAGGCCAGAGGACCAGCGCGACCCCGAGGATCCAAACGATTCCGAGGATGATAACTACCCCCCCCCCCTGTAGAGGAGGAGGATAGCCCTTAAGCCGAGGACTTTTTCGTCCCCGAAGGCCCTGAGGATCAGGAACAGTTTAGGCAACAGCTCATAGCTACTGCCCGAAGCCTAAAAGCAAAAGAACGGCAGCTTAAGGCCGAACAAGACACCCTCAATGATAGGTGGACGAGGGTCCTGTCAGCCGAGGAAGGATACGGCACCGGTCTATCGGACCAACCCAAGAGCTATCCACGCCGACGGATGCTGCCACAATTTGATGACGAGCTCCCTAATACGCCATCACCCAAGCACACTCCATACGACCAGCCGGACCGCCCTCCTCGAGGACGAGATAGGACGGCTGGCGATGCCGGTTATAGACCGGCGATACCCTGCAGAAGGGGAAAGGGGCCAGCGGAGCCTGAGGACAGGTACGACCTACGACGCGACCTGGAGTATAGAACATGCCGCACGAGATCCATCTACGGATCTAGAGGGTACTCCCCCGATAGACGGGACAAATACCGGCCCTGGCTCGACCAAAACAATTGAGTTCGGGACCAAAACCGGGCCAGAACAGACGCCGACTACCGGCGTGATATAGCCCGGGTCAGAGGCGCTGCCCACCCACTGTGCTTCACCAACGAGGTGATGCAGCATCAGTTCCCGGAAGGGTTCAAACCCGTGAACATCGAGCAATATGACGGCACAACTGACCCAGCAGTGTGGATCGAGGATTTCCTCCTCCACATTCACATGGCACGAGGAGATGATCTCCACGCCATCAAGTACCTCCCCCTTAAACTTAAGGGACCAGCTCGGCACTGGTTAAACAACCTCCCCGAAAATTCTATCGGGAGATGGGAGGACCTCGAGGACGCATTCCGATCTAACTTCCAGGGAACCTATGTGTGGCCTCTGGACTCCTCTGACCTAAGCAATGTCGTCCAAAAGGCAGGAGAGTCCGCTCGATAATTCTGGAATCGGTTCTTGACCAAATAAAACCAGATCGTCAATTGCCCAGATGCCGAGGCTATAGCATCCTTCAGGCACAATATTCGGGACGAATGGCTGGCTCGCCAGCTCGGTCAGGATAAACCTAGGACCATGTCCGCCCTTACATCACTCATGACCCGCTTTTGCGCGGGCGAGGATAACTGGCTAGCGAGACGAAGCCACAACCCCGAAGACCCCGGCATCTCCGAAGTCCGGGATGGAAACGGGAAACCACGTCGCAACAAAAACAAACACCGGCACAGCGCTAGCGACGCCGACGACACGGCCGTTAACGCCGGCTTCCGCAACCCTCGATCTGGGCAGCGGAAGAAGCCTCCCAAAGGCAACCACGACGGACCCACCCCGCTGGACAAAATCATGGAGAGGCCTTGCCAGATCCATGGCACTCCAGACAAGCCCGCCAACCACACCAACCGTAACTGTTGGGTGTTCAAACAGGCCAGCAAACTCGCTGCCGAGGAGCAGGGCAAAGGCCCACGCAGCGAGGATGACAAGGAGCCCCGCGGTCAGAGCAATGGAGGTCAGAAGCAATTCCCTCCAGAGGTAAAAACTGTGAACATGATATACACCACTCATATACCGAAAAAGGAGAGGAAGCGCGCCCTTTGAGAGGTCTACGCTGTAGAGCCTGTAGCCCCGGAGTTTAACCCATGGTCGGCCTACCCGATCACTTTTGATCGACGAGATCACCCGACCAGTATCCGTCATGGAGGTTCGGCGACCCTCGTCTTAGACCCCATTATCGATGGGTATCACCTCACTAAAGTCCTAATGGACGGAAGAAGTAGCCTAAATCTGATTTACTCAGATACGGTGCAAAAGATGGGCATAGATCCATCAAGGATCAAACCCAGCAACACTACCTTTAAAGGAGTGATCCGAGGTGTCGAGGCCCGGTGCACGGGCTCTGTGACCCTGGAAGTGGTGTTCGGCTCGCCCGACAACTTCCGTAGCGAGGACTTGATCTTCGACATCGTACCTTTCCGCAGTGGCTATCATGCCCTGGTGGGCCGTACATCGTTCGCTCGCTTTAATGCCGTCCCGCACCACGATACCTCAAGCTCAAGATGCTTGGGCCCAAGGGGGTCATCACCGTCAATGGCAACACAGAGCGTTCCCTCCGAACTGAGGAACATGCATTGGCCCTGGCGGCCGAATTCCATTATGAGGACGGTCGGCAAACACCTAAATCGGCCATAAAGGCCCGTAAGGTCGGCAAACGAGTTCGGCTTCAATCCGAACTCCCAGATTCTTCTTCTCCCCATAAATAGGGACACGCCCCCCATTGCACAGCCCTAACGACCGTCAAATACGTGCCAAGAAGGCACAACTTCGCACTCAAGATTCTATGGGCAGCAGTGGGGAACAACCATCAAAGGGTAAGTGTTCGACTGGACCGAACTATTACCAATACACGTCCTCGGACAAAACACAGGCACCATCAAGGACCTGCTAAAGCGTAAAGCTCATCCACACTTCAGCGACTTCTCAAGACCTTGTTCCCAAGGTCCGCTCGACGACAGCATCACCCTTAAAGGGATGCAACCCCCACAGAGGAATATGAACGGACAGGCGACTGGGCACATCGAGGACGTCATGCCACCAATCGAAGACCCCTGGTACAACCTCCCCTCTGTAAATCTTATATTTCACCTTCAAATACCTGTAAATAGTTGCTTCGGCAAACGGAGCTATAAGAATTATTGAGCAAATACAAGACCATTATACATGGCCATTTTGTTGTATTTTATATTTCCTCTATTCTTCCCTCATCAACTCTTCTTGCGACAACTGTTCGGTATACACCATGAGGCAACCGGCTAATAGACCGGGGGCTTGAATTTAAAAAATTGCCCTGAGCATCACCCCAGCACAACTGGTCGTGTGTTCGGCGTCTTGGATTTTGCTTTATATGCATCAGATCCGAACTATGTCTTGGGTCAATAGTTGGATTGCCCGGCTCTTGTGATTGCCCCATTACGTTCCGCTCGTTCGGCTAAAGGGGCAAAGGGAGAACCACTGCGATTGTGTTTCCAGTTCACCTGGTCAAGCACCTCAGGGGAGAAAGCTGAAAACTGACCGTCATAGTAAGCGAGAACCGGTCTGCAAATCCGAGCATAAGTGTCATACTAAAAGATCGTTAGAGGTCGGGCCGTGTTATACGATGGGTTTCGTTCTTGTACAAACCATGTGATGCTGGCTTCGGCCCTGGTACATCCGAACATCACACCACACTAGGGGCTGGTCACCAGCCCCCCACATTTTTTCTACACTCCCACGGCTAAGTGAAAGCGATAAAGCACCATAGTCCGATTGCCTTGTCCCGCTCGCACTACCGCGTTCGGGCACCGATACCTCGGCTAAGGGTAACCGTGCGGATACAGAGACACCCCGCGTAGTATCTACGTGGGGGCTGAAGCCGACGACTCGCAGCTTTCAGATAAACCGGCCACATAGGAGTCTAAATAAAAATAAACTACTTGTAAGACATGATAAACCATGCAACACTAATTATAAAGCGTTAAGGTCTTCGGACATATTACATCGTGCTCATTCATACAAAACGTCTTTGGTGCATTGGGCCTCTATTGCCCGAGCACCCTCCATTACATCGGGGAAGTACAGCTCGGGGCATCTATGCCCCTTGTCTGGAGGCGGAGGTGCGGTGGCCATCTTGGTTGGCTGGAGCTTCGGCCAGTGCACCATGGTCCTTGCAAAGGCCATCCGAGCGCCCTCGATGCATGTAGAACGCTTCAGCACATCGACCCGAGGCGCAGCATCACATAGCTTCTGCACCAGGCCGAAGTAGCTGCTCGGCAACGGCTCCTCAGGCCATAGCCGGATGAAGAGGTCCTTCATGGCCAGCTCAGCCACTCTGTGCATTTCCATCAGTTGCTTCATTTGCTCGATGAGGAGAGGAGAGCGCTCGGGGGACTCAAACTGCGCCCAGAATAGCCGGGCCTCATCATCGTCCACCCGCGAAGCATAAAAATTGTTCGCGTCCGCTGCACTCTTCTGGAGATCCGCACAGACGCCTAAGGAACGCCACACCTGGGTGAGCAAAGCAAACTTGCTACCACCGAAGGTGCATTGCAGGGAATATGGCTTACCATCGATGACAACCTTGACTTGGCGAACCTCCTCTTCAAAGGACCGCCTCTCCACCCGCTCCTTTTGGAGCTCGAATTTTAGCGCGGCTAGCTCGGTGGCTTGCTCCTTGCCTTTCTGCTCAAGGGCCTCGCACTTTGTGCCGGCATCCTTGAGCTCTTGCTCCACCTCCTTCACCCGGGCCTCATGCTTGGCACTGGCAGCCTTCAAAGCAGAAAGCGCGGCTGCTGCTTGTTCGGTAGCCGTCTTCTCCTCCGCGGCCTCCTACTTCATTTTCTAGAGCTCGGCCTTGAGTTTTTCAACCTCCGCAGCTGAAGCTGTGGAAGCAATAAATAAACAGTCACGCTGGGTTACCAGTGCGGATCATTACCAATATATAGCTCGGATATTAGAATTCGGCTTACCTTGTGCCTCGTCGAACCTCTTGTTCAGGCTATTAAGCTCCTCTTCGGAGATCTTGAGCTTCCGATTTAGCTCGGTCAGCTCAGCGGCATTAATGGCCACCGCCGATGACGAGTCCTACAAAGAACAAAAGATATGCATCCAGTTATGTACATTCCAACCTCCGAACTGTCAAGGATATGACTCTCTGCTCGGTCCTCTTAAGGGCTCTTAGAACATGGCAGGACTACACGGTGCCTTGTGCATCATTGTTCATTCCTTATTGTTTGACCCCCGGATGAGCTTTTGCAAACCCATCCGGGGCTCGGGGGCTACTACATATATAAAGATAGCACAAACTTAAAATTAAAGTTGTTCGGGAAAAAGGTATTACATGACTCACCTTGAAGCCCGCCAAGAGACCATAGAAGGCCTCTTTCAGTCCGCTATCAACGGACTGAATTCCTTGTAAAACCGCACCCATAAGAGTGCGGTGATCCTTGGAGATGGGAGCGCTTGCTAGCGCCTCCTCCATAACTGGCCACCTAGCCGTCGGCGGCATCGGTGGTGACCGGACAGTCCGATCTCTGACCAGGGACTGAGCCGGTAGCTCCGGAGGCACAACGTGCTCCGGAGACGTCCTCGGAGGGGACTGGGCATCTCTTCGCCCTTCCTCTTCGGCGGCCAGGGGAATATTCTCCCCCTGGTCCTCAGCAGCCTGGGTAGTTTCTTCTCCCTGGCCTTCGGCGGCCGCGGCGTCGACCTCGGCCATGGCATGGTCGCCCCCACTACCCGTGTTCGGCTCCAACGGAGCCTGGCTGGATGACACCTCCGCGGCATCCTTCGCAGTCCCTGGAGGTGTGGGGGTGTGATGTAGTCCCACTCTCCGCCAGCTTGGTGGGTGGAGACTCCCCATCCGATATTTGGTCGGTAGGGAGAACGCGCGGTGGGCTGCAGATCAAAGGACGTTCTTGTACTTAAAACATCGAAAACTTTGCATAGATAACCAGGGAGTCTTCGGATTCATACCTTTGAGCGGGGGGCTTGACCCTTAAGTTCCTTCGGGGAACCCTCTCAAATTCCTCGGATTCTGCGTCAGAATCCGAGCTCTCGTCGGGCAGGATCAACCTCGCTTGGCGCGCCCTCTTCAGGGTAGGAGGAGCTGCATCCTCCGCGGTGTCCGATGACGCCGCCCTCTTTCTTGTGAGGGGGGAGACGCCTTCCTCCCGTCTTCATGCTCCTCCTCATGACTATAGGAGGCATGGGTCTCCTCGAACACGACATCTGGCTGGTCCTTTATGCGGAGACCCTCTCTGGCCTTCTTTTTCTTCTCCTTCTTCTCGGGCGCCGAGTACGGCTCCACAACAAGCATCGCCGCCAATAGCCCCGACCTGGGGTCTTCGGGTTGTGGAGCCGGGCAGTTAACTTTCGCAGCTTTGCTCAGCCACTTCTGCGAAAATAAGGGAGAAGGCATTCAGTCCTTTGGTCGAAGAAACAGAGTCAGCGGATTAAAATTATGCCATACCTTGGTGGGGGGGGGGGGGTTATCGGTGCTTAGGCCCGAATCCTCTTCCGTGGCTGGCCAGCTTTTCTGAGGCTTGAACAAAGCCTTCCACAGCTTCTCAGGGGTGGTGCAGAAGAATTGGCGCATGGTAGGCTCGTCATCAGGCCGGTAAGCCCACATGGGGGATGCCCGGCGCTGGCAGGGAAGAACACGGCGGTGGAGCATAACCTGGACAACGTTAACCAGCTCCACCTTGGCCTCGATCACCGAGGTGATGCACTTCTATAGCAGCTTAACATTAGCATCTGACCCCCAGTCGAGGCCCTTCCTGAGCCTCGAGGTCAATCTCGTAGGGGGTCCGGATCTGAATTCGGCGGGCGCCGCCCAACTCTCGTCCCTTGGCTCGGTGATGTAGAACCACTCTTTCTGCAAGATCTTGATTGTGTCGATGAAGGTTGGCCACTCGACGTGGGGGAGCTTGCTGATTACCACCCCTCCACAAGCTGCGTGCTCAGCTGCCACGGTCTTCGGCTTGACCTTGAAGACCTTGAGCCACAGGCCGAAGTGCGGCTCGATCCAAAGAAAGGCTTCGCAGAGGATGATGAAAGCCGAAATATGCATGGAAGAATTTGGAGGAAGATCGTGGAAGTCCAACCCGTAGAAGAACATAAGGCCCCTGACGAAGGGGTGGAGCGGGAAGCTCAGTCCCTGGATGAAATGGGGGACAAAGACTACCCTTTCGCCGGGCTTGGGGGTGGGGATGACCTGTTTCGTCTCTGGGGCGCGGTGGAAGACGTTGGCGGGGAGGTAGCCGGCGAGCTTTAGCTCCCGGATGTCCTGGATTGTGACCGTGGAGGCCTCCCACTTGCCCATGGAACCCGAGCTCGCCATGGCTAAGCTCGGAAGGGAAGCTGAGGAAGAACTGGATCTGGGCTCTCGGAGCTTGGGTGGATTGGGAAAGCGGAGGATGCGAATGAGAAGCGTGCTTAATCCTTGGGGATTCTTCCCCTTTTATGAGGCGTCATGCCGATTAACCTCCCCTTGCCGCGCCATGAGTCTCTTCACTTCCCAAGGCGTGCGTGCCGTTATGCACGCGCAAAATAAACCTCGGGTGTTGATTATATCCCGTGTAAAATGGAGCACGATCTATACATTGATGAGTCGTGTCGATATAAAAGTGGCCTCGAACCGCGAATCAAGTGGTTGTAACTGGTTCAGCGGTCGTGGTAGGCCACGACCCTTCGTGAGAAGAGGGCGTCAGAAAACACTGTTTGCACTCTGACGATTGGCCCTCGGGGCTAAGCCATTCATGGTGTTCGGACTATCGTATGATCGGACGAAAGACATGTCATCGGGAGCCGGGTTGGACTCGGCCGATCATTTATGAGAAGAAGAACTCACCCCGCAAGCCGAAGACTCCAGTCACAGGGGCTGCTAGAGCTGAGACTTTTTGGCATTGGGGGCTAGTTCGGGGGCTACTGAGGGAGTCCTGGACTAGGGGGTCCTCGGGCCGCTGGCCTACCTTCCACTAGGCCGGCTCGATGGGTCGCTCTCTGGTCATCATGGGAAAGGCCGAATGTATTGAAGACCCCACGTTCCAGAAGGAAGCCTCGAAGGCGCGTCGTGCACTCCAAGTCAAGATGAGGAGATCGGCATTCTCCATCCCCGGCAGGTGACCTGTCATGTGTAAACCCTAGGAACCCCCCGGTGTCTATATAAACCAGGAGGGTTTTAGATTATAGGGCAGAGAAACTCATCTAGGGTTTTAGCTAGTCGATCTCGAGGTAGATCAACTCTGTAACCTTCATACCTTCAATATAATCGAGCAGGACGTAGGGTTTTACCTCCATAGGAGGGCCCGAACCTGGGTAAACATCGTCTCCTTCGTCCCTTTGTTACCATCGATCCTAGTCTCACAGCTCGGGACCCCCTACCCGAGATCCGCCGGTTTTGACACCGACACCAGGAATTCAGTGGAAGAGTCAAGTTGCTCCAATCTATAACCCGACAAAGGATTCTGGTCTTCAGGGGCAATGTTCTTGCAATAGAACCAAGATTTGTTCCAGCCTTTCGGATGACTCGCCAGCTTCGATTCCGGAAAAGGACTATTTTTCCTCTTCTGGATAGAAATGACACCAAGCTCTACATTGGGGCTATGCTTCACTTCATTTTGATGATTGATATAAAAGAACTCTGTAAAAAGAGTCATGGACGGCTCGATCTGAAGATATACTTCACAAAGAACTTGGAATTGACAGATATAGGTCATAGAGTTGGGACCAATGTCTTCTGGCCTAATATTGAAGAAGTTCAGAAGATCCCTGAAAAACTTTGACCCAGTTGGTCAAAAGCGTTGTGCAGATGGTCTGTGAAAACCACAATCTCCCCTTGTTCAGGTTGAGGGGAGGATTCTTCTTTAGGCGCCCGCCAGCCGATTTCGTCTTGAGCCGGCAAAAGACCTTGAGCAACAAGGTTCTCCAACGTGAGCACACACTCTTGAGATCTAACCCAGCCACAAGCTTTGCTGGTCTTAGGAGCCATCGCGATTTTTGCAGGTCTCAATGCAAAGGCAAAAATAAAAGAATAAGCCGGTATTTAATTGAGCAGCATCAAGAAGGATAACTCGCCAAAAATTTAAAGAGGAGTATAAAAATTTGATAAGCCGGCACGTGAGCTGGATTGTGTTTTGACAGCACAATATGCAAAAATAAGCCGGCTAAAGGTGGACGCAAAGGCTAAAAAGACTTGGCGAAATTTTTACGTATGCACAAACTAATTTCTATCAAGATGGAAGAACAAACGGATCTAGTAAATACAGGAAAAGGGAAATAAATGATCTAAAGGCCGACGGAGGCGCTGAAAGTGGAGCATTTGCAGAGTCTCATATGGAATACATTTTGGATCTAATACATTTGGTACGGTGGAGATAAAACTAGAACCGTTTCCATCAAAGGGTGTAAATTTACTAAGATCCACAGCCATGGATGAATAGGACTTGAAGAAGCCCGATGAACTATGAAGAACACTCAAACCCTAAAAGGAGGAAATGAGACTTACCAGAGTTGGAGCTGTTGGGGATGTAGGAGTCTTGAGTTCCTTGAGGCAGCCGCAGATGATAAGCTACGGTGAGGACGACGGTGTGCTTGTTTCTCTTCAGGCGATTGGCACTCCAGTGAGTTCGGGCAGAGAGTAGGAGGCGAGAGGAAGAAGAAGACGTAAAAACCAAAAGGGAAGGCTGAGCGGCCTATTTATAAGGAGGGAAATCCGAAGCGGCACGGTGGAAACACTAACCGTTGTAGTAATTTGTGGCTACAAGAGCGCCTCAATTCCCGCGCCTGATCAGATTTGACGGCTGTTTAAAAAGATTCGTCATGATGATATATTGAGGTCAGAGGTTAGCAAGATGATGTAGTGATGGTGATAGCCGAAAAGAAGTTAAGTCTTGGACAAAGAAAAATACCCGACAGATTATTGATCCGGACAAGTTTTCAGGAGCAATGATGAAAACAACGACTTAGAGGTAAGCCTGAACTTCAACCTCCATTTTTTAGTTTATTTGTTTCGGGATGGAGATTGACATGAATAAATCCAAGTCAAAATGGGGGCTAATATTGGGGATATACCCCATGGGATGACCCGGCTATCAAGGTGGCGGCTCATAAGTATGGTCGTTGCATGGACCACAGAAGCCATGAAGCTTAAGGCCCAGAAGGAGGCTTACGCAAGAAGGCTGGCTCATTGGCCAGGCTTGGTGGGCTGGTTCAACAAGAGTAATAATGAATAATATCATTGCTTAAGGGACAAGACAAGAAGAAGTAGATTAGGTCACGGGTCATAATATGTACCGGATTCTATTGTACCCTCAGGGCCTCAACCTATATATAAAGGTGAGCCCCTGAGAGAGAAAGATCAAGTAAGAAAGAAACCCTCGAGATCTAGGTTAGCGATTCTGCACCCTTGTAATCGAGATCATCGTCAATAATACAAAAAGCAGGACGTAGGCTTTTACCTCCATCGAAGGGGCCGAACCTGGGTAAACCCTTGTCTCTCTTTCCCGATCAACCCCGTCCAAGTCGCCACCTAGTTACGATGGTCTCGCACCTAACTTCTCACCCGGGGACATCTACCATGACAAAACCACGGGACATAGTGTATGGAGCCGAGGCCGTCCTACCTTGTGACATCATTCTTGACGCACCTAGAGTGCGCATGTATGAGGAAAGGGAAGCCGAGCTAAATCGGCAGGACGACCTTGACACACTGGAGGAGGAACAAAACATGGCTCGGGCATGTTCCACCTTTTATCAACAACAGACACGGTGCTACCAGAGCAGGGAAGTCCGGATGAAAGCATTTAACAATGGTGACTTGGTCATGAGGTTTCACCCAGAAAAGCAGAAGCATAAACTTCATCCGTGATACATCTCCAACGTATCTATAACTTTTGCTTGTTCCATACTGTTATATTATCATTCTTGGATGTTTTACAATCATTTTATAACAACTTTATATCATTTTTTGGGACTAACCTATTGACATAGTGCCAAAGTGCCAGTTGCTGTTTTTGCTTGTTTTTACTTCGCAGAATATGAGTACGAAACGTAGTCCAATCACGACGAAACTTTTTGGAGATTTTTTCTGGAACAAAAGACACCCAGTGGGCCAAAGAAGTACCAGAGAGGTGGGCTGTGGAGGCCACAACCAACATGGGCGCGCCAGGGGGCCCCCGGCACGCCCTGGTGGGTTGTGCCCTCAACGGGGCCCCCATCCACCGCCTCTGACACCTATAAATTCCCAAATATTCAGAAAACCCTAGGGGAGTTGACGAAACACAATTCCAGCCGCCGCAAGTTCCAGAACCTCGAGATCCATCTAAACACCATCACGGAGGGGATCATGTTCTTCCTAGGTGCCTCTCCGATGATGCGTGAGTAGTCCACCATAGACCTACGCGTCCGTAGGCAGTAGCTAGATGGCTTACTCTCTCTCTTTTGATTCTCAATACAATGGTCTCTTGGAGATCAATTTGATGTAAACTTTTGCGGTGTGTTTGTTGGGATCCGATGAATTTTGAGTTCATGATCAGTTTCTATCCATAAATATTATTTGAGTCTTATTTGATCTCTTATATGCATGATGACTTATAGCCTCGTATTTCTTATTCGAACCTTTGGCTTAGTTAGGCCAACTAGATCGATTTTTCTTGCCATGGGAAGAGGTGCTTTGTGATGGGTTCGATCTTGTGGTGTCCTTTCCCAATGACAGAAGGGGCAGCAAGGCACGCATGTATCGTTGCCATTAAGGATAACAAGATGGGGTCTAATCCTACATGAATAGATCTTTTCTACATCATGTCATCATTCTTATTGCATTACTCCATTTGTCCATGAACTTAATACACTAGATGCATGCTGGATAGCAGTCGATGTGTGGAGTAATAGTGGTAGATGCAGGCAGGAGTCGGTCTACTTATCCTGGACGTGATGCCTATATAATGATCATGGCCTTGGATACCTTCATGATTATTTGATCTTCTATAATTGCCCAACAGTAATTTGTTCACCCACCGTGTGCTATACTCATGAGAGAAGCCACTAGTGAATCCTACGGCCCCCGGGTCTACTTTTCCAACATATTGCTTTCCGATCTATATTTTTGCCTCTTTGTTTTTAGATCTACTAAACCAAAAATCCAAAAATATATTGCTACACTTTTTATTTCCCCTTGTTATTTTATATCTTGAGAGATCTATCTGTCCTATCTATCACTACCTAATCTATCATTTTACCGTAGAGAGATTGACAACCTCTCTTTCGCGTCGGGTTGCAAGTATTTGTTATTTGTGTGCAGGTGCTGCTTATTGGGTGGTGGTGATCCTCCTACTGGATCAATAACCTTGGTTTCATAACTGAGGGAAATACTTACCGTCGCTGTGCTGCATCATCCCTTCCTCTTTGGGGAAATACCGACGCAGTCTCAAGCCACGTCAAAGGAATTTCTGGCGCCGTTGCCGGGGAGGAAGCGGTCTCTTCTACGTGCCAATCTCAGGCGCCGAGGAGACTCCATCATCATCTACCAGGTTCCTAATCACAAATCTAATCTCCTTGCAATTACATTATTTGCCATTTTCCTCTCGTTTTCCTCTCCCCCACTTCACCAACTTGCCATTTTATTCGCCCTCTTTTTCGTTTTCCTTTTTCTCGTCCAATCCCTTGTTCGCTTGTCACCATGAGTGATTTTGGTATGGCAGAAACGGATCATGGCAGGACTCCTAAAATTGGATGTTCTGGTAATCTGGATTCTAAAACTTTTGTTTTGGGGCAAGGGAAAGTTATAGGAAAAGAAACTATCCAAGAGTGTTTCAATTGCGTTGGGAATTTGACTCTCGATGATACTCCTATACTGAAAAGAACTAAATCTTATGCAGAAGCTATTTCGGCGCTAGTTCTAAAACTTGAAAATAGATTTATTCATACCCATCCTACCTTGCAAAGATTGTTTTATGAGCTACCCGTCATAAAGGATCCCAAAGCTAAGAAGTTAGCTACCCTTGTTCTCATGAATGAATTTGATCACATAATACGGGAAGCTAGGGAGATCTTTGATTTTTATGGTGTGAGCCGTGAAAAACCGGTAATAGGAGAAATCCTTTACAATAGTGATTACGTGGCGAGATATTTTCTTGGAAATAATCAAAAAAATTATGAGAATCTCAAAAAGGAAGTCCCCGTTTTAGATATGATCCAACAAGTTTTCAATGATGTGAACCAACAATATTCTTGGATTGTGGCCGGGAATCAAAGGGGGTACGTAGATGGACAACTTGATAGTTCTAAGGCTGCTATGGATGATGTGTTTCAAGTTTTATTTGCAAAACCTCTTGACAAAAACACCTCATCCAAAACCAAAGATGACAATACTTGAAACTATGCGTTATGCCTAGCTAGGGGCGTAAAACGATAGCGCTTGTTGGGAGGCAACCCAATGAATAAATACATTTTTGCTTTTTTCCTTTTTGTTTTCGAGTATTGAAACAATTATGCCTCTGTTATCATTGTGTTTTTATGGTTTATTTAGTGTTTGTGCCAAGTTGAGCCTTTAGGATGATTCATAAGATGAGTAGAACCGATGCTGAATCTGAAACAGAAACTTTGCGTCTAGTATTTTATTTTTCATTTTTTACTTGAACATGATCTTGAGCTGAAATTTTAACACATATTTATATACAAATTATTTACATTGTCCTAATTTTTCAGAATTTTTGGAGTTACAAAAGTATGGTTAGAGTACAGATTACTACAGACTGTTCTGTTTAAGACAGATTCTGTTTTCGTTGCATTGTGTGCTTGTTTTCATGAATCTATGGGTTGTATTGAAGGGTATGAGCCCTGGTAGAGTTAAAATACAGTAGTTATAATGCAACAATAAAATATGAATGGGTTTGCAAAAGCACCTAAAGTAGTGATTTGCTTTATTATACTAACGAATCTCACAAAGATTTTGTTGAGTTTTGTGTGATTGAAGTTTTCAAGTTTTGGGTGAGATCACGATGGATGAAGGAATAAGGAGTGAAAAGAGCCTAAGCTTGGGGATGCTATACCACCCCCAAGATATATCCAAAGAGAAACAAGCAACTAAGCTTGGGGATGCCCCCGAGTGGCATCCCCTCTTTCTTTTAACGACCATCGGTATTTTACTTGGAGCTATATTTTTATTCGTCACATATCATGAGTTTTGCTTGGAGCGTCTTGTATCATTTGAGTCTTTGCTTGCTTTGCTTGTTAGTTTGTCACTTGTATCCTTGCTGGACACACCTATTTGGGAGAGCCAAAATTATTCTATGATTTGTTAGAATTGCTCTATATGCTTCACTTAAACTTTTTGAGCTATAGAATTGCTCTAGTGCTTCACTTATACCTTTTTGAGCACGGTGTGCTTGGTAATTTTTGTAGAAATACTCTCATGCTTCACTTAGATTAATTTGAGAGTTAGTAAATTTTGAAGAAATCCTCTCATGCTTCACTTATACCTTTTTGAGAGATGAAATCTCTATGCTCATGTGCTTCACTTAAATTTGTTTGAGCTTGCCAAAAAGCAATGGCAATATATGAAACTAGTCCCAAAGTGAGAGATATACAACGAGGATATAATAAAAACTTTCATGAAGATCATTGGACAAATTAAACTTGATTCCTTGAAATAGTTTTGAAACATGATGATAGTAATATGTGAGTCATGTTAGTGAGTTATTATGCTTTAGTAGGAATATTGGTGTTAAGGCTTGTGATTCCCTATGCAAGTACAAAAGTCAATAGTTATGCAATGAAGTTACATCCTACTTATGGTGCATTATTCGGTGTTAGTTATGCTCAATGCTCGCTTATGTGAATTTTTGTTTCTTGGTTTGGTTGCTTCTCAATCTATTTGCTAGCCTCCATTTGTACTAAGTAGAAATACTGCTTGTGCATCTAAAATCCTTAAACCAAGTTTTGCCTTATGAGTCCACCATACCTACCTATATGCGCTATTTCCATGCCATTCCTAGCAAATTTGTATGTGCCATCTCTAAATTTTCAAAATAAATTTTCTCTTTTGTGTGCTCGCACCGCTCATGAAACGGTGGGGAGTGCCCAATATTTTTCCATGCTAGATGTGTTATTCTCAAGATGAGTGTTTATTCACTTGTCATTGCACGAGAGTGCGGCGGTAATAGGGATGCCCATTCCCGAAATGAAAAAGAAAAAATATTTACTTTATGTTGTCAAATAATAAATTCCTTGGAAAGTGTTGGTATGGAAGGCAACCGTGGATACGGCCCGCCATGGAATGTGAAAGTTTGGTGGAAAAAGGAATAAACTTTATTTTCTGTTTGGGAACCGCCTATGATATATCTAGCATGGAAAGTATTGTGAGCTACTTTGTCGTTTTCGTTGACAGGAAAGGCATGCCACCCAAAAAAATTTCTCTCTCTCAATTTAAACCTTGAGCTCTGGCACCTCTACAAATCCCTACTTCCCTCTGCGAAGGGCCTATCTATTTACTTTATGCAATTTTTATTTTTACTTGAGTCTCCATCTTCTCTTATAAAGCACCAACTAGGGGGCACTATGATCGTACTTGAGCATTGGGCATAGCTAATATTTGAGTGTGTTTCATGAATGGATCAATGATTGAGCATGATGGGCTAGGGATAACTTTCTTTAGTGTTGATATTTTGAAAGACATGGTTGCTTGTTGGCATGCTTGAGTATTGAAGTCATTATGTTAAAACTAGACTATTGCTTTGAATCATCTACAAGTCCAAATGTCCATGCTAGGCAGCATTAATTCCACATCAAAAATTCTGTTTTTATCATTTACCTACTCGAGGACGAGTAGGAATTAAGCTTGGGGATGCTGATACATCTCCAACGTATCTATAACTTTTGCTTGTTCCATGCTGTTATATTATCATTCTTGGATGTTTTACAATCATTTTATAACAACTTTATATCATTTTTTGGGACTAACCTATTGACAAAGTGCCAAAGTGCCAGTTGCTGTTTTTGCTTGTTTTTTACTTCGCAGAATATTAGTACCAAACGGAGTCCAATCGTGACGAAACTTTTTGGAGATTTTTTCTGGACCGGAAGACACCTAGTGGGCCAAAGAAGTACCAGACAGGTGGGCTGTGGAGGCCACAACCCACATGGGGGCGCCAGGGGGCCCCCGGAGCGCCCTGGTGGGTTGTGCCCTCCACGGGGCCCCCCTCCACCACCTCTGACGCCTATAAATTGCCAAATATTCAGAAAACCCTAGGGGAGTTGACGAAACACAATTCCAGCCGCCGCAAGTTCCAAAACCTCGAGATCCATCTAAACACCATCACGGAGGGGATCATCTTGTTCCTAGGTGCCTCTCCGATGATGCGTGAGTAGTCCACCATAGACCTACGCGTCCGTAGGCAGTAGCTAGATGGCTTCCTCTCTCTCTTTTGATTCTCAATACAATGGTCTCTTGGAGATCTATTTGATGTAAACTTTTGCGATGTGTTTGTTGGGATCCGATGAATTTTGAGTTCATGATCAGCTTCTATCCATGAATATTATTTGAGTCTTCTTTGATCTCTTATATGCATGATTACTTATAGCCTCATATTTCTTCTTCGAATATTTGGTTTAGTTAGCCCAACTAGATCGATTTTTCTTGTCATGGGAAGAGGTGCTTTGTGATGGGTTCGATCTTGCGGTGTCCTTTCCTAGTGACAGAAGGGGCAGCAAGGCACGCATGTATCATTGCCATTAAGGATAACAACATGGGGTCTATTCCTACATGAATAGATCTTGTCTACATCATGTCATCGTTCTTATTGCATTACTCCGCTTTCCATGAACTTAATACACTAGATGCATGCTGGATAGCGGTCGATGTGTGGAATAATAGTGGTAGATGTAGGCATGAGTCGGTCTACTTATCTTGGATGTGATGCCTATATAATGATCATCGCCTTGCATATCGTCATGATTATTTGATCTTCTATCAATTGCCCAACAGTAATTTGTTCACCCACCGTGTGTTATACTCATGAGAGAAGCCACTAGTGAATTCTACGGCCCCCGGATCTACTTTTCCAACATATTGCTTTCCGATCTATCTTTTTGCCTCTTTGTTTTCAGATCTACGAAACCAAAAAATCCAAAAATATATTGCTGCACTTTTTATTTGCCCTTTTTATTTTGTGTTCTTGAGAGATCTATCTCTCCTATCTATCGCTACCTAATCTATCTTTTTACTGTAGAGAGATTGACAACCTCTCTTTCGCGTCGGGTTGCAATTATTTGTTATTTGTGTGCACACTACTAGGAGAAACCTTATAGGCAGGACACTATTAGTAGCGCTGGAAAGTAACAGGTGCTGCTGGTAATTACCTGTAGCACTGGATTTCGGCAGCGCTACAAGTAAAGACTTAGCAGTAGCGCTGGAAACATAAAGAGCGCTACTGCTAAGTGGGACCCGACGAGCCCACCGACACTATTGGTAGTAGCAGCGCTGCCCACAATAAAGCGCTACTGCTAAGCCTCATAGTAGTAGCGGTTGCTGTGAGGAAACCGCTACTACTATGGGGCCCCACTTAGTAGTAGCGCTGCTCCTAGAAAGCGCTACTACTAAGCCACATAGCAGTAGCACGCTGTGGAAAGCAGCGCTACTACTAATCGTGGCAGAGCCACCTTTTCACCCACCCCCTCTCTCCCCCTTCTTCCTCCCCCCTTTGCCCTCTCCCCTCCTTTCCACTCTCCCCTCTCTAAGTTTCTTCTCCACCATTATTGCCCTTCTTCTCTCTTCCTTCTACCTCTCTTCTCTCCCCATTAATGGCCCCTCCACCATAATTCTCCTCCATATAAATGGCCTGTTCTAGCTCTATCTTCCACATTTATTTGGCTCTCCCTCCTTCCATACATATAGATCTAACTAGATCATCTCTCTCCCTCTCCATTAGTTAGCTAGAGTCATCTCTCCTCCCAACAACTAGATCTAGCTAGCTATTTATCCATCCACTCTCGATCCCTATAGATCGCGAAGGCCTAATGATCTAACCGTGCACAATCTCTCTCGGGATATAGGTGAGTAAAAAGTTGTGCATTTCAAGAATGGGAATATGTGTGTTTGCGATATGAAGGGATATTGTGTGAGTGACATGCCCCGTGAGTTGCTTATGTTTTCCCGAAATGTCGATTTATTTTCGTTTCGGCGAATTTCGAGCAAACTCAATATATATGTCCTATTTCTAGGCAAGGTCATGCCAAATTTTTATATGACTTTTGCTTGTTATATCGTGCAGTCATGAGGGTGAGTGGAAGGAAGGTGGAGCGATACTTGCAATGTGCGGTGATGGACATGTATGCAAATAATCGGATTGGGATTAGATGTCCGTGTACAAAATGCAAAGAAGGAGTCATTTTGGACCCTTTTGATCGTGGAAGTTTGAAGGTGCACGTGCTGATGAATGGTTTCATGGATGGCTATACTCGGTGGATAAGTGAAGATGATTATGAGGACGTCCACATGGCAGGGAATAACGACATGGGGCTAGACGAAGAGATGACCGATCGACACGAAGACGATGGCGGCGGGGAAGAGTCCGGACATGGTGGCGGGGAAGATTCCAGACACGGCGAAGAAGAGTCCGGACATGGCGGCGGAGAAGATTCTGGACACGGCGAAGAAGAGTCCGGACATGGCGGAGAAAAGGCGACGAACACGCCGCAGTCTTCGACGCTACTAAGTTCAGTCGTGCAGGACCCTTATGTTCGAGACCTCCTTCGCAAGAGTATGACTAGCGACAGAGCTGCTTCTAGAGAGGAGGCCAAGCTGGCGCAACTTGAAGTAGACTCGAAGACTCCATTGTATGACGGTTGCGATCCCGAGGTGACCCGCTTGAGTTTCACGCTCGAACTTCTAAAAACGAAGGCCAAAAACAAATGGATAGACAAAAGCCTCCATGAGCATTTGAAGTATCTACATAATAAAGGAAACCTGTGTCCTACTAGTGTCGAGGAGGCCAAGAAAATCATTTGCCCTCTTGATCTGCCGCACATTAGATACCACGCATGCATCAACGATTGCATCATTTATCGGGGGGAGCACGCGGAAAAAACCAGTTGTCCAGTGTGCAATGCTTCTCGATAAAAGAAAGCAGGAAAGAAAGCTCCTCAGAAAGTTGTATGGTACTTTCCGATCACTCCCCGTCTGCAGCGGTATTTCGTAGATCCTAAGGAAGCAAAGCTCATGCGCTGGCACGCGGAGAGGAAGAAACCCGACGATGGAGATGATCCGAAGGTGAGACACCCCGCAGATGCTAGCCAGTGGAGAGCATTCAACGCCGAATATTGATTTTTCGGGGAAGATGCAAGGAACATCGTGCTTGGTGCGAGTACCGATGGCATGAATCCATTTGGAAACCAGAGCACCAACCACATCACATGGCCTGTCTTTGTATGGATGTACAACCTCCACCCATGGTTGTGCATGAAGACAAAGTACATACACATGAGCATGCTGATTCAAGGGCCGAAACAACCGGGAAATAATATTAACCTGTATATGGGGCTTCTGAAAGAGGAGTTAGACACGTTATGGAAATCGCCGGTCAAGACATGGGATGCCAGCACAGGAGATTATTTCTATATGAGAGCCGCGCTGATGATGACGGTGCATGACTATCTCGGTTACGGGTACACTTCAGGCCAGGTGTGCCACGGATACAGTGGATGCATGAGGTGCATGGATGATACAACGTCTGAGCAGCTTACGTCAACGAAAGATGGCGGGTCTGGGAAAATCGTGTACATGGGGCATCGTAGATGGCCCAAGAAGGATGACCCGTGGAGAAAACGTGGAGATCTATTCAATGGTTTGGCTGAGCATCGAGGACCTCCACGTAAGAGGAGCGCCGCCGAAATCAACAAGCTGTTGAATAACTGGGAACAGTGCCCGGCACTGGGAAAGATGGAAAAGGCACCGGAGCCGCTGCTGAAGGTATGGAAAACGAGGTCTATTTTCTGGGACTTGGAGTACTGGCACAATCACGACACGCCTGATTTCCTTGATCAAATGCATATCACGAAGAATATCCTCGAGAGCTTGCTTGGCACACTGATGAACATGCCGGACAAGACCAAGGATGGGCCGAAGGCAATGAAAGATTTGGAAGATTTGGAGATCAGGAGAGATCTCCACATGCCCCGTAAAAAGTCGACGGAGGAGACGGAGATGGAGGCGGAGGCGGGGCCAAGGGGCAGAAAAGTCAAGAAGAAGGAGGAGAATTATTGCCCCCCTTCTTGTTGGGGAACGTTGCATGGGAAACAAATTTTTTCCTACGCACACGCAAGATCTATCCATGGTGATGAGCATCTACGAGAGGGAGAGTGGATCTACATACGCTTGTAGATCGCTAAGCGGAAGCGTTAAGAAACGTGGTTGATGTAGTCGAATGTCTTCGCGATCCAAATCGCAAGCCGTCCCGCGATCCCATCACGATCCGTCTCGCGATCCAATCACGGTCCTTCCAATCTAGTGCCGAACGGACGGCACCTCCACGTTCAGCACACGTACAGCTCGATGATGATCTCCGCCTTCTTGATCCATCAAGAGGGAGCGGAGAGGTAGATGAGTTCTCCGGCAGCGTGACGGCGCGGCGGCGGCGGTGGAACTATTCCAGCAGGGCTTCGCCTAAGCGCTGCTGAAAACTAGAGGATTTGATCTATCGGGAGAGAGGGCTGCACTATGGCCTTTCTGGGTTGAAGTGCTTTTGCCCTCTCTCCCTCTAGTATATATAGGAGGGAGGGGAGGGGCTGGCCGGCCTAAATCTCCTCCTAGGATTCGGCCGCAAGGAGGAGGAGGTGGAGGAGTCCACCTCCAATCCTACTCCTAGTAGGATTCCTTCCCTTCCCCCACTTGGACTTTCCTTTCCCTCAAGCCTAGCCGCATAGGCCTTCTTGGGCCGGCCGCCCAGCCCACCAGGGGCTGGTGCACCACCCTCAGGTCCATGTGACCCACTAGGGGTGTGGTGGGCCCACTTGGTGGACCCCCGGAACCCATTCGTCACTCCCGGTACACTGCCTGAAATGCCCGAGACTTTTCTGGAGTTCAAACACCAACTTCCCATATATCAATCTTTACCTCCGGACCATTCCGGAGCTCCTCGTGACGTCCGGGATCTCATCCGGGACTCCGAACAACCTTCGGTCACCACCATACATAACTCTATACTACCGAAACGTCACCAAACCTTAAGTGTGCAGACCCTGCGGGTTCGAGAACTATGTAGACATGACCGAGACATCTCTACGGTCAATAACTAATAGCGGGACCAGGATGCCCATATTGGTTCCTACATATTCTATGAAGATCTTTATCGGTTGAACCTCTATGTCAAGGATTCAGTTAATCCCGTATGCTGTTCCCTTTGTTCTTCGATTTTTTTACTTGCCCGAGATTCGATCGTCGGTATCTCTATACCTAGTTCAATCTCGTTACCGGCAAGTCTCTTTACTCGTTCCATAATACAAGATCCCGTGGCTAACTCCTTAGTCACATTGCTTGCAAGGCTTAGTATGATGTTGTATTACCGAGTGGGCCCCGAGATACCTCTCCGTCACACGGAGTAACAAATCCCAGTCTTGATCCATGCCCACTCAACAGACACCCTCGGATATACCTGTAGAGCATCTTTATAGTCACCCAGTTACATTGTGGCGTTTGATACACACAAGGTATTCCTCCGATGTTAGTTAGTTGCATGATCTCATGGTCATAGGAACAGATACTTGACATGCAGAAAACAATAATAATAAACTGACACGATCATATGCTACGTTCATAGTTTGTGTCTTGTCCATCACATCATTCTCCTAATGATGTGATCCCGTTATCAAATGACATCTCATGTCTATGGCTAGGAAACCTTAACCATCTTTGATCAATGAGCTAGTCTAGGAGAGGCTTACTAGGGACACTTTGTTGTCTATGTATCCACACATGTATCTGAGTTTCCAATCAATAAAATTATAGCATGGATAATAAACGATTATCATGAACAAGGAAATATAATAATAACCATTTTATTATTGCCTCTAGGGCATATTTCCAACAGTCTCCCACTTGCACTAGAGTCAATAATCTAGCTCACATCGCTATGTGATTTACATTGTTATGAATCTAACACCCAATGAGTTCTAGGGTTCGATCATGCTTTGCATGTGAGAGAGGTCTTTAGTCAATGGTCTGCAACATTCAGATCCGTGTGTTCTTTGCAAATCTATATGTCATAGGGCAGATGCTACCACGCTCCACATGGAGCTATTCCAAATGGTTGCTCCACTATACGTATCCGGATTGCTACTCAGAGTCATCCGGATAGGTGTCGCGGCTTGCATCGACGTAACCCTTTACGACGAACTCTTTATCACCTCCATAATCGAGAAATATTTCCTTAGTCCTCTAGTTACTAAGGATAACTTTGACCACTGTCCAGTGGTCCACTCCTGGATCACTCTTGTACCCCTTGACAGAATCATGGCAAGGCACATACCAGGTGCGGTACACAGCATGGCATACTATACAGAGCCTATGGATAAGGCATAGGGGACGACCTTCGTCCTTTCTCTTTCTTCTGCCGTGGTCGATCTTTGAGTCTCACTCAACTCCACACCTTACAAATCAGGCAAGAACTCTTTCTTTGACTGATCCATTTTGAACTCTTTCAAAATCTTGTCAAGGTATGTACTCATTGAAAGTCTTATCAGACGTCTTGATCTATCTCTATAGATCCCGATGCCCAATATTTAAGTAGCTTCTTTCCAGGTTTTCCTTTGAAAAAACTCCTTTTCAAACAACCCTTTATGCCTTCCAGAAATTCTACATCATTTCCGATCAACAATATGTCATCCATATACTTATCAGAAATTCTATAGTGCTCCCACTCACTTTATTGTAAATACAAGTTTCTCATAAACTTTGTATAGACCCAAAAACTTTGATCATCTCATCAAAGCATATATTCCTACTCTGAGATGCTTGCTCCAGTCCATGGAAGGATCGCTGGAGCTTGCATACATTTTAGCATCCTTAGGACTGACAAAACCTTCTAGTTGTATCACATACAACCTTTCCTCACGAAAACCGTTAAGGAAACTCTGTTTTGACATCCATCTGCCAGATTTCATAATCAAAAAATGCAGCAACTGCTAACATAATTCCAACAGACTTTTAGCATTGCTATGGGTGAGAAAGTCTCATCGTAGTCAACTCCTTGAACTTGTCGGAAACTACTTTGCGACAAGTCGAGCTTGATAAATGGTGACATTTACCATGAGTGTCTGTCTTCCTCTTAAAGGTCCATTTGTACTCAACGTCCTGCCGTTCAACGGGCAAGTCTACCAAAGTCTATACTTGGTTTTCATACATGGATCCTATCTCGGATTTCATGGCTCCTAGCCATTTGTTGGAATCCGGGCCCACCATCGCTTCTCCATAGCTCGTAGGTTCACCGTTGTCTAACAACATGACCTCCAAGACAGGATTGACGTACCACTCAGGAGCAGTACGCGTCCTTGTCGACCTACGAGGTTCGATAGCAACTTGATCCGAAGCTTCATGATCATCATCATTAACTTCCTCTTCAACCGATTTAGGCTTTACAGAAACATCTTTCTGCGCTGCGCTACTCTCAGGTTGAAGTAAAGGTTCA
The DNA here is from genome assembly GCA_039707655.1 of Elymus sibiricus. NCBI lineage: Eukaryota > Viridiplantae > Streptophyta > Magnoliopsida > Poales > Poaceae > Elymus > Elymus sibiricus. The sequence goes on from CM077669.1 coordinate 163,687,155, forward strand.
ACAACCTCATCAAGTTCTATTTTCCTCCCACTCAACTCTTTCGAGAGAAACTCTTTCTCGAGAAAGGACCCGTTTTAGCAACAAACACTTTGCGCTTGGATCTGAGATAGAAGGTTTACCCAACTGTTACGTTAGGGTATTCTATGAAGATGCATTTGTCCGCTTTGGGTTCGAGCTCATCAGGTTGAAACCTTTTTCACATAAGCGTCGCAGCCCCAAACATTAAGAAATGACAGCTTAGGTTTCTGCCAAACCATAATTCATACGGTGTCATCTCAACGGACTTAGATGGTGCCCTATTTAAAGTGAATGTAGTTGTCTCTAATGCATAACCCCAAAACGATAGTGGCAAATCGACAAGGGACATCATATTATGTACCATATCCAATAGAGCATGACTACGACGTTCGGACACACCATCACACTATAGTGTTCCAGGCGGCATGACTTGTGAAACAACTTCCACATTGTCTTAAGTTGCATACCAAACTCGTAACTCAGATATTCACCTCTACGATCTTATCGTAGACATTTTATCTTCTTGTCATGATGATCTAAAACTTCACTCTGAATTTGTTTGAACTTTTCAAATGTATCAGACTTGTGTTTCATTAAGTAAATATATCCATATTTACTCAAATTATCAGTGAAGGTAAGAAAATAACGATATCCACCGCACGCTACAACACTTATTGGACTGAATACATCAACATGTATCATTTCCAATAAGTCACTTGCCCGCTCCATCATACCGGAAAACGGGGTCTTAGTCATCTCGCCCATGAGGCATGGTCCGCATGTCTCAACCGATTCGAAATTGAATGAGTCCAAAGATCCATCAGCATGGAGTTTTTTCATGCGCTTTATACCAATATGACATTTAGCGGCAGTGCCACAAGTATGTGGTACTATCATTATTAACTTTGTATCTTTTGGCATCAATATTATGAACATGTGTATCACTACGATCAAGATTCAATAAACCATTCTCATTGGATGCATGACCATTGAAGGTATTATTCATGTAAACAGAATAACCATTATTCTCTAACTTAAATGAATAACCGTATTGCAATAAACATGATTTAATCACGTTCATGCTCAACGCAAACACCAAATAACATTTATTTAGGTTCATCACTAATCCCGAAGGTAGAGAGAGCGTGCGATGTTGATCACATCAACCTTGGAAACACTTCCAACACTCATTGTCACCTCACCCTTAGCTAGCCTCCGTTTATTCTGTACCTTTTATTTCGAGTTACTAACATTTAGCAACCGAACTGGTATCCAATACCCAAGTGCTACTAGGAGTACTAGTAAGGTACACATCAATAACACGTATATCAAATATACTTCTATCGACGTTGCCAGCCTTCTTATCTACCAAGTATCTAGGGTTGTTCCGCTTCAGCGACCGTTCTCCTCATAATAGAAGCACTTAGTCTCGGGTTTGGGTTCAACCTCGGGTTTCTTCACTGGAGCAGCAACTGGTTTACCATCCATGAAGTTTCCCTCCTTTCCCTTGCCCTTTCTCGAAACTAGTGGTTTCACTAACCATCAACACTTGATGCTCCTTGATTTCTACCTTCGTGGTGTCAAACATCGCGAATAGCTCAGGGATCATCATTTCCATCCCTGGCCTTTTATAGTTCATCACGAAGCTCTAGTAGCTTAGTGACAGTGACTTGGAGAACTATATCAATCACTATCTTATCTGGAAGATCAACTCCCACTCGATTCAAGCGATTGTAGCACCCAGACAATCTGAGCACATGCTCACCGATTGAGCTATTCTCCTTCATCTTGCAGGCAAATAATCTTGTTGGAGGTCTCATACCTCTCAACACGGGCATGAGCCTGAGATCCCAATTTCAGCTCTTAGAACATCTCCTATGTTCTGTGACGTTCAAAACATTTTGGAGCCTCAATTCTAAGCCGTAATGCATGACGCACTGAACTATCAAGTAGTCTTCAGAACGTGCCTGACAGATGTTCACAACATCTACAGACGACGCTAGAGGGGGTGGCGCACCGAGCGGTGCATTAAGGACATAAGCCTTGTGTGCAGCAATGAGGACAATCCTCAGATCACGGACCCAGTCCGCATTATTGCTACCATCATCTTTCAACTCTACTTCTCTAGGAACATATAAAAATTCAAGGGAGCTACAACGCGAGCTAGTAATCTACAACATAATTTGCAAAGACATTTTGACTATGTTCATGACAATGAGTTTAATTAATCATATTACTTAAAAACTCCCACTCAAATTGACATCCCTCTGGTCATTCGAGTGTCACATGATCCAAATTTACCAACTCAAGTCCGATCATCACGTGAGTTGAGGTGGTTTCAATGGTGAACATCTTCAGGTTGATCATATCTACTATATGACTCATGTTCGACCTTTCGGTCTCTTGTGTTCCGAGGCCATGTCTGTACATGCTAGGATCGTCAAGTTTAACCCGAGTGTTCCGCACGTGCAACACTGGCTTGCACCCGTTGTATGCAAACATAGAATGTATCACACCCGATCATCACATGGTGTCTCGAAACGACGAACTTTCGCAACGGTGCACACTCGGGGAGAACACAATTTATCTTGAAATTTAAGTGAGGGATCACCTTATAATGCTACCGTCATCCTAAGCAAAATAAGATGCATAAAAGGATTAACATCCCATGCAAATCATAAGTGACATGATATGGCCATGAACTTGTGCTTTTGATCTCCATCTCCAAAGCACCGGCATGATCTCTATCGTCACCGGCATTACACCATGATCCCCATCATCTTGATCTCCATCAATGTGTCGCCATGATGTTGTCGCACCGACTGTTGCTTCCATGACTATTGCTAACTCATAGCGATAAAGTAAAGCAAAAACGGCGAAAATAATTAAAGACAACCCTATGGCTCCTGCCGGTTGCCGTACTCAGCGACATGCAAGTCGTGATATTCTATACAATACATGATCATCTCATACATCACACATATCTCATCATGTAATTGGCCATATCACATCACAACATACCCTGCAAAAACAAGTTAGACGTCCTCTAATTGTTGTTGCATGTTTTACGTGGCTGCTACGGGTATCTAGCAAGAACAATTCTTACCTACGCAAGAACCACAACGGTGATACACAAATTGCTATTCAACCTTCTCAAGGACCGCCTTTGTCGAATCCGATCCAACTAAAGTGGGAGAAACAGACACCCGCCAGCCATCTTTATGCAACGAAGTTACATGTCAGTTGATGGAACCGGTCTCTCGTAAGCGTACGAGTAATGTTGGTCCGGGCCGCTTCATCCCACAATACCACCGAATCAAGAAAAGACCAAGGGAGGAAGCAATCTGAATATCAATGCCCACAAACTCCTTTGTGTTCTACTCGTGATCTCATCTACACATAGACCTAGCTCTGATACCACTGTTGGGGAACGTGTCATGGGAAACAAAAATTTTCCTACGCACACGCAAGATCTATCCATGGTGATGAGCATCTACGAGAGGGAGAGTGGATCTACATACCGTTGTAGATTGCTAAGCGGAAGCGTTAAGAAACGCGGTTGATGTAGTCGAACGTCTTCGCGATCAAAATCGCAAGCCGTCCCGCGATCCCATCACGATCCGTCTCGCGATCCAATCACGGTCCTTCCAATCTAGTGTCGAACGGACGACACCTCCGCGTTCAGCACACCTATAGCTCGATGACGATCTCCGCCTTCTTGATCCATCAAGAGGGAGCGGAGAGGTAGATGAGTTCTCCGGTAGCGCGACGGCGCGGCGGCGGTGGCGGTGGAACTATTCCAGCAGGGCTTCGCCTAAGCGCTGCTGAAAACTAGAGGATTTTATCTATCGGGAGAGAGGGCTGCACTATGGCCTTTCTGGGTTGAAGTGCTTTTGCCCTCTCTCCCTCTAGTATATATAGGAGGGAGGGGAGGGGCTGGCCGGCCGAAATCTCCTCCTTGGAGTCGGCCGCAAGGAGGAGGAGGTGGAGGAGTCCACCTCCAATCCTACTCCTAGTTGGATTCCTTCCCTTCCCCCACTTGGACTTTCCTTTCCCTCAAGCCCAGCCGCATAGGCCCTCTTGGGCCGGCCGCCCAGCCCACCAGGGGCTGGTGCGCCACCCTCAGGTCCATGTGACCCACTTGGGGTGTGGTGGGCCCACTTGGTGGACCCCCGGAACCCATTCGTCACTCCCGGTACACTACCGGAAATGCCCAAAACTTTTCCGGAGTTCAAACACCAACTTCCTATATATCAATCTTTACCTCCGGACCATTCCGGACCTCCTCGTGACGTCCGGGATCTCATCCAGGACTCTGAAAAACTTTCGGTCACCACCATACATAACTCTATACTACCGAAACGTCACCGAACCTTAAGTGTGCAGACCCTGCGGGTTCGAGAACTATGTAGACATGACCAAGACACCTCTACGGTCGATAACCAATAGCGGGACCTGGATGCCCATATTGGGTCCTACATATTCTACGAAGATCTTTATCGGTTGAACCTCTATGTCAAGGATTCAGTTAATCCCGTATGCTGTTCCCTTTGTTCTTTGGTATGTTACTTGCCCGAGATTCGATCGTCGGTATCTCTATACCTAGTTCAATCTCATTACCGGCAAGTCTCTTTACTCGTTCCGTAATACAAGATCCCGTGGCTAACTCCTTAGTCACATTGCTTGCAAGGCTTAGTATGATGTTGTATTACCGAGTGGGCCTCGAGATACCTCTCCGTCACACGAAGTAACAAATCCCAGTCTTGATCCATGCCCACTCAACAGACACCCTCGGAGATACCTGTAGAGCATCTTCATAGTCACCCAGTTACGTTGTGACATTTGATACCCACAAGGTATTCCTCCGATGTTAGTGAATTGCATGATCTCATGGTCATAGGAACAGATACTTGACATGCAGAAAACAATAGCAATAAACTGACACGATCATATCCTACGTTCATAGTTTGGGTCTTGTCCATCACATCATTCTCCTAATGATGTGATCCCATTGTGAAATGACATCTCATGTCTGTGGCTAGGAATCCTTAACCATCTTTGATCAACGAGCTAGTCTAGCAGAGGCTTACTAGGGACACTTTGTTGTCTATGTATCCACACATGTATCTGAGTTTCCAATCAATACAATTATAGCATGGATAATAAACGATTATCATGAACAAGGAAATATAATAATAACCATTTTATTATTGCCTCTAGGGCATATTTCCAACACTTCTTGCTTCACCTTAAGTCCGAAGGAGATCGATCAATTCATCAAGTGCCTTACGGGAATCAAAGTCAGTTCCGGTTACTGTGGGAAGATAAGCAGATTTCTAGACACCAAGAAGAAAAGGTTCAGCGGGATGAAGTCTCATGACTGTCACGTGATGATGACGCAAATACTCCCGGTTGCCATTAGAGGGATAATGGAGAAGCACGTCTGTGACACGTTTACTGGTCTCTGCAACTTCTTCGACGTTAGCTCTCGAAAGTCCATCAGTGTGAAGCAGCTCCGAAGGCTACATGAAGAGATCTTTGTCATACTATGTGAGCTTGAGATGTACTTCACAGCATGATGCCATTCGAGAGGATGAATGGGGTCATCAAAGGATTCGTTCATAACATGTCCCATCCCGATGGGAGCATCGTCCAGGGTTATCTGACCCAAGAGTGCATCTCCTTTTGCGAGAATTATATAGGCGGCGGAGACCCTGTTGTTGGTTTGCCCATCAATAAGCACCATGGGAGGCTCGGAGGAGAAGGTCACAACAACGGCCGGAGGGAATTGCACGTGGACTACTCGGATTGACGGGGCGACTTTGACGGGGCTAACTTAGTAGTGCTACAACACCTAGATGTGGTAGATGATTATGTGACACTGCACAAAGAAACCATCTCAAAGAAGTACCGTGATCAGGGGATGCACAAGACGGACGACGAAGTTACTATAGAGCACAATGCCACTTTCTTGCGTTGGTTCAAAGAGCAAATTCTTGCTAATCCCCCTGAAGAGGGCAGTTCGGACGGATTGCTCATACACGCCTTAGCACATGGCCCCGCGCCCAAACTCGCATCCTATCAGGCATACGATATCAACGGGTACACGTTCTACACGGAGGCCAAAGACATGGACAGTGAGTACCAGAACTCAGGGGTGACGATTGAATGCCTGACAGACGCCAACGGCACAACTGAAAGATTCTACGGAAGGGTCGAAGAGATCTGGGAGCTTGACTACACTGAATTGCACGCTGCGACGATGTTCCGTGTCAGATGGGCTAAGGCCGTAGTAAGAGAAAACAAGTATTTCACTACCATGTGTATACCCGACGCGAATAGCGCTACCGTGAGCGTTAACGTCATCACCAAAACTGAGCCATGGGTACACGCTAAGCACGTGACACAATGCTTCTTCATAACCGACCAGACCAATCCCGGCCGTGTTGTCGTGAGGAGAGGCAAAAGGAGCATCGTCGGAATGGATGGAGTCGCCAACGAGGAAGACTACGACCAATATGGCAACCCTATGAGGGAAGATGACGATGACGATGAAGCATACGTGAAAAGAAGAATCAAGACTACATTATGTTAGAAAGATCGTACTCCATGGTGCCGGAAAAGTCATAAAGAGGGGCTCAATTATACGTCAACGAACAAGAAAGGGAAGAAGCTCAATGTGAAACATCGTCGACGCAGCTGAGAAACAATCATCTATATATATGTATCTATTTTGTGTATGCACTTAAGTAACCGTTATCGGTCAATTGATGTATACAAAAAAGGAAAATACAAAATGGAGAAAGCAATGCAAAAGAAAAAGAAAAGTAAACAGAAAAGAAAGGAAAATAATAAAAGGAAAAGAAAACTAAAAACTAGAAAAGGAAAATAATAATAAAAAGTTAGCAGTAGCGCTGGATTAAGGACCAGCGCTATAGCTAACTTAGCTATAGCGCTGGTTTCTAGTCCAGCGCTACTGCTAAGTGCTAAATTAGCAGTAGCGTTGGTCAGGAACCAGCGTTATAGCTAAGTTAGCTATTGCACTGGTCTGTTACCAGCGCTACTGCTAGTTTGAGATAACCCCCCGCGCGGTCTCAAATTTTCCCAACTCCCGCCCACACCCCTCTCAATCCTCTCTGTCGCCGGCGCCCTGACCTCCGTCGCCGCCGCCGCCGTCTCCCCTGCCCGCTGTCGCCTGAGCCGCCGCTGCCCTTCCCGCCGCCGCCGCCGCGCCGTATGCCTCCCTCTCCTCTCCCTCTCCCTGCCCTCCTCTCCCCTGCCCTGCCCTCCTCTCCCCTGCCCTGCCCTCCTCTCCCCTGCCCTGCCCTCCTCTCCCTCTCCCTCTCTTCTCCCCTGCCCCCCTCTCCTCTCCCTCTCCCTCTCTTCTCCCCTGCCCCACTATCCTCTCCCTCTCCCTCTCTTCTCCCCTTCATATGAACCCTAGCTAGGTGTGTTTAGGAATTTAGGATTTTTTTTTAGCATTTAGGATTTTTTTTAGTAAAGTAGCTAGGGCAATTTTTGTAGGAGAAGAGGAAAAAGGAAAAGAAGAAGAAAAAGAAGAATAAGAAGAAGAAGAAGAAGAAGAAGAGGAGAAGAAGAAGAAAGAGGAGAGGAGGAGAAGGAGAAGAGGAAAAAGGAAAAGAAAAAGAAAAAGAAGAGAAGAAGAAGAGAAGAAGAAGAAGAAATAGGAGAGGAAGGAAAAGAGGGGAGGAGAAGGAGAAGAGAAAAAAGGAAAAGAAGAAGAAAAAGAAGAAGAAAAAGAAGAAGAAGAAGAAGAAGAAGAAGAAGAAGAAAGAGGAGAGGAGGAGAAGGAGAAGAGGAAAAAGGAAAAGAAGAAGAAAAAGAAGAGAAGAAGGAGAGAAGAAGAAGAAGAAGAAAGAGGAGGGGAAGGAAAAGAGGGGAGGAGAAGGAGAACAGGAAAAAGGAAAAGAAGAATAAAAAGAAGAAAAGAAGAAGCGAAGAAGAAGAAGAAAGAGGAGAGGAAGGAAAAGAGGGGAGGAGAAGGAGAAGAGGAAAAAGGAAAAGAAGAAGAAAAAGAAGAAGAAGAAGAAGAAGAAGAAGAAGAAGAGAAGAAGAAGAAGAAGAAGAAAGAGGAGAGGAGGAGAAGGAGAAGAGTAAAAAGGAAATTAGCTAGGGCAATTTTTTTAGGTATATAAAATAGCTATAAATAAAAAACAGTAGCTCCCTTCCTAGAATTTTTAGCTATAAATAAAAAACAGTAGCAAATGTTTAGTGAGGTCATTTTGCAATATGAACCCTATGTGTACTTGCTTTATATTTTGCAAATGTTTAGTGAGGTCATTTTGCAATATGAACCCTATGTGTACTTGTTTTATATTTTGCAAATGTTTAGTGAGGTCATTTTGCAATATGAACCCTATGTCATTGATGTCATATGCTCCGAGTGGCCTATGTTTTGTCGGAATGTTGATTCATTTCCGTTCCGGCAAATTTCAGGCGCTCCATATGTCCACTTTTTAGCAAAGGCCATGCCGAAAATTTCCGTGATTTTCGGCATGACTTGTGCTAGAAACTAGCTAGGACATATGGAGTGCCCGGGATTTGCCGGAAGGGGAATGAATCAACATTCCGACCAAATATAGGCCCCTTTTTTCTTTTCATTATTCATTTCATTCCGACCAAGTAATTGAACGAGCATACTTAAATAATCGTAGGAAACATGTCTAACCACGCGGAACTCGGGGGTTCTGGTCGCCTCGAAGAAGACCCCGTCGAGGCAGCAAATAATTATTTCAGTTACCTGGACGAACACCAGTTGCGGGTACAGGGTGATAGTGGCAACAACAACCCTGACACCGACACCAACACCGGCACCGACACTGGCACCGCCGGCACCGACACCGCCCCTGAGACCGGTGAAGGACCGAAGCCGAAGAGGGCAGGAAAACCAAATGAGCTCGGTATCGGAATAATTGTGGTCACGGCGATGCACCCCAAGAAATTAGAGCCAATGGAACCGGAGGAAGCGCGCACGTGCTACGGCAATCAACTAGGATGCATCCTCAAGGAAACCGCCAACATCAACGACGAAAAGTTGAAGAAGATACCACATATGGAGCACATGCTCCTAACGAAGTTGCACAATAGGTTCTTGTTCCCCGGGAGGACTGAAAGCAAACTTCCGTGGAAGGACGAACCCATGACAAAGATAAACAGCAAGGCGATGACGATGTTCACCAACGACTTGTCCGCCTGGAAAGTATGGGTGAAAAAAGCGATTGCGAAGAATGAACCGTGGTCCAAGATTCATGCTGACAATCTGACACTAACGGAAGAGGACTTCGAAAAATTCAAGGAGACTTGCGCTAAAGAAGAAGTCAAGATAAAGTCGGAGAAAATGAAGGCGCTCCAGGCCAGGAACACGCCTCCCCACCGCCTCGAAAGCCATGGTTATGAGGGGAAGAGGCATGTATGGGCCAAGGAGGACGCCGAACGTGAAAGTCACGGAATCCCAGACCCCTTGGCGGAGTTCACCGACCCGCAGGAGCATGACTGGATCAGGGCCCGGTACAAGTGGGACCCTGTCAAGAAAATATTTTACACGGACCCGAACACGAGGGAGTTCATGAGACTACTGGTAATTGTTATATTACCACCTTATATTAGCTTCCAATCAATTCGACAACAAGTTTTGTCACATTTGTAAACTATCCATGTTCCTTTTGCAGAAAGAGCAGCACCAAAAGGCAGCCGAAAGCGACGAGTCTTCTCAGTCGTCGGCGAGGCCCAAGTGGGACACCCCTTTCAACCGGGCCCTCAACATACTGAAAAAGGTGTCGGAGGATAAACTGCCGTCGTATGGACGTGTGCACGGCGTCGGAGATGGTGCCTCGTGGAAGACGTGCTACCACGAGAAGCCAGAGGAAAGAAGGCAGAGACGGTTGCTTAGTCAACAGTACATCGATGAGAAGGTCGTGCTTGCGGTCAATAAGGCCAAAGCTGAGACCAAAGCAGAGTTGGAACAGATAGTCGATGAAAGGGCCAGTGCAGCGGTAGCTAACGTCACGGTTGACTTCACATCTTCCATTACCAGCTTTATTCCGGCATTTTTCGAATGGACGAAGAAAAATCCAAATAAAGGGCCAGAGGACTTTCCCCTTGCCAGCTACGTCGGGAGCAATTCGGTGAACATCGCACCACCAGCACCTGCTCATGCCACCTCACATGCTCCCGTACCTGGTCCCGCTCCTGTTCATAGCAACCCGTCCTCCGTCTCTGGCCTGCTCGGCGGGGCTTCGTCTTTGGCTGAGCTCGACGCTCTCATGGTAATTACGCATCATACCCTCTTGACCAGCATATCTATAGTCTTCCGTTTTAGTTGCCTTTCGGATGTTTGACGTCGCAGACATGTCTTCGCAGGCCGACGAAACCCCGTGCACCCTACTGTACGACATCAAAGGCCAGAAGGTGGACGTGGGAAAGGCAACGATCGTGAAGCCCAAGGAACGCATGTTACAGAACCGACAGATGCCCCATAGCATCTTCAAAGTTTGCGTGGCCAGTGTCAAAGCATGCTTCGAGGATTTGCCTCCTCCAGTACAAGTCGATGATGAAGAGACCCCTAAATGGATTGGCGCATGCAAGAGCTGGTTCTTGCCTTGGCCGAAGACTCTTCTTCGTGTCGAGGCGCACGGTAGCACGCCAACGACAACTCCTTAACAAGGTATGAACACCACCCCACCTACCCAATTACCTGCACCTGTCGTGGCGGGTGATAGCGGACGATGCGAGGGAGAGCCTCCATTAGTGCCAGATGACGTCGCCCCCATCGAAGAAGCAAATGCTGATGATGTCATGGAGGAGGATGATGATGACCCTAACCAGTATATCAATACCGCCTATGACGATGCTCGGGACTCTGACTCAGGTTATCAGCGTGGAGATGATGATTTGATGCTGCCTGATTTGCCGGAGCCGGAACGTCCTAAGGCTGATTGCAAAAAGTCTCTCTTTATGCGATCGTCACAGGAGACGCCTCTAGATGCCGCCTCTACCCAGCAAGAACAACGCGAGGGCCGTCCACTGCTTAGCCTGACGACACTGGGGTGGTGGTTAGGGAAGTTATGGCGGCCGGCTCACTACCGCCACCCGTCAAGAAGCAAAGGAGGAGACCGGAGAGGAAAGGCTCTAAAGGCGCCAGAGCTGCTTCAAGCAGCCAGCCACCTCTGAAGCCCCGGAAGGTAGACAAAATACCTGTCGTAGGTGCGGAGCGTTTCCATGTCGCCGGCCACCCGATCCTACCTCAGAAAGCGTTGGAGGACATTCTGAACAATGATCTAAGGAGACTTCATGATGATGTGCTGGCCAGAGAGAAAAGCCTTCTCATCTCGGAAAAACCAGGATAGCCGCTTTACGCGGCTTAGGTTCCGGGTGGGAGGTTATACGTCGATAGATGTCCCGCGGATAAGTTCATCCTGCGATTTGACTACATCTATAACATGTTCCACATGACCAAGCTGGATTTTTAGTTCATCCGCATGTATGCGCTGTATCTCAACTACATCATCAGGCGCGAGAACATAAAATATATCTGCGTCGCGGACTCGAACTATATGCACGAGAGCTTCTTAGCAGTCTGTAAAGAGCACCGTGACTATGCGAGCAAGTACATCGGCGAGTTCATGGTCGCTAATAAGGACAAGGAAACGATTCTCCTGCCTTATCATCCCACGTAAGTCATCCGCGGATATCCTTTCGTAAGTTTTAATCATTCCTTTGCAAGCATGGAGGCTAATTTGAGGTGTACTTATTTTGCGTAGCGGGGGGGGGGGGGCGTCCTCATCTGTCTGTACCCACAATACTCCCATGCTCTGTACTTGGACTCAGCGAAGAACATCAAGAAGAGGGATTACACGCACATAAAGATTGTTCTCGATAGTGCCATTTTAACCTTTAGCCTTAGTGGTGGATATATCCAGGTGAAAAAGTACAGGAATAGAGGGCCGGCTTTCGGCCATAAGACCGACTTCTGCTGCATCCAGCAACCGAATGATAGTAAGGCTGATGGATTCTACCTCATGCATCACATGATCGAGTGCAGAAGGGATAATCAACGCCTTCGCATGTCAGCTAATTCCAGCGAAGCCGAGATTGTCAGCTGGTCCACAAGCATAGGAAGGACACCGGATCATCGAATCCGAGCTGAGTTTTATCATGTACAGTGTGAACTTGCCCAAGTGATCATGAAGGAGGTCCTCAAAAAATCAGGGATGTTCTACCATGGGCCAATGAGTCGGGAGGATGTCCAAACACTGTTCAGCGCTCAGCGTCTGGACCTGAAGCCTTTCACGAAGCTCGGGTGCTTCCTCCCTGACTATGAAGATTGGAGTGCCGACATGGAGGAGTGATTGACGATGACAATGTGTATGTTTAATTAGTACTATTGTCTTTCTATGAACTAGCGTAGATCGCTCTAGTTAATTAGTTTGGGTATGAGGAACTTCCTTATTTATGTTTACTATAGGTTGCTTGTATTTTGCTAACTATGCCTCTTTGTGTTTCTCAAGTACATTATGTTGCATATTATCGTTGAATTCATCAACTTACGATGCAGGTACATAGATCGGAGATGGCAAAGGACTGCTACGCCGTATTCATTGGGAGGGTTCCAGGAGTGTACGACCACTGGCCAGACCCTCAGGCCCAGGTGGACAGGTACCCAGGCGCTAGCCACAGAGGGTTCGACAGCAGAGCCGAAGCGGAAAGTAGTTACTTGAGGTGGACGCTCCGGCAAGAGAGGGAGCAAAACCGGTGCCTCAAGAAGTACTACTTAGTCGCGCTCTTGCTCATACTAATCGCTCTTCTCTTCTACATCATGGTTTAGATAGAGATGATGAAACTTGTGTGTGTGCCATGACTATGCAGTTGCATTTATTCGAGACATGACATGACTTGTGTATCGCTATTTTCGAGATGTGATGATATTTGTGTTGGATGATGATGGTGGTGGTATGACGAGTCTCCTGTATGTGTATGATATGATGAGAATAATGTATGTTTATTATGATATGATGAAACTACCGTATAGAGCATGCACAAATACATAGAGGAGAATTAAATCTTAGCAGTGCTGGTTTAGCAGTAGCGCTGGTAAGTTGTAGCAGTAGCGCTGGTTTAGCAGCAACGCTTATTGTAAACCAGCGCTACTGCTAACTGTACTTACTAGTAGCGCTGGTTTTTCAGCGCTACTGCTAAACACTTAGCTGTAGCGCCTTAGCAGTAGCACTACCACCAGCGCTACTACTAAGGGGAAAACAAGCGCTACTACTAGGCTTTCTCCTAGTAGTGGCAGGTGCTGCTTATTGGGTGGTGGTGATCCTCCTACTGGTTCGATAACCTTGGTTTCATAACTGAGGGAAATACTTACTGTCACTGTGCTGCATCATCCCTTCCTCTTTGGGGAAATACCGACGCAGTCTCAAGCCACGTCAATCCACACTGGGACGAACCGTTCATAATAGATAAAGTGCTCACCATAGTGGCATATCGTATCTGAGATCCCGCACATAACAAAGTGGAGCCGAGCCCATGGAACGCCGCCCGGCTTCGGTGTTTTTATGGTTAAACACATCCACCCTTATTCTATCCCCTTCAATTTATGCTTAGCATCTTGCAGCTTTAGGCTTTCTTAGTTTTTTCTTTTAAGATAAAAACATCTTTCTGCTAGTTAGGGTCAGTAAATCCGAAGTGATATGCCTCCTTCGGACACATACTATATGTATGAAAAATACTATGCTTCAGGCTCTTTGCCGCCAGTTATAATACGGGTGTTATCGGTTCCCCATGTGATGCATATATCCTGCCTTGATCAGGCCGGTCGTTATCATCATATACGATCACCCAAGGAAAGGAACTGATAGCGGAACTATTTTCCATGGAAGATGTTTCTTGCGCTTAGACATGATATAACATAAGCTCCATGTATCTCTGTTTTTCAAGCCACATAGCCAGATTGCCTTGCTATTTGAAATATCTGGTCCGCTCGTTCAGACAGAAGTAAGAAGCACTCATCGGCCGTTCGCCAAGGAGGGAGGAGCCGAAGGCTGGCCAACAAAGTTCGAAACAACGGGCGCATTACAAATAACATAGCATATAGATACAAGAAGTTATTACAAATAAGCTTAATACTTGTCCAAGTCATCTATCAAGGACTTAAGGCTACAGTCCCGCGGGGAGAAACGAGCGGCAGGCATTACTGTTGGTGTCAAAACCGGCCGATCTCGGGTAGGGGGTCCCGAGCTGTGAGACTAGAATCGATGGTAACAGTAGACGAGGGAGACGATGTTTTACCCAGGTTCGGGCCCTCCTATGGAGGTAATTCCCTACGTCCTGCTTGATTATATTGATGGTATAAGGGTTACAGAGTTGATCTACCTCGAGATCGAATAGCTAAACCCTAGATGAGTTCTCTTGTTCTACAACCTAAAACCCTCCGGCTTATATAGACGCCGAGGGTACCTAGGGTTTACACATGGTCGGTTACACGTCGAAGGGATAAACATGCCTATTCACTACTCCAAACGTGGAGGATACGCCACGATTCCTGAAGCTTCCTTCCTGGAGATAGGGTCTTCGATGAATCCAATGCTCGGCAAATGGCCCATATAGTCCGGCCCATAAGAAATAGGTCGGCCTCCCGAGGACCCCTTAAACCAGGACTCCCTCAGTAGCCCCCGAACTAGCCTCCAACGCCAAGGGTCCTAGCTCTAGCTGCTTCATATGATCAGAGTCTTCGGCTTGCGAGGCGAGTTCCTTTCTCCAAATAGTGATCGGCTGAGTATAGTTCGGCCTCCGATGACGTGTAGTTTTCCCGATCATGGATCATCCGAACACCATGAATAACTCGGCCCTGAAGGCCAAACGTCAAGGAGTAAATAGTGCTCCCTGACAACCTTTCAGATGAAAGGTCACGGCCCACCACGACCGCTGAACCAGTCGTAAAAACTCGATTCACGGTTCGAGGCCGTTTTCATCAGCATGATCCATCAATGCACAGATCGTGCTCCGTTTCACACGGGATATGTTTAATCATGCGCATATAACGGCACGCACGTCTTGGGAAGCGGAGGGATTCATGGCGCAGTGAAAGGAGGCTAACCGGCGACAAGCCCAATAAAAGGGAAAGAAAACCCCAAGGCTTAACCGCGCTTCCCATTCGCATCCCCACTTCCCCAATCTCCTGAGCCTCCAGAGCTCAGATCTAGGTTTTCCACCCTTCCTCCTCCGAGCTCAGCCATGGCCGGCTCAGCCTCCAACGGCAAGTGGGAGGCTTCCACGGTCATAGACCAGGACATCCGGGACCTCAAGGACGCCGGCTACCTCCCCGCCAACATCTTCCACCGCGCCCCGGAGGAGGGCCAGGTGATCCCCACCCCCAAACCAGGCGAGAGGGTGGTTTTCATTCCTCACTTCATCCGAGGATTGAGCTTCCCGCTCCACCCCTTCGTTAGGGGCCTCATGTTCTTCTACAGACTCGACTTCCACGACCTCCCGCCGAACTCCTTCATGCACATATCGGCCTTTATCATCGTCTGCGAGGCTTTCTTGCGGGTCGAACCACACTTCGGACTATGGCTCAAGATATTCAATATCAAGCCGAAGTGTGTTGCAGGCGAACACGCAGACTGCGGCGGGGCGGTCATCAGCAAGCTTCCCCACGCAGGATGGCCATCCGGCACCTTCATCGACACCATCAAGACTTGGCAGGAGGGCGGAACTGTTCCTGCCGAATTCAGATCCGGTCCCCCGACCAGATTGACCTCATGGGTCCGAAAGGGCCTCGACTGGGGGTCAGATACAGAGGTGGACGACCTGCAGAGGCGCATCGCCTCCATGATCAAGGACAAAATTGAGCTGGCCAACATGGTCCAGATTATGCTCCGGTGGCACATCCTCCCCTGCCAGCGTCGGGACTCTCCTATGTGGACTTATCGGCTTGACGATGAGCCTACGATTCGTCGGCTCTTCCGCACCACTTGGGAGAAGCTGTGGAAGGCGCTGTTCAAGGCGCAGGAGAACTGGCCAGCCGAGAAGGAGGACCGGGGCCTGCGCACCGATAAACCCCCTTCCCAGGTATAACATAGTTTCGCTTGATCGGCTTCGTTTTCCTGAAGAAAATCTAAGCACTTTCCGATCACTACCGCAGGAATGGTTGAGCAAGGCCACGGGCATCAAATGCCCGGCTCCACAGCCCGAAGACCCTAGGTCCCAGCTGCTGTCGGAGATGCTTGTCGTGGCGCCTTACAAGGCGCCAGAGAAGAAGGAGAAGAAACCAGGCCAAAAAGGCCTGCGCATCAGGGACCAGCCGGAGGCTGTGTCCGAGGAAACCCATGCCTCCTCGAATCAAGAGGAGGAGCATGAGGGCATAGGGGAAGGCGATTCCCCCCTTGCAAGAAAGAGGGCGGCGTCATCGGACGCCACAGAGGATGTGCCTCCTCCCGCCCCGAAGAAAGCGCGTCGGACACAGTTAATTCTGCCCGATGACAGTTCGGGCTCGGATACCGAGTCCGAGGACTTCGAGAAGGTTCCATGAAGGAATCTCAGGGTCAAGCCCCCAGCTCGAAGGTAAAGATCCGAAGACTTCCTGAGCTATTAGTGCTAAGTTTTGAATGTTATTGACATGTGAGCGCCTATTGACATGCAACCCACCACGTGTTCTCCCCATCGATCAAGTCTCGGACGGGGAGACCCCGCCCGCTGAGCTAGCGGAGAGCGGGACCGCGTCGCACCCCTCTCCTCCGGGTGCCGCGAAGGATGCCGCGGAGGTGTCATCCCAACAGGCTCCTTTGGAGCCGGATACCAGCGGTGGGGGCGACGACATCATGGTCGAGGCTAAGGACTCGGCCGCCAAAGACCGGGGGGAAAAGCCCCTCCCGGATACTGAGGAGACCGGACGAGGGGATGTCCAGTCCCTTCCGAGGTCGTCTCCGGAGCGCACCATGCCTCCGGAGGCACCGGTTCAATCCCCGGTTGGTGATCGGGTTAACTGATCTCCCCCGGCGCCACCGACCAATGGGTTGCCGGCTATGGGGGAGGCTCTGTCAAGCGCCTCCATCTTCGAGGAGCACCGCACCCTTATGGGTGCAGTTTTACAAAGCATTAAGTCCATTGATAGCGGACTAAAGGAGGCCTTCAAGGGTCTCCTGACAGGCTTCTAGGTAAGCCACGTAATGTTTTGTTAATTTACTATTTTTGTGCTATCGTTATATATATAGCAGCCCCCGAGCCCTAGGTGAGTTTGGAAAAACTCACCTGGGGGTCAATCATAGACCATTAACCGGACAATGCATGAGACAATATTTGTTTGGAATGTTCCAATAGCCCTTAAGAGGACCAAACATGTTATCATGTTTATGATAGTTCGGAGGTTTGAATCCATGTAACCTGATAGTGGTTTGTTATGTGTAGGCTTCATCATCGGCGGCGGCTGCTAATGCCGCCGAGCTAGACGAGCTAAATCGGAAGCTCAAGAGCTCTGAAGATGAGCTCGACGCTCTGAATAAGAGATTCGATGAGGCGCAAGGTAAGCCGGATTATAATATCTGAATTCTTCATCACCGTACTGTCGATGCAGTATTTTTATATGTTTGATGCTGACGCAGCCTCGGCGAAGGAAATTGAGAAGCTCAAGGCCGAGCTTCAAAAGGCAAAACAGGAGGCCGCGAGCGAGAAGGCGGCGGCCGAACGAGCGGCTGCCGCGCTTTTCGATTTAAAAGCCACCGGTGCCAAACATGAGGCTCGGGTGGAGGAAATCCAGCAGGAGCTCAAAGACGCCGGTCAAAAGTGCAAGGACCTCGAGCAGAAAGGCAAGGAGCAGGCAGCCGAACTATCCACTCTAAAATCCGATCTCCAGAAGGAGCGGGTGGAGAGGCGGTTCTTTGAAGAGCAAGTCAGCCAGGTCAAGGCTATCACGGGTGGTAAGCCGTATTTACTACAATGTGTCTTCAGGGATAGCAAGTTCGCATTGCTTACCCAAGTTTGGCGTTCCTCAGGCGCCTGCTCGGACCTCCAGAAGAGCACAGCGGACGCGAACCAGTTCTATGCTTCGCGGGGAGAGGGAGATGAAGCTCGGCTGGTTTGGGCGCAATTTGAAGCCTCCGAGCGCTCACCTCTCCTCGTTGAGCAGCTGAAGCAGCTGATGGAGCTACACCGGATGGCGGAGCCAGCCATGAAGGATCTCTGCATCTGGCTATGGCCCGACGAGCCGTTGCTGAGTAGCTACTTCGGCCTGGTGCAGAAGCTGAGCAACGCCTCGCCTCGGATCGACGCACTAAGGTGGTCCTCCTGTATCGAGGGAGCTCGGATGGCCTTCGCAAGGGCCAAGGTGCACTGGCCGGGTCTTGATCCGACGAAGATAGCCATTGCTCCGCCGCCCCCTGGAAAGGAGCATAGGTGCCCTGAGCGATACTTCTCCGTAGTTATGGAGGGTGCTCGGGCAATAGAGGCTCAATGTTCGAGAGAAAACATTTATGAGTAAATGCGTTGTAATATGTCCGAACACCTTTTGACGCGTTTATATTTAAGATGCATGGTTTATCATGTCTTTCGTGTTTTGCATCCTTTATAACTCCCGTGTGGCCGTTGAAACTGAAAGTTGCGAGTCGTCGGCTTCAGCCCCCATGTAGATACTACGCGGGGTGTCTCTGCCAACGCACCGTGACCCTTAGCCGAGCTATCGATACCCGAAGGCGGTAGTGTGGGGCGGACAAGGCAATCGGACCATAATGCTTTATTGCATTCACTTAGCCATAGGGGCACGAGAAAGGAGTGCGGGGGGCTGATGACTAGCCCCCAGGGGTTTGTGATGTTCGGATGAACCACGGCCAAAGCCGATATCACATGGTTTGTATGAATACCAAACCCATCGCATGACACGGAATAACCTCTAACGAGGTTTATTTAAGCTCGGATTCGCAGACCGGTTCTTGCATACTATGACAGTCAGTTTTCAGCTTTCTCCACTGAGGTGCTTGACCAGGCTAGCCGGAAGCACAATCGCAGTGGTTCTCCCTTTGCCCTTTTAGCCGAACGAGCGGAACATAAAGGGGCAAGCACAGGAGCCGGGTAACCCAACTATTGACCCAAGACATAGTTCGGAACCAATGCATATAAAGCGGAATTCCAAGACGCCGAACGCAAAATCAGTTGTGCTTAGGGCGATTTTTTAAGTTCGAGCCCCCGGTCTATTAGCCAGTTACATCGTAAAGTATACCAAACTTGTTCGCAAGAAGAGGGGGAAAATAGAGAGTGTGCCAAAAAAGACAGCGAAGCGATCATGGATGATATATCTGTATTTTACTCAACAACTCTTATTATTCAAATTGCCGATGCAACTGTTTACAGGTATTTAAAAATGAAATACAAACCTTACAGGAGGGGTTGTACCAGGGGTCTTCGATGGGTGACCTGACGTCCTCGATGTGCCCTGTCGTTTGTCCGCTCCTGCGTCTCCTAAGGAGTTGTATACCGCTATGGGTTTTGCTGTTCGGCGAGCGGACTTTTGGAGAAAAATCTTGAGAAGTCGCCGAAGTGTGAATGAGCTTTACGCCTTAGCAGGTACTTTATGGTACCTGTAGTGTGTCCGAGGACGTTTTGATGGTGATAGTTCGGTCAAGCCGAACACTTACCCTTTGATAGTTTTTTCCCACCGCTGCCCATGGAATTTTGAGCTCGAAGTTGTGCCTTCTCGGCACGTACTTTGCTGGTTCTTGGGCTGTGCGATGGGGGCGAGTCCCTATTTATGGGGAGAAGAAGGTTCCGGTACTTCAGGTTGAAACCGAGCTCGCTTCCCAGCCTTACGTGCTTTTACGGCAGATGTCGGCGTTTGCCGATCATCAGTGTAATGGAATTTGGCCGCCAGGGCCAACGCATGTTCCTCGGTTCGGAGGGAGCGCTCTGTGTTGCCATTGACAGTAATGACCCCCTTGGGGCCAGGCATTTTGAGCTTGAGGTATGCGTAGTGTGGGATGGCATTAAAGCGAGCGAACGCTGTATGGCCGAGCAGGGCGTGATAGCCGCTGCGGAAAGGTATGATGTCGAAGATCAAGTCCTCGCTTCGAAAGTTATCGGGCGAGCCGAACACTACTTCCAGGCTTACAGAGCCCGTGCACCGGGCTTCGACGCCTGGGATCACTCCTTTAAAGGTAGTGTTGCTGGGTTTGATCCTTGACGGATCTATGCCCATCTTTTTCACCGTGTCTGAGTAAATCAGATTGAGGCTACTTCCTCCGTCCATTAGGACTTTAGTGAGGTGACACCCGTCTATGATGGGGTCTAGGACGAGGGCGGCCGAACCCCCATGACGGATACTGGTCGGGTGATCACGTCGATCGATGGTGATCAGGTATGCCGACCATGGGTTATACTTCGGGGCTACAGGCTCTACGGCGTAGACCTCTCGAAGGGCGCGCTTCCTCTCCTTTTTGGGTATATGAGTGGCTTATATCATATTTACTGTTTTTACCTCTCGAGGGAATTTCTTTTGTCCGCCACCGATCGGACCGCGGGGCTCATCCTCGTCCTCGCTGCGTGGGCTCTTGCCTTGGTCCTCGGATGCGAGCTTGCCGGCCTGTTTGAATACCCAATGGTTACGGTTGGTGTGGTTGGCGGGCTTCTCTTGAGTGCCATGGATCTGGCAAGGCCTCTCCATGATCTTGTCCAGCGGGGTGGGTCCGTCGCGATTGCCTTTAGGAGGCTTCTTCCGCTGCCCAGGCCGGGAGTTGCGGAAGCCGGCGTTAACGGCCGTGTCATCGGCATCACTATTGTTGTGCCAACGCTTATTCTTGTTGCGCTTTGGTTTCCTGTTTCCATCCCGAACTTCGGAGGTTCCGGGGTCTTCGGGGTTGTGGCTACGTCTTGCTAGCCAGTTATCCTCGCTCGCGCAAAAGCGAGTCATGAGTGATGTAAGGGCGGACATTGTCCTTGGTTTATCCTGGCCGAGCTGACGAGCCAGTCACTCATCCCGAATATTGTGCCTGAAAGAGGCGATTGCTTCGGCGTCCGGGCAGTCAACGATCTGGTTTTTCTTGGTCAAGAACCGATTCCAGAATAGCAGCGCGGATTCTCCTGGCTTCTGGACGACGTTGCTTAGGTCGGAAGAGTCCGGCGGGTGAACATAAGTGCCCTGGAAGTTAGATCGGAATGCATCTTCTAGATCCTCCTAGCACCCAATGGAGTTTTCGGGGAGGCTATTTAACCAGTGCCGAGCTGGCCCCTTAAGCTTCAGGGGTAGGTACTTGATGGCGTGGAGGTCATCTCCTCACGCCATGTGGATGTGGAGGAGGAAATCCTCGATCCATACGGTTGGGTCAGTTGTCCCATCGTATTGTTCTATGTTTACGGGTTTAAACCCTTCCGGGAACTGATGTTGCATCACCTTGTCCATGAAGCACAGTGGGTGGGCAGCGCCTCTGACCCGAGCTATGTCGCGCCGGTGATCGGCGTCTGTCCTAGCCCGGTTTAGTTCCCGACCTTTATTGTTGTGGTCGAACCAAGGCCGGTACCCTTCCCGTCTATCGGGTGAGTATCCTCTGGATCCGTAGATGGATCGCGTACGACCTGCTCTGTAGTCTAGGTCGTGTCACAGGTTGAATCTGTCATCGGGCTCTAGTGGCTCCTTTCCCCGTCTACGGGGTATCGTCGGCCTATAGCCGGTGTCGTCAGCCGTCCTGTCTCGTCCTCGAGGAGGGCGGTCTGGCTTGTCATATGGGGTATGTTTGGGAGACGGCGTATCAGTGAGCTCGTCATCGAATTGTGGCAGCAGCCTTCTGCGTGGATAGCTTTTAGGTTGGTCCGATAGACCGGTACCGTATCCTTCCTCAGCTGAGAGGACTCTTGTCCATCGATCGTTGAGGTTGTCTTGTTCGGCTTTAAGCTGCCGTTCTTTTGCTTTCAGGCTGCGGGCCGTGGCTATAAGCTGTTGCCTGAACAGTTCCTGATCTTCAAGATTATTGGGGATGGCGAAGTCATCGGCTTCCGGGATGTCCTCCTCCTCGACAGGGGGGAGGTAATTGTCATCCTCGGAATCATTTAGATCGTCGGGGTTGCGCCGGTCTTCCGGCCTCTCCTGACCCTCTAACGGGTGTTTGGGGGTTTCGGGATCGCCGAAGTCTTCCGGGGTGTCTCCGTCCCCGGTGCCGTCGATAGCTTTTCTTCCCTTTTTTCCTTTTGACCGTTTATGCGGCTTTCGGCGTCTTGACGGCGCTTCACCCGATTTGTCGCCATCATTTTTCGGAGTGTCCACCATGTAGACGTCGTATATGGAGGTGGCAGTCCACCTCCCGGTGTTAACGGGGGTGAGGGCGCGATCCTCCTCATCCATGTATTCTGCCTCCTCGGAGGCATAGTCCAACATGTCAGTTAAATCCTCGACAGTGGCTACCAAGTGGGTGGTGGGTGGGACGAAAAATTCATCCTGACCCGCCTTGAGCCCGATCTGAGCACAGATCGGGGTTGGGTCGTCGGTAATCTTCATCGACGAGATCTGATCTAGGGCCTCGTTGAGTATTGAGAGCTCGATCGGGTCGGCCTGCTCAGAGCTTCCGGAGTTAACCTCCGATGCATCCGCGCGGGGGGAGTGTTCGGTAAGAACAGGTGTCCGGACATCTGGCACTATGACCGGGTCCGGACTGAGAGTCAGGTCCCCGCCGGGGTAGATCCCGTGGACGGGACTGAAAGATGGATCTGAGGTTAAAGCCTCAGAGTCTTCGGGCATGGCAGGCGAGACCGCGAGCCCAGTTAGTGACAGGTCGCCCCGAGAGTCTACGGAGAACTCTAGGTTCCTGAATCTGACCTCTTGATCAGGGGCGAAACTTCCGACACGGCCTAGATGGCCGGTCGGGTCGGCGTGCAGCACAATGCTGCCGAAAGCGAAGATCTGTCTGGGGATGAAAGTGTCCGTATTGCGGACCTCTTCGTTGATGACGAGGCGAGCCATCGATTCCTTTGGCGATCACAGCGGAACTCTCAATGAAAGCACCAATGTCGGTGTCAAAACCGGCGGATCTCGGGTAGGGGGTCCCGAGCTGTGAGACTAGAATCGATGGTAACAGGAGACGAGGGAGACGATGTTTTACCCAGGTTCGGGCCCTCCTATGGCGGTAATACCCTACGTCCGGCTTGATTATATTGATGGTATAAGGGTTACAGAGTTGATCTACCTCGAGATCGAATAGCTAAACCCTAGATGAGTTCTCTTGTTCTACAACCGAAAACCCTCCGGCTTATATAGACGCCGAGGGTACCTAGGGTTTACACATGGTCGGTTACACGTCGAAGGGATAAACATGCCTATTCACTACTCCAAACGTGGAGGATACGCCACGATTCCCAAAGCTTCCTTCCTGGAGACAGGGTCTTTGATCAATCCAATGCTCAGCAAACGGCCCATATAGTCCGGCCCATAAGAAATAGGCCGGCCTCCCGAGGACCCCTTAAACCAGGACTCCCTCAATTACATCGTCATATGATAGAAAGGTCGGAATCTCCTCCCCGTCAGGACTAGCCGGGCCTACTTCGGCTAGGCTTTCCGTATCTATCTTCATGTAATGGGTCTTGACCATTGCCCATGCCTCTCTGGCTCCCTCCCGACAGACGAACATTTTCATGCTTTTATACGGTGTCGAGCACCATCAAGGCACTCGGCTAGCTCGGACATGCCTTCGGGCACATTTTCTTCTTTGGGCCATAAAGCCTTATAAACAATCTTCATCGCCTTTCGAGCTCTCTCATGATCCCCGGTCAGCGCCATATGGGCATCATCGGGCAAAAAGTTTGTTCCTTCTTTTGGTTGGCCTGTCAATGATACCATTTGACGCATGCGTTAGTTCAATGACATCCTTCTCGGGAATTAAATCCTATTCAAAAAGTACATGCTTACCAATTATAGCTTCCCTCGACTGCTGGCTTTTCACCCCGTCCGCAGCCAATTGTGCCCACATCCGCTCAATTTCTTTGGTCTGACGATCGTTCCTCACCTTCAAAGTATTGACCTCTTCCTTGCACAGGGTTAACAAAAGTTGGTCGGCTTGTCTCTGTGACTCGGCGTATAAGTGGTCTTCGCGAGCTTGCTTCGGGTCCTTCTCCAACTCAGCGATGACTTCCTCTACTATGGAATATGATGCGTCAATCACAGGTTCACGAGTTTGTCGCAAGTAAGTAATATTATATCAGAGGCACTTACCATGTGCTTCTATGGTGAAAGCTTTCACTTGCTTCACCTCAGCCTGCGAAGCGCTTAGAAGCTTCTTGGTTTCACCCAAATCCATAGACAACTTCTCGTTCATCTCCCGAGATGACTGCACAACAATCACATTATTATTCAAGCCTCAATATGTATACATGTATATATACTTCGGCTTGGGGGCTACTAGCCTCCGCACTAATAAAGTTTTATCTACGTAAATAAATGGCGCCCCAGGGGCATTCCCCGAGGTAGAGGTCGACTGGACGCTAATCACTCGGGGGGATTATTCTCCACCCTGTATGTTGCTTCTTCGGCGATCGGCTTACACAAAACGAAAAGATTAGGCATTTGATCCTATGTTTTTGGATAGAATATGAGGATAGAAATAATTAACTATCCGAAGGTTGAACATCGCATTCCGCCTTCTTGGCCATCCCCTGCTGCAGGGCAACCTGTGCAGCAATCGAAGGGCCCCCAGGAGGGGCCGCATCGCCGTGAACGCTTCGGGCATCAACCCTTAGGAAGAGGAGTCAGGACGCTCGGGGTTCCTCGAGTAGAAGGTCTCTTTGGAGAGGTAGCAGGGGGAGGATTAACCGATGAGGAAGGTAGTAACCCCGGCAGGTCCGGGATGATAACTACTCTGGAGCCATCCAGGCTCTCTTGGTTAAATGGCCCCCCTTCGTATATGGTGGATATCTCCTCATCCTCATGGAAGATGGGGTCGTCATCGCGATGATATGTCCCCAGCTTGGGAGCCAGACACTTCAGTCTCTCGACCCAGAGCCTCCATCTCCGGATTATTACAATGATCATTTCAAGTCAATAAGATAAGATGCTCGGATAATAAAGGAGGTTTAGAAAGAACTTACTATGTTGCCTAGATGACTATGAGATAGGCCATCAATAAATCTTCTCTTGGCAAAATCCACAGCCTCTCATTTGTATATGTCAGCTAGGGCCAGTCTGAAGGCTGCATCGTCTTTGAACTCCTCTTTGATCGACCGGGTGGCGTCATTGGAGCCATTGTACATACACACCAAGTACTGGCGTTGCCGAAGAGGTTGGACTCTTCGGATGATGGCAGTCGCCATCACGTCTATGATAGTCATGCCAGTGCTGGTCAAGCACTTCACCTTCTTTACAAGGTAGGCCACGTCGGGGTCATCTTTTTGAGCAGTGCTCTGTTGTCTCTAGCTGAAACGTTTCTTCGGAAGGTTCGAGGAAAAGATCGGAAGCCCGGGACGAACTAGGTCGTGAAGAGGGACGTCGGCCATGTAGAACCACTTGGATGCCCATGTGTCATCTTCTTGGGGGGTACCAATGGGGTAGCCGGTCACGGCTATTCTGCACACCTCGGCGTCGCCGACGTCAAGCAACTTCCCGTCTTGGGAACAAGGCATCACGCAGGAAGTACTTCCTCCATAATCCGAAGTGTGTTTCGCAGCCGATATACATCTCGCAGAAAGCAATGAACCCTAAGATATGTAATATGGAGTTGGGGGTAAAATTGTGGAGTTGGATCCCGTACAATTCGAGCAAGCCCCAAAGAAATGGATGGACAGGGAACCCCAAACCGCGGAGGAGAAAGAGGACGAAACATACCCGCTCATCTAAATGAGGGGCGGGATAGTTGTCAGCATGCATTTGCCCGTCAACAGATATCAACCATGTGCGATTCGGAGCCAAATCTGGATCCGAAAGATAGCCCTCAGTGGCAAGTCGATGCAGTTGGAGGCGTGTCACGGCACAACTCCCCTAGTCTCCCTTGAGGGGGCCGTGGGGGCACTTGGAAGACCCTGCACCGTTGGCCATGGTTGGAGGCTTTCGAGGCTAAGCTTTGCAGGAAATGTCACAAGACCGGCAAGAGCAGACCAGGATGCGCTTGGATGTAGTCTTGGATTTTGGAATTGGTTAAATAAAGGAAGGATAAACCGACGCTTCAGGTGGCTCGGTTCCCCGTGCAACACGATGCTTGAGGCGACACGTGGTGGGGCTAGGGCCGAAGTGAACCTATGCATTCAAAAAACTGAAACGGTCTAGAGTAATGGCAGGAACTTGTCTGTCGAGCCGAAGACTGCAAATCCGAAGTTATGTGACCAAAGAAGATTGTCGTCCTCGGCGTCGAAGACTAGTTGGGGGGCTACTGACGATGTCCTCGACTAGGGGGTCCTAGCTGAACTGGTCTAGTCCATGGTCCGGACTGCAGGCCCGTAAGGAGGAAGGACTTCGGAGGCCCTTAGGACGTGGTGTGAGCACATAGGACTCTACCGAAGACTTGGCGTGTATTCCAAGAAGGGATGATTCGTTCGGCATGTAATCTGTAGATGGTAACTGACATTCATGTAACCCTAGATATCCCCGGTGCCTATATAAGCCGGAGGATTTAGCCCATAGAGGATACCCATAGACATTCATCATCACCCCTAGGGTTTAGACCACAAACACATGATCTCGAGGTAGATCAAGTCTGTACTCGCTACACCAATAATACAACAATAGCAGGACGTAGAGTTTTATCTCCATAGAAAGGGCCTGGACATGGGTAAATACCGCGTATTCCTCGTCTCCTGTTACCCATCGATCCGATCTCACGGCTCAGGCCCCCCTACCTGAGGGTGTGCCGGTTTTGACACCGACACCGCCATCGTCCTCTCCAACATGGTGGACGGTTGCTGGCACCAGCGGCGAAGCATCGGGTGACGTGAGTGGGATCTGGATATCGCCGCATCAGTCGCCTTCGTCTTTGTCGGTCTGCAACAAACCAATTGTTGTGGTGGTAAGATTGCAACAACGGGTCAGTTGCTAATCTAATGGTGGTGGCCCGAGGACCACGTGGCATGCGGAGAAGTCGAAGGACGCGATAGCTGTGATCCACCGGTTGATTAGATGCGGTTCCCAAAAAGAATTGCCTCATCATCACACAGTGGCGAAGCATGAATCAAATCGAAGCAGGGGCCAAAAAGGCTATGGGGTTCAAGAAGCCAGAAGATTGGCAGGGCTCATGCAAAGCGGGGCCAGGACCCTCCTTTGTCCGGCCGACACTCTGCCAGTGTTATCACATTAACTAATAAGGGGCTAATCCGAAAAGGCCCTAAAACGCCTATTCTCCCAGTATAAGATCTGGACACTTTGAGCAACTTGGCATGCATCATGATCATGTGCACAAGACGACTCCATTTTATCTGGACATAAAACTAACAGTTTCTAAAACTCAGATAGCTGAGTTATAATTATAGCCCATGTGATTTTGTTTTGCTGTCTAGAGTAAAAGTTCTTTCGACTCAACTTCAGTGACTGTCGATGTATTTATCTATTTTGGAAAATAAGTAGCAATGTCTTTGAGTTGGTAAGATTAGGATGGCAACAAATTAAATAATATCCTTATACATAACCCATAATGAAACACTATAACAAATAGCACAAGACAATCATCTTTGAGAGTAACACTTGATAAAACTGAATAGAGATATTGTCAAAAAGAAAGCTAAAGAAACACTTCTTCATCTCCAGCCCAGCGATTGCCTTATTCCAGAAAAAATCAGTCCTAGAGATCTCCCTATCATGGACACCCAGAAGAACGACACCGCAGCGCTGACTCTAGCTATGACTGCCCGTCAAAAAGGCATTGCAATATCCGACAACTCCAAGAAAAGGATGTAGTAATACCTCCTGCAACAGATGACTGAGAAGAATGTTACACCAAAAAAAAATTAAAATCTTAATCCAAATCGCACAAAAATATAATCCCTCCATTCCACAATATAGTGCGTCCTCGTTTTCCATGATCTAAGTTTGACCATAAATTTAACCAACGAGACCGGCCGCGGCGGGAGCAAAAATTATACCACTGAATTCGTATCAAAAATACGAATTCAGTGGTATAATTTTTGCTTCCGCCGCAATCGGTCTCGTTGGTTAAATATATGGTCAAACTTCGATCTCGGAAAGCGCAAGCGCACTACATTGTGGAATTGAGGGAGTACTAATGATTTTTCTTTCATAAAACAAATATCGGACAAGAGGCAGATGCTACCATCCAGTCAGAGCTCTTAGCTCCTTTGTCCTTCTCGCGGGAAGAGAAAATGGGCTTATGCAAACATAATCCAGGTGAGTAGATGTGGAAGGCTTTCGAAATGCAATTGTCAACCAATTATTTTTGTCAGGTCGATTATCCGTTGTGTTCTTGCATGATCTTCTGCATAGAACATATAACTCAAACCCGTCCTCATACATTGAAACAACTAACTCAAAATACTGGTGCAGCCACCCATTATTTGCCACCTTCGAAGAGATAAAATAGCTTAGCATGCAATTATCAATACCTAAAAGTGCATGAAAGTTGGAATATTTAAGATTTCACAGTATCAAATTGCTGAATAGGACACACATTATAACATGAGAATTTTTCCGAGAAAATGATATCGGGAGAATTAAGGAAAAGGGCAAATGGATAATCCAGAATTAGACTATTCATGTGTGTCCTTAAATATTCACACACATATATTGGCTTGGCAGTCCAAAATGCTTATCAGGTTGAAAGATGACAATGTGAATATATATTCCCAACAAAGTAATAAAGAACAACATCAGCTTATAGAGCCCACAACCAGAAATTTAGTATCAAAATAGCTGTCGGACCTGCCACCACGAAACAGAGAATAAAGATGTAACTATGGACCTTAGGGAGGTCTATTACATTCCTATATATGGCATTGAAAATGATTAGAAATTGAACAGAACAAGACTAAGCATCAAGCAGGACATACAGATAGTACCTTGCAGAACCAAATCTTATGAAAAAGAGCAGGTCCAAATAGAGCTCAACTTTCCCTAATCTATTGAATCTCTTCAAGATCCCATTGTCTTCCTTTATTTTTCTACTAATCACCATCATAAGCTTCTAGAACAGAAAAGGAATAAAAATAAGATAGTTGTTTGTTAGCCAATATGGAGAAATGGAGGGCAGTTCAAACTAATGATATACTTCATCGATCTTGCCATTTTCCAGGGCTTACTCTTCTTCGATCCATTTCATAAATGCTGGTTCAATCAAGCTATCTATCAACATAACTGACACTTCCGACCACCTGATCCCATCTAGAAGTTCAAAACTTCCAGAGACATTTCTTGCCTGCATGAGGTCAGACCACGTTATAGCATGTATATGAATTTAAAACATACTATAACATTGACAATAATTGGGTAAAATGCTACTTGAACATAAAGGAAATCTTAAAAATCAACTGCACTTTACTCCAGAAATTCTAGTGCACAACCATAATGATTTTATTCTACTAGTCAACAAATATTTGGAAAACACCGATACAACATGGACTATGATGCTACTTAACCAACAAAAACATACAAGAAGAGAGCATTACCATTTTGGTACATAGTAGCTCAGCTACTGCCTACTAGCTTATCTAAACGGAGAAGTATGCATGGTCAATCTTCAATTCACTAATATATACCTAGAATATTTATGAAAAATAAATTATAGTGCATTTCTTGCCTCCATTTCGAGATGTTGAAATGTGATCAGAAGAAGCCGCAACCTGGGACCTCCATGAATTGCAAGCATACTCAAAGGATAGTTTTTCCTATCATTTTTAGTCCTTCGTCTTTGCTATCAGAACTGGCATCTTGACCATTTGCTTCTAAGGCTTCAGAAAGTTTAGCCCTCACTTCATTCCATGTATCATTGGGGTCAGACGTTGTACTCTTGTCAAGCAAACGTTTTCCATTCCTAACAATTGCCAGAGGAAACTGCATTAGCAGTCATAATTTTTCCTGCCAAACAAATGTTTTGACATCTAAAAGAGATATTAAAGCAGCTACTCTTACCTACCAGAATCAGAGGAGATTGGTTCTGTAAGATGTTGATTGGCGCTGGGGTTTCTAGTCCGGGGTATTGTAGGACGAGAGGGTGCAACCCCAGCCAAATACGCAAAAAACTACGCTAATAGTCAGAAGCGCTTCATCAGAAAGCAACATTAGAATTGGTAAGATCACACTCTCTGAACCCATCATTGACTGAAAGAAATGACATCTAACTTGAGTCTCCAGCTTGTAACCCCTTCCATAAAAACAATAGGAGGTAAATGCGCAGCTTTTCCACTCTTTCGCTGAATTGAATTTGGACAGACATGGAAGGTGAATTTTATGAATGTAGTTCCTACAGATATGGAATAGCCCAGATGAAATATGTAAGTATATAACCCAACGACTCTAGATGGTCCACATTAGTACTATCACAAAAACCGAAGAACAAAGCTACCTCTTTGACATCCTGATTGATATGTTTCGTGGGGAGAGCTTGCCGCTAGACTGGGTCCATCCCCGATGATACTGGCCTCCCTGTGTTGCCAAGGAGCACTCGGCCATTACAAGAGAATCCCCAGGTCTTATCAAAACAGCAAAAACATAGAGAAGGTGAAACAAGCATGCCTTCTGCACAAGAAAGCAAGGATAATAATCTTAGGGAGTCCAAATTTGCATCCCTATTAGGGACAACAGCACAATGAAGGAAGAGCATCTCAGTCGACATGCCTGGAGGCAAGAACTGTTCCATTTCTCGCTGGCGGCAAGCTGGGCACTGCCGGCGGCATCTAAGTCCCCAATTTCTCCATCTAATAATTCCCGAATCCCAACAGGTCTTCCACATCTAACCACTCCACACCCGTGGCTCCAGAAACCACATACATTTGCACACTACTAAACAAAACAAGAATCCTAAGTGAAATATACCTAAACAAGACGCAATGACCGAAAGCCTTCTTAGAGAAACGAAATAAACAAATCCCACGGTTCTCTTTTTTTGGTGGATAGAAAACCAGCGCCAAGAAAACAAAGGTGGGAAAGCTAAAAAAAGATAATCAACTTACGGGCGAGGAGGAGGCAGCACAAGACTCCAACTACAGGTTGTGATTCAGGATCTGCCTCGCACGGATTGCCCCAGCCTAGAATTGATTCCTGGCAGGACCCCAGCAGCTTTCGATGACTCTAATGGTGCCTGCTAATTTATCCCTCGAACTATTCCTCATTTTTTAATGAAGTGCAACAGTACTAGTACAACAGCGACTTGTTTATGCAAACATAAAAACCGAGAGAGAACTAAGTGCGCTCAGTCCACCAAATCGTCACTGAACCGTGGAGCCAGCGTGCCACCTAAGAGAGGGGTCTACGCTCCAAGGTGGTGGGATCGCGTCCATGCGAGGATGAGGAAGCGTTATCGGTGAGGACGAGGAGTGAGTCTACTTCTGTGGACATGGGCGCCGACGTGGGGGCCTACTTCGCTTTTCCTTTTTAGGGATTATTCCTTCCTTGGCCGATGGCGACATGCTTATCATGAAATCACTATTGCAATATGCAGTGGAGGTGCCATGAATCATACCATGCATAGTCAATTTGGCATTGTGCAGTCAATGTATAAGTGTATGAGCTATTTTCATATGATTTCTGTTTGCTGTATGATGTTTCTGCAGAAGTTTTTGCAGTCAATTGACTACACAGATTATGTATGGCTTTAATTTTTCAGTAACAGGTGCATACAAGATTGTTTGACATGGTCTTATGAATATATTCACCAATGGCATCAGACGAAGAAAGAGCTTCTTCGGCTTAAACTGGATCTTGAGAAGGCATTTAACATGTTAAATCACAACACACTCATCGATATTTTGCAAGCTAAAGATTTTAAAAGTAGATGGATTCAATGGATCAAGATGATTTATAGTACTACGTATTCATGTGTTCTCCTTAATGGAGTACCTGGCAAACAATTTCTTTGCAAAAAAGGGGTCAGACAAGGGGACCCATTCTCCCATTGATATTTGTACTTACTGCTGATCTTCTCCAAACCATGCTTAATGAAGCCATGAACAATGCACTAGTGGAATCACCTCTCCATCACACCTCATGCCCTGAGTACCCCGTTATTCAATATGCATATGACACCATTTTAGTTTCCAATGATGATGCAAGTCAACTTTGCATCATCAAAAACCTTCTGCTTCATTATGCGGAGTACACTGGTCCGAAAGTGAAGTACTCCAAGTCCATTTCGATCCCAATGAATATAGCAACAGAGAAAGTAAATTCCCTATCAACACTCCTTGGATGCAAAGTTGGCACCTTGCCTCATAATTATCTGGGTCTTCCCTTATGTATCAGCAAACCAAGACTGGAAGACTTTGTTCCCATGTTAAGAAGAATTGAAAATAGGCTTGTGGGGTGCTCTACTCTCTTATCCACTGAGGACAAACTCACACTCATCAACTCTGTCTTCTCAGGTATGCCCATTTTGTATCACATCCAAGATTTTTGCCAAATCTGGTATGTTAAAGATTTCATACGGAATTAATTTTTTTCAAACAAAACCCCTTGAGTGTTTGATTTGCTAGTGAAATTGCTTGTTGTTTGAATAGAAAGTTAAAACACAGAAGCAACTAGTGGAAACCTAGCTAGCCATAGTTGGAACCCCTGCCATTTAAAATATTGTTGGGGAAAAGCAATTAAATAAGTCCCAAGAATATCCAAGTTAATTAAATAATTACCCTAAAGGAAATTGAACCGGTTTATTTGAAAATCAATTTGAAGTCAATAGGGAGTTGTTCTAAAATGGCTTGCAATTATTTTGGCCGTAAATGCTTTTTCAGAAGTCCAGACAATGACCTAAAGCCTCTGCCTATTTTCTAATATGAATTTGATACAAATTTGTTGTTGAAACCAAATTCAAATTCAAATAGGAAAAATATGTGCATAAAATACTTGTCCAAATTGCCCAAAAGAAATGTGCAACATTTCACAAATATTCCATTTGGAATTTAAAAATTATTCATTGTTCAAGGAAACATCAAATTAAAACCTGTTTTGAATTTGGAACAAAACTGAAAAAGAAAAGAAAAGAAAAACTGAAAACAAAAAACGAATAAAAAGAAAAGATAAACCCAGCCCACTAGACCTAACCGGCCCAGCAGCGCAGCTGCAGCCCAGCTCGCCAGCGCCCCCCTCTCCCTCTGTCTCACTAAGCGACCGGTCCCACTGGTCAGGTCCATCCCCCACCTTGCTCCCGCACTCCCCACGTGCTTCCCCGCAACGCCTCCCCCACTATCTCCTCCATGACGCTGCCCCGGGCCTCCCAAGCACCCCTATAAGACCCCTGGATCCTACCCTCTCCAATCCCCTCGTTCCCGCGTCGATTCCGCCCCAGGGTACCGAAGCTTGAGCTCGGACCTCAGCCACGAACGCCCAACTCCGACACACATTACGCTTTCTCCGGTGAGCCTCCGCCGTTCGTTCGGCTCCCAATGAGATCGCTTGGTCCTCCTCAATCCCTCTCACCCCCTCGTGCAGTGATGCACTGGAACGTTGACAACGACGACGACCGAAGCAAGCTACCACCCTATCCGTCCACCGTCGACACAAGAGGACGAGCGCGAAGACGCCGTGGGCACCATCCTCATTGCCAAGTCGCGTCAAGCATCACCGACCCATCCACGTGCCCGGGGAAGCACCGGAGACATCACGCCATCAAATCCCGAGGCTCTGCCCCAACGTCTTCCCCAACTCCGGCGCCGCCACTCGGCCATTCTCTCGTGGGCTCCTTTGGACCGTCCGATCTCACGTGCACGACAGCGATTAATCAATTTATTTCCCGAATGGGTACACACCCACGTTCATTAGATCCAGATCCAACGGCCCACAATAGACAACTTAAACGAATCGGTATCGACCACTCCTGAGCTGCCATGTTTCCCACCTTACCCGAAACCTTATCCACAATATAAAATCTTTAAATTTAAACGTCTGGATTTTGGTAGATTTGCAGAAAACCCCTCGAGCTTAATACCTTACAACTTTTTACGTGTAACTCGAAATTGAGTGATTCTTTTTGCAAAATGATCCTTACAAAATATACTATCACTTGGAATATTGAAATTTGGAAATTAAATAATTTAAAATTAAAATTCAAACAGAATGAGTTTGAGTTTGACCAGGGCATAACTTGCAAATTATAAATACAAATGAATTGATTCTTTTTGCAAATTGAACCTAGTGACATGTAGTTTTATCTTAGCTACTATAATCTAATTTTAGAATAATTTAAAATTATAATTTGAATATAGTTGTACAATAACATAATTGAAATAGAAATTAAACCTAACTAGGTTTAATTTTGAATTGAAATTGTTTAATAAAATAATTTTGTCACAACTAGTTCAAAAACTTAAAATTGAACTTAGTAAATATTTTGGATTAATATTTGCTTTTAGGTGATTCAAATAATATTTGAAAATTTATTCATACCTAATTTAAATATAAATTTGAAACCCTAGTTTTAATTTGAATAAAAATAACTCAAATATTTTATTAAATCAAATTAAACCTAGTAATTTTTTAGAGTTAATATTTGACTTTAGGGAAACATGAACTCAAATTAAACGTAGTTCAAACCCAAACTGGTTTGAAAACTATTGAACCCTAGCAAATGTTTATAGTATTTATATTTCAGTTTAGTTAAACTAAAATCAAATAAATAAACTATAGTGAACATATTGGATTATATGCAACTTTAGTTTAAATTTATTTAATTAAGTAAAATACAGTAATTATATTGGATTTATAATTGACTTTAGTGTTAAACTTATTTAATAATATTTTTAAAATTTTATTTGGATTTGTATTTGACTTTAGGGAAGACAATAATCATAATCGAGTTAGATTAAACCACCTTAGTCAAATATGAAATAATTCAAAAATGAACTTAACTTAGTGAAACCAATTCAAATTGTAAACTCGGTTCTATTTGAATTCAAATAAGATGAACCCTATTTCAGAGCTTAGTGTATTCAAGCTCATGAAAGGTCAACACGTTTGAACTGTCATTCAAACTTGAACATGAACTTGGCTATCCAAGATTCATAGACCATGACTATGTTGTTAAGATTCTTTGATTGGATCTGACAGCCACAACTTGACATCACATAATTCACATGTGATGAACCATTGTTGAAACTTGCATGTGAACCCCTATGTCACATGTATTCCAAATAACTACCACCATGTTGTTTTCCAAACTCTTATGAGTTTACTCTCACACATGATCTCATAATACAATGACACTGACACCATGCAAACACTTGTTGTATTTTTTATTGTATTTTATGGTTGTTTATGAAGCTCTTTAGTTACGATAGATTGTACGGAGAGAGAAGAGTAACTTGATAAAGATTGCAAGATTGGAGAATCATCAATACCAGGCAAGTTCCACTTGATTATATCACCCAGTATTTTTATTGCATTGTAGTTTTGCCATGATAGGTGTGTGAGTTAGGATGCTAGATTCTGCATAACCCAATAGTTGACAACTTAGGTCCAACTTACCCTGACCTTGTAACCATCGAGTAGTTTCTTAGCTACTATAACGTGGATTTGGAAACACCAATTATTATTCCACCAAACAACCGCATGGTTGACTAATTAAGTACTTAATTAATGAATCGATCTCGGTGGACTGGCTTTGATTGGGTCATCAGAGTGTAGTCTTTGGTGGGGAATGCCACCCAGGTACCAGAGATTGTGGGAGTTCAAAAGTTGAGTAGCTTCCATGTGTGACCATGAGACAATATGGGCTCTGTCAGGATCGAGTAAGTTGGGGAACCCTCTTGCAGCAGACTAGCAGATTAGGTGTGTAGGCTGGACTGGGCCTGTCATTTCGGAGAGGGCGACTACTTCCAAAAAGTCTTGTCTTGATCTACATGGTACTTCACATTGAAGTTTAGTAGCAGGGGGTGTGGTCGGAATCACAGGTAAAGTACACAAACCTCCGCAGAGTGTATAAAACTGATCATGATTAGCCGTGTCCCCGGTTACGGACAACTTTGAATAACTCATTTGAGAATTGTCAGCTTGATCTCATTCACCTCTTCCATCTAAAAGCAATGGGTTGAACCAATGGGGAGTTATGGCGCTGATCTCAGAGGACTGGGGTTTACTAGGGTCTCTGGAGAGAAGCTTGGGATGACCAGGGTTTACCGGAAGTCCACATACTCAATATGCATTGGAGTTACGACCGGGGTTAACCTAGTAAGTCTAGAATACGTCCGGGGTTACCGGAAGTGTCATACTGCTATTAGAGTAGACCACTATACAATATCTAGGGCAAAACTATGTTTTATGCAAAAGAGACTTGAACTCCACGAGCCAAAGTGCATGTAGGTGAACATGTTTCCAGTTAACTGTGGACTTGCCAATACATTCAATGTATTGACCCAGTGGCTATAGCATATCATGTTACAATTTTACCATATCCGAGAGAAGGTATGACGTAGGGTTACGATGCTATACTCTACTCTTGCCTATAAGTTGGTGGGCGCCACAAGACTAGAATATTACCGAATGTGTATTGTAAAGCACTGAACCTTCGATGTAAATATTATGACATGTGTTGTATTCTTGGTATTTCATGATCGACTGTGCGTGTCACCTATTGATCCAAGGACTGACACAGTTAACACAGAGATTTAGGGCCCTCTCACAGGACTGGATCATGACATTTTCTTCATATGTTCTTTAATGATCCCATTGACCGTGGTGAAGCAACTCAACATATATCTAAAAACAATGCTTCTAAAGAAATACACAAGAGAGAGGTATGGCCATGATCTCATTGGAAAAAATTTGGCAACCAAAAAATAGGGTGGAGTGGGTGTACTTGACATCACTACACATAACCAGACCTGACTCATGAAATACCTCCACAAATTCCTCAACAAACAAGATATCCCATGGGTAAAATCCATTTGGGAGGCACATTACTCAAACAATCTGTGTGGAGAAAAGATGGTGGGATCCTTTTGGTGGGAATATGTACTTAAACTTATGCGTGCCTATAAGGAGGTTGCACTATGCAAAGTGGGCCTGGGAGATATTGCTTACTTTTGTAATGTTAAATGGCTAGGGCAATCATCACGCAACACTTATCTACAACTCTACTCATTTGCTATCAATAAGGATATTTCAGTACAAAAGGGTCTTAAATCTCCAAGACACAAGCCAGATATTTCACAGACCTCTATCTCTTAGCTGAACACTTTGTAGGATGGGATTGGAAGCAGAGCTCTAACTGCTAAACAAGATATTTGAAGATACCCTTAGACATCCAACCAATACACTTCTATGAATATGTACAAACTGCTGATTGGGAACACTACCACACACCACATTTTCAAGGATATCTAGAACACCTCATGTAGGCTCAGACACAAAATATTTTTATGGCTATTACTCCATGACAGAGTAAATACAAGGAATATGTTAAAATGCAAAACCATGCACCTAGATGCTTACAATTCTACTCTATGTGGAGACACCACTAAAGAAACACTACTCCATCGGTTCTGGAACGGTTCTTTCTCGCTTCAATGCTGGGAACACCTGATACCTAATAAGCACAGGGGCATATCAACATTTGATGAGATCTTCTTGTCCATGATCCATTTCCCGAAGGACATTGCACTAGAGATATTCATCATGGGTTGCTGGGTGATTACTTCCTTTGGTGATCTAGAAATGGAGCAGAAATAATTTCTCGCCTTTTTCCACAGAGGTGACCCTGAGTTATCAAACCCACGGCAGGATGATGCCCTTTAAGCTAGGGTCTCGTACAAACTTTTGTTGAAGCAACAAATTCTAGCTTTTGACTGGATCAAAATCAAACAACTATAGGAGAACAATTACAATAAAAATATGGATGGGCATGAGGTCATAATGCTTACAACCATATATTTGTGTTGGGACCAAATATGATATTAATTTGTGCGCCGGAAGTCACCCATCAAGATGTGCTTGTTACAAATTGAAGTGAGGGATGTGTCCAAATTACGTCTTAACCGGCACGCGTCCTGCATCAAGAGTCATTTGTCCAACTGAAGGCCCTATCTATCTCACGGGGTTGCCTTGATAGTTAAGGAATGCTATAATCAGACAAATGCATTAGGCGTTTAATGAGCACACCTCTTGAATCTCCAGAGATAGGATCCGTGTTACCGTACTAAACCTTTCTGTCACTGATGTTTAGAATAACACTTCACGGTCTCCCTGCCCTTAGCCTTTCCGTGGCTCGCTCTCCATGATCCTGGGTACCTTTAGGGATGAAGAACACGAATGAGACAAGAGACATCTAAGGAGAAATTTTATTTCATAAATATCGGATGTTGATTGAAAGCCCTTCCATTGATCCCTAAAACAAATACATTAGATTGCAAGGCTCTTGCCTCAACTCATACCTTACCGAACTACTCACACATGGTGATGGGATCACACGAAGAACACAACATATAACACAACATGAAGATAGATTGATTGGTAATATGTCTTACAATGGATGTCGTTTGTGATACAAGATTACAAGTATGACTAGATGAAAGCAAAACTTCTCCCTAGGTGGTTTTGGTAGTTAATAACAACATATATTTCATTGGACTAATGTTTCTACCAAGTTTATCTCAGGTAAAAGTTCAATGATGGGATGGCTAAAAGATTGTGTGGAGAACCTCCCCAAGGAAAGGAAAGTAATAACATTGTCCATAATTCAAGCTTGAAGACTCTACATTTCATATTTTGTGAGAAATCACTTTGAGTCTATAGGAAAGCCAATACTAGTAAAAGGGGGTGAGGAATTATGATGATCTGGTTGCTCAAGTGCTTAGAGATTAGCCACCACAAATACTCATCCATTCTCCCACAAAATACTCTGTCCAAAACCTAAAGTTCAAAATCGGTGCCACCAAGTTTTCCCACTCGGCCATACTGATTTTCTCTTGAGACAGAACCTAGCCAAAACCCTAACAACTCGGTACAACCAATACTGGTTTTGGTACGACCGAGAAGTAGTGACCAACTCTCTGGTTAGCTAGTTCCTAAATTCGGAATTTCTGAGTTTGGTGAATCGGTGTCACCGAGATGAGGAATTGCCCTGGTCAGACCAAAATCGGTAGGACCGAGTTATGTATATCGGTACCACCAAAAAGCCTAAAGTTGCCACATTTTGCACTAGTCGGTGCAACTGAGTTTTCACTTCGGTTTCACCGAGCTGGGCAATAATGTTGTAACGCTTGGATTTTTGGAGTTGCCTATATATACCCCTCCACCACCTATCACTCGCAAGAGAAGCACTCAGAACACACTTACACTTGTCCTATCCATTTTTCTGAGAGAGAGAGGCTGATACGTATCCAACATATCTATAATTTTTTATTGTTCCATGCTGATATATTATCATTCTAGGATACTTTTTGGGTCTTTATTTACCAATTTATAATATTTTTGAGCACTGACCTATTGACCCAATGCGCAGTGCCAGTTGTTGTTTTCTGCATGTTTTTTGCTTTTCAGGTTTACAGTACCAAACGAAGTCCAATTGCCACAAAACTTTTTGATGATTTTTTCTGGACAAAAAGAAGACCTGGAAGTTTTGGAAGGAGGCCGGGAGCCGGACAAGGGCCCCACCACATGTCAGGGCGCGCCCTAGGGGGGGCGCCCTGATATGTAGTAGCCCTTGATACGTCTCCAACATATCGATAATTTATGAAGCATTCATGCCATGATTACCTATGTTTACAATACTTTTATATGGTTTTGATGCACTTTATATGATTTATTTAGAACTAACCCGGACTAACGTTGTTTTCAGCAGAATTACAGTGGTGTTGTTTTTGTGCAGAAAATGAAAGTTCTCGGAATCGCCCGAAACTTCTTGGTGATTTTTTCTAGAGGAAATAAGCCATACTAGAGCGAAGAACCACCAGAGGGGAGCCACCCATGGGGCACAAGCCATCAGGGCACGGCCCCCCTAGGCCAAGCCCTGATAGCTTGTGGGGCCCACGTGGCTCCGTTGCGCATGATTCCAATGCTGAAAAATCCTATAAATCTCAGAAACCCCAGAAATAATTAGAGACTCTCTGTTCCGTTGCCGCAACTCTCTATATCGATGGAAAACCAATCTGGAGACGTTGCAGTACCCTGCCGGAGAGGGGAAACCATCACCGGTGGCCATCTTCATCATCCCGGTGAAGGCCATGACGAGGAGGGAGTAGTTCACCCTCGGGGCTGAGGGTATGTACCAGTAGCTATGTGTTCAATCTCTCTCTCTCTCGTGTTCTTGAGATGTCATGATCTTGATGTATCATGGGCTTTGTTAATATAGTCGGATCATATGATGTTATTCCCTTGCTACCATGTTGTGATGAATTGAATCTTTCCCTTTGAGATATCGTTATGTTGGATTGAATATTTTGGTTTGAGAACACTTGATGTACGTATTGCGTGGGATAATCGTAGTGACATTGGGGTATTCTATTTATTCACTTGATATATGTTGAGGCATCAACTTGCGGATTCCGGTGACCTTGGGGATCTATGCATAGGGGTTGATTGCACGTTTTCATACCACGTTCTCCGATAGAAATATTGGGGTGCTCCTTGAAGTTCTTTGTGTTGGATTGAATATGATAGATCTGAAATTGTTTGATGCATGTCGCATAATTTACCCAAAAATACTTGAGGTGAAATTAGAGTATCTAGGTGACATTAGGGTGGATTGATATGTATCATTGGTGTTGTTCTAGTACGAACTCTAGGGCTATTTCTGACACTTATAGGAATAGCCCAAAAGATTGACCAGAAAGAATAACTTTGAGGTGGTTCCACTACCTACACCAATTTCATCTTATTGTTCTCCGCTAGATAGGAACTTTGGAGTGATTCTTTGTTGCACGTTGAGGGATGATCATATGATTCAACTATGTTAGCATTGTTGGGAGATTGCACTAGTGAAAGTATGAACCCTAGGCCTTGTTTCCAAGCATTAATATACCATTTTGCTCGCTGTTTACTATTTATTACCTTGCTGTTTTTATATTTTTAGATTACAGTAACCTATATCTACCATCCATATTGCACTTGTATCACAATCTCTTTGCCGAACTAGTGCACCTATACAATTTGCCATTGTATTGGGTGTGTTGGGGACACAAGAGATTTCTTGTATTTGATTGCAGGGTTGTTTGAGAGAGACCATCTTCATCCTACACCTCCCACGGATTGATAAACCTTAGGTCATCCACTTGAGAGAAAAGTCCTACAAAACTCTGCGCTTGGAGGCCCAACAAATTCAAGAATAAAGTTGTGTAGTAGACATCAAGCCATTTTATGGTGCCGTTGCCGGAGAGGTGAGTGCTTGAAGGTATATATTTAGATCTTGCAATTAAATCTTTTAGTTTCTTGTTTTTCACTAGTTTGGTTTTATGAAAGAAAACTACAAAAAATGGAATGTTGGTTGCCTCATTTGTATCGTCTTTTTAATGTCTTTCGTGAAAATAAGGATTCAGAAAACTATGCTCAGTTGGTAGAGGAAGAAATTATGAAAATACTTATTGAGAATTTCTTGAATGATGAGCATGATAGCAATGTTGCTAGTATGAATTCTCTAAATATCCATGATGCTAATGATATGCAAAGCCCCAAGCTTGGGGATGCTATGTGTGATGAAGATGATATTTTTAGTCCCCCAAGTTTTGATGAGCAAATTTATTATGATGATGGCATGCCTCCTATCTATGATGATTATTGTGATGACATGTATGCTATAAATAATAATGATAACCATGAAACTTGTCATCATGATTTTAATTTACAATTTTGTTATG
Organism: Elymus sibiricus; assembly: GCA_039707655.1. Taxonomy (NCBI): domain Eukaryota; kingdom Viridiplantae; phylum Streptophyta; class Magnoliopsida; order Poales; family Poaceae; genus Elymus; species Elymus sibiricus. The sequence goes on from CM077669.1 coordinate 163,729,083, forward strand.
TCAATCATGTATCTCATGATAGTTATTTTGTTGAGTTTGCTCCCACTACAATGAATGAGAAGAAAATTGCTTATGTGGAGAGTGATAAATTTTCTATGCTTGTAGATCATGAATAGAATGCTTTATGTGATAGTTATATTATTGAATTCCTTCATGATGCTACTGAAAATTATTATGAGGGAAGAACTTATGCTTGTAGGAATTACAATAATATCAAGTTTCCTCTCTATGTATTCAAAGTTTTGAAGTTATGTTTGTTTTGCCTTCCTATGATAGTTGATTATTGCTCCCATAAATTATTTGATCACAAAATCCCTATGCATAGGAAGTGGGTTAGACTTAAATGCTCTTGCCATATGATTGATGATGCTCTCTTGCATATTTCAATTACTATTCCTATGTGAGCATCATTGAAATTATCATGCCTAGCAAAAAGGCTTTAAAGAAAAGAGCTTGTTGGGAGACAACCCAACACTTTTCCTTTCTTTTTTTGTGTGTTCACATGATTAAGCTACTGTATTAATCATGTTTTGTGCCTTTTATTTCAATAAAGTGCCAAGTAAAGCCTTTGGGATGACTCACAAGATGAGTAGAATTGATGCTGAACCAAAACAAAAACTTTTGACTCCAGTACAGAAATTTTCATTTTTTACTGGAGTGTGATAATGATCTGAAATTTTTACACAGTGTTGATATACAAATTATTCAGGTTTTCATAATTTTTTAGAATTTTAGAGAGAGGGAAGTATGGTTATACTACAGATCTTCACAGACTGTTCTATTTTTGACAGATTCTGTTTTGCATGCATAGTTTGCTTGTTTTAGTGTTCCCATAGCTTATATTCAGTGATATAAATTATGGGAATGGTAGAATACAGTAGGTATTATGTGAGAACAATTATGAATCTTGTCTTGGTAGTACCTAAGTGAATGATCTTTATTTATTATACTAACCCATCTCATGAAGTTCCGTTAAGTTTTGTGTGATTGAAGTTTTCAAGTTTTGGGTGAGACACCGATATGAGGAGAATAAGGAGTGACAAGAACCTAATCTTGGGTATGCCCAAGGCACCCCCAAGGTAATATACAAGGAAGAATCAAGCGCCTAAGCTTAGGGATGCCCCGGATGGCCTCCCCTCTTTCGTCTTCAACAATATCGGTATATCTTACTTGGAGCTATATTTTTATTCGTCACATAATATGTGTTTTGCTTGGAGAGTCATTTTATTTTGTTAGTATTTTCTTTATGTTATTTATAATCTTGTTTTCCAATAAAAATTTCCAAGAATAGCCTTTAGGATACTTGAATTGCATGTTTGATGTGTGTTGTGTAAAAACAAAAACTTTTGCTGTAGTGTTTGAATTTTCACATTTTACTGGAATGTTGAAAGTTTCTGAAATTTTTACACAGTATTTTCATATAAATTATTTATAATTTTCTAAATTTTCATAATTTTTAGAGGTACATAAGTGCACTGTGTAAATTAATTCCTACAGACTGTCCTGTTTAGACAAATTGCTGTCATAGTTTTGTTATCTACTTCTCCGGTGGTTTTCATGACTTATATTGGTAGATATAAATTGTGGAAATGATAGTATACAGTATATAATGTTTTAAAATTATTGTGCAACTTGTCTTGGTAGTACATAAAAGTGTTGATTTATTCTCATGTGCACTAACCTATCTCACGAGTTCTTTCCATGTTTTGTGTGGATGAAGTTTTTGAGACCTAGGTGAAACCGGGATATGAGAGGATTGAACGAGATATAAAAGCTCAAGATTAGGGAAGCCCAGGTCTCCCTAAGTAAATATTTCAAGAAGTCTCAAGCATCTAAGCTTGGGGATGCTACGCATCCCACCTGTCTTCGTCAACTATCGGTTAGCCTATGTTGAGCCTAAATTTGTATTCGTTCACATGATATGTGCTATTCTTGGAGTGATATTCCCGTTTAGTTTGTTGTTTGAATAAAATACTCATATCTGAAAATCTTTATTGAGAGAGAGAGTCATAACATAGCTACTTAATTGTTTGACTACTCATTGATCTTCACTTATATCTTTTGAGAGTAGTTTGATGTTTACTCTTGTGCTTCACTTATATCCTAAGAGTAAATTGTGAATGAATGAAATATCGTAAATCTAAAATTATCAATGTGCTATATTCTTAGTAGCAAGTTCACATTTGGTTTAGAAAGTAAAATCTATTGAAGTTTAACAATCACTGTATTGGTCATATGAGCAATTCCTGAATGATTAGTATAAGAAAGAGAACTTTCACAAACAAATATATTATCTTGGACATCTTTTATGATTGTGAATACCCATTAGTTATTTTTAAACTTGATAAAATAGTTGAAGTTGGACAAGGAAGACAACATAATGGTTAATCTTGGGTATATTTGCATAGAAGTTATATTGTTATGGATCCTCTAACATGTGGTGCTTGTTTAGAACCTTTTGCTAGCCAAAACTTTGTACTAAGTAGAAATACTACTAGTGCATCCAAAGCCTTGAGCCAAGTTTCTTCCATGAGAGTCCACTATCAAGTAACTTCACGCAAATTTTAATTCATTTGTTCTTCTTTTTATTTGCTGTTATATTTAGCTTGTCTCATAAAAATCAAAAATACAAAAATATTTATCTTTGCTTGTTACTAGTTTACTTCTTCGCTTGCTAGTTTACTTGTCTTGCTTGTTACTTTGCTTGTTCAGTCACCATGGCTCAAGATACTACTAAGTTGTGTGACTTCTCAAATACTAATAATCATGATTTTATTAGTACTCCTATACCACCCACCGCTATTGCGGAGGCTTTTGATATTAATGCTGGATTGCTAAATCTTGTCATGAAAGATCAATTTTCGGGAAGTCCTAATGAGGATCCCGCGTCACATCTTAATACCTTTGTTGAATTATGTGACATGCAAAATAAAAAGGATATCGATAATGATATTGTGAAATTAAAATTATTTCCTTTTTCATTAAGAGACAAAGCTAAGGCTTGGTTTTGATCTTTACCGCGTAATAGTATTGGAACATGGGATAAGTGTAAAGATGTTTTTATTGCCAAGTATTTTCCTCCTGCAAGATAAAGAGCATGTTGCAAAAGCTTGGGAGAGAATGAAATTGATGATAAGAAATTGTCCAAATCATGGTTTAAACTTGTGGATGATTATCCAAAACTTCTATGCGAGACTAGGATTTGTGTTTAGAAATCTTCTAGATTCTGCTGCAGGTGGCACATTTATGGATGTGACCTTAGGTGAGGCCACAAAACTTCTGGACAACATTATGACAAATTATTCTCAATGGCATACCGAAAGGGCTTCAACCGGTAAGAAGGTAAATTCTGTTGAAGAAATCGCTACTTTGAGTGAAAAGGTGGATGCTCTTATGAATATGGGTGCTAGTAAAAATGCTCATGTTGATCCCAATGATATGCCCTTTTCTAGTTTGATTGAGCAAAATAATGATGCGATTAATGTGAACTTTGTCTCGCGAAATAATTTCAATAACAATGCTTATAGAGGAAACTTCAATTCTAGACCGTATCCCGTAATTCCTCTAACAACTATGGAAATTCTTATGGAAATTCTTCTACAAATTCTAATAGGATGCCCTATGATCTTGAGAATGCAATTAAATAATTTATTAATTCTCAAAAGGTTTTCAACACTATGGTAGAAGAAAAATTGCATGTAGTTGACACTTTGGCTAAAAACATGGATATAATTGCTCTTGATGTGGAAACTCTTAAAAATAAAGCTTTGCCACCCAAGCTTGATTTTAATGATGCTATTAAATCTATCCAAATATCTATTAATGAAAGTAATGAGAGGACCGCTAAGTTAAGAGCTAAGCGGGAATTCTTAGAAAAAGCTCTTCTACCCGGTTTTTACCGGAATCATGATGAAGATCTTACAATGATTGGTATTTCTCCTATTGAATATTTATTTACCTCTCTGAATATAAATGATAAAGGGACTTTAGATGAGTCACTCTAGTTGAGAAGCGCCCCGTTTGCTTGGTGGATGACGATTTTGATGCTAAAACTGAAAAACGTGGGTTTGGAGAGGTCAAAACTTTAACTAGTGATGTGCCCACTATTTTGGATTACAAGGACTTTAATTATGATAATTTATGTTTAGTAGAATGTAGTTCCTTGTTGCAATCCATTATTAGCTCACCCAATGCTTATGAACAAAACAAAACTTTTACCGAACATATAGTAAAGCTATGATAAAAGCTTATGATGAGAAACTTGAGCTTGAAGTTTCTATTCCTAGAAAATTGCATGATGAGTGGGAACCTAATATCAAGATAAATATCAATAAATATGAATGCAATGCCTTGTGTGACCTTGGAGCTAGTGTTTCAACTATTCCTAAAACTCTTTGTGATGTGCTTGGTCTCACTAATATTGAAGATTGTTCCCTTAACTTGTATCTTGCGAATTATACCATTAAGAAACCCTTAGGTAGAATTAATGATGTGCTTATTATTGAAAATAAAAATTATGTGACTGTAGCTTTCATTGTGCTTGATATTGATAGCAATCCTACTTGTCCTATAATACTTGGTAGACCTTTCTTACGAACTATCGGTGCAATCATTGACATGAAAGAGGGAAACATAAGATTCCAATTCCCACTAAAGAAAGGGATGGAATACTTCCCTAGAAAAAGAATTAAACCACCTTATGAATCAATCATGAGAACTACTTATTGGTGGAGTGTCAAAGATGACAATACTTGAAACTATGCATTATGCGTAGCTAGAAGCATAAAACGATAGCGCTTGTTGGGAGGCAACCCAATAGTTATCTTTAAATTTTTTCTTTAAAGTTTCTATTTATTTTTAACAACATTATTATTGTGTCTGTAATAATTATGTTTTTGTTTTTAAATTAGTGTTTGTGCCAAGTAAAGCCTTTGGGATGACTCACAAGATGAGTAGAATCGATGCTGAAACAAAACAGAAACTTCTGACTCCAGTACATGAATTTTCATTTTTTACTGGAGAGTGATAATGATCTAAAATTTGTACACAGTGTTTATATACAAATTTTAGAGGATGTACTAATGTTTCAGAATTTTTAGAGTTAGAGAAGTATAGGTTCTCTACAGATTTCTACAGACTGTTCTGTTTTAGACAGATTCTGTTTTTGCTTGTATAGTTGCTTATTTTGATTATGCTATGGATTTTATCGGGGGGTATAAGCCATGGATAAGTTACAATACAGTACCTATTATGAATTTATGAAATTGGAATCAATTTATAACAGTACCTAAAGTATGCAATATGTTTCTTATACTAACGGATCTCACGAAGTTTTGTTGAGTTTTGCGTGATTGAAGTTTTCAAGTTTTGGGTGTTATCATGATGGAAAAAGGAATAAGGAGTAGCAAGAGCCTAAGCTTGGCGATGCCCAAGGAACCCCAAGGTAATATTTTAAAGGATACTCAAGCGTCTAAGCTTGGGGATGCCCCGGAAAGCATCCCCTCTTTCGTCTCAAATCCATCGGTATGTCACTTGAAGCTATATTTTTATTCGTCACATGATATGAGTTTTGCTTGGAGAGTCGTTTGCTTTTGTTTGATTTTAGTTTCAGTTTACCACAGTCGTTGTTTGCTGGACACACCTATTTAAGAGAGACACACCTTCATCATAATTTGTTAGAATACTCTATGTGCTTCACTTATATCTTTTGAGCTTAGCAGTTGCTCTAGTACTTCACTTATATCTTTTTGTGCACGGTGGCGTATCGATTTTATAGAAATGATTTCACTCTCGTTCTTCACTTATACTTGTTTGAGAGTTAATAAATAGCGACGGTAATTTGCACGGGTCATAATGCTAGTCCAAAAAAATATATTAGGTATTCAATGAGTGATAATCAAAACCATCAAGTAGCACATATAGAGAAATTGTGAGTCAATGATATTGATGTGGTAATATGAAATAGGTGTGCGTTCATAATTATTAAATCATAGAAGTGTCTATATTAAGAGAGGTTGACATTTTTGTTCATCTAAAAATTAAATAGGCATGGTGATGATGTGTGAGCATTTCTATTCCCCGTTGAAATCCTAGTGTTGTTTCGGGTCGGAAGCGCACGATGATTGACTCCTCCCAACCTCTTCCCTCGGGGCATGCGAGTAGTACTTTGATTTAAGATAAACTAATAAAACTTTGAAATAAGTATATGAGTTCTTTATGACTAATGTGAAACCATGGACAAATGCAATCTCACCTTCTCATATTTTGCTAGCCTCTTCGCTACCGTGCATAGCCCATTCTCACCTCGAGGATCGGTTCAACTTTCGCCGGTGTATCCAAACCCCGTGACATGATACGCTCTGTTACACATAAGCCTTATTATATCTTCCTCAAAACAGCCACCATACCTACCTATCATGGCATTTCCATAGCCACTCCGAGATATATTAACATGCAAATTCCATCGTCACTTCACATGACTAGTTTGTTCATCATCATATTGCTTTGCATGATCATATAGAGCTGACATAGTATTTGTGGCAAAGCCATCGTTCATCATATTTTTGATACATGTCACACTAGATCATTGCACATCCTGGTACACTGCCAGAGGCATTCATACAAAGTCATATCTTCATATCAGTTCTCCATATCGAGTTGTAAGTAAATTAAAGTGTGATGATCATGATTATTAGAGCATTGTCCTAGTGAGGAAAGAATGATGGAGATGATGATTCTCCCACAAGTCGAGATGAGACTCCGGACGAAAAATAAAGATGGGGGAGGCCAAATGAGCCCACCACCCATTCAAAAAAATGAGAGAAAATGTGAGAAGGGACTTTGCTACTATCTTTTACCGGACTTGTGCGTCAAAGTGGCACCATGCTCTTCATGTATAGAGTCTCATGATATATCATTTTCATATGCTAGTGGGAATTACCTATTCATTATTACAAACTTGGCTTGTATATTCCTATGATGGGTTTCCTCAAATGCCCAAGGTCTTCATGAGCAAGCAAGTTGGATGCACACCCCACTTAGCTTCATTTGAGCTTTCATATACTTATAGCTCTAGTGCATCATTTGCATGGCAACCCCTACTCCTTGCATTGACATCTATTGATGGGCATATCCATAGCCCATTGGTACGCCTAGTTGATGTGAGATTATCTTCTCCACTTTCTACCCCTTTTATATCTACCACCATACTCTATTCCAGCTAAATGCTATGTCCAATGGCTCACGCTCATGTATTGCGTGAAGAATAATAAGTTGATGCATATTGGAAAAGAACGATCCAATTTCCTGACGTGGACACCATGGTGCTTGACATTTGTATTAATGTGGTGAAGATGGAACCATGCCTTGCTAAAATAATAAGATGAATGGGGGGGGGGGGTAAACATTCCTTAAGGATCGTATACTTTGAAAGATTAATGATTTTGCTTCTTACACTTTAGATATTGCCATGTTAATATTTGTTGATTCATCTTTTCTCAATGAGCGCACATGCATAAGATTACATAATGGATAGCATGTCACATCAAAAATTCCGTTTTTATCATTTACCTACTCGAGGACGAGCAGGAATTAAGCTTGGGGATGCTTGATACGTCTCCAACGTATATATAATTTTTGATTGTTCCATGTTGATATATTATCATTCTAGGATACTTTTTGGGTCTTTATTTACCAATTTACAATATTTTTGAGCACTAACCTATTGACCCAGTGCCCAGTGCCAGTTGCTGTTTTCTGCATATTTTTGGCTTTTCAAATTACAGTACCAAACGAAGTCCAATTGCCACGAAACTTTTTGATGATTTTTTCTGGACCAAAAGAAGACCAGGAAGCTTCGGAAGGAGGTTGGGAGGCGCACAAGGGCCCCACCACACATCAGGGCACGCCCTAGGGGGGGTCGCGCCCTGATATGTGGTGGCCCCCTCGTGGCTCTCCCGACGTCCCTCTCTGGCCTATAAATTCTCTAATATTGCAAAAACCCTGAAGGCAGTCCCGAAACCCTTTTTCCACCGCCGCAAGTCTCTGTTCCATCGTGAGGCCATCTGGAGCTCCGTTCCGGCACCCTGCCAGAGGGGGGATCAATCACAGAGGGCCTCTACATCGACCTTGTTACCCTCATGATGATGTGTGAGTAGTTCACCACAGATCTACGGGTCCATAGCTAGTACCTAGATGGCAATCTCTCTATCTCTTGATCTTCAAGACAATAATCATCCCATCTTCGCTTTGATCTATCCTATGTAATCCTATTATGTGGTGTGTTTGTTGGGATCCGATGTATTGTGGGTTTATATTCAAATTATTCATGAAAAGTATTTGAGATACCTCTGATATATATTGTCTGTTAATTGCATGATCTTTATAGCTTCGTAATGCTCTCTGATCTATTGATATGCTTTGGCCAAGTAGATTGATATTTCATCGGTGGGAGTGGTGCGTTGTGGTAGGTTCAACCTGACGAGTTTCTATATCCCAGTGACAAAGTAGGGGACAAGATGCATCTTTGTGTTTTTGCTACTAAGGATAACACGATGGGGTTTATTCATATTGCTTGAGTTTACTTTGTCTACATCATGTCATCATTCTGCATGCATTACTCTGTTTTACTTAATACTCTAGATGCATGCTGGATAGCGGTCGATGAGTGGAGTAATAGTAATAGGTGCAGGCAGGAGTCGGCCTATTTGTTTATGGACGTGATGCCTATATACACATGATCATTGCCGTGAAAATCACATAACTATCCACTTTTCTATCAATTGCCCAATAGTAATTTGTTACCCATCGTATGTCGCCTACATGAGAGATGCCGCTAGGGAAAACTATGCCCCCGGGTCTATTCACTTATATATTTACAAACGCTGCAATTACCTTGCTGCCTTTATTTATCTTTTATTTTATTTTGCAATTTATATTTATCAACAATTATCTACACAACTCATTTGCTTGCAAATAACGAGATCAAGGGGATTGACAACCCTCTTGCCCGCGTTGGGTGCAAGTTGTTTCTTCATTTGTGTGCGGCCGCTGAAGACGGTTGAGGATTGATATTCCTATTGGTTCGATAAACCTTGGTTTCATAACTAAGGGAAATACTTACCCACTTTATGCTACAATTACCCGTTCCTCTTAATGGAAAACCCAACACAGATCACAAGTATCAGAGCCACCTACTCATGTAATGATATCAAGACATTCCATTCCAACCAGATGAATCTTGATTTCTAGCCTCCCCAAGTTGCTTTCCATCCAATAAATCTCTTCTACCCATGCCAAATCTGTGAGAGAGTGATGGAGTGTTGAGGAGACTATCTCTTGAAGCACAAGAGCAAGGAGTTCATCATACTACCACATCTATTACCTTTTGGAGGGTGGTGCCTCCTAGATTGGTTAGGTGTCACTTGGGAGCCTCCTTCTTCGTGATTGTGGAGTTGAACCAAGAAGTTTGTACATGCAAGGAGATAGCCTACTTCATGAAGATCTACCCATAGTGAGGCTAGTCCTTCGTGGACAGAAGCCATGATGGAATAAATGAGGTTGCTAATTTGTGGACTCTAACGGGTGGAGCCCTTCATGAACTCTCGCGACCGCTACCCTCCGTGGGTTGAAGTCTCCATCAATGTGGACGTACGATAGCATCACCTATCGGAACCACGGGAAAAATCTTCATGTCATCAATTGTGTTTGATTCTCCTCTCCCAACCTTTACTTTCATGTGATGTCTTTACTTTCCGTTGCTATACTTTTAGACTTGCTTGTGTAGGGTGTACTTGACTTGTTACAATTGCTAAAACTTGCCAAGACTTAAAATTGGGAAAAGGCTAGATTTTTATTTGGTCAAGTAGTCTAATCACCTCCTCTAGACATACTTCGGATCCTGCAAGTAGTATCAGAGCTTTGGTCTCCATTGTATTGGTTTCACAACCTAGGAGAGTATGGCATCTAGTGAGGGAAATTATCACCATAGAGGTCCATATTTCGATGGTACAAACTTTGCTAGTTGGAAGCATAAGATGAAAATGCTTATTCTTGGTCGTAACCCGCCGTATGGGCTGTTGTCCATGTTGGCTTGCGAGGTGAATTCTTTGGTGATGGAAAGGAACCGGATCGTGACGCGACCGTGGAAGAATTGAAGATGTTGCAATACAACGCTCAAGCATGCGACATTCTATTCAACTGCTTATGCCTCGAAGAATTCAACATGATTAGCCGTCTTGAGAATGCAAAGAAAATTTGGGATACTTTGGTTGATATGCACGAAGGTACCGAATCCACCAGGGAATCTAAGTTGGATGTGCTACAAAGTCAACTTGACAAGTTCAAGATGAAGGATGGTCAAGGAGTCGCGGAAATGTACTCTAGGCTTGCTCTCATCACCAATGAGATTGCCGGCTTAGGAAGTGAAGAGATGACCGAAAAGTTCACCATCAAGAAGATACTTAGAGCCTTGGATAGGAAGTACGACACCGTGTGCACATTGATCCAAATGATGCCAAAATAAAAAGATCTCAAGCCTACGGAAGTCATTGGAAGGATTGTCGCTCATGAGATGTCACTCAAAGACAAAGAAGAGCTTCATAACAAGTCAAGCGGTGCTTACAAAGCTTCAAGTGACACTCCCGCTACATCAAATGACAACCTTGTAAGCAATGAAGAGATAAGCCTCATGGTCAAGAAATTCAACAAGTTCTACAAGAGTAGAGGCAAAGAGAGAAGCTCCAATTCAAGATATGAAGAGAAGCGTTCATCTAGTTGTGACCGGAATTGTTACAATTGTGGAAGGTCAGGACACAACTCCAATGAGTGCACGCCCCCCCCCCCCCCCCACATACACAAAAGAAGAGAAGAGTCACCTAGAATAAAGAGCTCAAGAGACGAGTCACCTCGAAGAGAGCGAAGGAGTAGAGATGATCGTTATGAACAAAGACCCTCCCGGAGAAGTAAAGACTCAAAGAAGAAGGACAAGTACACCAAGAGCTATACAAGAAGAAGACATCAAGCTCATGTTGGTGAATAGGTTTCCGGCTCCGAATCCGATAACCACTCCGAGAGAAGCTATCACTCTGACTCTGACTATAGTCAAGATGAAGGTGTTGCCGGACTTGCACTCGTTTCCTCCAACTCCTATGACATATTTGATTCACCAAATGAAGGGAGTGGAAGTTTCTTCATGGATAAAGACCCCAAGGTATCACACCCCGAATACATTGACTTTAATAGAGATGAGGATGACTTACTTGGAGATGATGACTTGCTATTTTACAAAACTAGTGATGTTAGTCAAAATGAACTTGATGCTAATCAAGATAAGTCATATGATGATGATAAGAAGGAGATTGAGCGTCTAACTAAGTAACTAAACACTCTTAAGTTAGCTCATGAATCTACTCAAGAAGATCATAGAGAGATCTTAAGAACTCATGAGAAGATACGCATCGAGAAGCTAAATTTAGAGCAAGAACATGAGTTTATTAAAGCTATCAATGACGATTTTCGAAAGAAGAGTTCTTCTTATCTAGCCAAACGATTACTCTTGTATACATTCATGCCACAAGTTAAAACTAAGCAAACTAGTAACAAAGGCAAGAAAGGTTCTTCATCTAGTAGAAACTATAAGAATGATAAATCCAACGATATTGCTTCTAGTAATTCTATTGATTCCACTAATGATCCTCTTAGCCAAGTTACACTTGAGCAAGAAAATGATCTTTTGAAAGGGATTATATACTACTGCAGGATGGTCCAAAGATGACACATCAATCAGAGACCCTTTGACGAAACTGTGTGCGATGCATGAATCACAAACGATATAGTTCAAGCTCCGTCGCTAATGACACGAACTGTGTGCGATGGTGGATCCATCAAATACGATTCAGAAAATAGTTGCGTGTGCAATCTACGAGAGACAGTTTGTTCTTATGAACCGTTTGTGATTAGCGAATATAACAGGAGCGGTTAACAAATCTACATACGTGTGCGAAGTACGGCACACAGTTCACTCGGATAAACTATGTGCGATGATACAGCAGAAGACAAACGATTCAGCATAACAAGATGTGTCTGATATACAACAAACATGCGAGTAATCAGAATCATGTGCGAACACCAGAAATAACACAGATGATTGGTGGTAATAACCTGTGTGCGTTGTGGGCAAACGCTTGCTGGTATACAACTGTCAGCGATTGATGAAATCATCACCGATGGGTTTCGGAGTTTAGTCCATGTGTACTGTGATTTGCTTTGTCTGCACAACATCTATGATGTGCCTATAGAACAACAAGATATGTACTTATCAGAACATGATTGCATAAACAAAAAAGAACACAATGCAATTTCAAATATTGTATCACAAATACCAGCAATATTACAAGGTTCAAATTCTAGCATTACAAGGCCCAAATTCAAAGATTACAAGGCACAAACTGATATTAGAAATCAAATCCAATCTTGAGGATCCATGGGATGAAATATTTCTGCAAAGGGATCAGCCACCAAGAAGTCATATATCGGCTCGATAGAATCGCTTCCGAATAATGTGTCTTATGAACTTCCAAAGTGAAAATCAGCTTCCGCGGAGCCTTTTCCAATCCGCTGTAGACGCCTCCGCTGATCAGTAAACCATTCATTGTGGCACACTAAATATAGTGCAAACCTCATTACCTTGAGCACCCTTGCTTTCTGAACAAAGAAACTGGCGAATTGAATCTCTGGATTGGTGCCTCGGTACTCGTTCAAAGTAATTTCCGTGAGATGGAATTCAAGGCATTCAATGGGATTGTTATATTGCGCCACCTTTTCCGCTCCAAGTCCTGCTTGTATCTGCAAACGAAGACAACAAATCAGTGCTTAGATGAAGTTTTGAACACTATTGGCCTCTTTGGTTTGCATGATTTATAAAATACACTAATAGATTGACATGCCATCTTCGATCGTTCATGATTAACATATCAAAAAAATGTATAGTACATCTGTCATAGTAATCATGGGTAAAAGTACCAACAAATTGAACTCCGTTGTGGTTAACAATTAACAGGAAAGGAACATCACTTCGACGAATAGCTTCTCCGTGCACGGAAAGCATCTACGGAACTTAACAACTTCATCCAGATCGGGGCTGATAGATTGTAGTGCCAAGATCTTCACTGTGCGCACAGACATTGCGAGGCTTGTGGGAATCATTTTCTGGATGACAGGCGGACATAGATCACCAAAAACTAGATAAAATGTGATGTATAATGATAAGAATGAGAAGATTGTTGTACCTGAATGGGTATGGATCCAGGTGTAACAAGTTCGAAGAATACAGCACACGATTAGCCCAACACTGTCAATTTCGGTGCGTCAATGACCCTGATTCTTGTTTGACCTTCTTTATTAAGTACAAACAATCTCTCAAGGAAAGGCGCATTCCGAATGACCATATCATGATACTCCCCAACTGACAGCGTGTTGCGGCACCAGCCATGCACATAAATCGTACGGAGATTCGTCGTAGTGATGTGGAGGCTACTGAACCCAAACATCATCTGAAGATGAAGGTACTGAAGCGTTGTACAGCCGCCGAGCGGGCGCTCCAAATCCGCCTTCGAGATGTTGACGCCAATGAGCTCGAGCTGCTTCAGTTTAGGGAGATGAAGAGCGTGCGCGACATTAATCTTGGGGAAAAGGCACCGCATGAACGTAGCGCGGCGCAGCGTGGGCGTGAGGCGGACGACGGACGGAGGCAGCGAGCGCCCATGTCCAGCAACAAAGTTGAGCTCCTCGAGCTGATCTAGGGCGGGGGATAAGAACCACTCGTGAAACTTGGGTTCAACCTTGTAGTTGGAACAGAAAGTGCCGATGGCAAGGCGTCTGACTGGCACAGTGTGCATGACGAGGATGTGGGACAATGCGTCCAAGAGCTTGCAATCCCCGTTGCAGAGCTCGTCATCGTCGAGGAGGTCAATGAGGGTGGAGTGCCATAGGGGGCGCCACCGCCTCGAGAGGATGGTGGTCTGCACGACAGTTTTGATGGGGAGGAGGGACATGATGGTTACCAACATCTCGTCGGGGATGCTGCCGATGAAGTCCACACTCGCCGGAGGCTCGTGTGGTTCAGCCTCGACCCGCCCCCGCTTGTTGGCCACCACGTCGTCCATTGAAAAAGGAGGCGATCCTCGGCGGCGGCCCTTCTTGATAAGACCGGAGGAGAAGGTGGAGTATTAATGGAGAACTTGGGAGAGAATAGGGTTGTGGGTGGAGGTCCGAGGTCAAAGGGCTTGATTCCCGGTGAGCCAGTTGCGCCTACACGGCGGACTGCTCGCACGCGTCCCTTTGAGCCTGCGCGGTGGACTGCTCGCACGTGTCCCGTCTAATCGAACCTGCACCCACAACACCTCCTAGCCAATAAAATATAGTAAATTATACCGGTTGCTAATATTGTCATCAAATGTATTAAATAATAGAGAAAAAGTATACACTTGTTGCTAATACTTACGTTTATTTATACTGACATATATTTGTATTTTTATAAATTGCGCGAACATTTTTTTGTATGTATATTTGAGCAATTGTGAAACGTAATTTACTTAGTTTTTATGTATAATGTTTATACCGCACGAATAATTAAAAGTTATGTTTGTTATTGAGATTAGAATTTACAAAACTTTTACATATTTCTACAAAAAAACTTAGTTTTACGTTAATTTTTACATTTTCGTGATAGGCGGGGCCCACCTCTCATAGAGGCGGGGCCACGCGTCTGTTGATGAGCCCGTTCCCACGCACAAAAGCGCGCTACCCACTATGCTCCGCCACGGCTGCCCAAAGGCAGCTGCTGCCGATGGCCGCCACCCACCGGCAACCGCCAAGGCTGCCACCATAGCGGCGACCGTCTGGCCACCACGACACCGTCATCGGTCTTGGCCCGAACCCCGCAGTAATAGTGGGCACACACGTACAGACATCTGAGAACGCAAGCCCACGTATGCCATCCCACAAGGTTTCTAAAAACATAAAGTGTTCCGTGCTTGGGAACTAAAACCTTCAATAAATCTTGAGCTTGTTTCCCTTCACATTCCAAATTACCACACACTAAATTTATTGCAAATCAGTTCACACATACCAAAGCTAAACGTGTTCCCACTTAGCAGTGTTTACTGTAGTAGGCTATAAAAACACCTACTCGAAAATTACCGCACATTCCTCACCCAGAACTCCTCCTCAACCCGCCACCAAAAAAACAGGCCTTTCTTTGTTAGTCGTTCATTCCGTCTACCATGGCCGATAGGAGGGGGGTTCTGGGTCGAGATATAACCAGGGAAGAAAGACCAAGGCCGCATAAGCAACTGAGAGGTCCCGCCGACGCGCCGGGGAAGCGCCAGAGCTCTAGTCACACCGCGTTTGCCACAACAGAGATGTCCGGTGGCGCCGCGGACGCCCAAGAGGATCTTTCATGGAGAGTCAACGGCTATCACAATCACAAGCGCATTCGCCTCAGAGGCGAACTGGACGAGTTGGCAGTGTTGGATTCCTCAGCGAGCGATGACATGCGCGCTGAGCTCGATATGGAGGAGGCGCTGATTGATGACTTGGTGAAGCTGCTGGAGAAGAGCTACGCCTCGGTGGACAAGGCGACCGGCCTTGTGGCGAAACTTATGGAGGAGAACGCCGTCTGGAAGAAACTGCTCGAGAAGAAAAGTGCCTCAGAGGGGAGGCTAAAAGAACCCGCCGAGGAACTTTTGGAAGACTTGGCGAAGCTCCACATCGAGCGCGAGTTGCTGCTTAAGGAATCTGAGCCGCGTGTCAAGGAACTTCATGCGTACGTGACGTAGACCATCGACGTTCTCGAGCAACCAACCTGCACCATGGCCTCAATGCGGAAGATGGCCGAGGAGAGGCGAGAGGAGATGGAGGTCGTGGAGGCGATGAATAAGGAGATTGAAGAACTCTGCGCCCAGCAATCCATCAAGAATTAGATAGCAGCGGCCCAGATCGTTTTTTGTGTCTTCCTTCTTCAGCCTCTTCCTTCTTCTTTTGCCCCTATGTCTTTGGGGAGTTGCCGCCTGCGGCATTTTATATTATCCTTAATATGTAAGAAAATTATTATCCTTTGCAGGTGCGAATTTGTCGTTATATTATTTCGTTCGTAGGTACATGTATACGAGTAAAGTTCTTAGCGAGGCACTAACAAAACAGTGTTTACATTCAGCGGGGCAATATGATCACAAGTAAACTAGTCGTAATCAAAAACAAAAAACGAAACTAGTCCGTCCGTCCAGGCGAATTAAACGCATGATAAACAGTGGGTCGGACGCCATTAATTTGGGAGCGTGGCGAGCGGAGGGTGGAGGTCAAAGTCTCGCTTCCCGATGAGCCTGCGCAGCAGACTGATCTCATGCGTCCCGTCGAGCCTGCGCGGTGGACAGATCGCACGCGTCCTGTCGAGCCTGCGAGGCGGAAAGTTCGCATCCGTCCTGTCATCAACCATCTACACACACGACCCCCCAATATCAAGTAAAAACAATGGACGCATCGCACCAAATGGTTATCATATGAGTTTTGTATTTACTGGAATTCAAAAAATAAGATTATCAATGATTGCCCCAAATTGGATGTCGGAATCGACCCATTACATTCCATCCGATGACAGAAATGAAACACACCCTAAATGTTTCTAATTCATTTACATTTTCGTTGCATGGGACCTAAGCAAGCAGCCAGGGACACAAAAATGATTTTCCAACGAATTTTCACGGAGCATGAATTCCAGACAAGCTTTGGGGTTCTTGAGGATTTAAAAACCAATATTCTCAATGTTTGCGCCCTAGTCATGACGCCAAAAAAACTCAATGTTTGCGCGCTTTATATATTAATTGAGTTCTTCACCTTAAGTGCATGCCTAGAAAACTCAATGTCGTTTTGACCACAAATGTCACATGTTCCCTATCGAAACCACGATGCTTCTCATGGGAAGCTCCAATTTGTAAGAGGTTTTTCCCAAAACTTGTCCCAGATTGGTCAAAAACATTACCATGTCTTATAAGTGTCGTGTCATGACACCGGGGTAAGTTTCAAGAATTTCAGACATGTTTTGGATTTATGGGAATTTGAACGCAAGTTTCTCAACGTTTGCGGCCTAGTCACGACGTCGAGATGTTTGTAATCATTGCATGGGACCTAAACAGGGGCCCAAGGACATAAAAATGATTTTCTAACCCATTTTGGTGCCCTGGAGCATGCGCTTGTGGTTCAAATATGAATTATGCACATTAAATGGATAGAAAAGCTCAGTTAATGTATATAGGGTGCCAAATGAGCCCTGCATAATTCCACATTGTAGCACCGCCATTGTATTAGTCTATGTTGCATGAAGAAAAAATATCAAGGCAAGAAGAGACAATGAATGCCGTTCCCTCCACAGAGGTGACATGTTCCGTATCGAAACCATGATGCTTCTTGAGAAGTTCCGGTGTGCAAGAGACTTGTCCCAAAACTTGTGCCAAATTGGACAAAAAAATTATCATGTCGTATAAGTGCTGTGTCATGACACAGGGTAAGTTTCAAGAATTTCAGTTGAGTTTGGGATTTAGGGGGATTTAAAACCCAAGTTTTTAATGTTTGCGGCCTAGTCACGATGCCGAGATGTTTGTAATCCAGTCTCGTTCATTGCATGGGACCTAAACAAGGAACCCAAGGACACAAATATGTTTTTCAACCCATTTCAGTGACATGGAGCATGTTCTTTTAGTTCAAATTTGAATTATGCACCTCAAATGCCTAGAAACTTAATTAGTGTAGTATAGAAAAGGCCAAACGAACCATGAATAAGTTACAGCAGTTCTACACGCCCACCTGGAGCCCGTGCGTGTGTAAGCATGTTGTGCCCATGTGTCGTGCTACCTAGAGCTTCCTTCTTTCATAAGTTATCCAAATTATACTAAAATGGTGTTCTATCCAAACACGCTTCTCCCGCCACTCCCCCAATCAGTTTCCCGCGGAAGGGCCCACGTCATCAACCTCCTGGACGAGGGGGACGAGACGGAGCAGGCCGGAGAGCAGGCAAAAGCGGCATCGCGCCATCGACCCTGTTTGGATACTCTAACTTAGCTAGAGGTTAGAGTTAGTTTCTAACTCCTGACTAACCCTGAACTAACTCTAGCCAAAGGTGGTGTTTGGATGACAGGGTTAGATTGACAATAAATGCACTTTCTCCCTCTTTCCAGCCGGATTTGGTGTGGCCGGCTCTTGTGTGGACTCGTAACGAGTGGCTAGGATGGGAGGGAGGGATCTGGTGTGGCTGGATAAGAGGGAGAAAAGTAATTTTTTTGTGGGCCCCGTCAGAACTAGCTCAAATTAGCACCTCTTGGGTGGGATAGTTTTTTTGGGTGGGTTAGATGCAACTAGCTCCAATCTAGCCCTCATGTTTGGATACTTTAGGGCTATTTGAGCCCAAACTAGCTCAAACTAACTCTAACCCATGGATCCAAACAGGGCCATCGAGCTAGAGCGAGACGTCATCATCACCCCATGCACGCATCTGCAGGCAGCACCATTCCACCATCGCACACGGTTTCTAGTACTACCAGAAACGTTTGCGATACGTAAATAGTCCGGCAAGGTGCACATCGGGCCACCCCTTATAAATGATAGGAGGCACCCCTTATCAGCAAGTTGCAGCTTCCCACCCCCTAACCGATTCGAATGGAACTCGGAAGTTAAGCGTGCTTTGGGTGGAGTAGTTCAAGGACGGGTGACCGGTTGCGAAGTTGCTAGATCTCAAGGTTCATTTAGGCGATGTGATATGATCACTACAGGTGTTTAGTTGTAAATGCCTGTAGTGATATGTCATTCCGGTTAAATAAATCTTGAGGTCTTTGTTTTGAAAATATTTAGAGTCATTTTCCTTTATGGGCCATGCCTTTCCAAAAATTCTAAATGATTTTTTTTGCCTTTTCAAAAATGTGTATGTGTGTGTGTCAACCCATGATTTTCTTTTGATGTTTTCAAAATGTGTGTGTGGACCATGCCTTTGAAAAAAATGAGTGATTTTTTTGCCTTTTCAAAAATGTGTGTGTGTCAACCCATGATTTTCTATTGTTGTTTTGAAAATGTGTGTGTGCGTGTGTGTTGTTTGTGTGTGTGTGTGTGTGTGTGTGTGTGTGTGTCAGCCCTGTGTGTGGACCACGCCTCCATTGTGCCGTTTCCGACGACAAACCTATCGGTGGGCCCTGATGGTACGTCATGCCTTTTACTCACAAACGCTGGAACGCCAAGGACGGGTGACGGTGTGTGTGTGCGCGCGCACACACACGTGCATGCGTGCGTGTGTGACCCATGCATGCATGTGTGTGTGGACCATGTGCCTCTCCATTGTGCGGTTTTCAACGAGACAACTATCGGTTGGCCCCTAGTACATAGGGTTTTTCATCCAGCTTTGACCGACCGTGCTAGAACTCCAAGGATCGATGGGTGACGTATGAGCACACACGTGTGTGTGTGCGTGTGCGTGTGCACACGCTTGTGTGTGTGTGTGTGTCGACCATATGCATGCCTCCATTGTGCGGTTTTCGACGACACACCTATATGTCAACGAGCCACTATGTAGGGTATATACATATATCATCCATTTGACTGACAACGCTGGAACGCCACCCTAGCTACATGTCATGTGTGTATCTGAGGGTGGGGGTGGGGGGAGGGGAACGATATATACGTCCATAACGACCTAGCAGGTAGTATATATAACCAATCTTAAGGGGGGTATATATGTGCAGTTATCTGAGCTAGGTGCATGCCACATCATAGTTAGTGTTGTGCATTGTAAACACCGGACCATGCTATTTTCCTATATACATTTGGCCATATGCAGGGGGATGGTGTTCTTCTAGCCCCGCTTAACCGATCTTTGACAACGCGCCAACTCGTGGGATCACGCGATATATATATCCCTCTTGTCCGACAACAATATGTGATGGTTTGTCCAAATTAAGGTATAAATTCTCTTGGTTGTCTTACGACAAGTCAGACAAGGATAATTGTGTGACAAAGTTTGAACCAGGTCATCTGTTCATAGGACCCCCTCCTCCGGCACATAGTGTAGGGGGAAACACCCTACGTTTGTCATGAAACCCTTTTCTGTCACACTGGACACTTTTAGGCATGCATATATATATGCATCATGTGCCACACATTAAAGTTGCGCATTACGAATTTAAACATGAAAACACCATGTTCGCGCACACACACACACACACACACACACATATATATATATATATATATTCATCCATTCCTAAATACAAGTCTTTTTTAGAGATTTCACTACGAACTACATACATATATATGTACATATATATACGTACTTAATTTAGAGTGTAGATTCACATATTTTACTCCGTACATATATAGTCTGTGCCGGAATCTCTAAAAAGACTTATATTTAGGAACGGAGGGAGTATATATTTGGGCCACTAGCGGGCGTGGTTATGTTTTGACCCTCTCTTGCGTTTTTTTGCCGTTTACCCCAAAGATGCTATTAGCTAAAATAGGAAACGAATCCGACGAAACAACCCTATGCGACTGTATCCCTAACAGGAACGAGTGTGCTACTCTAACCGTGTGTGATGCCCGTACAATGCAAAATCGGCCTTGCGTAGTGGTGGCAACCACAAGCGTCAGCCAGTGCAAAGGGGTAATGTGCACATTAAAAACCCAAACCCGACAGTGACCTATAAAAGATCTCGCCGGCGGCGGCTAACGGCTAATTTTTTCCGCCGATAGCGCGCTACCACCACCATACACACCAAATGGAACCGGTGCTCAACCATGGGGATGTGCATGGTGCCGTCCTGATAGTGTTGGACGACGACGTGATAGAGGATTCCGACACGTTGGCCGCCATGGCAGGAAACGACACACAACCAGCTGCCGCGGCCGACGACGATGGGATAGAGGATTCCGATGAGCTGTCCGCCATGTCGGTCAATGGTCAACCGTCATCTGCCGCGGCCGCCGCCGCCGCCGATGACCCCGAGTTTCAGCGTCGGATGCAGATGGCTATCGCTCTGTCTGTCTAGGAATCGGGCCTCGATGCGTTCCTGCGCGAGGAGGACGAGCGCCGTCTCAGTGTCGGTGTGGAACAATCTATCGCATCTGCGGATGCCATCCGCAAGGCAGCTAGGGATCTGAAGCGGTAGAAACGGCGGGAGGGTGCAAAGAGGAAGCGGCTGATGAAGAACTCAGATGCAGAGGGCAAAAAGAGGCGGGAGCAGGACCAGAAGGCGGCGGAGTAGGCTGCCGCATGCCTCTTAGACCCGTTGGAGGCTAG
This sequence comes from Elymus sibiricus, assembly GCA_039707655.1. NCBI lineage: Eukaryota > Viridiplantae > Streptophyta > Magnoliopsida > Poales > Poaceae > Elymus > Elymus sibiricus. The sequence goes on from CM077669.1 coordinate 163,750,414, forward strand.
TGCAGGCCTTGCAGCTGCGGCGGCAGCCCTGGCAACAGCGGCCGCGGCGACCAGGGACGCAACTCTTGCGAGAGTGGCACCCGTCTGTATCCCGATGGCCCACGTGGATGCCACGACAGCTTTGTCGATAGCGGCAGACATGGCGAGAGGTGCGGCGGTCGCTCCGGCCGAGGTAGCCCCGTCGGTCTCCGCCGTGGAACCAGTGGAGCTCATCAACTTGACAAGCTCCTCTGAATACTCGTTCTGAGCCAAGGAAGGTCATGATGACAGTGGAGGCGCGGCGTTTGTATGTATCCATGGCGTAGTGAATATTTTGTGCAGTTCATCTTCATGTAAATTGACGAACTATTTGTAAATTACTGAGCGTATTAACTAATGTCCACTAATCCGCTGCAAAATAAGGCATTTTGTGGTGAAAATTTACCAAATGTTTGTGTCATCTGTTTGTGGCATGTGGAAATTTAGGATGAATTTCACGTCTGTGACTGAAATTGAGGACGAACCGTGTGAGACGAACCCGCCTTGAGAAATCTCAGAAAGAGCTACCTGCCTTGAGGGATGCAAAAATTCGTGGTTTTGCGGCACGACATTTCGTTATAGCGTACACACTTTATTATGTTTGGACCGTGTGCAGTCTCGGTTGCTCCCGCCCCGCTCATTTCCTTTACCAAAATTTAAGTGGAAGCGGTATTTTTTTCAACTACATGCCGCCCTCCCTCATCCACCGCACCGACCCTATAGTAAAATTTCAGCTGCTGAGGCATTTGAACAGTCGCCATCCCTCGTCCACCACCATCTCCACCCACACCATTACTACTAAAATTTTCAGCTGCAGCAGCACATCCGCAAACACCCCCCATCCACACAACACCCCTCCCCTTCCTCCCCCGCTTGAACACTAGCTCGCCCCCGCCGCCGCCTTCCACCACCAACTTCATCTGGTCTACCCGTGCCTCATATCTAAACAAGTTCAGGGTCCCCATCGATCCACATACACCATCGCCGCCCTGAGTTTTTAGATGAGGCCGGCGGTGTCCCTTTCCCGTCGCAGCCTAATCAGCCCGACCACATCTCCCGTGGAGCTCGAGGAGTGTATGAGAAAAAAGAGGTCTATCATGGCCTCTCCGCCGTACGCTGGCGAGGTGGGCGCCGTTCGCGCCAACCCTTCGATCCCGGACAAACACCTCGCCGCCGAAGCCGGTGAGGACGTTGACTACGTTGCCATGCCGAAGGCTTCAAGTCCGTGGGCTCGCGTATTCCTTTATCTCAGGAGAGCCGGCTACAACATCAAGCTCGTCAACATCACCGGCTTCACTCGGGACATGTCACAAGTTAAGTGGTCCACTGGCTACGCCTCTGGTTCAACCGTCCTCGATCTCTTCAAAGGCCCCGCCGCTGATCTCCTCCGCCTCGCGGTCATGGATTTGTGATTCTTCTATGCCATCGAGCCCCTTTTGTCATTTCTAAAGGAAACATTCTATGGTGGTGGCTTGGGATCCTTAGCTCCAAATTCAGATCTCATCGACCAAGATAATGGCACACACTACGGCTGTTAGAAGGGGAAACGTCCCATCTGGGACATCAGGGAGCGTATCCTGGGCACCACATATCCCAAGTGGAAGGAGCCCATCCATGACAAGTGAGGCAACATCCTGTGAGCAAATCATACTTTTTCTAGCTAGCCGTCTTGTACCCATTGTTGTAGTAGTTTTTGCCATGCGATAATCATGAAGTGTTTAATTGAGCATTTGTCCAGTTTTCAAGAAGATGCCTTGCTTTTATGTATCTGGTTGTTAGGTTGGTTGCATAGAGTATTAATTTGTCCAGTTTTCAATGTCTATAGTTGGTTGTTACAGTCAGCACGAATGCCTTGTTTCTTTCAGTTATTCACAATGTGATGTTCATTATGTGCAAGTATGAAATGTGTAGCTCAATTTCATCAATACCACCTGTTATGCCTGGTGTTGTTAACATGTGCCCTTAACTCCCACTTTAAACATTTATGCCTTGTTTCTCTGAATTTGGTTGCCCAGTTGGTTGCAGTGAGCATTTGTCTAGTTTTCAAGCAGATGCCTTGCTTTTTGTATCTGGTTGTTAGGTTGATTGTAGTGAGCATTTGTCTAGTTTTCAAGCAGACGTCTTGATTTTTTGTTTCTGGTTGTTAGGTTGGTTCCATTGAGCATTTGTCCAGTATCAAATGGCTATATTTGGTTGTTATAGTGAGCATATATGCCTTGTTTATTTCAAGAATATATCTTGTATACTTGGTTGATGCTAAGCCTGTTGTACTTATCATGACTTTACATGTACTTACACATGACAACAATGGCAGTGGCCAACGTTTTCCACCGAGGGTTTTTTCATCCCTCCGCCTATACTCCATCCGTTCCATCATGTAGTGCATATAGATTTTTGTGATGTATCTACATATACCATCTGAAATGTATACAATATGAAATTTTCTCATGTATCTAATGAAATTGAACTGCAATTCTAGATGTATATGTTTTTCTCTACAAACTTGGTCAAAGTTAGTAAATGTTGACTTCTAAAAATGTTTATACGCAACACATTGTGGAACTGATGGAGTAATATATTACACCATTCTGCAACTACATTTTAGCTTCTAATATCGGCTTCTTGCTTGTAGGTACATATGTCTTTGGTAAAGATCCATGCCTGGACCCTTTTTGAGTGTGGGGCAATGAAATATTCATGAACCAGCATCAAGTGAGGAAACTGAAAATGATTGTGAGGGAAAAGAGATGAACAATGCCAATTAGACTATTTGTTTACGCTCTATCCAACACAACAGTGAGTTGTAGGATGGTAACTACGAACTCTGTAGCCTTCTATTAGTACTGCCCATAATGAGTTATCACACAACAATGTCTGAATCTTTTTCTTTTGCAGTGGTTCCCAAAGCAGTTTACTCAAGATTACCTCGCAAAGTACATGATTTCTGGACATGCAATGAAGGTTAAAATATATCATCGAGACTACAATGAGCATCAAGAAGTCATAATGAAGACAGTGAAGGATGGGCGGGCGGCCATCACTAGGGGCTGGCCTAAAGTCGTTCGTGCATTAGGCATGGAGGAGGGCACAATATGGGCATTCCGCTTCACCTTCTCCAGCAACCAGAATGTCTTTCGGCTCTCTCTTTACCGTCTTTAATACAATCATGGTTACATCATTCTTTATTTGTCCCTTCTGTAGTTTTCCTTTATTTGAGAATTGATGCTTATTTAGTTCTTGAGTATATGTACATGTGAATCGAATTATGCATTCGTTCTTAAACCTACATTTAAATATGGTTTGATATGAAATACATGATTTCCTACTTTCAAATGTAAATTATGTGAATTATGAACGCATGTATTAAATTAGGGGCAAATCATGCTTTGCAGGCCATTACAATGCACAATTTGGCAAAACATCTACGATCAACTTCAACATTACACACTTTTCTCCACTCGCGGCGTGTGCGATGAGTCTCGCCTTCGCACACGGTCAGACGGGAAAGAACGTGTGAGATTAACAACACCAGCGCACACAGTTCTAGTCTCCTTATCAGACATGATTTGGTATTTTGAACTGTGTATGATATCGTGCCCATTGTAAACGTTGGTCAAATAAGAATGCGTGCGATAGGTCTTCATCGGACACAGTTAGTCTGGATGACACGTTTGGGAACTATGGATCACACGTTTGGGACGTTTTGTAAATCTCAAACGTCTAAAAAAAGCCGTGTGTGGGATAGATTCAACCTTCGCATACGGTTTTATATTGATAAACGTATGTACTCTTATATCATATCACAGATGGTCATAGTGGAACTAAATGTGTGTGATAGCCCCCTTATCATACACGCTTTATAATCGTGAACTGTTTGCGATTCGGTGCACATCGTAAACGGTGTGCCACAGAATAGCACGTGCGATGTTACTGTGATCTCACACGAGTTGCAAGGATGGACCGTATGGGATGTACACCATATCTCAAACGGTTGGCCGGTGACTCTCGTTTGTGATAGATGCGTACATCCCATACGGTTATTTTTTCCAAACGTTTGCGTTCGTTGTCCACCATCACCGACGATTTTTCTGTGTCGTGTGGGATGGACCCCATATCTCCCACACAAGCAAGGCGACGGTTTAAAACTACGTCGCGGAAAGGGGTCAAAAACTTTTTGTATAGCACGTCACTACACCAGTGATAGAAAAAGGTATCTACAAAAGTATTGTCGGATGTAAGTAATTCGAGAAGATTGTACGCAAGCATGGAGGATACCAGAAGAACCAAGGCATTGGCTACTTCAATGCCAATGGAGTTGATTGAGAAGAAGGTCAATACCCCAAGCTGAAGTTTGTTCCTCAAAAGGAGAAGTATGTACATACTCTCCCCAAGGGAACAAAAGCTCAAGATGACCTTCCACCACAAGACCACAAGCTCAAGGGCCAGGACAAGCTTCAAGAGGAGATTGACACATTTTAAGATGAGTCTCTATCCTTGGTCAAGTGGGTTCCCAAGGCTACTCCAAGTTCTACTTCGACTAGTGCTACTTCAACTCCAAGGATTCCCATCAATTTGATGTGGGTCCCCAAGAACAAGAACTAGAGAAGTTCTTGAGGGGTGACTCTGCCAATGAAATTCACTCACATTCATTCTTGGCAAGGACTATTTGCAATCAACTCCAACCTTATGCAATAGTTCAAGGAGTCACACATTCCCTCAAAGGTAAGCAAGGGACAAGGTAATAAAAGAATCCATGGACATCATCATGTACGCATTGCACTCCATGTCCATAGATATCCTTGTATTTGTATCTTGCGTGGGACTAACCCATGTAGGTGAGAAGAGTGTGAAACAATGAGGATTGCTCCCAACTCAAGATGATCTTCATCAACAATGAGCATCCATCACTACATCACCTACATGAAGTCCTCTATGACAAAACCCAAGGTTAGTTTATCCCTCTTAGGGGGGATGTCACATCAAGGGGGAGCTTTACTCTAAGACTTGAGTTAAAGCATCTCTTAAATATGTGGACACATTAAATGCTTTATGTAAAAGTGGTAACCCCACTTGTGCTTAAACGATGAGTATGACCTATGATCAAGTATTCTCACTTGGCTCCTAAGTCAATATACTCATATATAGATGACTACGTCATCGCCAAAGTGCTTGGTAGATACTAGAGTAGTTATGCATGGTTGGCATGATTTCATTTGACATCTTATTGTGTGAGCATGTTGGTATGCATATCTTTTCTCATTCGAGGATATCCAATTGTTGTTATTTGGCTTTCATTTTTCTCTGGCCAATTGGATGTACAAGAATGCCTAAGTACCCTCCTCTAGCTATCTATGCTTTCTAGTCGCAAATTCTATTCATGCTTCATCACAAAACATGAGCAAGCACTTTTAGAACCCTTTGTGTGAGGAGCATTCGGAGTTTCGTTTCGACAAAGAACTGACTTCCAAAACCTCTCATGTGAATCTCGGTGTAACCAACATCATAATCTCGGTTCCACCGAATCACTAGGTTGATCTGGTTTTATCACCTCGGTGCAACCGATCCCTAAATCTCGGCCTCACCGAGTTTCACTATCACCTGACAGTTATGAAACTTGGTGGCACCGAAATTTCCGAATCGGTGTCACTGACAGCAACAGGGTATATATATACTCTACGGACCTGAAGTTGAAAATTATTTCGACTCTTCGGCCTCCTGCACCCCTTTGTTGCCGCAGCCGTCGTCTCCGGACTTCCACCTTGCCTCCCGTGCGCCCTCGTCGTAGTAATTCTTCACCGCCGACGGGAATCATTGCCACCGTCACCGCCGTAGGGGATCTTTACTGAACTACGATAAAGATCTCACCCCTCGTGTGCTCCCTATCCAAATCTTGCGTATTAGGTCTTTGCTTATCTTCTTGCCACGGATTGCACAACTTCCATCCACTAGAAATCCCGTAGAGAGTAGGGGAACGAAAATTTTAGGTTTACTCTCCCGCCATGTGTGTCTCGGTGTCACCGAGTCAAAAAAATCGGTCTCACCGATTTGTAGTTTAGGGTTACTGAGAACACTCTCGGTGAAACCGAGTTGCACGTTTCGGTGCAACCGAGATGAGTGGCCAAGTTTCTGTTAAGGAGGGTGTCTGTCTCGGTAGCTCCGAATTTCTTGACTCGGTGGAACCGAAACCCACTTAGCTGAAAATTAAGCTTAAGAACTTGAGTTCAAATTTGCAAAAACCTTCTGTGTTTTGTGATGCTCATCCCTTCTACTCATCTATATCTATTCACAGAGTCAGATATCAGTCTCAAGTGGATGAGTGGACTACCATCTTAGGAGTCCCACTGGTAGAGGAAGGAGATATTGACGTTCACGCTGAAGACAAGATGAATCACAACTCCCTGGATGACATGTACACTCCTATCCCTGCTACATATGTTAGCACACACAAGCTTGGCTCTATCTATCATTTGCAAGCAGGACTACCCAGCACCAACACGATTTTGAGGTATACTTTGATGCCCAAGTCAGGAGATGATAAGATGACCAGGGGATATTCCATTAACATGTTGCATCAAATAGACACCCACACCAAATTCCGGGTGATGGATTTGATTGTAGAGACAATCAAGAGGACAACTACTGATTAGAAACGATCATGTGGATATGCACCATACATTCAGATGCTCATCAACTCCAAGCTGGAGAAGAATGTATATGCACTTGATCGTCCTCATATGCCCCTTCAACCAGAGTTTGAGGATAATGTTGTGGTGATGGACCCCTCTCATCCCACTTCATCTGCTGCACAGGCAGAGGCAGAAGCAGCCAGAGCCACTAGTGCTCAAGTGCCCAAGTCAAAGAGTGATCAAATGGCACTTCTGATCAAATCTGTCCAAGGTATAGAGAAGGATGTGGCTGAGATTCTTAAGAACCAAAAGAGCATTGTGCGGATCATGGAAACCAAGTTTCATGCTCTGGACAACAAGGTGGATCAGCTTACCAAGACAGTCACTGAGCTGAAGTAGGAGGTTGATGCAGTGCCTAGTCCCCACTCCTCAGATGATGATAGTCCTCCTCTCCGGCCCAGCACTCAGTTCAAGACTCAAGCCAGATCGTCTATAGTGCCTGCTCCAGAGTTGAGACCATCTTCATCAGGACCAGCTACTGCCCCGACTGCTCCTTCAGCACCTCCAGTGTCTACTCCACCACCTCAGAGGACTTCCGACGAAGTGTTTGCGGATGCTCTTCTCTCGACTCCTTCGACAACTACAAGAGCTGCTTCATCATCTCATGGAGGATATCATGCCCAGAGAGACGATTAGCTCTATAGCTTTGAACTTTTTGGTAACTTGTTGCCAAAGGGGGAGAAGTTATAGATCATAGGGCTTCGAGAGAGAGTGTGTTGCATTTTGGTTGCTCTCTATTTCTTAAAAATATTTGGTTTATCGCTCGTTTGTTTAAAAGTCAGTATTGTTTGATCATATACTTTGCTTGTGGATGCTACTATTTCCTATCCTTGTGATATACCTATGAAATGATCATTCACTTGTTTGGAGTTATGTGCATTGTAATCCATTCATATCATTTATGCGCACCACCAAGTTGTATGTGACATGGAAGAGTTACCCCCACTCCTAATCGATTGTGCATTTGCATTCAAACACAAATTTTAAATAATGCACAAATTTAGGGGGAGCTCTTTCTTATCACATACTTCTCAAAGCGATGATGCTATTCATTGATTATATCTCTTATCGAAGCTTTGATCTATATGTTTTCATCAATTACCAAAAAGGGGGCGATTGAAAGCAAAACTTCTCCCTAGGTGGTTTTGGTAATTAATAACAACATATATTTCATTGGACTAATGTTTCTACCAAGTTTATCTTGGGAAAAAGTTCAACAATGGGATGGCTAACAGATTGTGTGGAGAACCTCCCCAAGGAAAGGAAAGGAATAGCATTGGCCATAATTCAAGATTAAAGACTCTACATTTCATATTTTGTGAGAAATCACTTTGAGTCCATAGGAAAGCCAATACTGTTAAAAGGGGGTGAGGAATTATGATGATCTGGTTGCTCAAGTGCTTAGAGATTAGCCACCAAAAATACTCATCCATTCTCCCACAAAATACTTTGTCCAAAACCTAAAGTTCAAAATCGGTGCCACCAAGTTTTCCCACTCGGCCATGCCGATTTTCTCTTGAGACAGAACCTAGCCAAAACCCTAGCAACTCGGTACAACCAATACTGGTTTCGGTATGACCATGAATCAGTGACCAACTCTCTGGTTAGCTAATTCCTAAATTCGGAATTTCCGAGTTTGGTGAATTGGTGTCACCGGGATGAGGAACTAGCATGGTCAGACAAAAATCGGTAGGACTGAGTTGTGTATATCGGTACCACCGGAAAGCCTAAAGTTGCCACATTTTGCACTAGTCGGTGAGTTTTCACTTCGATTTCACCGAGTTGGGCAATAATGTTGTAACGGTTGAATTTTTGGAGTTGCCTATATATACCCCTCCACAACCTATCACTCGCAAGAGAAGCACTCGGAACACACTTACACTTGTCCTATCCATTTTTCTGAGAGAGAGCCACCTACTCATGTGTTGAGATCAAGATATTCCATTCCAACCATATGAATCTTGATTTCTAGCCTCTCCAAGTTGCTTTCCATCCAATCAATCTCTTCTACCCATGCCAAATCTATGAGAGAGTGATTGAGTGTTGAGGAGACTATCTTTTGAAGCACAAGAGCAAGGAGTTCATCATACTACCACATCTATTACCTTTTGGAGGGTGGTGCCTCCTAGATTGGTTAGGTGTTGCTTGGGAGCCTCCTTCTTCGTGATTGTGGAGTTGAACCAAGAAGTTTGTACGGGCAAGGAGATCGCCTACTTCGTGAAGATCTACCCATAGTGAGGCTAGTCCTTCGTGGATGGAAGCCATGATGGAATAGACGAGGTTGCTACTTTGTGGACCCTAACTGGTGGAGCCCTCCATGGACTCTCGCGATCGTTACCCTTCGTGGGTCGAAGTCTCCATCAGCGTGGACGTACGATAGCACCACCTATCGGAACCATGGGAAAATCTTCGTGTCATCTATTGCGTTTGATTCTCCTCTCCCTAACTTTACTTTCATGTGCATGTCTTTACTTTCCACTGCTATACTCTTAGACTTGCATGTGTAGGGTGTACTTGATTTGCTACAATTGCTAAAACTTGCCAAGACTTAAAAGGCTAGATTTTTATTTGGTCAAGTAGTCTAATCACCCCCCCCCTCTAGGCATACTTCGGATCCTACACTAGAGGAGGAAGAACTATGGTGGAGATGGTGGCTATGGAGATGGGAAATAGCGATAGCTAGGGTTTGAAGACGGAATGGAGATGATTCTATCTTGCGGCTCCTCTCACGGTTCGTCTGTTAACATTTCGGCCTCGACCCCTTTATAAAGTATGTTCTGGTGGATGAGACGCCTCGAAATCTACGCTATACGACCACTCATACGAGTAGTCGTGGTCTCATGATGCACTGTCTTTTGTTTTGTTTCTTCTGGTGGTGCCTCCACTTGATTTCTTCTATCTCCTCCTTTACTCCTTTCGTTGTTATGACTTGATTTTGTCCATATTTATCCCATTTCTTGTGAAAAAACATAAAGAGAGGATGTTGGAATCATATGCATTCATTAGTCATTACTGGCATAATCGGAGCGAATCTCTTGGTTTAATTAAATATATCGGTTTAAAATCAGGTTAGAGGAGTGTAAAAATATCACTTATTAGCTCCCCGAGGCAAAATAAATACCATGCCTTTTCCAACTCATTTCTTGGTCTGAAACTTTACCCATAATTTGTTTCATCACTTTTCCAAGCTCCACCAAAACTCTCAATATTTTTGAACCTATTACCTAGTCCCAGTTCAAACCCATTTGAATTAAATTCAAATGTGTTTGAATCTAAACCTTGCACATGCCCACTCTTATTTTTCTTGGGTCAAGCTCATTTTTGCGAGTCCATGAAAATTAACCCCATGTCCAAATTCCAATTCTAACCATTTCTTTCCTCTCTTTTCTTTCATTCTATTTTCTGTTAATGGAAAAGAAGGAAGGGAGAGAGATCCCAGCCAGCAACTCATCCAGGCAGGCACAACCTTCCCCTAAGGCCCACCTAACCCTATAACATAGCCCTCCCGATCGACCCCTCACTATCTCCCTCGTTCCTCCTGCCCGCCGCCACACACTTAACGCACGCACGCATCGCCCCAGGGAGAGGAGCTGCTCGCGCCCGATCCCCTTGCCATCGGCAACCGGCCCGAAGCTCTGTTGTCCGCCGCCCTCCATCATCTACCTCCGTCTTCCCATGTGCACTGCGCCTCCTCCCTTCCTGAGCTCACGCGAGTCGCATCCATGGAGATGCCGCGCGACCCCTGCCACACGCGTGGCACAGCCTGCCTGCTGCCCTCCTCCTCCACTTTTGCGTCTCTTCCCTGCCTCCACTGCGAGCTTGCCCATGGCACCACCGCCTCGCTGTAGCCGCCGTTGCACCTCTCGCCAGCCCCTGCCACAGTTGTTCACCGGCCTTGCCCTTCCTCTCCATGCCGCCGCACCACCTTGCCTCCTCACGCTCCGTCTGCCGCAGTCCATAGCGCCTCTGCATCCGCACGCCGCACGACTAGCTCTATCCCTTCCTGGCCTCGTGTTGTCACGGACAGCACGACGCCCGTGCCCATCCTCTATTGCATCCCCGTCGGTCAAACCTCCCATGCCCTGAGGCTCATCCACCCCTCCCTTTGTTGTCGAGATCGAGAGCCGCTACGGCTTGTCCCTGCCACTGTTTCGTGCACCTCGTTGTAGGCCGTGTGGACGCCAAGACCCGCAGCTCCCTGTACAGGCCCCCGATTAGCTTCATCACCACCATGGCCTCCTTCACGCAAGGTTGTTGATGCCTTGGCCCGTGCATCCACCAGCCCCTACCTTCATTTCGGTGAGGCGACCAGAACTGCAAGACCAAGACCATCACCGACCTGAGCGTTCCCTGGATACGTTAAGTTCGACTCCATTGCCAAGAAAGATTACATGATGACCCTGGATTGGAACCGCAAAACGGCAAGTACCCATCGACCCGCAGAGTACATGGATATGCCAGGTTCCTCTTCGAACGTGTTCCACTACCATCGCCAAAGACCGTCCAGTGAACAACTACCATCATCGTGTATAACTACTTTCCTCGATGAACTTGTTCCACCCCAAAACACATGCTCCAAAGGTATACCATCGAGACGACGCCCGTGAACAAATGCATGTGTGGTGTATGAGATGAACCGCGTGTTTGCACCGTATAAGATTGCTCATTGCAAGTTGTCCTGTTTTGCCGTGCCACCAACACGTGGGACATCATCTTTTGCACGAAAAGCTCACGCCCACACTTGTTCTTTTGCATCGGTATCTCAACGAGTTGTTGGAACCTGAATGTTGTCTGGCATCATTTTCGGATTCATCGCCGTGACACCCAATTCGTTTCTTCATGATGACAATGCTTCATATCTTATTCATGCCAATGTTTTCATAAAATTGCATAATACTTGAATATGTCACACTCATGCATGTTAACAACATTTAAATTGTTGTTCGTATTAAAATTGCCTAGTGACTTACTAAACGGTTTATTTCACAACTAAATAACTGTAGCTCCGAATTAAATAAATTATATACGTAACGTGACTAGAAAAACATGTAGAATAACATGATGAACTTACTTTGCATTTTTACCAATGATAAAATATGTTTAAGGACAGATCTGTACCAATTTCCAAATTTGCATATGGGGATTTTCCAGAATTGTTATTTGTAGTTTTTGGCCTCATTTAAACTTGCCTAGATAGGTAGTTTACTTGTGCTTCACCTCTTGTAGGTGCAGTCTGTTCCATGTTGGGAGATGGATATCATGGGATATCACACTACCTTCATTATTTAATTAATGCAACAATACACTTGGTAAAGGGTGGAATGCTCGGCCTTTAACCTGTTGTTTTGTTCTCTTGCCGCCCTAGTTTCCATCATCCCGGTGTTATGTTCCTTGATGAGTGCTTCTAACACATGTGCGGTATTATGGGCCCCTTGATCATTCGTTTTAGGATAAAAACTCTTCCAGCAAGGACTAACATTGGTACTAAAATTTGCCCGACATAATAATACTAAACACCTTTATTAATGCATACAGGGTCACCCCTCGTTGATTTAATTCTACATAATATAGGGGGCAATGCTAATGGTGCTGGTCCAAAATAGAGTACCTTGCGGTGCCACCTTGGCAACTTGGGTCTCAACTAACCCTAAGCTTCGCTCATCCGGTCATGTCCTGAGAACGAGATACGCGGATCCTATCAGGTTCGTTGACACGTCAGGTAGTCTGGCTGATTTATTTTTACCTTTGACAAGTGGCTTATCCGTTGGGATTCCTTATCATAAGAATCGTGTTATCATGGTGTGAGGTTTTCCCATCAGATGCGTGTGCTAATTTATAATGGACTACTTGGAGCACCCGTGCATGGTTAAATCTTTCAGAAATCCATGCCCACGGTTATGTGGCCACTTGGAAATTTATAATACCCGATTGTAGAGAACTTGACACTAAATCTAATTAAAATACACCAACCATGTGTGTAACCATGACCGTCTCTTTTGTGAGGTTTGAACCCTAAAGAGAACATGGTGGAGCTATGATTGACTCGTAAGTAGGTGTTCAGGGTCACTTCTTGATCATTACTAGTTCACGTCCGTTTATGCGTAGATCACTCTTCTTATTCTTGCACTCGTAAGTTAGCCAGATAGAAAGATGCTTAGTGCTTGCTGTAGCCTCATCACTTAACCATTCCTCACCCATTAAGCTTTGCTAGTCTTGATACCCTTGGTAATGAGATTGTTGAGTCTCCGTGGCTCACAGATTACTACAAGAATAGGTGCAGGCACATGTAACGTGATGCTTTGACGTGAGAGTGATGCTTGTTCTATTTGGATTTCTTCTTCTCCTTCATCGAATATAGGATGGGTTCCAGGTTGGCAGCCTGTGATTAGCAGGGTGGACGTCGTCTTCTTTTTCGTTTGATTTCATCCGTAGTCGGATCCTGCTCTTCTATATCATGATTTCTATGTATTGATGTATCGAAATATTCATGTTGTAACTTGTGGCGAATGTAAGCCATAACGTGTATACTCTTCTCTTCAGTACATGTATTTGTGATGATAATCACCTTGTTAAAGCGTCTCCGATATGCGCTTCTATCCCTGTTGAGACTTCCAAGTTTCCGCGAGGATAGGATCGCATATTGGGCGTTACAGTCCTCGAGCAACATAAAGAGAAATCTTAATCATAAGGAACTCAGATGTTTAGACCGAAATAACGAGAAGATTTTGGTTCACTTATAATCGGTACGCCTAGATAGCCCCTATGCTTCATGACCTAAAAACTTAGTATAGATGTAGTTGTGGCATGGTTATTATGCAAGTTTTAGTGAATCAAAGATAATCAACTCAAAGTTTTTGATCTACTGGATAAAAAAACTTTGTAACACTTGATTTTATTTCCTCTAGTTAACACTTGCTTGCCGGGAATGCACAGAAGAGGTTTTCTTTGGTGGAGACATTAAAACATAGTTTAGGGAATGAAAGATATGTAAAGACAAACATGATTCTAGAGTACTCATTAGAATACCCACAAATGTCTCATCCTCGAGGCTCTCAAGCACTATGTTTCAACCATTGTTTGCTGAAACTTTGGTTGTCACGTGAAGGGATAAAGTAATAAGTAATCATGCATAGAGTTTCGGTCTGGCTTAATTTTGGGAACTTTGGATCTTGATAATTGTCTCTTTCGAGCCCTTGTGATCAGTTCTAGGTATTTATCACATACACACACATTCAAGAAAAATCCACATACGGTAACAAAGTCATAGCCAAAATGCGACTCGAAACTTTGGTGGATCATTCATTGTACAATGGGGTTCTCAGCATAACATCAAGAAAGGTGACAAAGACACATTTACAAATGTACGCGTGCATATAGTAGAAAGGCCATGGCACCGGCAGAAGCTGAAGCACCATGTAATAGATACAACACAGATTTTTGGCATAATCTTGTTCACCCTTCTACTAAGTTCTTCTGGACAACTTAATCCACATGTGCTATCAAGTCTAACTAAATTAACAATATGGGGTAGAGCATCTCTACCATCATCTTCTCTTCAATTTTTCTCAACACCCAAGTCTCTAAAGACTTCCTCTTGTGCATGGTTATTCTTAGTTAAGATCAATTTCTTTTAAAAATAGTCCCACGACAAGTCTTGGTTATCTATATTAAACGAAACAAAGCCTACAAAATTATTTCAGCTACTAGAACAAAACCTTTGTTTTAATTATCAAGACTTACTCCTTCCTGCACACATCACACATAATACTACGACATCTATTCTAAGAATTTCAAGTGCAAAATACGGGAGTCGTAGGACATACCTCCACGGTCATGAATGTACACACTTATCTTCCTTATGCTTGCATTCCTCTTTGTCTAGCATAGATAAAATCTTTGAAGTATAAACAAGAATGCAAACAAAATCCAAGGGGCAAAAGAAAAGAGCAAAGCAAAACTTATTCTATTTTCGTTTTTTTAAACTAACATATAAACAAAAAATCACAATGGCAAAAAGAAAAATGAAAGCAAATAAAAAGCAAAGTGTTGGAACAAACCAACATGAGTGTTCTGAATCTCAGCGAGCTGAAGTACAATCTCATTACATTTTTTATTCAAATAACACCGCCACATCTTGATGTAGACATGGTAGTGACCTCCCCCAAGCTTAAGCTTTTGCAAGCCCAAACCTGTGAAATCACGGAGGCGGCTGGTAAGGATCCCATCCTTGACTCCAGTTGGAGAAGCTAGTGTTCATGTTGACGGACGTGTCTCAAAGGGACTCAGCGAGGTTTTTCTCATGTCATTGAATGATCCCTAGAGACTACAGAGGTCTGTATAGGTGGTGTAGGCTTCTTTTTTTGCCGCTCCTCTTTGGGCTGCTCCTCTTGTTCATCGGGGTGAGTTCTTCTTCATCTACTTGTTCAGATTTCGGGCCTTCTTGGTCCAAAGCCGCATCTCCTTCTTGTGGCACATAATGCAATTGTCCATTTTCTATGGAGAAACCATTGTTTTAAATAGCGGGCTATGCCAAATAGCGGCGGACATCCAAATAAGCTATAGCGGGCATTTTGTACATGAGACCATTTAGCAGCACCCTGTTAAAAGGCTATAGCGGGACCATAGCTGGCTATTTAAAACTATGGTAGAAACGGTTAGTCATAGGAGTGGGCACCAAGTGCCTTACTCTAGGAATTTGAAGGTAATGATGACCATGGCGAACTACTACCAAATTAGCGCTAGCAAGAACACAAATTTTGACAAGGTTGTTACCGACAATGGGGCGAAGATGATTGTAGTTGATGCCAAGGGAGTTGGCCAACACGGTGATCACGCCTCCACACATGACGTCTTCTTGTGCATGATTTGCTTGATGAACGAGGTGTAGCAAAAGTATTGCGCCTAAGTTGGGAAAATAATCGACGTGAGGTTAGCTGCTTTCCCGAGAATTAGCATATTCCAGCCATTCACCTTAGAAACTTCTCCTTATGCTTGCAACGAGTTAGTGATAACATAGTAGAAATACGTATAGTAGGACTTTCAATACAACTAGACCTTTGCTTGTGACCATAGTAACTCATATGATAGAAGGATTGCCTTAGGTGCAGTTCAGTAAAATCATGAACATAATGAATGTCATCATCATTGTTGGTGTTGCCAAAGTGAGTACAACACTCATCGAGAGAGATGTTGAAGTCTTGTTCCATGAGACGGAAAGTGATACACTCTTCCTCATTTGCATTTGGCACAAGCCCAATATTACGCGAGAGAGTACTAAGAAACTCAAGCGGCATGCGTTCATATGTCTCACATCCCTGGTAAACAAAATGGTGCAACCTCACATTATCATGTAGAAAATTGAAATCATTTGTAATACCTAGCTTGGCGAGTGTCGACTAGCATGCCAATTTGGTGGTCTTTATGTTCCTGTCATGAAGCTTCTTGTATTTCCTCATGATTTACGTTCGGGGAAGACAATCCCCTGCATGAAAACTTGTTGTTGTTGTCGTGAGGTGTTCGTGGACACCGCGAACGACATGTGTGGGCCTCCTCGTAAACATATATAAATATATTTTTAGTCCAATATAATGAAACAATATTGATCCTATGGTAGCCACAACATCATACTCCTCTAAAAACATCAACGAATCGAAGACAAACTCAAAATTTAGATAAAAAATACTCATAACCTAGGCATGGTAATGCTAGGCACATAGAACGTGGATTCGTGAAAAATAAGTTGGGGGTCAGAGGATAAACGTGATGTCTACTACACAACTTTATTCTTGTAGACCCTGTTAGGCCTCCATGCGCAGAGTTTTGTAGGACATAGCAATTTTCCCTTAAGTGGATGACCTAAGGTTTATGAATCCATGGGAGGTGTAGGATGAAGATGGTCTCTCTCAAACAACCCTCCGGTCCAATACAAACAATCTCGTGTGTCCCCAACACACCCAATACAATGGGAAATTGTATAGGTGCACTAGTTCGGCGAAGAGATGGTGATACAAGTGTAGTATGGATAGTAGAAATAGGTTTTTGTAATCTGAATAAATAAAAACAGCAAGGTAACAAGTGACAAACAACAAGCAAAACGGTATATCAATGCTTGGAAACAAGGCCTAGGGTTCATACTTTCACTAGTGTAATCTCTCAACAGTGCAAACATAAATGAATCATATAACCATCCCTCAACGTGCGACGAAGAATCACTCCAAAGTTCTTATCAATAGCAGAGAACATACAAAGAAATTGTTGTAGGCAGCGAACCACCACTACTACAGGATGCTGCTAACGCGACACTACAATCAGAGACCCTTCGACGAAACTGTGCGCGATGCATGAATCACAAACGGTATAGTTCAAGCTCCGTCGCCAATGACATGAACTGTGTGCGATGGAGGATCCATCAAATACGATTCAGAAAATATTTGCGTGTCCGGTCTACGGCAGACAGCTTGTTCTTATAAACCATTTGTGATTAGCGAAGATAACATAAACGGTTACACAGATCCAGATGTGTGCGATAGAGGGCACACAGTTCACTAACATAAACCGAGTGCGATGATATATAAGAACACAAACGATTCAGCATAACAAGATGTGTGCGATATAGGGCACATAGTTCACTACCATAGACTGTGTGCGATAATATAGCAGAACACAAACGATTTGGCATACCAAGATGTGTGCGATATAGGGCACACAGTTCACTACCATAAACTGTGTGTGATGACATAGCAGAACACAAACGATTTGGCATAACAAGATGTTTGTGATAGAGGGCAAACAGGTGAGTAATCAGAATTGTGTGCGAATACAAGAAATAACACAAACTATTGGTGTTAATAACCTGTGTGTGTTGTGGGGAAACGGTTGCTGGTATACAATTTGTCAGTGATTGATGAAATAATCACTAACGGGTTTTGTAGTTTTGTCCATGTGTACTGTGATTTGCTCTGTCTGCACAACATCTATGCTGCCTATAGGTCACTCGGGTGAACTATTTGCGATGAGCCAAAATAACACAAATGGTTGCATAGATATAGATGTGTGCGACATACGGCATACCATGCGCTCGGATGAAATGTACGAGCCAAAATAACACAAACAATTGGGAGTAACAAGATGTGTGTGATGCCGATGCCCAGCAAACAGGTCAGTAATCTAAATTGTGTGGTAAGACAGAAAATAACACAGACAGGTAATAACACAGACGATTCCTAGTAATAAGCACCTGATTCAGAAAGTGATAGCACAAATTATCATTCGCACTACTACATAATTGACTAAACAACATAATAGCCACATTACATATCAGCAAGGTTCAGAAAACAACAAAACAGAAACAGCTACTCGTCGGCTTTGTTGCGGGGCTGGCCTGTTAGTTCGCCAATGTCGAAATATTGTCTACACTCATGCAACATCCTCTCTATGGAAGAAGGATCCACTTTCGGGTCGGCGATGACCATGTTCATGAACACTTCATAGGCCCGGCCTTTCCTCTGCTCCTGATCCATCACAGTAGCTCCGGTCTCATGGAAAATCCCGTCCATGGCCGAAGGCGTGCCTACGGTCCTCCGACGACGGAGATATTCAAAGCAGTCGTAAACACGAAAGCCAAGAGCTGCGCGCTGTGCTAGAGCGGTAGCAGACTCTAAGGAGGCTGCTGCCCTTACCGAGGCCAAATCCACGTAAGCCGCCAAGGCAACGGCGAACTGATCGGCGGATGATGCCCTTTCGAAGGCCACAGCCGCGCATTCCATGTACAGAACCGTGCTTGCCCGCAACCGATCTGATGTAACGTTCAGATTTTCCGCTCTTGCCGCCAAGGCCTCCGGACCTTCAGCAGCGCGTACCGCCCAGGTCTCCGGAGCCTCAGCAACACGTACTGCCGCCAAGGCCTCCGGGCCCTCAGCAGCGCCTACCGCCGCCTCCGCCAAGGCCTCCGGGCACTCAGCAGCGCCCATCGCCGCCACCGCCGCGGGCTCCCCCGCGCATAAGATCTGCCTCAACCACGCGCTCCTCCGCCGCGGGCTCCTCCGCGCGGATGACATGTTTAATGTTGAGGATTTTGTGGAGGCAAGGACAGTGGGGGAGAAGAAGGCCAGATTTGGGGGGAGCGAGAGGGGAAAGATACGGTGGAGAGCGAAGAGTGGTGATATTCATTTATGACCCTATACACAATTGCATACAGTTGCTATATGTCTTCCGTGTGCGAGTATGTGTGCACCACAAAGAACTCAAAAACTGTGAAAATGCTTCCCACGCAAGAGCAAGCGCCAGCCACAACGGTAAATTATAAAATCCCCAACCCCCTTGGCTGCAGCTAGCTATAAATAACCACAGCGATGGCCGGCTGCGGCGAGTCAATGATCCCCTGGCTAGTTGCCACACACACCATCAAACCCCCAATGGCCGACGACAGGATGGAGCTGGGCGATGGCGGAATCGAGGCTGCCGGCGCGATGGTCGGCTTGAGGATCGACGGCCATGCTGCTACCTCACCCGACTGTGGTAAGAGCAGGCAGGAATCATGACATGAGCAAGGCCAGAGGTTAGCCAGGGTCGTCTTGAAAGGAGCTAGGGATCACCAGCGGGCGATACTGCGGGCTTGGCGTAGAGTATGCAGGATGGTGCGGGCGGCAGAGCAGGAACTGTGACGCTGCAAGGACAACTGCGTCAGTGGCTGCCGCACGAGGCGTAGGCTTATGTCCCAGATGGAGGAGGACGCAGCTCCGGACGCCAGGGGAGGGCTTGCGGCCGTTGCTGCAGCATTGGCGATGGCCAGGGTCTCGTCGGCCGCCGGGACGATGTACCTACCAACGGACGCCGTAGTCCTGGTGAGAGCCGCGTCCGAGGCAGTAGTGACGATCACCAATATCGAGGCTGACCCTTCCTCGGCCGATCAAGGTGTAGTTCATCGACTTGTCGACCTCATGTCCTCCTGAGCCCAGGAACGACACGATATCGATGGAAGCATGTTGGGTCGGCGTTAGGGGCAGTAGCACTTTTGTGCGCGCGCGGTTCATATGCATTATATTGATGTAAAATTGCGAGCTAATGTTTTGTAAATTACTCCGCCAACTATGCACTGTACCTATTTGAGCATGTAAATGCTCGATTGAATTGCTCATGCCTGATTTGTGCTTGCACGATGGACACTATGGACGCGTTCGTCGGCGGCAGCCGGCTGCGACAGGCATCGTCGAGCTCGAAAATTTGGGCGGGCCGAGGTCGAGAACGAGCAACTATACAACGATGCGAATGAGGACGAAGAGGGGGTAGAGGGTCCGCGTAGGAAACGGTTCGTAAACACGAACCATGTGTGATTAATGCCATTAAAGTTTGTGTTCGTAGCTTAATTTAGTGCATGTACGAACCAAAACCCCAACTACAGTATCCGAGTGTGACGGGAGAAGTGTGGATTTCCGTTCATTCGCGGTGCACCCTACGGTCCGCATGCGCGAGCCGTGTGGCTGGGGTTCTGGCCAATGAGAACACAACGCAGAATTGGGTGAACGCACACGGCATTGTCAAAGTAACTTTTTTCCCAAACAAATCACAAAGTTTCAAGGGAAACCCATATTTCCTTGGTCGTTTCTCCATTTTTATTGTTCTACTATCAACAAACCCACTAGAATGCACCGTGTCCAAATTTCACATTCTTTCAGGCTCCTTTACCATATTTAGTATTTTTTGTGTACTTTTCTAGACATTTACTGCTTATAATTCAAGTTCGAACGTTTTGTACACGAAAAGGTGTTCAAAACATGTTACCTCGTGTGGTGCCCAGGCATGACCTCAGTATGATGCGGTAAATATATGAGGAGGTATGGAAAATGTCTTGATATATGAGGAGGTATACCGCACCATCACCTATGGAGTTTCATGGTTCGGGGTGCGAAATCACCATGTTTTGAAGGGGAACCCATATTCCCTTTGGCCTTTGAACTTGATTTATTTTCTACTATCACCATACCCACTAGAATGCACCGCGTCCAAATTTCACATTTTTTCAGCCTGGTTAATCCTAATTAGTCCTTTTTGTGTACTTTCTAGGCCTTTTGTGCTTTTAATTCGAAGTTTGAACACTCTGTACATGAAAAGGTGTTTAAAAGGAATCGAAAATTCGTAATTGTGCCGTTCAAGAACTTTTCATGTATTTTACAGGAAATTAATAGAATTTGAAAGGATATGTGTGGGAAGAGGTAACCACAGATGTGTCATTTATTTGTTTTGTAAATCTAGAAAAATGGAAAACATGCCTGGAAAACATTTTACCTCGTTTGGTGCCTAGGCATGACCTCAATATGATGCCGTAAATATTTGAGGAGGTATGGATAATGTTGTGATACACACTCTTCATATACCAGACCATCACCTATGGAGTTTCATGTGGTTCGGGGAGCGAAATCGCCATGTTTTGAAGGGGAACCCATATTCCCTTGGTCTTTTCAACTGGAATTATTTTCTACGATCGTCATACCCACTAGAATGCACCCTCTCCGAAATTTGACATTTTTTAGGCTGGTTTACCGTATTTAGTCCTTTTTGTGTACTTTCTAGGGCTTTTGTGCTTATAATTCAAAGTTCGAACGTTCTGTACGTGAAAAGGTGTTCGAAAAGGACTCGAAAATTCGTAATTGTGCCGTTGAATAACTTTTCATGTATTTTACAGGAAATTAATAGAATTTTAAAGGATATGTGTGGGAAGAGCAACCACAGATGTGTCGTTTATTTGTTTTGTCACTCTAGAAAAATGGAAAACATGCCTGAAAAACATGTTACCTCGTGTGGTGCCTAGACATGACCTTAATATGATGCCGTAAATATTTGAGGAGGTATGGATAATGTCGTGATACACACTCTTCATATACCGGACCATCACCTATGGAGTTTCATGGTTCGGGAGCGAAATCGCCATGTTTATAAGGGGAACCCATATTCCCTTGGCCTTTTCAACTGGAATTATTTTCTACGTCGTCATACCCACTAGAATGCACCCTCTCCGAAATTTGACAATTTTAGGCTGGTTTACCGTATTTAGTCCTTTTTGTGTACTTTCTAGGGCTTTTGTGCTTATAATTCAAAGTTCGAACGTTCTGTACGTGAAAAGGTGTTCGAAAAGGACTCGAAAATTCGTAATTGTGCCGTTGAATAACTTTTCATGTATTTTACAGGAAATTAATAGAATTTTAAAGGATATGTGTGGGAAGAGCAACCACAGATGTGTCGTTTATTTGTTTTGTAACTCTAGAAAAATGGAAAACATGCCTGAAAAACATGTTACCTCGTGTGGTGCCTAGGCATGACCTTAATATGATGCCGTAAATATTTGAGGAGGTATGGATAATGTCGTGATACACACTCTTCATATACCGGACCATCACCTATGGAGTTTCATGGTTCGGGAGCGAAATCGCCATGTTTTGAAGGGGAACCCATATTCCCTTGGTCTTTTCAACTGGAATTATTTTCTACGATCGTCATACCCACTAGAATGCACCCTCTCCGAAATTTGACATTTTTTAGGCTGGTTTACCGTATTTAGTCCTTTTTGTGTACTTTCTAGGGCTTTTGTGCTTATAATTCAAAGTTCGAACGTTCTGTACGTGAAAAGGTGTTCGGAAAGGACTAATTTTTTTTAACTATACCGTTGAATAACTTTGCATGTATTTTACATGAAATTAATAGAATTTTAAAGGATATGCGTGGAAAGAGGCAACCACAGATGTGTCATTTATTTGTTTTATAACTCTAGAAAAATGGAAAACATGCCTGAAAAACATGTTACCTTGTGTGGTGCCTAGGCATGACCTCAATATGATGCGGTAATTATTTGAGGAGGTATGGATAATGTCGTGATACAAACTCTTCATATACCGGACCATCACCTATGGAGTTTCATGGTTCGAGGAGCAAAGTCGCCATGTTTTGAAGGGTAACCCATATTCCCTTGGTCCTTCTAACTTGATTTATTTTCTACGATCATCACACCCACTAGAATGCACCCTGTCCAAAATTTGACAATTTTCAGGCTGGTTTACCGTATTGAGTCCTTTTTATGTATTTTCCGGGCCTTTTGTGCTTATAATTCAAAGTTCGAACGTTCTGTACACGAGAAGGTGTTCAAAAAGGACTAAAATATTCGTAATTGTGCCGTTGAATAACCTTTCATGTATTTTACAGGAAATTAATAGAATTTTAAAGGATATGTGTGGGAAGAGTCAACCACACATGTGTCGTTTATTTGTTTTATAACTCTAGAAAAATGGAAAACATGCCTGAAAAACATGTTACCTAGTGTGGTGCCTAGGCATGACCATAGTATTATGCGGTAAATATTTGAGGAGGTATGGGTAATGTCATGATACAAACTCTTCATATACCGGACCATCACCTATGGAGTTTTATGGTTCGGCGAGCGAAGTCGGCATGTTTTGAAGGGGAACCCATATTCCCTTGGTCTTTCCAACTTGATTTTTTTCTACAATCATCACACCCACTAGAATGCACCCTATCCAAAATTTGACATTTTTTCAGGCTGGTTTACCGTATTTAGTCCTTTTTGTGTATTTTCCGGGCCTTTTGTGCTTACAATACAACTTTAAAGGCAAATGTTTCCTTACAACAAACCATTTGCAAAACGTCC